>VDFB02000003.1:533542208-533918113 GCA_007258455.2 Sequoia sempervirens | reverse complement strand
GGCTATCTGAAAAAAAGGGACGAAGAAAAAGGCGGATGTGGGAGGTGATTCCAAGCCTGGTAGGCCTTCCCAAAGATCCACGCGATTAAGGGAAACCACAAATGAGATTGCTTTGGGAAAACAAAGGACATTAGAAGTGTCCTCAAAGAAAGGTCAAAAATGAAGGTCATGTCTTGGAATATGCATGGGATGAATAGATCCCATAAGCAACTTGCCTTAAAGAATTATATTATGGAACATAAGATAGATGTTTTACTCCTACAAGAAACCAAAATTAAGAAAGCTAGTTTTGATAATATTGCTAAGTTTCTTTGGCCTGGGCCCTCTTTCTCTTACATTGATGTTGAAGGGGCCTCTGGAGGTCTTGCGGTGATCTAGAACCTTTCTAGGTTTAATGGCACTAAGTTGTTTTGATGTCAGAATAGTATGAGTGTCTCCTTTACCTTCCTTGGTGGCTCTTGGTTGCTTATCAATGTGTATGCACCCAACCAAAGGAAAGCTTTTACTTGGTCCAACAGACGTTTGGGTGAAGAATTGATTCAAGCTAGGCTGGATTAGTTCTTATGTTCTTGTAACTGGATTGGCTTTCTTAGTGCTTCTTTGCAGGCTTTACCTAGGACTGTCTTTGATCACAATCCCTTGTTACTTACTTCTTGTGACCAGTCTATTGTCGAACCTTATCCCTTTCGTTTTGAAATCATGTGGAATTCCCACCCAGATTTTAAAATGAAAATTGCTAAATGGTGGAATATCCATGTGCATGGTTCCCCCATGTTCAGATTGTTATTTAAGCTAAAACACATTAAAGGTATGGTGAAATGCTGGAATAAAAGGGTTTTTGGGGATGTTTTCTAGAAGAAAAAAAATATTGGGAAAAATTTGAAAATGGTTCAAAAGAGAATGGAAGAGGGTGACATCATTCTTTCCACTTACAGCAAAGAGAAGGAATTTCGATGGGAAGGAGCAAATTTTAAAGAAAGAGGAGATCTTTTGGAAACATAAATCCAAGGTGCAATGGTTAAAAGAAGGAGATAGGAAAGTTTCTTATTTCACATTTCTATTGTCAAACATAAGATGAGGAACCAAATAAACAAGTTACACAATGCTCAGCATGAGTTCCTTAGTTCTCCCTCCATCCTTGGGTTAGTGGCTACGGATTATTTTTAGAAAGCTCATGTAGCTCCCATTGATAATCTTAATCTGGATCTTGATAGTCTGCTAGTCGATTTGCTTCCGAACTTAATTTCCCAAAATGACAATATTGGGATTCTCAATGTTGTTACAGCTAAGGAGGTTAAGCTAGCCATTTCCAGTATGGGGGCCTTCAAAACCTCGGGCCTTGATGGTTTCCCTTCGGCTTTCTTTCAGTGCTTCTGGGAGATCGTCTATGAGGATCTCATTTTGGATGCTCATGATTTCTACAAATTTGGTAACATTCTTAAGCAACTAAATCACACCTTCATTTCTCTTATTCCCAAGGTGGTGGATCCTCAACATATGACTAATTTTTTCCCTATTAGCCTTTGTAATACTTTTTATAAAATCCTCTCTTAAATTTTGGTTAATCCTATCAAACCTCTTCTTGATAAAATCATCAACCCTACTCAAAAAGGTTTTGTGCCTGGTAGACATATCCTTGATGCTACCATGACTACTCATGAGCTAATTCATTCTATGGATAGATGCAACTATGCTGGTATGGCCCTTAAACTAGATATTTCTAAGGCCTATGACAAGGTGATTTGGAATTTTGTTCCTAAAGTGTTGGGTAAGTTCGATTTCAATCAACTAGTGGTCAATATTATAATGGAATGCATTACTACTATTAAGTACTCTATTTTGGTGAATGGCTCCCCCTTTGAATTATTTCACGTTAGGAGAGGAATCATACTTGAAGATCCCTTGTCTCCCTATTTGTTCATAATGGTGGCGGATGTTCTAAGCAGGAACTTCTCTAGTATGTTGTCGGATGGAACCATAAAAGGAATTAAGGTTGCTACCACCCTTGAGCCAACTGTGATCCAACAATTTGTTGATGATACTTTTCTATTTGGGTAAGCCTCAATTTTGGAAGCTAGGAAATGGAAAAATTACCTCAAAAATTATGCTGCTTGCTCTGGACAATGCATTAACTATAATAAAAACATGATCTACTTCTTCAACAACACTCCTAACTTGCAAAATCGGGTGAATACTGTTTTGGGCTGTCAGAGTGGTTCTCTCCCCTCAGTTTATCTTGGGCTTCCCCTAACTATTAAAGTGGCCACTCCTAAGTTTTGGAATTCTATTCTTGAAAGGTTTCAAAGGAAACTTATCGGGTGGAAGGGTTCTTTACTCAACCATACTGGTAAGCTTCAACTTCTTTTTGTTGTTCTTCAAGGTATCTCAATCTATTTCCTATCTATACTGGTGTGAAATAAAAAACACCAAATAACTTTTGAGTAAGAATTCTTTCTTAGGATAATCTAAGGAAAAGAGGGTTATAGATCCCCAATAGATTCCTTTTATGTAAATGCAACGAATAATCTATTGATCATTTGTTGTTACACTACCCCTTTGCTATTGAGGTGTGGGAGCTGGATTTTGGAAGATTAGGGAAATAGTCAATTATGTGCAAGGACATCACATCCTTTATATTGAGTTGGTCTAGACCCTTTTCCCATCCACTAACTAGGGAAATATGGAATCAAGTTCCTCCCTTTATTTGTTGGTGCTTATGGAAAGAGAGTAGTAATAAGATATTCAAGAACACTGAGATGAATCTAAAGGAGGTGCTTGGGATTGGAGGTCGGCTCATTGGGGAAAATATTACTCTCTTCAAAGGAAAAACCTCAGATAAAGAGCCCACTAAGTTGGAAATAAGCATACCTAAAGTTTGGCATCAGAACCTGGATGCCAACTCGTATGACAATTCCAAATTTTTGGCTAGGAGAGCCAGTATTTGGAAACACCCTAATAGAGACTAGTTAAAATTAAACTTTGATGGGGCTACTAAGGGCAACCTAGGTAGAGCAAGCATAGGAGGTCTTATCATAGATGATAGAGGTAATTGGGTTGCCGGTTATGCTTGGGGGATTGGTCAACATTCATCAATGATAGTGGAAGCTAGAGCACTGTTAAAGGGCTTACAGATTGTGGTTTCCTTGGGGATAGAGAACCTCCACATTGAAGGTGACTCTAAGTCCATAATTGATGCTATAAATTTTAATAGAATCCTAGGGTGGAATGCTAAGGATATTCTTCTTGACATCAAATAGGAATCCAGAGAGGGGCTAAGACACCATCAAGGTTGTTTTAGTCCCAATAAGGGTTTCTTACAAAAAAATAGAAAATTTTGGGTTGCTCACAGTGTTCCTAGGTTGCCTACCCAGGGACCCGATGATTAGAAATATAAAACTATGACAAATAATGCAAGAAAATATGACAAAAACAAAGCAATTAGATGCAAAGGAATTCAATTATTCAATTTTTGAATGTAATAAAAAATTTCCTAAATGTAATTAGGATGATTGACAATGCACATTTTTATTTTTCCAATGAGATAAGATGATGCGAGAAAGCAAAAATGCGACCTATATGCACTTTCACTAATGCAAATTTGAGAAACCCTTGATGCACTTTCACTAATGCAAGATACAATGCAATAATTAATGCAACCTAGATCTAGGACTTTAATGAACTCGAAATAAAAGAAAAGGTGTCTAACAAGGTCAAGCTTACCAAAATGAATCATAGGAAAAGGGGGAATAAGATGTGGGATCACCTAATCTCCCTTTTCAAGTGGTTATTCAATTATGTACTAGGAACCCTGATTGGAAAAATGGACATAGAACATCACTCTTCTCCAACTAACATTCAAGGATGTCTTAGGAACCCTAATTGGATTGACTATCAACCTCACAAGGTGAGTCAATTCTCGACAAGGAAAACTTAGGAGGTTTTGTTCTTAGGGTTTTGAAGGGTTCACCACCAAGAAAAGCTTGGAAAAGACAATCAATCATTCAACTCACAAAACCCAATAATGCAAGCTAAATGAAGGATGCAAATGATGAAATAATGAAACAACAAGCTAACACCATCACATGTACCAAGACAGTCTGGAAATGTCACAAGGATTCTGAAAACATGAAAAAGATGTCGAAATATGCTATGGAGGACTAAGATGCCCTAGGTGGTGACTTAGTCTCATTGTTATTTTTCAAGGGAATCTCAGAATCTTTGGATGCTGGAATAGAATCTAGAAGAATCTCTAAAATATTCCCCATGGGGGACTAAGATGCCCTAGTTGGTGACTTAGTCCCATTCTAAATTTATGAAAACTCTAAAAGTGGTCTTAAGGGCTAAGGTTTGCACTTCCTTCTTCTCACATTTCAAGTCTTGAAACTTCCAGATCTGGCTTGTAGGTGAGTTTCTGTGAAGATGACAACTTGTAATGCAACTTTTGTAACTTTTCAATCTTGCACTCCAAATGATCTTCAAGTCTTTAACCTAGATCTAAAAACACAAACACATAAGAGGGGAATATCTTGTTGATTTGTTAGTAAATGGGGATTTTCCTTGGTCAAACCCCTTGTTGGTAATTAAACCTTGAAATGAAATGAAATAAAGAGGAGAATGATGAATGAACAAAATGCTATGTTACTACTCACCAAACCCTTGTTGTAAAGTTTGTAAACTTGTATGAAATGGCCAGCTTGAAAGTAGATCTTGAATCACTTGAATGCTCTATGTATCTTTCTTTGAAATTCTTGCTTGAATGAAAACCTTACATAAAAAATGTTAGCTCAAAAACACACATGATGTACGAAGAGCTTTGACATGATGCTTGAATCTTGATGATGGCTCCAAATGCTTGATGAATCTGCTATTGAATGCTCTTGTGAACTCAAATATTCTATTAGGAAAGTTCTCACAAAAGTCTTAGATGAAAATGAGTGAAGGAACATTGTATTTATACATATTCACACTTAATATCCGGAAATCACACCACCACAAGATGACATATGAAATCATTAATTAAAGGAGGCTAAATCTTGTCAGAATTTGAAATTAAATCCTAAAAAATAAGCCATGGGAGACTAAGATACACTAGGTGGGGACTTAGTCCTGACCCAAAAATTAAGGACACACAACTAGAATCATTAAATAATCATTTATCCATTAATGTTTGTTGAGATTAGCTAGAAAAAGATGTAATTCATAAGGCTTTTCAATGCAAAATAGGACCAGTTAAGTCATAAAGAAGCATAAACAAAGTAAGGTTGGTGAAAACAAGCGTGAAAATGCAAGGGTATTCATTTTTTTTCACTACACTTTCATTACATTCATCTTGTCTAAATAAGAAAAGGTTTTCAAGAATTTCACACTATTTTGTAAATTTCTAGGTTGCAAAACATTCGGTGTTATGAAACCTGCATCCCACATTATATTTTAAAACTATTTACAACTAACAACCTAGTTGCTTAGTAACCCCTAACCTCAATTTGGTCTATTTTATCATGCAACTCCACCCTGTGCACTCTGACCCTTAGCTTTCAGCGTCCAAGATGAAAAACTCACAACACAAAGTGTTTTCCAACCTACAAAATTATTTTTTGCATTATCATATTTAAACTAAACTTCTCACAAAACATTACTTATTACAATTTAGAAAATGCAGGTCTTACTCACGTCAACTTCCAATGCCCGTGGGTGCATTGAATTTAGTGAAAATGATAACTTATTATAGAAGCCACCATGTTGGTGACTTTTATGGGAAACTCCCACCACAACACATGAAACACTATAACATAATGAATTTATCTCCTCATTTTTGTCGCCATAACATTTCCTCCCATCTGCCAAATTTATCACTTTTATCCCATGTCTTAGTGGCCTTGTACTACATTGTCACATCGTATTATGTATGTTTCTATGTATGTTTTAATGCATTTTTATATGTTTTCATGTTTAAGAGGACATTAGTCATGTCCATATAATAATATATCAAAATATTCCTTTCTTCTTTCTTTCGACTATATTCTGATAAACATTTTTTTATGTAATCAATGACACTCTCATCCATTAGTGGTCAATATTATAATGGAATGCATTACTACATTTAAGTACTCTATTTTGGTGAATGGCTCCCCCTTTGAATTCTTTCATGCTGGGAGAGGAATCAGACATGGAGATCCCCTGTCTCCCTATTTGTTCATAATGGTGGCAGATGTTCTATGCAGGAACTTCTCTAGTATGTTGTCAGAGGGAACCATAAAAGGAATTAAGGTTGCTACCAACCTTGAGCCAACTATGATCCAACAATTTGTGGATGATACTTTTCTATTTGGGAAAGCCTCGATTTTGGAAGCTAGGAAATGGAAAAATTACCTCAAAAATTATTTTGTTTGCTCTGGACAATGCATTAACTATAATAAAAACATGATTTACTTCTTCAACAACACTCCTAACCTAAAAAATCAGCTGACTACTATTTTGGGCTATCAAAGTGGTTCTCTCCCCTTAGTTTATCTTGGGCTTCCCTTAACTATTAAAGCGACCACTCATGAGTTTTGGAATTCTATTCTTGAAAGGATTCAAAGGAAACTTATTGGGTGGAAGGGTTCTTTACTCAACCATACTAGTAAGCTTCAACTTCTTTCTGTTGTTCTTCAAGGTATCCCAATCTATTTCCTATCCATATTTAAGATACCCAGATATATTGTTGATAAGTTGGAGAAAATCTAGAGGTCTATTCTATAGGCTGGCACTGAGGAGAAAAACAAACTCACTTTGGTTAAATGGGATAAGGTATGCCAACCGAAGTGGTGTGGTGGTCTTGGGATAAGAATCATTTCTAATTGTAACAAAGCTCTTACGACTAAACTAGGTTGGGATCATCTAAGGGATAGGAAGGAATGGTGTGAAATAATAAATTCCAAATACCTTTTGAGTCAGAATTCTTACTCAGGATAATCTAAGGAAAAGGGGATTTCAGATCCCCAACAGATTTCTTTTATGTAAATGTAACGAAGAATCTGTTGATCATCTACTGTTACACAACCCCTTTGCTATTGAGGCATGGGAGCTAGATTTTGGAAGATTAGGGATACACTGGATTATGTGCAAGGACATCACATCCTTTATATTTAGTTGGTCTGGACCCTCTTCCCATCCGCTAACTAGGGAAATATGGAATCAAGTTCCTCCCTTTATTTGTTGGTGCTTATGGAAAGAGAGGAATAATAGGATATTCAAGAACACTGAGATGAATCTGAAGGAGGTGTTTGGGATTGGAGCTAGGCTCATTGGGGAAAATATTGCTCTCTTTAAAGGAAAAACCTTAGATAAAGAGCCCACTGAGTTGGAAATAAGCATAGCTAAAGCTTGGCATCAGAACCTGGATGCCAACTCGTATGACAATTCCAAATTTTTGGCTAGGAGAGCCACCATTTGGAAACCCCCTAATAGAGACTAGTTCAAATTAAACTTTGATGGGGCTGCTAAGGTAAACCTGGATAGAGAAAACATAGGATGTGTTATCATAGATGATAGAGGTAATTGGGTTGCCAGTTATGCTTGGGGGATTGGTCAACATTCATCAATGATAGCGGCAGCTAGAGCAGTATTAAAGGGCTTATAGGTTGTGGTTTTCTTGGGGATAGAGAACCTGCACATTGAAGGTGACTCTAAGTCCATAATTGATGGTATAAATTTTGATAGAATCCTGGGGTGGAACGCTAAGGATATTCTTCTTGACATCAAATTGCTTGTGGCTAAATTAAAATTAAAGGTGGCCAGTCATATCTATAGAGAGGGGAACCAAGTGGCTAATTCCTTAGTCTATTTTGGCTCTCACTAGAATTTACCCAAATTTTGGCATGATTTAAGTCTTCTTCGACCAAATATTCAGAGTATGATAGTTAAGGAACAAAGCCCTTTCACGACTCATGATGGAAACACAACTTGTGATTAGCTAGATTATTGGGGGGCCCACTAGCTTCCTTGTCGGTCTTTGTGGTCTTATTGGTTTGATGAGATGAATGATTAGCTATATCGATGGGATGGATACCAAGTGGATTATTTCAAATTATAGATTAAAGAACATTTGGAATAAGGAAACCATTTTTTATTGCAGAAAGTACTAGTTGATTAGCTATAAACTAGACCGTACTTATCGTAATCTCCTCATGGGGATTCTTTTGAGATCGTTACTTTAAAAATTTATGTTTCTGAATTTGATGTGACTTGTAATTATGAAACTAAACTCCTCTTTGGCTTTTCCTTACTTGCTATTTTGGTTTGGCACCTTGTAGCCTCTATCTGAGGTATTTCTAAACTTGACCATCCTCTAATTGCCATCCTTTTAGAGATTTCTAATTTTGTCATGGTGACTATCTTGCTTAGGTTTCATATTTTTTGCTACATGGAAGGCAATCCTTCCATGTCGATCATGTACTTGGTTCTTATCCATTTATGTGAGAATTTACTCATGAAATTCTATGCTACGATTGTTACTAGGAAATTATTAGCTCATGCATGTAATCTATCCTTAGGCTTGATTCCTAAAAATTGTCGTTTGTGGATTAAATACCTTAATACAGGGGTGATTTTTCATCATGCTATTTTCTCTAACTTTTTGGTTTTTCAGGGTTCTTGGTTTTACTGTGAGAAGTGTAGAGTCATTGGGGGGATAGTGTGTGAATAGAGTTGGATAATTGAAATGAGTTTCACAAGGATCTGCTTGTCTAGTATATTTGCATTGAAGGTGGCATTGCTCCTATGATGGAGAGACTTGTGAAACATGACCCTAATCTGTAATCCCAATTTGTAAACTCTTGGAAGAATCGACATGTAACTTTGGGAGGCATCTCCTTTATGGTTGATGAGGAAGTGATTGCACAACCAATGGGCCTCCAGAGTTCTGGCATGAAGCATCCTAAACATTTGAAGACCCAGGGTAATGCTAGTATGGAAAAATTCTTTGTGGGTGATGAGAAACCCGTGCATAACCAGTCTAGGTTTGAATGGGATGCTCTTCCTCAGGCATGGAACCAGGTGTGTCTTGCATTGATGAAATATGTCATGTTGGAAGGAAGGTACAAGACTTATTATGATTACCATTTTCCCTTGTTAAATCAACTTAGGCATAAAGTTTTAATGAGTTTTCCCTTTTATTTGCTCTTGGACCTTGAAAGTTATATTGAGAAATGTGTGGATTTTGTTTCCTTAAATCCTGATGAATCCACTCCTCTGCCACTTCACCAGGGTCTTATCCTAAGACTCTACCACTTTAATCTGGCTTTATGCCCTCCGAAACCCATTTTGATTGTCCGCATTGAAGCAATTGAGCCACCCAATGAGACAAACTTATCTCTAGCCGAATCCAAAGGCCCCACCCAGAAAAGCTACCTTGTCCCTAAGGATGCTCAAAAAATAAAAACTGCTACCAAAAAAATTAAAAGTGTTGAGGAAGCTGCCCAAACCTATGCGGTGATGAGCCTATGTGATCTCAAGTCTACCCCTATGAAGACTCCTAGCAAGGGTGAGCTAAAAAATAAAAGTAAGCATAAGAAGGTGCCTCTGAATAAAGGGAAAAATGTCATGAGAAAGGATTCTCAGGGTGACACGGTTGTGGTAGAGATTGTGGTTGTGGGTTGTGATACCATCATTCATTGTTTGGGTAGATTGGCAAAGAACAGAAAGAAAATGATGGTTAGAGATTTGGACAATGAAGAGGAGTTGTCAGAAAACAGAGATAGTAGATTGGAAGAGGTGTCAGAAGGTGATGGGGTATGTGGAGGATAATGATGGGCCAAAAAGTGGTGATATGATTTGTATGTGTAGGGTATGTGGTTTAAAACTTTTTTTCACCCAAAATTGATGAAACGAAAAGGGTTTTTAAAGGAGATTCTGAACTTTTCACCAATATAAATTATTCTTTACTTTGAATTTAATAAATAATTATTATTCATTTCCTATTTGAATTACGACTAAAGTCCTGATTGATAGGCTAATTGAAAAACATCTATAGCTTTCAAATAGTATCACTTTTTTTGAATCTGAAACATACGTGACATTCTATGCTTCGCATACTATAAGATTAAAATAATAATAATCAAATTTCATGAAGTTTTGAACAAGTTAAAGTGGTCAAACATATAAATTTGTATATCTTTTGAAAGTTGTAATAAAAAAATCATAATTAATTATTTAATTTTTAAAAAAATTACAAAAAAATATGCATCACATTGGGACATGAGCCCTCTACTTATAGCTAAAATCTTTTAAAAAAAATATTATCATTTTATTGTGGTTAGGGTGGTTAGACAGACACATACTTCTTATTTTTTCGATGATGATCCTACGCATACCCAATGAAGAGGTGAAAATTAGTGGTCCTCCTTCCATTCCTGACAAGGGTAAAGCTCAGAAGGAGGTTTCTACCTCTGACTCTTTGGAACGGTTGGGGTTTGAGCAGAATGATCTTGACTATACTATGGGAAAAGGTGAGGAGCACGAAGTGTTGAAAAATAGAATGGAAAAAATGGACAAACAATTCAATGGTTTGACCCAATTCACAGTAAAATTAGTTCACTGTGTTACTAGTACCCTATCTTCCATCATGAAAGAATAGATGGAGATGAAGAAGGTTGAAGACCACCAAGAGTGGATTGTCGATGATTTGGTTCAGCCTCTATTGAAGAATTGGGAGAACACCAACTAGTCTATTGTTGGTCTGCTATTGGGCTGTGTTTTGTTTATCTACGTCTATTTTTGGTTTAGTGTTTTGTTTTGTTTCTTTTTTATTTGGACTCTATTGCCCCTTTTGGCTCCTTGTGAAGGGTACAATACCTTGTAAATGTTGCTTACTTTACCAAAAAAAATAGCTTTTACACATCTTCTTAAGAAAGAGGTTTTGTTTAATTGGAATAAAGATTATAAATAGGATTTTGAGAGTTTGAAAGATTTACTTACTACTCCACCTATTCTACAACCCGCTATGCAAGAGAAACCATTCATCCTTTGTATAGCAGCATCGACCCATGCTCTCATAGTATTGTTGGCTCAACAAGATGAAAATGGTAAAATACATCTTGTTTATTACATTAGCCAAACTCTGATTGATTATGAAACACGATACACAACAATAGAAAATCAATGTTTGGCTCTTGTATTTTCTACTAGTAAATTAAGACATTACTTACTAAATGTTGAAATACATGTGATAAAAAAATGCAATCATTTAAAACATATTTTCACTAAAATATATTTATTAGGACATTTAGCTAAATGGGTTATGTTGTTAACTAAGTTTGACCTTAAGTTTATCTCACAAAAGGCAATTAAAGGACAAGCCTTCACCAACCAGATAGCTAACGCTCCCTCTCCACTCACAATACCTAATAATAATTCATTCCTTGATGATAATGTGTTGATGATTGAAAATACTACATGCAATTAATACTTTGATGGCTCTAAGTGTAAAATAGGCTCTAGTGTAGGGATTATAATAGTCCCACCTACAGGAAATACTATTCCCTTGTCCTATCAATTAAACTTCCTATGCACAAAGCCTGAAGTGTTAATTGTTGGATTACACAATGCTTTAACGCTGGGAGCCTGAGACACTAAGATATTCAGTGATTCGTAATTATTCATTAGCTAAATAAACAAAATGTATCGAGCAAAGAATGAAAAATTATCTAAATATAAGGATCTCACAATGAATCTATTAAACACCTTTGATTTCTACACCATTGATAACATCCCATGAAATGATAATCGACATGCGGATGCAAAGGAAAGTGCAACTTCCCTTATATCCCCTCAAGGTCCTTCAAAAGATTTCAAATTTATTGTGCATACAATTATGAAATAGTTAATAGAAAATACAATCAAAGAAGTGTTATCAACCATCACAGAAAGCTCTAGTGAATGGTATACAACAATATTTAATTATTTAAAATAAGATACCTCTCTTGAGCCAACAACTAAGAATACTCGAGACTTCCTTTGAAAACTCGCATCCAAATATATAAACCTCGCTAATGTGCTATATCAAAGGTCCTTTGATGGTCTTTTACTTAGATGCCTTAAACAATCCAAAATCCCCATAGCAATTGAAGAAGCTCATGTGGGTGATTGTGGAGGAAAGTTTGGAGGAAGATCATTAGTTCAAAAGCTAATCCATGTAGGATAATATTGGAGAAATATGGAAAAATATTGCTTTGAATACGTTAAGAAATGTCACAAGTGTCAAGAACATAACAATTTGATTCACGCTCCTGATTTTGAGCTTTGTGCCCAAGATCCTATATGTCCATTCTTAGTATGGGGTCTAGATATGATTGGAAATATTTCACCTCTTTATTCTATTAGAGATACCTTTATAATTACCACAATAGATTATTTCATGAAATCATGGGTAGAATACATTCCCCTTCATTCCAAAACTCCCAATGTAATATGTCGTTTCATATATTGGAACTCATTATTGCTCCTTTGGAATTCCTTCCACATTAGTTTCGTACAATGGGGTACCACTTAAGAATAATAATTTGAAGAAGTTCTTAGAAACATTTAACATCCAACATCATTTTCAATGCCCTACTACCCGCAATATAATTTTCAATTTGAATCAACTAATAATACTCTACAACAAATATTAAGGAAAAAAGTAAGAAAACATAATAGGAATTGGCATACACAATTGACATAATTCCCCTGGAGTTAGAAATTTCTTCATTAGGAATCACTCTTCAAGGACTTATTGATGACAATAGTTATTAAGAACAATTACATCAACTTGAAATTCTTGATGAATGGCGCATTAACACTCTTGAGCATCTCCAAGCTTATTCTAGAAAATTGCAACATAGTTACAATGATCATGTCATCCCTCATGTATTTACTAAGGGTGATTTGTTTTTATTTGAGAACCCATGTAACGTCAATGCTGCCATGTCTAAAAAGGAAAAATTTAGTCCTAATTGGTTAGAACCTTACATAATTGATGAAAGTTATGGGTCTAGAGCACACATGTTACTAGAAATTGATGAAACACCTCTTAAATAGTGTGAATGATAAATTAGTGGTGTTAGGGTTGGTAGATGACCTTCTACATTCTCTTGCATTGCTTTGTTCTTGAAAAACAATAACTTATGTGTCTTGAATACTAAAGTAATTATTTAAATTAATTTTAGGCGGTTACTTTAAGTTTCATACTATTCAAGTTCATCTTGTATGTTGTGTTATATCATATCCTTATATGAATTTAATGTTCTTTAATTATAGGGTATGTGTAGGATCATGATGGGCCAAAACGTGCAATATGATGGGTATGTGGCTGACAACTACCTTTTTACCAAAAATTGATGAAACAAAAAGGGTTTTTAAAGGAGATTCTCAGTTTCCCACCGATATAAATTATGCTTTACTTTGAATTTAATAAGTAAATTTTATTCATTTTCTATTCAAATTATGACTAAAGTTCTGATTGATAGGATAATTGAAAAATATCTATAGCTTTCAAACGATATCACATTTTTTGAATCCAAAACATGCGTCACATTCTATACTTTGCATACTATAGGATTAAAAAAAGAAAAAATGAATTTCATGAAGTTTTGACCAAGTTAAGGTGGTTAGACATACGATTTTTTATATTTTATAGAAAGTTGTAATAAAAAATTCATAATTAATTATTTAATTGGAAGAAAATTAAAAAAAATATGCATCACATCGAGGCATGAGTCCTCTACTTATATATAAAATATTATAAATAAATATTATCATTTTATTGTGGTTAGGGTGGTCAGACAAACACCTACTTCTTTTTTTTCCTTGAAATTTAAGTACCTCTACATTGAAATTTCAAATTTTCATCAAATAGATTTTATTTTAAACAAACCTAGTAGTTTAGAAAATACATTCAAGTTGCTATAGATTCTATTCTTACATATTTTTGAAATAATATAGATAGCTTATTCAAAATTTTATGTCAAGTTTCCTAACTCTGATTTTTCTAATTTTTTTGCCACTTAAGGGCCTATTTTTTCCATGATGATCTTGCACATACCCTATATCAAAGGTGCATTTAAATTATCATAACATAATTAATCATAATGCTCATCTAAAAGAAAATATGATAGTTTAAATTAGATCACATAAAACATGTTAGATCATGGATAAATTAATTAGATAGCCTTACAAAGATTATTTGATAAATGACATTGTCATCAAGCTTAAACACAAACACATTAACAATAAAACATAAATATCATATATATATCATAAAGTTTTAGTACATGTCATAAAATATATAATGCTAGTGTGGCTTGTGGTTACCAAATCCCTCGAGACATGGTGATCGCATCCGTCTAGAGACGGTCCATCAAGAGATAGTAGAATATGATCGTGAACTAATCAAAGAATCTAGTGCATACTATAGGCCCCCTTGTCACCCAACAACCATGGCTTCTAATTTTTCCCCAAGGCACCCTCACTTTATGCAATCTCTATATTCCTATAGCCCGAAAATCTCTACATGAAGTCTCTCGACCTCTGTTGGTGATATGATGTTAGGATCTAGGACTGTTGCACATGAATAATAACTTTTAAAACAATTAAATTGAAGGTATTTAAAACATAATAATGTAAATGAAATCCTTAAATGAACATAACAATAATTAAATGATGGAAATAATAAAATAGAAATAGCAGAGAGAAGAAAAAACACAAGTTGATAATGGAGTTCACCAATATGGCTATGTCTCCGGGTCCCTCTCCAACAAAGTGACCGATCCTTGTTTATGCTCCAAATTGATTACAAGTCATCAAAAAAATATAGTGTTGAGTCTTTATTAGCTTCAAAGTCTTCCCCCTTCAAGCGAAATAGAGTAACACTCTTTTGATGCACATATTCAGACACTCAGACTCTCCATACAAATTCTCTCATAAGTCACCACCTGCTTTTTTCAAAGTCGTAAACTCCCCCCTTTTTATACATAAAATATGCACCATATGGTTTAAAACCATATGATTTCCAAAATAAACTATATCTCCCATTTACAATAATAAACCTTTGAAAATGCACCCAAGTATAAGCATAAATCTCTCGAATTAACCTTCTCCCTTTAATTCATGGCCCTTATAATTTTGGGCTTTACAATATCCCTTTTGAAAAAATCCTTACATATCTCCCATTCCTAAATAATAGCTCTTATATTTCTGAGCCTTTACAAAATAATCTTTTCAAATCTTTAAAACCATTATTTGTTTTTAAATATCTTTTAAATATTTTTGACAATCTTTAAAAAGGTTATTTTAAGCCCTTTTGAATCTTTTATTTGGGCTAATACATTTAATAAATTAATCAAGGATTTTTTTTTTTTAAAGTTTGAGGGGATAAATCTTTCAAATTTGAGGTAAATTGGTTTAATAGTCTTCTATAAAAAAATCGATCACGAAAAGTACTCATAGCCACTCATGGCTCAATGGTGGAAAGCAATTTTGGGGGTGGGGTGGTTGGCAGTTCGATCCCCACCCCCTCTATTTTTAAATATTGAATTTTCAATAGTTAGCTATCAAAAATAATTGGTGGCATACCAATGGTAAAATGTGTTGTGTGGTGAAGTGCAATGGCAAGCAGATGGCTTGTCAAATGAGAAGTCATGGGTTCGAGCCTCTCAAACAATTTTATCACAAAAAACTGTTAAAATCGATCAATGACCCAGAGGAGAGAAAAGGTACCACATGGCACCCAGTAGATGTGCTACGTAGCACTATTTAACTCACTCAAAATTGAGATGTGTCATATTTTAGTTCGGCCAAGTCAACAATGCCACATAATCCTACCACATCATAACGTTGACTGTGCATGCCACACAATTGAGCCTACACCTACCACATCATGATCATTCTACCACATGTCAGCTCCCCATTTTTCTACATCATTTGACCCTACCACACTAGCATGTTGACATCATGCTAACGTCATCATTGTATAGTCAAGTAGGCATGGTCAACCTTCAACTTTGGCTAGCCATATCTTTGTCGTTTGAGCTCCATTTTCGATGAAACAAGCAATGTTGGGATCATGGCAACAAGCTCTTCATTTTTATGTCAATTTCAAAATATTCTAAAATGATCATATTTTTCACCTTTATGACCAACCTCTAGTACCTATTTGACCCAAATTTGACTGAGCATAACTTTACCATATGAGATCCTTTTGACTCCATTCAATTTTTGTTGGGTTCATTTTCTTGAGCAGTTTGACATGGTGATGAATTCTAGAGTATATGGAATGCTTCAGTTTTTGAAAAAAAGTATCCACCTAGATTAGCTAGATATAAAAATGACTAAAGCTCCTCATGCAACCTCAGGTCGACTAGTGCACATAGTAGCACCCTTGTATGCTACTATCAATCTAACATAAGGCTTGAATAGCTTTGGGTGTTGCTACATGATAAGTGGGGTAACATAGTCTATGCTGATAGCCTGATCTAAGGCTGAAATAGGTACTATCTCTATGGTCGACTATCAATAAAGATCATGTAACTCTCTCACAGACCTTGCAAGATAGAAATCATAAAGCTAATTAGTACACATCATGATATATATACATATATAAATCAAAATCATAATCATGAAAGCATAAGCATAATCATAATCATAAATAATATGTCATCACCTAGATCTTCAGGTGGTTGTGTTAAAGCAACCTCATCCTATGCAGGAGGAATAAAAGATGTGCTAGCTTCTCAATGCTCATAAGTGTTGGTGCATGTTGTAGCTACTGACTATGATATAGTAACATGGGTGGGAGTTGAATCTCTCCACTTGTGGGAAACTGGACCCTCATTTTTTGTGTCACTTCCCTCACTCATTAGCTGGCCTTTGTCCTCCTCCTCCTCCTCCTTCTAGTCTGATTTTTCCTCCTTGTCATAGCCCTACTCTACCTCATTTGCAAATAGGTTTTCAGCCTTGACCCCTATCTCCTCAATTCTATCCTCCTCCCCATCCCTCTGATCTAGTAGAGGCCCTACAAAACCTATAGG
This sequence comes from Sequoia sempervirens, assembly GCA_007258455.2. NCBI lineage: Eukaryota > Viridiplantae > Streptophyta > Pinopsida > Cupressales > Cupressaceae > Sequoia > Sequoia sempervirens. The sequence goes on along the minus strand of VDFB02000003.1, from coordinate 533,901,071 downwards.
CTAGTCTATAGGAAATAATAGAGCTGGTTGTGCTATGGCCCACCACTCCTCATATGCATTTGTAGCAACCACATCATCACTGTCGAATAATAGAGAAATTTTGAGATCTGAGTCATCTGAGTCACTAGAGATAACATCATTGATTGTGAGTCACCTCATATCTCCTAGCGTCTAGCCACTCCACACTAATCGCCTGTAAAATGTTCGTGCTACTGGTGGCACCTATACCTATCCAAACTACCTCATGAAATGATCATAATAGAATGGTCTTACTATGAAATTGTGTCTCCCTAGTAAAAAGATGTCCCTATGCATCCTCCTCAACTGTCGAGTCTCATCTGGCCACTATGGTATCAACTACTAATGTCTCCAAAGGATCTCCTCCTAATCTACGTAGCCAAATTTGATTCTCTAAAAATGAAAATCTCTATACAGCCACGCTCATCTTAGTGGATAGTTGAAGGAATGTGGATATCCTAGAGTGCATATAGATGAAAATCCTACCAACTTGGTGCATGTGATATGCTCTATGAACCAAACCTATAAAATTTTATAATGCACCATGCTCTTGACATCTTGATAGGTGAATAATCCCATATCATAGTATAGATGTGAAAGCATGTTGTCGCCCTATGCATAGATGGTCCTGGGATGCTCCATCTCCCATATCATGTGAACTAGGCCTCCATCCTGGTGTGCTCCTTGGTCATCTTCAATTAGTACTAGTGTTATAGTCAAATCATAATCCATCTCAAAAGTAGTGATCATGCATAAAGTAGCCACTATAGCTCAATACGTGGCCCCACAATCTCATCTCAAACTGGTCCTCCAAGGCAGTACCCTATATCTTCTCTCAACTACCTATATGTACAGTCCTCTATGAAATGGACTCTCTCACCTTGAATGGGAACTCGAAGGATGCAATGTACATCCTCTAGAGTGATCAGAAATTCACCAGTAGGTAGTCAAAATGTGCAGGTGTCTGCATCCCATCTCTTAGCTAATGTCATTAACATGGCATCATAGTATCTCATCGGTGTTGTGAGATATTCCCAATATAATCCAGTGGCATGTAAGGTTTGTCTATCCTCCTCTGATAGTGTCATGAGGTCTCATAAGTGACAAAATAGTCAGTAAGTGAGTTGTTGTCATGATCACAGAGGAATCTGACAAAAAAGAAAAAATATCACCTATAAGCATTCTAAAACCTTAAATCTATATAAAAAAAGTCAAAATTTTTGATAAAGTTTCTCTAGGGTACTTTTTTAAGGGTCCTAGACACTTTATTCTGTTTTTGGGACACTTTGCAAAAAAGTGGGACACTTCACGAAAAAGTGGGACACTTTGTGAAGAAAGGGGAAACTTCACAAAAAAAATGGGATTCTTTGCAAAATTTTCTTCCAAGGCCCTAAATCTCTCTAGAAATGCATAAAACATAAAATAAATGAATAAAAACAAAGCTAATGTAGAGAAGAATCCACTCACTTAATGTTTCAAGTCACCTCACACTACCTCCTCACATAGGCTATCGAGCCTCAAAGGCACACATGTTTGAATGCTCAACATTATCTTTTACTCTCCACAGAAATCAAACTACAAGAAGGTAAAAGACAAAATGATTACAAATTACTTCACTTTTACTCTTATATATGTTTAAATTAGGACATTTGCATATTAGGGTTAATAGTGCTTTTTCATTCAAACTTGCATATTGGGGGCTAGAGAGCTCCATTTCCATTCCGTTTGTTTTGTTGGATTTGTGATTTTGCTCCCATTCTCATCAAATGTTTATTACTATGCCATATGGTACCTGGAAATACCCTATGATATGACTTCTGCAATTCGATGTGTTTAGACTGCTACCTTGATTCCACCTCCATAAAGCAAGCAGAATGAAGGGGGGACATACATCTACCCTTGAATTTGATTTCATGAAGAATTTAGATAAGAGGATTTTTGAATGACTAATGAATTGGTTTTGCAGGATGTTGTTCCTAACTTTGTGGTTTTGTAGATAGCTATAGTGATGGCTTCATCATTCCATGCTCACAAATGAATCCATATGAGTATTATTTTATGAAATGGAGTTTACTATTTGAATTAATCTAGCTTGCATATGCACATAGAGTGATATGGGCGCTAAAGTAGGGGCTAAATGTACTGTAGAAAATTTTACACTCTTCTTCGAGATGGTGCAATTTCACACTTAATTTGGACCTATTTTAGTACCCCTACATTCACGACACATTAAATCATCAATAAAAGGCCTCTAAGACCCTTTATTTTGGATCTCAAGGCTTATTTCAACTAAAATCTTGACAAAATCAACAATGGCATTTAATTTTCTAACAACCCAACATTTACTCAACCTAAAAAGCTAGGGTGGGACTCATACACCAACTTGGGCATATGAGTCACCCTAGGTGGGACCCATATGCCACAAGTGGTGTATAAGTCCTGTGTGGCCTCTTTTTAGGGTTTGAGCAAGAAATGAAGGTTTGCAATTGAAATTTTTGGTTGATGTTGGAATTTGAGATCTAATAAATGGTAAATTAGATAAGTTTCCTATATAAACAAGGTTTCAAATAATTATTTTCATCTAGAAAAGCGATTAAATATCTAAGCACTCATAAGCACTCAAGATTAATGTATTTTCAAAAGAGCATTCAAGAGCAGGTAGCAAGAAAAGTTGAAGTATTGGAGTAGCATTACAGTGTCTTTTGCATGTCTTCAAGGTCACTTTATTCAATATCTACCAATGTCAAGGATTGATGATAGTTTCCTATGGTGAAGCATGATGGATTCTAGGATGGGGAGATGCAACTAGCCATTGAACCAAGCCTAATGACTTGTTTCCTAAGTGATTCCATCCTCCATTATCACTCTAATTTAAACCTAAAGAAAGGTACATGCATTATTATGACTTATTAGGGTAACTAGAGATCTCCCAAAGTGAGTCATCATCTCTATGTTCCATTCATGCATCTTATTCTAGCACATTAGAATAGGGTTTCTTTGCATTTTAGATATCCTAATCTTAGATGCACTTAAGATTAGGGCTTGCAATTACATTTACTTTCAAGATCTATCATTTATATCAAGGTTTAATTATCAAACTAGGGGTTTGAACAAGGAAAAACACCCATAAGCAAATCAACACAATATTCTATTCTGTAGCTCTTACAAGGTTAAAATCCTGAAATCAGGTTTATAAGGAAGAGTGGAGATAGGAGAACAGATTTAGATATTAAATTTCCAAAAAAGTAGAACAAGACTGATACACCACTTGTGGCGTATGAGTCCTAGTATAGCCCTTTTTTCAAGTTTTTGAGGGTTCGGACTTGTCACTACTAGATTCTACTTTCTTTCCAAAAACCCTAAATTGGGACTAAATCGTCCAGCTTGATGTATGAGTTCCAATATGCTTTGTAAACCAGATTTTGAAGATTTTAGATCTTGTTTTGAGCACATTGAGCTTTCCAAGTGCACCTTTGTACTCTCTCATATTACTTTTCTTATTTGAGTTCATTTCTAGGTCATTTGTTTAAGTTTTGCATATCATTTAAATTTCTTGTCTTTCCAAGCCCTCGCTTGGTAGTGAACCCCTTTTTAGTATTAAATCACACCCTAGGACACCTTATTATAGATATCTTTCCTTCATTTTATCCTTGGATTGAGATCTCTAGCATTTCCTTGAGTGAAACTTATGTTGAAACATTCGACTAACTGAGAGGGGGGTGAATCAGTTATCGTAAAACAATTTCCTTTACTTTAGTTAAACTAGAGAAATATTCAATTAATTAGATAATAATTAAAGTAAACATGGACATTAAAGCACATAACAACACCATGCACAATGAATACTAGAATTTATGTGGAAACACAAGAAGGGAAAAGCCACGAAGAATGCTAATTCTCAATAACTGGTTAATCTGACACTAGTTAAGGTGATTTTTACAAGGGCTCACTGTCAAAGTGATCATTGTAGGTAAGGATCACTACTGATGGGCTCACTATCTAGTTATTACATCAAAAAGTAAAAAGGCTCACTATGAAAAGAAAAGGGCTCATTGCCAGAAGAATGATGAAAGGGAATACACCACTAAAATAAATGTCACATTAAAACAACCTCACTGTCTCCTACCTCTGGTCATATACTTTCACACATTTCACAATATCTATATTTTCATATTTGCATTCACCACACTTACTTTCATAAAAAAAAATTAAATTTTACTTATACCATTCCATTCCTTCATAATCTCCTAAGTTGGCTAGACACAATTTGAATTAGCTCACCACAAAACATTCCTATAGTGGAAAGGAATGAAATGTGGACCATTTACAAAATCCTTGCTCAAATCAACACACTACATATTAACCATGATATCCAGAACCAAAGAATATAATATACATGTTACAATGCAAACAATGTTCTGTGGCAAGTTAGCCAATTTCTAGATCGGTCCAAACCCATAAGAGTGTATCTCATTATATTTAAAAATGAATGGGACTAGGAAAAGCATAACCAAAGATAGATCATCACATCACAACATTTGGAGCATGCCAGTCTCGATCACCAAGGCATCAAAACCAAACCTTAATCAACAACTAAGATATGTTGACATTAATGACAACCATTAATGACAACAATCAACAACATCACATTCCAACAATCTCCCCCTTTGTCATTTATGTAAACATTCATCGACAACAAACCAAACAACTCAATGTTAGCATCAACAACATCAAGGACTATGTTTTCTTCTCCCCCTTTGACATCAAGGGCAAAGGGAAAAGACTCCCTCTGAAAAACTTACTCTGCTCCCCCTATGAGGAAGCAACCGAGAGCTGATCTAGATAAGTATGAGAATATAATACCAAGGACCAATGCACACCTTGGTGCAAATTATTGTAGACTAGGAGGGGGTGGAACCCCTCAATTTTGTCAGAGATACTCAAAAGTATATTTTCTTAATGGTTTTGTGAAAATTTTTGCATTCTCTCTTTTGTATGTACATATTCAAGTCTTACCCCATTTTCTAATACCTTCTCTCTCAAGAAGTGATATCTAATGGATATATGTTTTGTTTTGGAGTGTTGTACCAGATTCTTGGAAATGTTTATTTTACTAGTATTATCACACATATTTGAGATCGGTTCATCAAATGGTATGTCAATTTCCTTCAACATTCGTTTCATCCATAGTAATTGAGTGAAACATGAGGATGTTGCAATGTATTCAACTTCAATAGTAGATAAAGATACAAAATCTTGTTTCTTACTTGACCAAGAAACCAACTGGGAGCCAAGGAAATAAGCTCCACCACTTGTCCTCTGCCTATTATCAACACACCCAACTCAATTAACATTAGTATAAGCTCTCAAAGTGAAATATGAATCCTTTGGATACCATAACCCCATATATTTTGTACCCTTCAAATATCTAAAGATCCTTTTTACTGCAAGAACATTTGATTCCTTTGGTTCTTGCTGAAATCTACCTACTAAATAAACAACATACATAATGTTTGGTCTAGAGAAATCAAATATAACAATCCTCCAATCATTGACCTATACATACTCACATCAGATTTAGGTGAATCATCTTCTTTTGTCAACTTGCATCGAGTAACAATAGGTGTACAAACCAGTTTGGAGTTCTTCAATCCAAATGTCTTCAATAATTCTTTTATATACTTGGACAGAGAGATGAAAACTCCTTTGCTATTCAGATTTACTTGTAGTCCAAGGAAGAAATTTAACTCACTTATCATAGACATTTTGAATTCCTTCTGCATTTCATCCAAAAAAAAATTGCACATATCATCATTTCCTCCAAAGTTTATGTCATCAACATAAACCACAACAATAAACATTTGATTTGAGTAAATTATGTAGTATAAATTATTGTTAGTAGATCCCTTTTGAAATCCCTGTCCAATCAAATACTTGTCTAATCTACCATACCAGGCTCTAAGTGGCTACTTTAATCCTTATAAAGCTTTCTTCAACTTGCAAACAACATTTGGGTCACTTCCAAACTTAAATTGATCTGGTTGCTCAATGTAGACTTCTTCCTTCAGTTCTCCATTCAAGAATGTTGATTTTACATCCATTTGATAGACTTTGAAATCCTTAAAAGTTGCAAAATCTAAGAACATCTAGATTGCTTCCACTAGGCAGTAGGGGCATATGTTTCTTCAAAATCAATACCTTTGATCTGATTGTAACCTTTGCAAACTAATCTTTCCTTGTTTCTAATTACTTTTTTCATTTTCATCCAGCTTGTTCTCGAATACCCAGTTTGTTCCAATTACATTTTTATCTCTTAGTCTAGGCACAAGTTCCCAAGTTTATTTTTTCTCTATCTGATCAACCTCTTCTTTCATTTCCTTCCCCCAATTCTAATCATTGCATACTTCTTCCATAGTCTTTGGCTCGGTTTACAAGAGTAAACATGGTAATACTTGTTCTTGAGCTTCTTTTCTTCTTCTGATGATTCATTTATTTGTATCTCCAATAATCTAATTTTATGAGTGGTTTCTTTGTACATACCTTGGGGTTTTAGTTGTACATGTTGGAGCCTCCTTTGTCTCTTCTTCTTTCTTATCCTTATTTCCTTTGTAATCTAGGTCATCTGATTCATACTTAATTTTCCTGTTAGGATTTCTTTGAATATCTTCATCCACTTTCAACTATCTTGTTCAATATCTTGTTGTAACACTAGTACACTTTGCTTCTTGTAGAGTAACCCAAAAATATACCTTCATCAGCTATATTTATAAACTTACTAAGATTGCCCTCATCTCTCCTGATGTAGCATTTACTTCCAAAATTTTGAAATAATTTACTATGGGAGCTCTTCCATACCATAGCTCATATGATGTATTTCCATACCTCCTCCAGAATAGTACTCTATTAAGAGTGTAAAATGATGTGTGTATCTCTTCTCTCTAGTAAACCTCTAGTAAACCTACTTCCTTGATCATTGTTCTAGTTGCTTCTTGAACTATCCAATTCATTCTTTCCACTACACCATTTTGCTATGGTGTTCTAAGGGAAGATACTTTTCTTCTAGTGCCACGTTTCTCAAAGAAATTTTTGAATTCATCAGAAGTAAACTCTCCTCCTCTATCATATCTTAAGCACTTGATTCTTTTATCAACTTCATTCTCAACTCTTTCCTTGAAAATCTTCAATTTTTCTAAATCATCTAATTTTTCTCTTAAAAATTTAACCCAAGTTATTTTGGAATAATCATCTATTAGAAGGAAGAAATATCTCTCACCTTGTATGCTTCTTTTTCTTGTTGGACCACATTGGTTAGTGTGTACTAGGTCCAACAATCTGGTAGATGGTTCTTCTTTTCGTCAAAATGTTTCTCTAGTTTGTTTTCCTTCTTCACATCCTTTGTAGATAATGTTGTATGGTTTGGTCAGTCTTGGAAAGTCTCTGACTAGTCTTGTTGAACTTATCCTTACCAAATTGTTGAAGATGATGTGACAAATCCACTAGTGCTAGAGCCAACTTTCATTGTTCTAAGATGATAAGCATCTCTTTGTAGCTCCTTCCAGTTGATACATATTCCCACTTGTTCTTTTTCCTACTGAAATAATAATTTCATAACTCTTTTAGATCTCACAACCATCATCTTGGAATACAACATTATAGCCAGTCTTACACATATGTCCAACACTCAAAAGATTATGATATAAACCTTTCACATAGTAAACATTGTTAGTTTTATGTTTTCCATCAAAGGTAATAGAACTAATTACAACAATTTGTGTCATTTTATCATCTCCAAATATAATAGAACCTCCATCATATTTCTTAAGCTTCAAAAACTTAATTTTATCACCAGTCATATGATTTGAACATCCACTATCAATCAACCATTCATCTCTATTTCTTTTAACATATAATGCAGCTTCAATGTTATCATAAGATTCCAGACATATATTAGAGATACCCAATATAGGTTCATCCTTTTCCACCAAAAAAAAACAATCCTCTTGATCTAATTCATCATCTCAAATAGTAGCATTTACATTAACATAATACATAGGCCTTCTTATTGATTCTTTTAAACTTTTGTCTTGTCCGGAAACCTAGTTGCTAAATGACCAATATTTCCACATATAAAACATTTAAGAGGTAACATACCTTTGTGCTTTCTGATACCTTTCTTTAGTTTTCTTGCGAAGTTTACTTCCAACTCATCTAAACTTTTAGTATTCGGATCTTCTTCTATTTTTTGGATTTGAAGCTTGCTTAAGATTTCTCCTTTTCTTTTCCAAATTTCCTCATCTCAAACATGGTCAAGGTGCCAAATAGTTTCTCTCTAGTGAATTTCTTCAGATCATAAACTTCCTCAATAGTTGAGATCTTGTCACTGTAGCTCTTTGTTTCGATTATTAGAATCTTCTCCATAACATCTTCATCTATCAAAATGCCTCCTTTATTTTTGACTTCATTTACTACATTTTAAACTCTCTTAATGTATCTTGCTATATCTTCACCTTCTTCCATCCTAAATTTTTCATATTTGTGCTTAGCTGTCAACTTCTTTGATAATTTAACTGTATCATTTCCTTCATAGATTTCTTTCAACTTTTCCCAGACTTGATAAGTGATGCTCAATGAAATAAATTTTGTTAACTTAGTCTTAGACAAAGCACTAAAGGTTGCATACCTTGATTTTTCATTTTCTTCATAGACTGAAATCTCATCCACAATATTAGGACCATTTTTTGATACAATATATTTTTTCTCAATAGCTTTCCGAGTCTTGTATCCTAGAGAAATCAGGTAACCTCTCATTTGCACTTTCCAGAAACTGTAGTCAAATCCATGAAACACTATAAGGATTGTCAATTTGTGCATCATCGGATCTACCTCAAGTGATTAAGCTCTAATACCAATTGTTTAATAGTCTAGCTAATTGAAAGGGGAGTGAATCAGTTATCTTAAAATAATTTTCTTAACTTTAATTAAATTGGAGCAATCTTAAATTAATCAGATAATAATTAAAATAGACATGAACATGAAAGCACATAACAAAACCATGCACAATGAATACCAGAATTTGCGTGGAAACCCAAGAATGGAAAAATCATGAAGAATTCTAATTCTCAATTATTAAACATCAATTAAGGTGATTTTTACAAGGGCTCACTAATAAAATTCTCACTACAAGTAAGGCTCACTACTGGTGGGCTCACTGCTCTGCTCTTATAGCCAAAAGTAAAAAGGCTCACTTCAAAAAGAAAATGGCTCACTAGTAGAAGAATAATGAAAGGGAATCCATTGCTAAAATAACTATCACACTAGAACAACCTCACTATATCTTGCCTCCAATCATATACTTTCACACACTTCACAATATCTAGATTTTGTAGATTTGCATTCACAACACTTACTTTCATCGAACATAATCAACTTTTACTTATACCATTCCATGCCTTCATAATCTCTTAAGTTGGCTAGAAACAATTTGAATTAGGTCACCACAAAATATTCTCATGGTGGAAAGGAATGAAATGTCGACCATTCAAAACCTCCTCACTCAAATCAACACAGTACATATTAACCATGATATCCAAAACCAAAGAACAAAAAATACACATTACAATGCAAACAATGTTTCGAGGCATGTTAGCCAATTTCCAGATTGGTCTAGACCCATAAGAGTGTATCTCATTATTTTGCAAAATGAATGGGACCAGGACAAACATGACCAAATATATATCATCAATTCACAACATTCAAAGCGTGCCAATTTGGATCACCAAAGCATCAAAACTCAACCTTAAACAGTCAACCAAGATATGTTGACATCAATGAGAACAATGAACAACATCACATTCCAACAAATTATAGAAAATCAATGGTTCCATCTCCCAAAACATAGACCTACCATTTTCAAGGTTTCATAAATGTATAAACACTATTAATGACTCATATGTTGTGATGTCCAATATATAATGAGATAAGTAAAATATGAGTTAAAACTAAAAAACATAATAGTTACATCAACCAATTGTGTGGTTTTTGTATAGTGTTTAAACTATAGAGAAAATGAATCCATCATTGTGAATGACTTGTGAGTGGTTGATGTGTGATGATCAATGAAAATTATTAGTTTTGGGTGAGTGCTTACATCATGATATATTTTAATGTATTGTATTGTGGACACGAAAATTGTACTCCTTTGACAAAAATTACAATCTGTGGCCTAACTTAGTCCTATTTTGGACACCATTGCACCAATCACCTCTTAAAAAATACATTTATAGGCCCCTAATGCTCATTTTTTTTTATCTAAAGCACCATTTCACTCAAAAATCATATAAATCCTGACAAATAATGCTTAAAACAGTCATATCTCAAAAACCCACCTCCAAAAACCTCATGTGGGACCCATTCACCACATTGGGTGAATGAGACCCCTTTGGTGGGATCCATTCACCAAGGGTGGTGAATGAGTCCCTTTTGGGGGAATTTTCATTTTTAAGCGAGAAACTCACCAACTTAATTAAATTTTTTAGTGGATGTCGGTCTATTAGGTCTTAATAATGAGCAAGTAGGTATTGTTGCCTATAAATATGTGTTTTTAGGTTTTTTTTCACATCTCCTAGTCATTTTTGCAAAGCATCAAGAGTCAAGAGAAAAGTATCTTTCACAAGAAGATTCAATAGTATTTCTATAGAAAAGTTTGAATATTTTGGACAGAAAGGTAGGGTTTTTGCAATTCTTCAAGCTCACTTACCATTCAAGATCTAACATTGCAAATATTTTATCATTTATTTCTATGGAGAGTCATGGAGAAATATAGGTTGAGGACATGCAACTAGCCATCAAATCACACCTTATGACTTGTATTCAAAGTGATTCCATCTTCCATTTTCTCTCTATCTTTAGATTTAAGGTTTGCATGTCATTTACATTCATTTGAAATGTTGTAGGGTTTATTGAATTGAAGTCTTGCATCATTCAAATGAAATTTTCTTATCTTATTCTAGGACATTAGAATAGGGTTTTTAATTACTTCAGATTTTCCTAGCCTTAGATACACTTGGGGCTAGGGTTTTATGCAAATTTTATACATTCAAGGTTTAACTACCAAGTTAGGGGTTTCACCAAGGAAAACCCCCTACTAGAAAATGAATTTAAAGTTATTTTGCAAGTGTTTTTTAGAGATTCAGATCCGAGTTTCCATCAAGAAGTGTTGTGTAGGTGAGAAAGTGCAGATATGAAACTTGAATTTCTAGAAAATAAAAAAAAGGATTAATTCACCATGGATGGTGATTGAGTCCCATTGCAGGTGTCTGTTAGAGAAGAGTGCAAATTCTAGTACCCATTTGGTAGAAACAAGATTTTGGGTAGAAACCTTGATCTCAGACTGATTTTCCTATGGTGGCGAATGAGTCCCAGTAGTCAAAAAGTCAGCATTTCCAAAATTTTAGAGTCTTTTCCAGTCTTCATCAGGTTTACAAGTGCACACATTAAGTCTTGTAGCTTTCTATTTTTGTTCTATTTTTGTTCTATTTTCATCATTTTTGTGTGTTCAAACACTTCATATTTCTTAGTTTTGCATACATTATCAATAGTATTTTTCTATTACTTGCATTTAGTTTACATCATTTAGGAATATTGCATTTTGGCTCTAATATTATCTCCTTTTGGGTGAAAAACCCTAGGAGCATATAACATTCAGGTGCCAAAATCTTTGTTTTCATTTTGGTGAACCTATATATTGAACATACTCTTTCTGATTTACATCTACATTTACATTCTAGGACTCATTGCATTGGCTTCTGCATTATTTTTGCATCCTTGGGCTTACCAAAATTGCATTAAGGAAACTATCATTTAGAGGTCATTATTGCATTTCATCTCATCAAATCATCACAAAATTCTACATTTCAATTACTTCCTTGCATTGTACAGACCTAAACACATAGAAAAAGGTTAAATTTTTTAGAAAAATCTTAAAATACCTCTCTTGGGATTCATTACCACCCTAGGAAAATCAGTCCTAGTACATTTTCTGCATTACTATTTTCATAATCCAATTTCTTGTTCTCCACTTTCTATTTGCTACAATTACTTTTCTATTTCTATTTGGCTATTTTCTATTATATTTAAATCATTTGCATTATTTTATTTCATGGAACTTATGGATAGCATTAGATTTTTCCAATGTTCATTTGTGGCATTAGTTCCTTGTTCACTTCAATCAAATTCATTAGAAAACACAAACACATTGAAAACGCCAATGAACCACTCAAAACAATGATGCACTTTAGGAAAAATGTATCATCCAAACCTCTTAGTTGTGATGACTTATATAGGTTAGATGAAGCCTTACAAGGTTTCCTCTCACTTTGTAATACCACTTTTGCAACTTTTCAATCTTGCACTCCAAATGATCTTCATGTCTTTAACTTATATCTATAAACACAAACACACAAGAGGGGAAAAAGTTGTTGATTTGTTAGTAAATAGGGGTTGGCCTTGGTCAAACCCCTTGTTGGTAATTAAACATTGAAATGAAATGAAATAAAGAGGAGAATGATGAGCGGAAAAAATGCTATATTACTACTCACCAAACCTTTGTTGGAAAGTCTATAAACTTGTATGAAATGCCTAGCTTGAATGTAGATCTTGAATCACTTAAATCCTCTATATATCTTGCTTTGAAATGCTTGCTTGAATCAAAGCCCTACACCACAAATGTTAGCTCAAAAACACACATAATGTAAGAAGAGCTTTGACATGATGCTTGAATCTTGATGATGGCTCAAAATTCTTGATGAATCTACACTTGAATGCTCTTGTGAACTCAAACATGCTATTAGGAAAGCTCTCTATAAAGTCTTAGATGAAAATGAGTGAAGGAATGTTGTATTTATACTTATTCATGCTTAATATCCTGAAATCACACCACAACAAGACGACATATGAAATCATTAATTAAAGGAGACTAAATCTTGTTAGAATTTGAAATTGAATCCTAAAAATAAGCAATAGGAGACTAAAAAAAGCATGGTTGGCCCAAACAAGCATGAAAATGCAAGTGTATGCATTTTTCTACACTACACTTTCATTACATTCATCTTGTCTAAATAAGAAAAGGTTTTGAAGACATTCACATTGTTTTGTAAATTTCCAGGTTGCAAAACATTCGGTGTTATGAAACCCACATCCCACATTATATTTTAAAATTATTTACAAGTAACAACCCAATTGCTTAGTAAAACCTCACCTCAATTTGCTCTATTTTATCATGCAACTCCACCCTGTACACTCTGACCCTTAGCTTTCAACATCCAAAATGAAAAACTCACAAAACAAAGTGTTTTCCAACCTACAAAATTATTTTGTGCATTATCATATTTAAACTAAACTTCTCACAAAACATTACTTATTAAAATTTACAAAATGCGGGTCTTACTCACGTCAACCTCCAATGCCTGTGGTTGCATAGAATTTAGTGAAAATGATAACTTATCAGAGAAGCCACTATGTTGGCGACTTTTATGGGGAACTCCCACCACAACACATGAAACACTATAACACAACATCATTATCTCCGCATTTCTGTCACCATAACATTTCCTCCCATCTACCAAATTCATCACTTTTATCCCATGTCTTAGTGGCCTTGTACTACATTGTCACATCATATTATGTATGTTTTTATGCATTTTTATATGTTGTCATGTCTAAGAGGACATTAGTCATGTACATATAATAATATGCCAAACTATTCCTTTCTTCTTATTTTTTGACTGTAGTCTGATAAACACTTTTTTATGTAATCAATGACACTCTCATCCATTTGTGGGGATGAGAGAGTGGACCTCATGACCTTTGCTATAATAGAATATTCAAATCAATGGAACCATATTCATATTTATCATCCATTCTTTATAATATTTCAACATTTGCAATTTGTTTTGTTTATAGTCAACTTCATCGTAAACATCTGCTTGCCACAATTCCAAATCCTTGCTTTTTGCCGGCCGAGGAAAAGAATTCAAAATTGGCACCATTTTGAGGAAAGAAGCCACTAGTATAACGAAAACAAATGGCCAAAGTGCAACTTATTTAAGCCATGCTTTGCATTGAAGCTACTGACCAAAGAAAATGGGAAAGAGACATTTGGTATCACTAATGCTAATAATGATGCTCATAACAATATTTGGAGTGTCAATGGTGGTTTCATATGATTGGTGCCACAATACCAAATGGTGGTGCCAGAGCAATGCAAATTGTGGTGAATATCCTACCCCCAGCCAGTGCTGCAACATTGCATCTTGTGTGGATGGTTCTAGCTATTGCTAGCTTAATGGTGTTAGAAATCCGTCTACTCCTGACTGGTAATTACAACTCCTGAGAGCTCTTGAAGCTGTGATTACAACTCATGATAGCTCCTGAAGCAGCATTTTCGGCTCCTGACGGCTCTTGAAAGAATCTCCTCTTCATTCCAGTAGTACCACAATTTTTCACTTCACTTTTGTACGTCGTACAGGTTTATTCTCCTGGCAGTGGTGGTTAAGCGGTGATTTTTATGGCAACATTTTTCACGTTTATATTTTCTCACATACATTGTGGCATTAATACCCTTTTCGCATCATGATTGCAAGTGACTAATGACATTTATTTCTCACTTGAGGTGAAATGCAAGTTATTTAAAGTGTAATTAATGATATTTATTTTTTCCCCTTTTGCTTGTTGGAAAAGCTTTCACTATAAGACTTGTCTTAATTTCTCTTTGCTGGTTGTAGCTGTACATTCCTCTCATGTTCTCTACCCAGAAAATTTTATGTATAGTTCTGTATGATATTTTTACACAGAGACAAAAAGGAATAGAAGAATGAATATTTTCTACTTGAGAATATTTTCTAGTTTTGTGTGCAGCTGCAGCTAGTGTTTATTTTTTCTTGGTTAAATTTATATATGCAAATCTGGGTTTTTCTTCTCTTGGTTTTGTTTTAGTTTCTTTATTCTCCCCTGCCTCTGGCCCTCATCTGGTATCGGAACCAAAGGAACTTTTTTTTATTCTATTTGTAGTCATCTCCTCCAATTCTAGCGAATCCTTGTCTAGTTTGCAAACCCCTATTTTTATAGGAAAGAATTATGAGTATTGGTCTTTAACTATGATAGCCCTCTTTCAATCTCAAGATATTTGGGAAATTGTTGAGATTGGTTATGTGGAGCCAGCAGACCAAGCAGCATACAATGCACTCACACAAGCTGAGAAAGATGCCTTGAAAGAATAGAGGAAGAAGGATGAGAGAGCATTATTCTACATCCACCAAGCAATGCATGAGACCATACTCCTAAGAGTAGCAACAACAAAGCAAGCCAAGGAGGCATGGGATTCACTTCAACTTGTTTACCAAGGTATGGAAAAAGTAAAGGTTGCTAAGTTACAACTTCTTAGAAGAGAGTTTGAAAATTTATCAATGAAAAACACAAAGTCAGTAGACTCCTTCTTTACTCATGTTGTTGGTTTAACTAATCAAATTAAATCACATGGAGAAGTCATAGAGGACAAATAATTGTTGAGAAAGTTCTTAGAATCCTTCCTACTAAATTTGATAATCTTGTTGTGACTTTGGAGGAAACTAAAGATTTGAGTCAGTTTAGTGTTGATGAACTTCATGCCTCTCTTATCAATCATGAATCTAGACTAAATAGGTCAAACATGTCATTGGAAAATGCTTTTTCATCTCAATCATCCATATCTCATGGAAGAGGACAACAAAGATTCAGTCGTAGAGGTAGAGGGAGAAATTCACCTAGAGGTGGACGTAATAACAACTTTACAAATAGTACTAGTAGGGGTCAAAATTAGAACTTTAGAGGTCAAAATCAAAATTTCAGTCACCCAAGTGGCCAAGGAGTTTATAAATCACAAGTTCAATGCCATTATTGTAAGAAGTTTGGACATTATGCAAATGAATGCAAGAAAAAATAGTATGATCATCACAAGCAAGGTCAAAATAAGTCAAGTAATAGTACTCAAAGAAGCATTATGTTCATTGCATACACTAAAATTGTTGAAGCAATTTCTACTAACTCTCTCGTTGAATGTAATGTAGTTCAAGAAAGCCCAAGTGACATATGGTACTTAGATTCTGGGTGTAGCAATCATATGACTGGTAATGCAGATTTGTTTGCTAGTTTAGACAAATCAGTCCAAACTGAAGTCACACTTGGAAATGACAATAAGGTCACAGTTTTAGGAAAAGGAACGGTTGATATTCTAACCAAAGAGGGGGAGCAGAAAAACATGCCTGATGTATACCATGTTGCTAGCCTAAAGCATAATTTAATGAGTATTGGTCAATTGGTACAAAAGGGATTTAGAGTTTATTTTGAAAACAATGAGTGTGTGATTTTGGACAGATTCCCAAGCAATCTGATTATTGCTAAAGTGAAAATGACTAACAACCGCATGTTTCCTTTGAGAATAAAACCAGTTATGAATTCTGGAGCAGCATTTAAGGCAAAAAATACAGACACAAAAATTGAAACACCATTTCAATAAGTTGTTTTTGATGAGTCTTGGTTATGGCATTTTAGATTTGGACATTTGAATTTTGGAGGGTTGAAGCTATTACACATGAAGAACATGGTGAAAGGCTTGCCATTGATTGAAAAACCAGAAAGAATTTGTGAAGGTTGCATTTTGGGCAAACAACATAAAGAGTCTTTTCCGATTGGAAAATCACATAGAGCAAGAGCACCACTTGAGATTGTACGTTCAGATATTTGTGGACAAATGCAAAAACCATCCATATGAGGCTACACTTATTTTATTACCTTTATTGATGATTTCACATGAAAAAATTGGGTCTACTTTCTAAAGCACAAATATGATGCATTCTCTTATTTTCAGCAGTTCAAGGCACTTGTGGAGAAGCAAAGTGGCCATTATATCAAGGTCTTAAGGACAGATAGAGGTGGAGAATATGTATCTAATTATTTTATGAATTTTTGTAAATCACATGGCATACACAAGCAATTTATAGCTCGTTATACACCTCAACAAAATGGTGTGGCAGAGAGGAAGAACCAGACTATTATGGAGATGGCTCATAGTATGTTGGTAGCCAAACATCTACCTAATGAATACTGAGTTGAGGTAGTGGCAACTGCTGTTTATAACATGAATAGGTGCCCAACAAAAAGTGTGAAAAATAAGGTACCTCAAGAAGCTTGGACAAGTATGAAGCATAGTGTTTCTCATCTTAAAGTATTTGGTTGTGTTGCATATGTACATATTCCTGAAGAGTTGAGGAAGAAGTTAGATAATAAAGGAAAAAAATGTATATTTGTTGGCTATTCTGAAGATTCAAAGGGATACAAGTTATTTAATCCTATCACTAGGAAGGTTATAATCAGCCGTGATATTCAATTTGTGGAAAATGAAGCGTGGGATGGAAGTATAGAAAAGAGTGTAAATATTAGAGTTGTTCCTCATGATGATATGGTAGATGAAGTGATTCCAACAACAAGTACTACTTCAATAGCAACACCCTCCACACCTAGGACAACACCACATTCAGTAGCTCAGGGTACACCTTCATTGATACCAAGAAGCTCTTCAAGGTTGTTGTCTACACCATCAGTATAGCAGACTCCACAGTCAATTACAACAGTACCTACATTAGCTGGTATCCTTGGAGCAACTCCATCTAGCACTCCAAATAGTTCTACATCTTCGGATCCAACATTAGCAAGTATGCTACCACGAAAAACAAGGAGTTTGAGTGAGTTGTATAATGATTACAACTTTTGAAAGCTCCTAAAGAAATTTTTTCAGCTCCTGACGGCTCCTAAAAGAGCCTCCTCTTCATTCTAGTAGTACTACAACTTTTCACTTCACTTTTGTACATCATACAGGTTTATTCTCCTAGCAGTGGCGGTTAAACGGTGACTTTTATGGCAGCATTTTTCACATTTATATTTTCTCACGTACTTTGTGGTGTTAATGCCTTTTTCACATCATGATTGCAAATGACTAATGACATTTATTTCTCGCAAATGACTAATGACATTTATTTCTCACTTGAGGTGAAATGTGAGTTACTTAAAGTATAATTAATGATATTCATTTTTTTCCCCTTTTGCTTGTTGGAAAAGCTTTCACCGTAAGACTTGTCTTAATTTCTCTTTGCTGGCTTTTACCGTGGAAATTAATTGTAATTAATGTACAAGCTGTAGCTGTACATTCCTCTCGTGTTCTCTTCCCATAAAATTTTATGAATAGTTTTGTATGATATTTTTACACAGAGACAGAAAGGAATAGAAGAATGAATATTTTCTGGTTGAGAATATTTTCCAATTTCGCCTGTAGCTGCAGCTGGCATTTTTTTTTCTGGGTTAAATTTATATATGCAAATCTAGGTTTTTCTTTTGTTAGAGGATATTTTAGAATATTATTTTTGTAATTATAGTTGGATGTATTGATTTAGAATTAATGTACAAAAAAAGGTATCTATTATCTTAAATTGGTTTAAGAACACATTTTTAATTTTATTTTTTATATTACAAAGGTTTTTTTATACTTAGCAATTAGTTTTTTATGGATTATTCAATTTCATTCATAAATTGAAAATTGTTTAATTATTTGTTATATACTACTGGCATACAGAAAATTCACAGCCAACAATTCACCTCACAGCCATGACAATTCACCGTATGAAAATTTAATTGCATGAATTTTTGGCAGCTAATTTTCCATGGTGGTGAATTGCTGGTGGGGATGAATTTCTGTGGTGAATTATACTAATGTTTTTTTATCTTATTTATATATTATTAGTTCTTGTGGAATGAAACCAGATCCTAACTAGTTATTAATGTTTTGAACTGCAACCAATCAAAATTGATTATTTTGTTTCATACATTATATTTGAAGTTTTTTCTAAAGTTAAATGCATATTTTTTAACTTTTGTAATTTTAAAAATTGTTTTTCTTGAATATCATTGGCTTAAAAAATTTAACGGATTTTACGGAATTGAACATAATATTTTGATTTTACAATTTTTTTGGCAGCATCTTTTTCACCACTTCTTCCTTAATGTTTGCACATCAAGAAATTATGACAAAGTTAAAATTGAAAATTGTTAATTATTCTATATAAAAACTTCATTTAATTTAACCATTAAGATTTTTCTGCCACAAAACTATAATCATTTTTAAGAAATTTTTTTGAACTATTTAAAATTAGTTTCCCTAAAGACAAAAAAAATATTAAAACAAGTAATTTTTTGGGTCACTTTTAATTACTCTTGATTTTAGGGCTTTGAGATTATTTCCAATAAAAATATCAGACATGGCATGGTAACCGCCTTAATTCATTACAAACACAGGAATTCGGTATTGGGTTTCACGGGGATCCCATTTTGATTCTGTTTTACGAAAGGCTTCTACATTTCTTGCTTCCTTCTAATCATATCATATCGTACTATAGTCTGTTATTCCATGCGTTTATTACCATATATCGTATCATACTATAGTCTGTGATTCCATGCTTTTATGAAAATTTTCTTTGAAGAACTGCTGCATGTGGAGGAGTTTGCCCCTCTGTATTGCAAACATTAAGGCCATATTCTTCATGGTTTTCTGGATTTGTAAGCTACAGAATGAAACAAACCAATATTAGGGTTAGAAGGTTTAGATTCAATTTATTTTCAATTCATATTATTGATTTTGCAATTTTATTGAGGAAACATATTATGTTTGACTGTAAAAATCCAAATTCTTTAATACAATGAATGAATTCATAAGTAATACGCACCCATTCCCTAAGAATGGAGCACTTTTGCTGCAATCATTCATAAGTAATACACACCCATTCCCTCAGAATGCAGCACTTCTGCTGCAATCCAGTTACCTATACACCACAAAAATCGAAGAAAACACATTTAGGGTTTTGATAAGGTCAGATGAAAACTCTTTTAAGAAGAAAATTGAATTGTTGTCCTAATGTTTACCTTACTTTTTGTCTTTCGGCATGCATATTTTATGACTTCAATAGAATGACAATAGAAAGGTCAATGATATGGCTGAGCAATTATGTGGTTATGCTCCATGATAGTTTTTATAGTGTCCCTGATTTTGTTCATTTCACCCTCTAGGACCTTAACCTTAACCTCATTATCCTTCTTCATCTTGTCTGTGAGCTCAATATTTTGTTGGAGGTTCTTGGCCATCAACCTCATGTTTTCCTTCGTACACACAGCCTCAACAGTATTCTAGGTAGCTTCTTTAGCTTTCATTTCTTCCAACTTACTAGTGCGAGTTTTGTTTTTTAAGCTGAAGTCCTTTATCTCATGAAAGAACCACTTTATAATCCTGAAGTAATCAACAATCCCATTTCTAGCAATAGCCAAAATATCATCAAGAAACTCCCAGTCAACCTTAAAGTAGTGGTCTTCCAGGCTAAGACTGTTGGGGGATTTGTGTCTGTTATCTCTATCAGTGACGGGGTAAGAGGTATAAGAATCCTCACTGGCTTTAGGGGTGTCAATTTTATCCCCGAGGGAGTCCTCAGAATAAGAGACTAGTTTATTAATAGGGAGGTCCTTCTCTATTTTCTCTTTCTAAGCAAAGCCAACGAGGGTTTTCATAGAATTTTTGGTCAAGGGATTTCTTAGAAGGGTTTTCTTACCTGATTTATTCGGGGAGGGAGGGACTTCCTCTTTCCATTCAGTTTCTGAGAAATCTTTTTCCTCAGACATATTGTAGTCAGTATCATAATCTTCAAAGGTTGAAGCCATGATAGGGTTTAACAAAGCCGACATTTTTTTAAAATGCTCATAAATTAGCCGAATGAGGCCGGTATGCAAGATCAGATACTTCCTAGGATTCTTAATATGATCTTCCATGCTATTACTCAAGGAGCAATACACATAGTGGGGGAAGGAAACCCTTACCTTATGAGGAAAATGATTGAGAAGGGAAAAATGGTATCCATAGACTCTAGTAAATCTATCATCCAACGTGATGTATTCCACTATAATTTTGAGCACCTTCCTCCATATCGCCTTAATAGTCTCTACCTCAAAGTAGCTATTGGAAATTTTGATTAGCTCTCTCTTTTCCTTATCTTTTTTGGGAAACCTAATAACAACCTCATCACAAAATTTTCTATCATGGAAGAACTTCATCCCTTCGGTCGAAAGACTAATGACTTCCCCAATGAGATTCTCATCCACTCTAACCTTCCTACCAAAGAGAATAATTTATCCATTCCTCCATTGTTTAGAAAAATACTTCATAGCTTCTATGTTAGGGCCATGAAGCTTTTCAATGAATGGAAGAAGCCCACCGTGCTCAATACACCTCCACACCTTCGGATTTTTTTTGTGCATTTCACAACTGGTTGGCTCCACTCTTTTTCTACTTCCCCCCATTGTCAAATTCATCTTACTTGCATTGCTAGCTAAGCTAATACCATGAATCAAAATGAAACAGCTAAACCAAAGCACCCACAAAAGTGTGCCAACTCTTACAACCAATAGAGTTAATAACAGCGACCCCATCAAATCTAATGATGACTTTGTACTTAGCCTTATTCTCCTTCATCGAAAAAAGTGGCAACTTTCCCATGAATGCTATCATAATCAATTAAGGCCCTTACACTAGCTCCCAAGTCATTGAGATTCTGCCACGTATTATACCCTTTTTATTTAGCCCCCTCATTAGCAAAAAAGTCTGCAAGACTATTTGCTTCCCTAAAGGTATGAGTTACTTTGACTTTATCAAATTTAGATAAAAGAGTGTTAGCATCTTCTATCCAACATTCAATGGACCATGAGGGAGGGGATTTACTAATGATGCAATCAATAATGCTTTTAGAATCACCCTCTAACCAAATATTTTTAACATTCATTCTAGTAGCTAGGTCAATAACCTAAAAAGCCCCAACGACTTCAACCACGTGGTTTGACTAAGTACCGAAGGAGATGGCTGCTGCAACAACAAATTTACCATTATAATCCCTTATCACTCCCCCACTTCTAGCCAATCCTGGGTTACCCTTTGCTGCCCCGTCAAAATTAGCTTTAACCTAGCCTCTAGGAGGAAGACTCCAACACACTTCTTCAAGGTCCTCTTTAGCTAGTTTTGAGGCCCTTGACACATCACTTTTAATGTTCCAATCCTTATCCATCTATACGTCATAGGAAGAATAGACCATTGTCTCCATCTTATTCTCTTGATGATGGATGATACTGAATTTTTCCACAATTAATCTAAAATTTTTCTCATACACAATGTTCTCCAGGGTTTCCTTACCCCTGAAGATTCTATTATTTCATTCCTTCCACATGACCCAAGCTAAAAATTCATTGAAATACTAATGGTTACTCTAATGAAATATTAATAATCTGTAACACCCCGCCACACAACCCTAGAGGAAGATGCAAATTACTACTCAAACGTACTATTTTTTTTCGTTTAAGTATAAAGAACATGAAAGATCACTATCCATTACCAACAACCTCTAAGGTTACGAGACTGAGATTACTTAAAACCCAATCAAGAAACATGAATTAAAACATAACATTTAATTACTTAACAAATTAAACACTCATACATTCCATACATGATAAAATTTACATCCAAGGCATAAGAGATACCACTTGATCCCAATAAACTACTTTACAATAATATTACAATAATCATTCCCCAAATGAGGTAATTCCAAAATACAAGGTTACAATTTACAACTTCCACCTCGATACAAAGAGGGGTAATAAATTACATTAAGACTGAAAGAATAAAGCATGAAGGACTGGATCCCACGAGCTCTCCAACTGGAAATCTTGTCCACACGAACCAAAAGCCAACCCAATGGATTAAGGTGCATGTTCCACCCAACCATGTGATACCCAAAGGCTCACCCCTCGTGGTAGGAGATAGTAACACAAAATTCTAGAAAAGACCATTGACATCTAGACACAGGATAACTCACACTGACCCAACCAATCACATGAACCATACAACCATAAGGATAACACAAGAACAACTCCAACATCACTGACATAGGTCACATTGCTTCTAGAAATAAAATGGATCGAGTATGATAAAAAGACCATACATATAAAACAAAATACCAACTATTGTCATAGAAAGAGTGTCATCACATAGCTCATCATGGGATCTCCTCTGGGAATCTTCCTAGGCTCTGTCCCCCACCATGGGTTATCCTGGTGGCCTCTACCAAATCCTGGCACCCATACTCACTCATGTGGAATCAAATACCTCTCATAAGGACAAGATAGATGACCTTGCCATTCCAGGCCTTCCCGTCTCATCCCAAGTCTATACAAGCCCTTGCGTCCATGAGCGAGGCTCAATTATCTTAATTAGTGTGAAATACTACCTAACTTCTATGTACATTAATTTATTTATCACTTGATTAAACCACTTTCGAAGGTTTCCCAGTTTACCTCTTTGGGCTCTGACCCCTAACAGAAGCCACTCTTCTACTTGACAACAAACCAACACAAAACTAATCACCAAGGATGCCAAAGGGCATACCAACAAGATAAACAATCACTCCAACTCCCAGAGGAACAAAAAATGAAATCCCACTCCCAACACTGGAGACAACAAAAGTCAAAACCCTCTCTGAACACTGGAGGCACAAAGCACATAATCCCCTCCTTCCACAAGAGGCATGAATCATATAAACCACTCTTAAACCATAGGATACACAGACCATCCCCATTTGTGAAACCCGATTAATACAACAAGATAAATTATATGCCCTACCCAAGGCAATACAACAATTGTCTAACATAATACCACAACACCCAAAAGTTAAATCCCTTCTGGAAGACTTAACAACCCTTCAAAACAAATTCCCCAAAGCAAAAAAATAGATGAAATATACATTCAAGAAGGGAAATCAAACAAGGATCAAATCTTTGTTTGGATTTCCTAAATCCACTTCCTTCATTAACATTCAGTAATTTATAGCCTTAATAAAACTGACTTAATGCCGTCTCTTTAAAAAAAAAGATGAAATTTAAACCATCTGTTCCATTTCTTAATTGCTTTTAAATAACAGTAAAATAAAAAACTTACTTCTTCTCTTTAGAACACATCAATAGATCATTTCTTCTTTTCAAATAATAATAATAATAATCATTTCTCCTTTTTTAAAATAATAATACTAATAATCATTTCTTCTTTTCAAAATAAATCATTCGTAAAATAAAACAATTACTTCCTTTTTTCCCAACATCTAGAATGTACAAAAACATTACTTAGATAGTATCTCAAGCAATTAAATAAACTAAGGTTAGGATTTCCTAAATCTAGTCAATCATAGTTTTCATTACTTGCATTTATCTGATCAAATACATCAATTTCACTTCACGACATTCAAATGTTTAAAACCAATCATTTGCTCTAAGTTTCACAATTAAATTCCATAATCCAAGCATTTTAATAAATAAAGTCATTTGATTAAAATAAATCAATTATTAACTCTAAATTTCACAATTAATTTCCATAATCCAAGCATTTTAATAAATAAAGTCATTTGACTAAAATAAATCAATTATTAACACTAAATTTCACAATTAATTTCCATAATCCAAGCATTTTAATAAATAAAGCATTTATTTAAAATCAATTAAACTTTATTTCAATTTAACATTAATTCACCAACTAAATCTCATCTATACAAAAATATAAATATATACCCAATATATATACTAAAAAATATATTCTCAATGTATATATATATACTATTATATACTTATATTTTTAAATAACTAAATCTCATTACGTATTAAAACAATTTGATCAAACTAAATAATTTATTTAAAAAATATATATAAATAAATTATTATTTAAATATTAAAATAATATTATATATATAACATATGATATATAATATTAAATAATATTTAAGAAAAAACAAAAAAAAATTAAATTAAATTTTAATTTAAATTGCAAGCCCTAAAATGGGTGCGGGCCCCTCTCCCCATGGGGAAGGGCGCTACCAGCGCAACCTCCCCCATACGGGGGGTGTTGCGTGGGAGCAGCGCCTCCCACATGGGCGTGCAGGGGTGTAGGGCTTCAGCCCCGCCCTCTGCCATAACCAAATTTTTTTTTAATTATTATTTAAAAAAAAACGTTTTAAAAACGGCTAAAACAAGTTTCTCTACGTTTTTTTTAAAAGGCCCTAAATTTTTTGAAACATAAATCAAATATATAGTATGTATATTTGTAAATATATCTGTGTGTTTACATGCATAGGTATATTTACAAATATACATACCCAGATCCTCCATTTTCAGTGATATTGTGCAAATGATCAACAAATTTGCAAGAACAAAAATAATTTTGTCCAAACTCAAAGGGTTTAAGATTTTAGTTTGAAATGGAGATTTTCTTCCTATTTTCATTGTGTAAGTTTTTGTTTTGGTTTTAATTTCAAAATCTATCAATAAATTTGTAAGTTTGTATGCATCTCCCATGGTTTTCTATAGAATCTAAATCTGCATTTCAAAATTTAAAACTCTTTCAAAACGAAGCAAGAAATTAGAAAAAAGAGAAGAATGAACCTTGTGTTTTCTCCCCAAGTTTGAAGCTTTCAACAATGGTGGATCCAATCTCTCCTTCAACTCCAAAATCATCCCCAACAAAGCTATCCACCAAAAAACTAAAAATTCCCCCCCAACAAAATGAAGTTACATTTCTTTACATAGGGCTTTCCCCAAATTTGGCAAAACCCTAAAAAAAATATCCCACCAACTAAATTTTAAATTATTTGGAGGATATTTACATTTTTAATCTTTAAAACAATTTACTTTCAAAAGGCCTAGTTGATGCATTTCAAAATTTCCTAATTTCATTTAATACCAAAAATCTCAAAGTTGCAAGAATATGTTTTATTCAAAATTTCCAAAATGTGAAATTTAAATACATTTCTATTTTTATTATCTTTTAACTTAAATATCTAATGTGATTTCCATTTTCGTTATAAATTTAAATCTAAATATACAATAATGGAAAAAATAACTATTTCATTTAATTTATGACCATTGGCCTAGTTAACCAATAAACTAAAAATGATTTTATTAATTAAACCAAGATAATCAATGAAATAAAATAATATTGAACATTGAAACTAGATATGTTGAATCATCACTTTTAACTTCAAAAGCCATTTAATAACCTTTATAAAATGAAATTAAATAAATAACCAAAGAGGAAAGAATCAAATTGAAACCACTAAACCCGACAACAACATGACGACAAACTATGACTAGGGTGACGACTTGGCACATAAAACATAGCTACTATCTCCCAATCGATTACCATTGGTAAATGAACATGCTCAACTTGGAAATCAGGTGGAGTTGATGTCTTGTACCTGTCAACCTGCGAACAAAGAGCATATCAAACATGCATATATATGATATAATAACACACACCATGAAGAGAAATCTCAGAATTGTAGGGCACTTGCAAGCGAGTGATACAATCTTGTTCCCTTCACCAATACACAATTACTAACTGACGATTATAACATCAATGATATGATCAACAACATAAAACATCATTAGATCAAATATTTGTTAAGCTAATCCAAAACATGCCATAAGGATAACATTAGAATGAAGTAACATCACATTAAAATATAACATTCACATCGCTTAACAGATAGCGATCAAAAGTAATCAAGTTCCAAAGTTAAAGCATAATCAGACATAATCATTACAAAGAAAACACTGCCAACCAAAGAGCCAAAATGGAGGGGTGTTACACACTCCCCCCTAGGGTCAGGTTTACTCCTGGAAGCCTGCAAATACCCCTAGTAAAAACTCCATAAAATCACACATAAACCATGGGTCCAAAACTGAACCACTCCATACCTCAACATAAAAACAACAGCAACCCGTGCTATAATCATCCCAACCAAGCACACTGTTAGTCTATTCAAATCAACATGGTGAAGCATCCAACCACCAAATCTCCAAAACACACAACCATGGATTAACATACGTAGTACACATATGCACCAATACACATCACCGAGAATCATCACAAGGCCACACATCATGCGATATCATTGCAATGTTTACTCAAGACAGGGTATGCAACATTATCACTTCAATATTCATTTAACATTTTGCATTTTTAATCCAGGTACAATAATTTAACATTTACATGATTTCTTAAGACTCAACAATAAAGTTGGGGACTATAGGCCTCACCAACAAGACGTACCTATTATTCTATTATCATTATCATGCAATGGTTTCGCTAATCCCTTTTCTCTAAACTTTTACTTACTACAAAACAATTTTCTATTCATATTGTACACTTTCCATGATTATGAATACAACTTGGGGACTTAGGTCCTTTACCCAAGGTTTGATCTAATAAAACAACCTTCATGAATACATAAACCTTTTCTCATAAGATACAACATACCAAGGGTTTCAATACACCACACACTCAAGGAAATACATCTCCGTTAAACCAATGGGAAGAGAGAGAAGACAAGAGATATTTACAGTTCTAACCTAGGCACAAATGCAATCATGGTTTCATTATCACACAATCACTTTCACACAAATGCATCAAGCATATGAGAGTATACACAATCTCTATGAACTAACAACATGATCATTCATTCTCTATTACCATATTTCATAATTCAATACAATATAACATGCAAAAGCAACTCTGAAACCACATAGGGTCAATCAAGAAATCACTTGCACAATGAGGTAAAGCACAAGAAAACTTGCATCAGATACTTGCATGGTGATGAAAAAAAAAAGACTCCAAAAGAGAATATACACCAAAGGAACTTCTTGGAACCCTCAAGGTCAACCAGACTTTCCCACAACATAAGCAGAGAAAAAAAGCAAGGGTAATTTTAGGTAACACATGTCACCTGCAAGGCATCATTCCTCCACAACTCAAAACAAGGTTGGAAAAATCAACCCTCTAAAATGCCATACTAAGGCACTCAAGGCAAGAGGTCCTATGACTATCTCACCCCCACAAGCACTTGGAACACACCCAACAAACACACTACAATCACACTCAAGAAACACTCAAGGGTCACAACCCTTTACACAACGAAAGAGCCATGCAACAAGAAGGAGACCAATCAAAATACACTTCTTGGTAGGCTCACGACCTAACTAACCCTCACAAAAGCATTCATCAACAAGACATGCAAGGGGCAGAAATAACAACAAAACTCGTTGTCATCCACCACACACACAACACACCAAATTCACACACTACACAATTGTCCATAATGCATTCTTCCAGTAGAAAGGATATCGATGCATTGTACACTACACCGAGGATCCTATCCTTTCCACTAGTTTCCTGCACCATTGGACCTACACCACATAACAACAACTTCTGGGTAGACAAGTGAGATCAACCCAAAAAGGAAAACATAAACCAACGAACAAAGCACCTAGGTCAACACCATGGCTCATAGTGCCCATAGTATAACCTACACAACTAATAGCTTAATGGGTTCCACATTATCCCAGAGTACCCAGTGTTTAAACCTAGGCTCTGATACCATGTGTAACACCCCACCACACAACCCTAGAGGAAGCTACAAATTACTACTCAAACATACTTTTTTTTTTTTTAAAGTATAAAGAACATGCAAGATCACTATCCATTGCCAACAACCTCTAAGGTTACGAGACTGAGATTACTTAAAACCCAATCAAGAAACATGAATTAAAACATAACATTTAATTACTTAACAAATTAAACACTCATACATTCCATACATGATACAATTTACATCCAAGGCATAAGAGATACCACTTGATCCCAATCAAGTACTTTACAATAAGATTACAATACTCATTCCTCAAATGAGGTAATTCCAAAATACAAGGTTACAATTTACAACTTCCACCTCGATACAAAGAGGTGTAATAAATTACATTAAGAATGAAAGAATAAAGCATGAAGGACTGGATCCCATGAGCTCTCCAACTAGAAATCTCGTCCACATGAAAAAAAATCCAACCCAACGGATTAAGGTGCATGTTCCACCCAACCACGTGATACCCAAAGGCTCACCCCTCGTGCTAGGAGATAGTAACAAGGAATTCTAGACAAGACAATCCACCTCTAGACACAGGTTAACTCACACTGACCCAACCAATCACATGAAACATACAACCATAAGGATAACACAAGAACAACTCCAACATCACTGACATAGGTCACATTGCTTCTAGACATAAAATGGACCGAGTATGATAAGAAGACCATACACATAAAACCAAATACCAACTATTATCATAGAAAGAGTGACATCACACAACTCATCATGGGATCTCCTTTGGGAATCTTCCTAGGCTCTGGCCCCCACCATGGGTTATCTTGGTGGCCTATACTGAATCTCGGCACCCATACTCACTCATGTGGAATCAAATACCTCTCATAAGGACAAGATAGATGACCTTGCCATTCCAGGTCTTCCCATCTCATCCCAAGTATATACAAGCCCTTGCGTCCATGAGTGAGGCTCAATTATCTTAATTAGTGTGCAATACTACCTAACTTCTAAGTACATTAATTTAGATATCACTTGACTAAATCACTTCCAAAGGTTTCCCAGTTTACCTCTTTGGGCTCTGGCCCCTAACATAAGCCACTCTTCTACTTGACAACAAACCAACACCAAACTAATCACCAAGGATGCCAAAGGGCATACCAAGAAGATAAACAATCACTCCAACTCCATGAGGAACAAAAAATGAAATCCCACTCCCAACACTGGAGACAACAAAAGTCAAAACCCTCTCTAAACACTGGAGGCACAAATCACATAATCCCCTCCTTCCACAAAAGGCATGAATCACATAAACGACTCTTAAACCACAAGATACACAAACCATCCCCATTTGTGAAATTCGGTTAATACAATAGGATAAATTATACGCCCTACCCAAGGCAATACAACAGTTGTCTAAGAAAATACCACAACCCCCAAAAGTTAAACCCCTTATGGAATATTTAACAACCCTTCAAAACAAATTCCCCAAAGCAAAAAAATAGACGAAGTATACAATCAAGAAGGGCAATCAAACAGTGATCAAATCTTTGTTTGGATTTCCTAAATCCACTTCCTTCATTAACATTCAGTAATTTATAGCCTTAATAAAACTGACTTAATGCCATCTCTTTCAGACAAAAGATGAAATTTAAACCATCCGTTCCATTTCTTAATTGCTTTTAAATAACAGTAAAATAGAATAGTTACTTCTCTTCATAACACATCAATAGATCATTTCTTCTTTTGAAATAATAATAATAATAATACTAATAATCATTTCTTCTTTTCAAAATAAATCATTCATAAAATAAAACAATTACTTCCTTTTTGCCCAACATCTAGAATGTACGAAAACATTACTTAGATAGCATCTCAAGCAATTAAATAAACAAAGATTAGGATTTCCTAAATCCAGTCAATCATAGTTTTCATTACTTGCATTTATCTAATCAAATAAATCAACTTCACTTCACGACATTGAAATGTTTAAAACCAATCATTTTCTCTAAGTTTCACAATTAAATTCCATAATCCAAGCATTTTAATAAATAAAGTCATTTGATTAAAATAAATCAATTATTAACTCTAAATTTTACAATTAATTTCCATAATCCAAGCATCTTAATAAATAAAGTCATTTGATTAAAATAAATCAATTATTAACTCTAAATTTCACAATTAATTTCCATAATCCAAGCATTTTAATAAATAAAGCATTTATTTAAAATCAATTAAACTTTATTTAAATTTAACATTAATTCACCAACTAAATCTCATCTATACAAAAATATAAATATATACCCAATATATATACTTAAAAATATATACTCAATGTATATATATACTATTATATATTTATATTTTTAAATAACTAAATATCATTACTTATTAAAACAATTTGATCAAACTAAATAATTTATTTAAAAAATATATATAAATAAATTATTATTTAAATATTAAAATAATATTATATATATAAAACATATAATATATAATATTAAATAATATTTATTAAAAAAAAAATGAAATTAAATTTTAATTTAAATTGCAAGCCCTAAAATGGGTGCAGGCCCCTCTCCCCATGGGGAAGGGCGCTGCCAGCACAGCCTCCCCCATATGGGGGGTGCTGCGTGCGAGTAGCGCCTCCCACATGGGTGTGCGGGGATGTAGGGCTTCGGCCCTGCCCTCCGCCATAACCAATTTTTTTTTATTATTATTATTTTAAAAAAAAAGCGTTTTAAAAACGGCAAAAATGGGTTTTTCTGCCTTTTTTTTAAAAGGCCCTAAAATTTTTGAAACATAAATCAAATATACAATATGTATATTTGTAAATATATCTATGTGTTTACATGCATAGGTATATTTACAAATATACATACCTAGATCCTTCATTTTCAGTGATATTGTGCAAATGATCAACAAATTTGCAAGAACAAAAATAATTTTGTCCAAACTCAAAGGGTTTAAGATTTTAGTTTGAAATGGAGATTTTCTTCCTATTTTCATTGTGTAAGTTTTTGTTTTGGTTTTCATTTCAAAATCTATCAACAAATTTGCAAGTTTGAATGCATCTCCCATGGTTTTCTATTGAATCTAAAACTGCATTTCAAAATTTAAAACTCTTTCAAAATGAAGCAAGAAATTAGAGAAAAGAGAAGAATGAACCTTTTGTTTTCTCTGCAAGTTTGAAGATTTCAACAATGGTGGATCCAATCTCTCCTTCAACTCCAAAATCAGTGCCAACAAAGCTCTCCACCAAAAAACCAAAAATTCCCCCCCAACAAAATGAAGTTACATTTCTTTACATAGGGCTTTCCCCAAATTACCAATACACAATTACTAACTGACGATTATAACATCAATGATATGATCAACAGCATAAAACATCATTAGATCAAATATTTGTTAAGCTAATCCAAAACATGCCATAAGGATAACATTAGAATGAAGTAACATCACATTAAAATATAACATTCACATCGCTTAACAAATAGCAGTCAAAAGTAATCAAGTTCCAAAGTCAAAGCATAATCAGACACAATCATTACAAAGAAAACACTGCCAATCAAAGAGCCAAAATGGAGGGGTGTTACATAATAATTCGCTGATTAAATAACTAACAGTAATTTTATTTTTGAAATAGAAAATAATTATCTTATTTGATTCTTTTATATATATGTATATATAAAATAAAGAGTGACCAAAAAAATTACTAAACATCACTGACATATGACATTATGATTTTTTTATTTATTATTTTTATTTACCTAAAAAATAATTTAGAATCTAAAAAAAATTGTTTTGTTTTTTATGTGTTATAATGGATACTAAAAATAAACTAATACTAATCATTTACATAACAAGATAATATTTTAACTAACTCTAATTTATATAGAAAAGCTCCATGTTTCTTTAATGAAATATTAAATTGTTCGACAATTGAAAAATTTATAAAAAATTTACATTTTTTTAAATAGTAAATAATTATCTTATTTATTTATTTATACTAATATACACATCTATATATTAATATGTATACGAAAATGCATAAATATATATGCTAATTTGAGCTAGGAAAAAAATGTTAAGTATGAAATTTTGTTGCATATGGTACATTAGATCCTTCACAAAAGCCACTACAAGCCAAAAAGAACTATAATAAATATTTATTCTATTTATCAAATTTTCAAGCAATATCTAGGTTTGGAAGAATCATCTATCGAAACAGGGCTTGTCCAAAAGAGAGACATGGCTTTAAGAATCCCTAATAGCCTACCTAAACTCAAACATAATTAACAACATAATTTGACTCTTTCTCAAAATCAAAGAAGTCATCACTGTTACAATTAGCCCACATCGTTTCAATAGACATTTCTACATCATGCATGTCTACGATTTATTTTACACTCATGTGTAGATTTACTTGTCCATATACAAGATGGTGGAAGTCGTTCAATTAGTATTCATAGAAAGACTCATTCTAGTAGTTCACCCCTAGACATCTTCATGTTGTATAAAAGCTGTAGACATATAGAGGGCAATGTTGCTTACTTGAGCACTTGTGTAACATCAAATACATTTTTTCTATTCATAAAATAACTTGGATTGAGAAATAAGGAACTCATGGATCTCATATCATGCATGGCATTCTATCTATATCATTTTCCAAGCTCCACATTTAAAACAATTAGATGTGTAAGTAAAGGTTAAATTTCCTTCTCCATATATTTTGTAACATTATCTACCGCGTTACTAGTGTCGTCATTGATTTTGTTTTCGACTCTACCTCATCTCTCAATATTTTCTTGCCTCTCATATTCTCACTACTCTTAATTTCCACCATTTTCAACCATGTTACGTAGATGAGAATAACCTAGTTTATAATGAAGTGTTTTTGTAAGAAAATAAATATTTAAATCAATTTAAAATGACCAACCCATCAATTGGGAAACAACAACATCAAGGTTGAAATTTTCAAGAGAAATTTTAACTTGACCCTTTTTTACATCATATGCACTAGTAGTTTGTGTTGGGTATTCATCAGGATCTTCCTCAAAAAGGGGATTTCTTTTGCACCAATAAAAACCATCACTTATTAGTTCACTATTCGCTTATGTTCATCAAATAAGGCATTTTGACATATCTTCATTATAATTGGATGTATCTCATCATCCTTAGTGTTAGGAACACCACAATTCTAATCATCATAGCATTCAAAATTAGTATAACTACTTGAAGAGAAAACATAAACAACTTCAACATCTTCATCATTTTCAGTCATAATAATTGTTCCACATTTAGAAAATTCTTCAAATGAAGAAAACTGCTCACTACCAAGGAAACAAACCCATTCAAGGCTATTGACACATCCCCTTCATAAGGAGAATCACATTCATTAGAAGATTCTCCCAGTTCGATCCCATCTCTTTGATTCTTCACGTGTGCTATATCATGTAGATTTAGTGTGTTGAGATCACTAATTGGTGTATCATTATTCATGAGTAAATCACTTTGTGAGATTTCTTCATACTCCTCTTATAGTTGCGCACATCTGATGACATCGCAAGGAGGAGAAATAGGTAGTGCCTCTTCATTCTCACACTCTATCTCTTCACCTTCATCACTACCAATTTTATTTGCTCCCATGTTGCTTTTGAAATGGCAACATTCAACAACCAATTGTTTAGATTCTGATAATCCTCTTCGATGTGTCAATCTTAGCCTTTGGTTTCCTTCATTATAGCAACTATTACCACCATTTTGGGAAATGACTGTGGGCACACAACCATGCTCATAATCTTCCATAGTGTTTATCAAATCCATTAGTTGGTCAAGGCTACAAGGCTTCTAATTCTGAGGCCATTGGCTTCCTCCTAATTTGTAAGCCTCACAAAACAAGTTAATAAACATCAAATCACTAGGACTAAAACTCTTGGCTATCTCTATTAGAATATCTAAGAATCTTGAGAATAAGTCATATAAGGACTCATTTGCACGTCTCTTTATCTCATACAACTTTCTAATAGAGAGGGTTAAATCAACCTTTGTTGATACAGGTTGATGTGAGATTGATGCTTGTTCATACTCTATATCTCTAGGAAATAATGTGGATACAATATCTAAAAGCTCCTCACTCTAACAAATAACTTTATTTCTTGATTGACTTAGCTTAGCATCTTGAATCCTACTAGAGCCATTCATATTTGTAATTGCATGTCCACTCATGATTGAGTATTTCAAATTATTCTCAATATCCATGGCACTTTGATAAGCTTGCTGTAAAGTAGCAAGCTCTTTATCCTTCAACAAGAAACCCATCTTACTATCAAATGACCTAAAATATACAACTAGACATTTTTCATTGTTCGACCTTATGTGTTCAAGGATTTCCGTTATGAATTTTTCAAATCTAAGGTTAAAGGAAGGGATTGACTCCTCTTCATCGCTAAGGATACCCATGAAATTCTTCATTGCAATGCTTTGGTTTATCCTCTCACCAAACTATGCCATGAAAACTGTTTTTAGTTCACTCCAACAATGTATAGAAGACACTAGCAAATAAGAGATTAAATTTCTTGCATCTCCTTTCAGGGATTGAACAAATATTTTCATAGCCACATCTTCACAAACTATCTCATAGTCACCCATTACATTAGCAAATTCCTATAAATGCTTACTTGCTGACTCTGACTATTCACCATTGAATTTTAGTATTTTCTTCATAATCTTAGGTGGTATAATACTTGGGTAACCTATAATATTACTGAAATCCATGGCCCTATACATTTCAGTATTGAAATTCCTTTGATGTGACAAGGGGTACTCATTATGTGTGGTTGTATTCATTTTGGTTTTAGAGGTACAATTAGACAAGACACTTCATTCTATCCTTTACTAGTCTTGTTAGTATCATCAAAAGGTAACCCATATTTCTTCTATGGGGGTTATCCTTTATAATATAAATATTCTAGTACTTCTTTGCATAGAATTATTCAACTAGTGACATTCATGAATATGGTATATTTTGACATTTATTTCAACTGTACTTTAGGATTATGCAAATATATCATTTCTTTCCTTATTTTAGTGCTAATTCACCAAATTG
Source organism: Sequoia sempervirens (assembly GCA_007258455.2). Classification (NCBI taxonomy): domain Eukaryota; kingdom Viridiplantae; phylum Streptophyta; class Pinopsida; order Cupressales; family Cupressaceae; genus Sequoia; species Sequoia sempervirens. The sequence goes on along the minus strand of VDFB02000003.1, from coordinate 533,865,359 downwards.
GGAAACATTTATGGCCTAGATCTTGAAGATTGTCACAAATTATCTACAAGTTCAACATTGCTTTTTCAGATTTATGAAAATACCTAACATTCTAGAGCAAATTTTCACCTTAAGTCTTGAAGTATCTAAATCTGAAGTTTTATTGTATTCTTTATCAGGTTCATCAAGTCAGATTTACCAGCCCTTCTTTAGAGGAATATATTTCAAATAAATTGAAAGATCTAAAAGTGGATCAAATTCTGGGTTACTTCGCTAGCAGGGTCACCATTTATTTTCACACACTTTACTACTACAAATATTTTGATTAGGTTGAAGAAATTCATCGAATCTAGACTAAAATTTTAGATTCTTCACCATGTGACTCTCTATTACAATCATCTACAATTGTAGATGAGAATATTTCCCTAACAGAGTTTCCATTTTTGTTGGTGATTTTTCCAACTAACCTTGAAATTTTCTAAAAGGATGCCAACCTTTTTCTTCAAAAATCACCAAGGACTAGTGGCCAACATGAGGAATAGAGGTTTATGAGGTTTGTATTCCCACACTTTAGGCTATGTAGGACCAAGGAGGCCATTCCTTAATTTTTTCATCTGGTGTATCAAATCTTAAGAACACTTCATTACAAATTCATTCCCTTTGATGCAATCACAACACTCATTAAAAGAATTGGCAGGCCTTTAAAAAAGTTAATGTTTACTTTGCTAAGAATGCAGATGAGTATCAAATATTTTGACATAATTTTATAAGAATTTTTCTAATTGTGAGTCCACACCTTAATATGGGACTAATTTTTTCTACTACTAAACAATCAGTAAATCACTAGTGCCTCATCAAATTAGGTAAATGGAGTAAAATAGGAAACAATTAGAAATATACTGATCATCAAACTCTGATATATTTGAACTACCTCTATAATTCTTTACATTACAAAGACTTATGCTATCCAAACACTTTTTCTTACCAAATCCTTGTAAATTCTCACACTCCCATGACTATTCCGAAGAAATTTATTTCACCCTTTGAGTTAAAGAAAAGAAATTAAGCCGTTCTTTCAATTAAACAATTGACAATAGATGAAAAATATCTTTGATACTTTCATTTATAGTCTGGAAGAATATATAGAGGAGAACATGTAATTTGGAATTTTGCACTCTATACTAATACCACTAATCAAGACAAAACTTATTAAGATAATGACCCATTTGACTTGAACCCAAGATAAGTTGCTAGAAAATTCATCGAGCATTTTGTATTATCCTTGTTTTCTATAACCTGTTTATGCCTAAAGATCAACTGGACTCAAAGTTTCAAATTAGAACCCCTTGCATTGGGCCATGAGATCCCTTTTATAGTACAAGAGAGCAACAAAGCATCTGGATCGAAATGTAATTACATTTGATATTAATTTAAAAAATTCATTTCGATGGGGTTAATTCCCAAACCATCACATTAACCATTCCACAAGTAGTGGAAAATCAAAAAAGGAAAAATAATTGCTAACCATTTGTTGTCGATGCCACACAAGCCTTCTGAAAGGCATCAGCAAACTAGCACATTCACCAATACTCAGACTAACAATCATTGTGCTTATCCACACACATCCACAAATGAGTAGCCATCAAAAGGAATCACAGAGCCCACCATCCAAAAGCCACATCACCACATCACCCAAAACTTCCTACTATTAACAGAAGACACAGGTGTTATTTTCCTTTGTCAACGATAGAGAAACCACCTTCACCCAATCGTACCACATAAAGTGGAGTTGCAATCACAAACTCATCCTTAGAGTCACTATAAGGCACCAAGGAAGTAGGGCACCAGCTAGGGCTAGGGCCAACTCCTCCCTCATTGCTAGCCATTAGAGATCAAAATAGGATTTGTGTGTTTCTTCCAACAAACCCCAAGACCCACACCAAACCTCATTAACTCTTTCAAAAAAAAGGTCCCTTTTCCTTCCCAACACTTGGTTTCAATGAAACAATTCGGCTCCTCAAAATTTATGTGCTCCTAATAGCTACCTTCTCTAGTTTTCTACGTACACTTCTCCTCTTCTTCAAAATCATATGTGCCTTAGTTTAGGGAAGTTTATCCTTTGGTGTGTATGCAATTGGCTCCTGCATACTTAGCCTTTGGGACCTTGGAACTGGTGCAACAAGAGTGTTGGGTTCACTCATCTTCTCTAAGTAGCACAATAACTAGCACGAATGATGAAATAAGATGAAGACCACAACTCTAGACAATCCCCACATATACAAAACAAAACTCTTCATGACCCAAGTTACAGTGTGCCACCACCTTAGCAACACTTATACTCATAACCTCTTACAATTCTTTATCACCTGTAGTTATAGAAATTAATTCTAGACCTTCGCTATAACTCTATGAATGAGAAAATTACCTTCAACAAATCCACATTAAATAATAGATTGTAAGGATTTATGCAATTAATGTTCATCTTGACTCACTTGTATGAACAAGAATTCCATTACTGTATGTCAAATCTCCATTGTTGATAGCTTTAGATTCAAAACTCAATCAACGAGGTAGATTAAGAATAACCACTTGCTTTATGGACCATACTAGGAAATAGCAAAGAAGTGCTTTAAAGCAAGGATGTGTCCATTCACATCTTTACCCAATTGTCCTCATTCTTCCCATCATTGATCACTTGAGTCATGGAGAAATCCCAATCACATTTTTTCAGCATTTCCCATCACCAGTTTGAAACACGTCTCAAAGCCTCAGCACGTGATGGCCTAGCAACCAACAATGAGCTAGTCACCATTGATATGACCCCTGAAAGATGTTATCAAAATGATCGCAGTTCATCATCATTCATTGCGGGTCCTTCTCCCATTAGGCTTCCCTAATTGGCAATAATCTGTGACCAGGTGATGGAGAAAATGCAACCCATTGACAACTTCTGGTGCCTCCCTCAAAAGAAAAACCTACTGGCAATAGTGTAGGTGCCAGTGATGGGTTACTTGGGGTAACCGTATCGCTCATCACATGTTACTTTCCAAACCTGAGGATACAACTTGCAACAGGTGATGATAATTAGAAGTCATTGAAAATTGAACATCGGTCATTATCAATTTCTCTATGGTGAATGAAGCATGAGCCATGATGGGCGATGAGCTTACAATTATAGGTCTTGATGGTCCCATCGGAAAGGCATCACTTATCACCAGTTGAATGTGGAATCCCGCAACAAATCCCACGATGAGCAATAGGTCGTGAACAAAATTTTATAAAGTATAGAGACAAACATGTACATAGGTCATTCATAAGTAAGATGTCATCCTAGGCATAACCAGTGACTTAAGAAATAGGGCCAATAGAGAATGATGATGAGGGGGAAAAAAATCATTTAACTCAAATGGTGACTTGGTGTGGCCGGTCAACAAGAAAAAATAAGCCAACGAAAAGCTTAGGGAAATGATATGAATGAAATGGGGAGTAAAACCCTCAACCCAAATGATGCTAAAAAAATCATAGCTCACAGGCTTAAACATAGCATCAGCGAAACCCAAAAATTTGGAGTTCCACTAGGAGGGTAATTTCAAATGAAGGATGTATGAGGAGTTTTTGTTGTTGTATCATGTCATTTTTTTGTGACGGTTTTATCGTATTATCTTGTGGCGGGTCAAGATGAGGAGGGTGATTAGGTATTTCTTTTGTAAAAGTTGGAGGTATTTTTTCCTTTTTTTATTTTGTTTGTAACTAATGAGCAAGGATACGACAACGATGCCTATATTCCCTAGCACCGTGGTTTCATTTAATTCTATGTTGAAGTTTTTGAAGTGGAAGAGCAGGTTGATCCACCATAGGCTCCTTTTCATCTGAAGGAGGAATGGAAGGAACCAAAGGAGATGGGTCAATCACTTTATCTTTTTCTTTAAAAACTTGTTTAATGTGAGGAGGTATGACGGGGTTGGTTTCATTATCTCTTGGGAATTTATACGATGAAGGTGAAGTGTCTATGGCTAGTTGCTTCTAAGGTTATGTTGTTTGCTCAGGTTTGGATTCAGGTTGAAGCATTGTCTCATCGATGATAGGAGTAGTGAAAGTGGATGGGGACATGTGGCGAAGAGACAATTTGGCTACTCATGTTTAGCTTTGAACTTTTGGTAGTCAATGAAAATGAAATCCTTGTGAGGGGTAATGCTTTCCATAGGTTTAGGCCAAAAGGATTCTAAGCTAAAATTACCTTTAGAAGAAAACAAATTAAAACCACTATAGTCTATGGTAAATATCTCATTTTCATGTGGAAACATTAAACATTTTTGAACAACTAAAGGAACAACTCTCATCATGAGAAGCCAAGGATGACCTAGTCATAGATGAAACTGATCTAATTGTGGAATAATAGAAAATTTTACATCCAAAGTTTTGGGTCCTATCTGTAATGGGAGTACGATCGATTTGATCATAGGGCACACAAAACTAGTATGTGTTTTAATCCATTTTGTTGGTTTATCATAATCATCTTGATAGAGATCATGTAATACTAAAAATTCTTTCATGATCACATTCTCACCACAGGGGGGATCTATTAATATCCCATTGATGGGCTTATCATAGATGTGGCAAGCTATGTAAAGAACACCATCATGAAGATTTTTAAGTATATCATGAGAAGAAAAAGTAATATCAAGAGATTTTTTAGTTGAGCCCTTATGAGGGATAACTATTGTGCCCATGAGTTCATCCATAGGATTAACTTTGGTAACATTTCAAGTAATAGCATGTTGTTCGTTATCTATATCAATTTTCATCACATGAGTGTTTGAAGGCTTGCTAGCTTTGACAAATGAAAAATTTGTGTTTAGGCATGGCATTGGTAAAAATTTGTAAATTCTAATTGGGGGTGCAACAGACTTATTGCCTTGATCATTAACACTTGTAATGGAAAATTGACCAGAATCAATGAGGTCTTGAACTAAGTGTTTGAGATGCTTACATTGTTCGGTGTCATGTCCATTTTTGAGATAAAAATGATAATAAGCATTTGGTTTAAATGTGGGTGGTAAATGTTTGGTGGTATCAAGTGGTTTAATGGTAGGTAAAGTGATCATCTATTATTGTAGGAGTTGATTCATTGTGTTATGGAGAGTATCGAGTAAGGGGGTAAATTGTCTCTTCAAGTCCCCATAGGTAAAGGGAACCATTTCTTTAACCACTACCACTTGACTTAGAATAGGTTGAGTTGGCTATGGAGAAGGGTGATTGAACTGTAAGAAGCCTCTCTTTGGTTTTCTAATGTTTTGCGTATTGTTTTGGTTTGTTTGTTTAGACTTCTTAGATCGATTAGAAGTGGACTTTGAATCATGACTCGTAATGGAGTTCTGATAGCCAATTTATCTTGAAGGTGAGTGTGCAAGTTTTTGATAAACATCTTTTAAAGATGTGAATCAGGAATCTTGACATCTACTTGAGTAGAAAACAACTGATAACATGAAATGAAATCAATTACTTTTTCATCTTCATTTTGTTTACATCTTATTAAATAAGCCATTTTTTTTTTCGTAGTCATATGGACTTGGAAATGACTTATAAAGAAATAAAAAATTTCATTAAATGATCAGATTGAATGATTGGGTAAGTTTGAGAATCACTCCCATGTAGTGTCCTTTAAGGTCCTAGGAAAAAGTTTGTCTAGTAGTTTATCGTCAAGGAAAAAATTAGTACACAATGTTGTATATGCATTAACATGATTAGTAGGGTCTCCTTTACCTCCATACTTCTCAAACCTAGGCATCTCAATTCTTTGTGGCATCAATGTTGTTAAGATATCTAGAGATAAGGGGCTACTCTAGATAGGATATGTGGGTTGAACATTTTGACTTTGGCTTATGGTGGATATTTGTAGTTGCATGGAGGAAATAGTGTTAATGAGTTGTGTAATGATAGGGTTGGTGTAAGTAGTATGAGGTGGAGGATAAAATGGTAATGGAGTGTATGTAATGTTAGGAGAAGTGAGGGGGATACTAAGAGGGGTGAAGGTGGAAGATGGAACATTTGATGCCACAAAAGATCTAGGAATGCTAGTTGGAATAGAAAAATATGGAGTCACATCACTAACCTATTGCATGGTTGTTGTAACTTGAGGAGTCGTATAGGTGGGTATGGATGCTATGGTTGAAGGAGGAGAATGTGAGGTCCTCCTTAGCTCACAATAATGTTTGTTGGTTGGGAAGTGGAAGGAACATGCATTTTGTATATCTTCACAATTCGTTTCATAACTTGTAAGCCATCATAACTTTCAATCAAATGATGAAGGTTTTTTATGGAAGGTATGACAGTGGTAGAAATTCTTTCAAGGCATAAATCTTGTTGCAAATGATAAAAAACCTCATGAATACTAATGAATTTCTCTTGTGGAATATGATGGATTTGTGTGTCAACATGCATTTAATGTGAAGGTAAAGGTGTACTAGTGTTAGTATCCATGCTTAATGTACCATTTTCCATATATGGAGTAGGAGCTCGAGACAACCCAAGGTCCACAATGAAAGTGCTATTATGGGAAGCCATGAGTCTACAACTTCTTCTCACTAAAGTATTATCAATATGGCACCAAACACTCATAAAAGTACCACAAAATATGGGGTGAATGAAAATGCCAACTATAATTAATAAAATGCTAATGATAGAAATTATGTAAACATAAACAAGAAGGCAGTAACAGGAAACAAAAACGTAGGAAATACTGTGAAAATACCACAAATTTTAATGCAGAAAATGTAGCCGGAATGATTCGCCCAGGTGGCGAATGAGTCCATGGATGGAATTTTTTGTGTTTTTCAAAAAAATTAAGGTGATTTTTAATGCTTTTAGGATGAAAAATGGAGATGCAAATGCATATTTTTAGTTTTTTAATGATTTGATATGCAAAAAGAAATTTATATGATTCATTCAGTAATGCAATTTGAGAAACCCTAGGATGCAAAAAAACAACAAAACCTATTTGAATGTTGATGCAAAGGATACCTAGGATGCAAGATGCAATTGAAATCAAAAAGATAATTTGTTCAATATGCAAGTTCACCAAAATGAACCATCAAATTTTGGGGGGATCTATGTGCTTCTCTTGCACTCTTAGGATTTTTCACCTGAAAGGAGAGAGATGGAACCCAAAAATCTAGGTGGTTCACTCAAAATAAGGAATCCATGATGTGATTATGAATAAATACAAGAATCTAAATGCAAATAAGTGATGAAATTGATTGATTATGAATGCAAAACTAATTGAATATGCAATGGTTGAAAACATAATGTGATATGCTCAAAAAGAACTAAAAACATAAACAAATGCAAATAGATTTGTATGAGACTTAATAGAGTGCACATGGAAGTTGAATTTTGATCCTAGAAGGTTTTGGAATCTAGAAAAGATCATTGTTGATGACCAGTGGGACTCATTTTCCACTAATGGCAAATCAGTCCTCCTACAGGTGAAAAGACCTGAAACTGCTTTCTGACTATCGGGAACTGGATTCTAACAAAATAAAAAAAATTATCCTTCAAGTGGGACTCATTCACCACTGATGGTGAATGAGTCCTCCAAAAAATTTCAAATTCAAAGGTCAATTTTGTAGTCCTGGATCTGCACTTGTCTTCTTATTGGGTTGATAGAGTAAAATCTACAAAAAATGAACTGTATGTTGTCTCCAAGCTTGAATTAGGGTTTAGTTGACTTGAAAAATTTTGATGACTTGTTGACCATTTTACAACACCTATTTTATTAAAAAATCAACATACAAAGTCTGCAAAAACATGTGAAAAATGGGGAAAATGGTTAAGGGTTAGAGTATAGGGATTTACCATGGTCAAATCCCACTCTGGTAATCAAACCCTTGATAAAGAAATGAAATGAAGTAAGCAATGAATGATGAATAAAAAACATGCAATATTTCTAAGATCACCAAAAACATTTTTGAAGAAGTTTTAAGATATGTCAATGGCTACTCCAAGATGCTTGATATTTCCTTGATTGAATGATGCTTTGATACTTTGAATGCAAGAATGCTAATTGATGTTGAATGAGTGAATGAGATGAATTTGGTTTGAAATGGATTGAAAAAAATTTATTTATACACAGTTATGCCCTAATTACTCAATAATACAACATAACAAGCTGACATAAGGTCTTTTTGAATAAAAAATCAAAAGAAATTTTGCATTATTTTGAGATTGGATCTAAGAGGGACTCATTTGCCACCCATGGAAAATGGGTCCCACTCTAGGCTTGTAAGTGGGTGTCGAGAATTAAGTTGCATTTAATGGTGTTTGTTGGGTTTACATTCAAAAATACACTTAATTAATTCTTATGAGTGCATAAAGGGGTCAAATAAAGCATAAGAAAGGTGTAAATACTGATAAAAATCCTAGAAAAGCCTAAAAGCTTGTCACAAGACTTTACAACACTTTAAAATAGGACTTGATAAGGGATACAAAGGTGATTTTTAGATGAATTATAATAAGAAGAGTCTAGAAAAGTGTAGAAATGTGTTTCAACACTTCACAAAACCTTCACAAGACATCATAATTTGAATATTAAGGACGTAATGTGAATGCATAAGTTATAGTGCAACATTAAGTCAAGGAAAAATAAGTCAAGCATCATGAAAGAAAGACCTAAAAGACCAAGAAAATGTTAATCATCCATTTTTCTATTGTACAAGATAACAACCCAATTGGTTAGTCACCCCTTTGGTCAATTTATTTTATGTATTCCCCACCTACAACTCCTCCCCAAGCTCTCCATCCTTGAGCTTATATCAAGAAAAATCATATCACTCACAAAGCACTATATTTTCCAACCTGTGATTTTTTTTGTGCATATATATTTCCATCATATGATCAATTAAAACTAAATTTTTACTCCAAGTAACATATGTGGTAAATTTTGAATGTTCCTTTCATTACGTTCATACTCTCTAAATAACAAAAAGTTTTCATTATAATAATTGGACATTAAAAAATAGTGGGTGTTATGAAACCTACAACCCATATAGTGTTGTAAAACCCTCTACACATAACAACACATTTGGTTAGTCACACCTCAGGTCAATTTGATTAGCTTTATGTATCCTCCACTTGCAACCCCTCCTCATGCTCTCCACCATTTAGTTTAGAACAATCACAATCATATCACTCATAACCCATTGTGTTTTTTCAACCTATGATTATTTTTCCCCTTTAATTTTTCATCATATGAAAAAATTGAAACATAATTTTTACTCTAACTAATAGTTGTGGTAAAATTTGAAGGTTATGTTCATTACATTCAAACTCTCCAAATAGTAAAATGTTTTTATTACAATCATACTTTGTTTGTATAATTGGAGGTTGGAAGAAACTAGGCGTTATAAAACCTGCAACCCGCATAATATTAGAAATCCCTCTATAGGTATCAACCCAATTGGTTAATGAACCCTCAACTCAATTTGGTTAGTTTTATGTAACCCACACCTATAACTCCTTCATGTGCTCTCTCCAACCTCTAAATTTTAACATGTAGAATGAAATAACCAACAACTGAGATTGTTTTTTGAACCTAAAATTATTCTATGCATTTATTCTACCATCATATGAGGAAATCGAAACATAATTTTTAGTCTACGTAAGAATTGTTATAAAATTTTAGGTTGCAAAACATTGGTTGTTATAGAACTTTCAACCTACGAACTATTGTCAAAGTATCTACACATAACAACAAAATTTGTTAGTCACCCCTTAGATCAATTTGGTTAGTTTTATGTAACCCCTCCTACAACTCCACCCTTTAAATTTTAACATGTGTATTAAAATAATTGACAACCCACATTTTGTTTTCCAACCTACAATTATTTTATATATTTAGTTTACCATCATATTAGGAAAATTGAAAAATGGTTCTTTGTCTACCTAATACTTGTTATAAGTTTGAAGGAATCTTTCTGATTAGTTGGGAAAAGAGAGGAATAGATGTTTTAGGGTTTAGGACACCACCTATCTCCCACACAATATAATCATTCAAGGAAGGATTTGGTATCCCAAATTGGATTGAATTTCAACACAAGGGTGAGTCATTTCACAACAATAGATCCAAGGTTTGGGGGGTTCCTTAGGGTTTTGAAGGGTTCACCACCAAGCAAAGATTGGAAAAGACAATCATTCATTCAACTCACAAAACCTAATAATGTAAGCTAAATGAAGGATGAAAATAATGAAATAATGCAACAACAAGTTAGGATGTGTGTACCTGGACAAAATGGAAATGTCACAAGTATTTTGGAAACACGAAAAAGTTGTCAAAATATGCTATGGAGGACTAAGAATCCTTACGTGGTGACTTAGTCCCATTTATTTTTTTGAGGGAATCTCTGAAAAAATACCCCATGGGGGACTAAGATGTTGTAGGTGGTGACTTAGTCCCATTCTGAATTTATGAAAAACTATGAAAGTGGTCCTAAGGGCTAAGGTGTGCACTTCCTTCTTCTCAAATCTTAGGTCCTGAGACTTCTAGATCGGGTCTGTAGGTGAATTTTTTTGAAGATAAAAACTTTGTAATGCAACTTTTGCAACTTTTCAATCTTTCACACCAAATGATCTTCAAGTCTTCAACCTAGATTTGCAAACATGGACACACAAGAGGGCAAAAACATGTTGATTTGCTAGTAAATGGGGGTTTTCCTTGGTGAAACCCATTGTTAGTACTTAACCTTTAAATGAAATGAAATAAAGAAGGAGAATGATGAATGAACAAAATGCTATCTTATGACTCACCAAACCCTTGTTGTAAAGTTTGCAAAATTGTATGAAATGGCTAACTTGAATGTAGATCTTGAATTGCTTGAATGCTTAATAGTTCTTGCTCTGAAATCCTTACTTGAATCACAACCCTAGATCATAAATGTTAGCTCAAAAACACACATGCTATAAGAAGATCTTTGACATGATGCTTGAATCTTGATGATGGCTCCAAATGCTTGGTGAATCTACTCTTGAATGCTCTTATGAACTCAAATATGCTATTAGGAATTCTCTCACAAAAGTACTAGATTAAAATGAGTGAAGGAACCTTGTATTTATAATTACTCATGCTTAATATTGCAAAATCACTCCACAACAAGTTGACATATGAAATCATTAATTAAAGGAGGTTAAATCTTGCAAAAATTTGAAATTGAACCTTGAGAATAAGCCATAGGGGACTAAGATGACCTAGGTGGCATCTTAGTCCCAACCCAATAATCATTTATCCATTAGTATTTGTTAGGATTATCCAGAGAAAGATGTAATTCATAGGGCTTGTGAATACAAAAAGGACTAATTAAGCCATAAAGAATAATAAACACAGCAAGGTAGATCCAAACAAGTGTGAGTATGGAAGGATATGCATTTTTTTATACTACATTTAGCCCCCACTTTAGTGAGAGGATGAACTTGCTTTAAACTCACACTAGAGTAGCTAACCACACAATCAAGAGGGGTTCGAATGTATGAATGCAAGTAAGATAGGATGACTATGATCAAGAGGGATGATGAAGCATCTAGGATTGAGATCTTATGGAAAACCAACATAGGAAAAAAAGAATGCACATGTGGATGATGTATGAAGCCACAATGAGGTCGCAAGCACACACCATCAAAGATAGGAAAATGACAAACAAAAAATTAAAAGAAAAAAAAATGCACTGGATCAAGCTTCAACTTGCCATCCAATGCACTATGGACCAAGTCTAGGCTATTTTTCCAAAAGGTTTTACAAGTGGAACATGTTGTCCACTATGCAAAAAAAATGCATGCTCACAAGGGCTTGTGAAGCTAGTTGTCAACTAGGTGAGCCCCAAGGACCCATATCAAATCCATACCTCCATGGCTAAGATAAGGACAAAAATGCATGCTCACAAGGGCTAGTGAAGCTAGGTGTCCACTAGGTGAGCCCCAAGAGGTCCAAATTAAAGTCATACCTCCATGACCATGATAAGGAAAAAATGAAATACAATAGGAAAGAGGGATGTTCAAAGGGACTATGCTTAGTTCATGCAAGGTCTCTACTTAGGGAGAATTGGGCCTAATGTCTCAAAGAGAGGACAAGTCAAAGAAATATCACACTCTCGAAGGAAATCAAACACAATGAAACCACCAAGAAAAGGACACATCACAAGAAGAAATAAAATTGCACAATGAAACATGAGTGGCGATGTATGCCCCCACTTTAAATCAGTTTCCAACACCATTGTTGTGAGAATTTTCTTTATAGTAGAAGACATGACAACTTATTTGGAAGGCTAGGGGCCAAGCCATTTATTTATGATAAGCTACGTCAAGAAAAGGGGATATCCCCAAAGGATAGTAAGTCTCACTTGAGCCAACTTAAGGCATGCCATCCACATCCCAAGCTTGCTCTTACATATACATGAAAGGTAATCAACTAGCCAAAAGAGACAATGACAAGTGACATACAAGGACAAGGCTACCCAACCCTTTTCCCCCACTTAGTGCAAGACAAGGATGAGGTTAATTGATTGATGAAAAATTTTCTAGAGTGAAAATCAATAAAAAAATAGAGGACTTAGGTGCTTCAACACAAGGAAGAGCACCAAACTCCTTAAGATGTTGAATTTTATTACTCATAGCCTTACATTCATTAGTAGCATGACCATGAACTCTATGATATGTAGAAAATGAATGTAGTAAAGAAAAACTCAAGTTCTTACAGGAACATATATGAAATGATATTGGAGAAGTCTCGACAAGATACTGTCTTGGTCAAGAGTAGAATATGTTCCTTTTTGTGAAAAAGATATATCTTGCTTAGTATTGGATGTCATACTTACACAAGACTCTTTAGATTATGAGATTTTGTTTTCTTCTTTAAAGGAAGATATAAAATCTATTGAATTCAAATCGTTGGTGTTTTGTGTGATGAAATTGATATTAAGCAAGGATTTATTTGTTTCTTGCAAATAATAACAATCAAGATCATTGGTGTTTGTCAGTTCAAGATGCACTATTGTCAAAGTCGGCTTAGAGGAATCTTTTCTGAGTATTAATATTGAGTGAAGGCTTGTTTGATTTTTTGATTTCTATCATGAGAAAAATAACCAAGACCATGAGTTTCTTCTTGTGTGTTAGGATCTATAGGGACACAAATACCTTGTTCTCTAGCACCACATCCTTTTCCACTATATCGAAGTTGTTTCATCAGTCCATAACCTTTTCCACAAAGCTTTTCTATTTATTTAGGATTCGGTGGTTGTTGAAAGTCAATTTCCTCAAAGCTTTTCGTATAATTTGTTGTCTTTTGTTCTAAAGTGGATAAGGTTGATACTTTTAGAGGGTCTTCTGATTCTGTATTGACATAACCATTGGTTGCTTTTGTCTCTCATCCTATTTTCTTGTGATTATGTATTCTCCCATAAATGTAGGTGTGAATTCCAAGGAACCTGAATCATCATCTAATAATTTTGAGTTTGTCTCCATTTCTTGTGTTTCTTCTTTCATAGGTTCTATCTTTGATGTTGAAATTAATGTTTTAGAGGACTAGTGTTCCTTTTTCAATTTGTAAGCAACTTTCAGGCTCAGGGTCCATTTCAATTTGGTAAACCTTATTTTTATGGACATACTTCATGATACAATGAAGAGTCAAAGGCACTGCATGCATCTCATGAATCCATGGTCTTCCCAAAAGAAGATTGTATGAAAGTTCATGAGGCATCACATGAATAAGAGTTTGTAAGTAAGCTTTTTTTACTATAATAGGTAAAGTAATCACACTGAGCGGTTGCTTTCCTACATTGTCAAATCCTCAAATTGATAAGGAATCAGGTCTCATTTTGTATTTATCCACTCCCAACTTGTCTAAAAGGTTCACACTGCATATATTAAGAGTTGAACCATTATCAACAAGGGTCCCTTTCATTCCCGTCATGTTGTATCTAGCTATTATCATGAATGCTTCATGTTTATTTCTCATATCTAAGGGAGGGAGCTCATGTTGGTGAAAGGTAATGTCTATATTAACTTTATTCATTCCTTGTATTAGAGCTTCCACATCATTTGCATCTTTACTAGGGGGAACCAAAACTTGTTGTAAAGTTTTTTGAAGCAAGGTATGGTAATGAGGTGAGGTTTGAATTTGATCCCATAAGGAAATCTTAATAGGAATATTCTTAAGTTGTTCAACAAGATCATACTCCTTTCCACTATGCAAAGGAAAATGAGGAGCACTAGACAATATAGGATTAGGTAATGGTAAAGATGATGTATTTGGTTGTTTTGGTTGCAGATTTTTTTAAGTGTTATATGTATGAGAAATGATATTATAACTTGGTTGCTAAAAAAAATTGTTCTTAGGTGGGTCCAAGATAAGGACAAGTTTGTTTTGAGTTTGTGGTTCTGAGAGGGTGGATAAATGATAAGTTTAGGTTTAGGAGAGTATTCCAAGGGGTATATAATGTGCATAACCTAATAAGACTTATCCTTATTTTCATGATCTCTTAGTGAAGGGGAGTCTAATGTTACTTCATCACCTTCATCTAAGGAATTAATATTGTCAAGAGTGTTTTCTTGATGACTTTCACCATTTGTTTTCTCTAACACCAAAGCATCTTCTTCACAACTAGGAGAGATACTAGGACAAGAAAAAATGTGATTGTCAAGATTGTATAACTTTTCACTCCTTTTTCCTATAATATCCTCCAAAGTAAGGGAAGGAATCATATCCTGATCACTATCACAAGAGGGGGAAATATTATGAGATGAATATTGGTAGGTGTCAATGGTCTCTTTTTGTCTTATGTTATCATCATGATTACTTATTTTTATGTCCTCTTGTTTAGTAATGTGTTGCTTAATAAGAGAGGCAAGAGGAGAGAAACAACTAGGATTCTCAAAACTCTCATTGAAATTTGGTTCTTCTAACACCAAAATATCTTCTTCACCAATAGAAGAAATATTTGGATAAGAACAAATATGATTGTTAGGATTGTCCAAGGTTGTATTCTCTTGCACTCGAATGTTCTCACAAGCAAGGGGTGAATGGAGAATAGGTAAGGTTGTGTCTATAGTCTCATTTTCTTGTGCTACAATATCTTCCTAAGGGGGATGAGTACAAGGGCATACAAGAACTTCATGATTCTCAATGATTGTATCTTCTTTCACCAATATAACTTCATCACTGAAAGGAGAGGTATTAGGAGAAGAACAACTATGATCACCATGATTGTCTATGCTTGCAGTCTCTTATCACATCATTCCCACAAATAGGAGAGATAGGAGTGGGTATGAATTTTTTTTTAACATGCCTATAAAGGTAAGGTACTAAAATTGTTTGACAACAAATGAAAAGTACTTTTAACCATCTCATGCAAATCACTCAAACAGGGATATGAGATAGGAATCTAAAGAGGGACTAAGACACCACCAAGGGTGTTTTAGTACTAGTAGGGGTTTCTTTCAAAAAATCAGATAATTTTGGGTTGATCACATTGTTCCCAGGTTGCCTACCCAAGGACCCAATGATTAGAAATAGAAAACATTACCAATGAATGCAAGAAAAGATGACAAAAAATAAACAATTAGATGCAAAGGAATGCAAATTTTCAATTTTTGAATGGAATAAAAAGTTTCCTAAATGTAATTAGGATTATTGAAAATGCACATTTTCAGTTTCCCAATGACATAGGATGATGCAAGAAAGAAAAAATGTGACCTATATGCACTTTCACTAATGCAAATTTGAGAAACCCTAGTGCACTTTCACTAATGCAAGATGCAATGCAAGAATGAATGCAACCTAGATCTAGGACTTTAATGAACTCCAAATAAGAAAAAAGGTGTCTAACAAGGTTAGCCTCACCAAAATGAATCATAGGAAAAGGGGGAATAAGATGTGGGACCACCTAATCTCCCTTTTCAAGTGGTTACTCAATTATGTACTGGGAACCCTAATTGGAAAAATGGACATAGAACATCACTCTTCTCTAACTAACATTCAAGGATTTCCTAGAAACCCTAATTGGATTGACTATAAACCTCAGAAGGTGAGTCAATTCTCAACAAGGAAAACCTAGGAGGTTTTGTCCTTAGGGTTTTGAAGTGTTCAATAGCAAGCAAAACCTGGAAAAGACAATCAATCATTCAACTCACAAAACCTAATAATGCAAGCTAAATGAAGGATGCAAATGATGAAATAATCAAACAACAAGCTAGGATGTGTGTACCAAGACAGTCTGGAAATGTCACAAGGATTCTAGAAACATGAAAAAGATGTCAAAATATGTTATGGAGGACTAAGATGCCCTAGGTGCTGACTTAGTCTCATTGTTATTTTTCAATTGAATCTTAGAATCTTTGGATGCTGGAATAGAATCCCGAAGAATCTCTGAAAACACCCCATGGGGGACTAAGATTCCCTACGTGGCAACTTAGTCCCATTCTAAATTTCTAAAAACTCTAAAAGTGGTCTTAAGGGCTAAGGTTTGCACTTCCTTCTCACATTTTAGTTCTTGAAATTTCTAGATTTGGCTTGTAGGTGAGTTTCTGTGAAGATGACAACTTTGTAATGCAGCTTTTACAACTTTTCAATCTTGCACTCAAAATGGTCTTCAAGTCTTTAACCTAGATCTACAAACACAAACAAACAAGAGGGAAAAAAATTGTTGATTTGTTAGTAAATGGGGGTTTTCCTTGGTCAAACCCCTTGTTGGTAATTAAACCTTGATATGAAATGAAATAAAGAGGAAAATGATGAATGAACAAAATGCTATGTTACTACTAATAAAACCCTTGTTGTAAAGTATGTAAACTTGTATGAAATGGCTAGCTCGAATGTAGATCTTGAATCACTTGAATGCTCTATATATCTTGCTTTGAAATGCTTGCTTGAATCAAAACCCTACATCACAAATGTTAGCTCAAAAAAACACATGATGTAAGAAGATCTTTGACATGTTCTCCTTGAATCTTGACGATGGCTCCAAATGTTTGATGAATCTACTATTGAATGCTCTTGTGAACTCAAATATGCTATTAGGAAAGCTCTCACAAAAGTCTTAGATGAAAATGAGTGAAGGAACATTGTATTTATACTTATTCATGCTTAATATCCAGAAATCACACCACAACAAGATGACATATGAAATCATTAATTAAAGGAGGCTAAATCTTGTTAGAATTTGAAATTAAATCCTGAAAATAAGCCATGGGAGACTAAGATACACTACGTGGGGACTTAGTCTTGACCCAAAAATTAAGGACACATAACTAGAATCATTAAATAATGATTTATCCATTAATGTTTGTTGAGATTAGCTAGAAAAAGATGTAATTCATAAGGCTTGTGAATGCAAAATAGGACCAATTAAGTCATAAAGAAGCATAAACAAAGTAAGGTTGGCCCAAACAAGCATGAAATGCAAGGGTATGCATTTTTCTACACTACACTTTCATTACATTCATCTTGTCTAAATAAGAAAAGGTTTTCAAGACATTCACACTATTTTGTAAATTTCTAGGTTGCAAAACATTCGGTGTTATGAAACCTGCATCCCACATTATATTTTAAAACTGTTTACAACTAACAACTCAGTCGCTTAGTAACCCCTCACCTCAATTTGGTCTACTGTATCATGCAATTCCACCATGTGCACTCTGACCCTTAGATTTCAATGTCCAAAATGAAAAACTCACAAAAAAAAGTGTTTTCTAACCTACAAAATTATTTTGTGCATTATCATATTTAAACTAAACTTCTCACAAAACATTACTTATTACAATTTAGAAAATGCGGGTCTTACTTACATCAGCTTCCAATGCCCATGGGTGCACAGAATTCAATGAAAATGATAACTTCTTGTATATGCCGCCATGTTGGTAACTTTTATGGGAAACTCCCACCACAACACACGAAACACTATAACACAATGTCATTATCTCCTCATTTATGTCACCATAACATTTCCTCCCATCTGCCAAATTTATCACTTTTATCCCATGTCTTAGTGGCCTCATACTACATTGTCACATCATATTGTGTATGTTTCTATGTATTTTTTAATGCATTTTTATATGTTGTCATGTCTAAGAGGACATTAGTCATGTACATATAATAATATGCCGAACTATTACTTTCTTCTTCTTTTTTGACTGTAGTCTGATAAACACTTTTTTATGTAATCAATGACACTCTCATCCATTTGTGGGGACGAGAGAGTGGACCTCATGACCTTTCCTATAATCGAATATTCTAATCAATGGAACCATATTCATATTTATCATCTATTCTTTAAAATATTTCAACATTTACTGTTCGTTTTGTTTATAGTCAACTTCATCGTAAACATCTGCCTTCCGCAATTCCAAAGCTTTGCTTCTCGCCGACCGAGGAAAAGAATTCAAAATGGGCACCATTTTGAGGAAAGAAGCCACCAGTATAATGACAACGAATGGCCAAAGTGCAGCTTATTTAAGCCATGCTTTGCATTGAAGCTACTCATCAAAGAAAATGGGAAAGAAACATTTGGTATCACTAATGCTAATAATGATACTCATAACAATATTTGGAGTGTCAATGGTGGTTTCATATGATTGGTGCCACAACACTGACTGGTGGTGCCAGAGCGATGCAGATTGTGGTGAATATCCTTTCCCCAGCCAGTGCTGCAACATTGGATCTTGTGCAGATGGTTATGGCTATTGTTGGGTTAATGGAATATGTTAGATCTCCCTTCTTTTTAATCTCGCAATGTAGCTTCTGTATGCATTTCACATGTTAAAATTTATAGAGAAGATTTTACTTTGGTGTGAGTACAATGGAAATTTATATGCATATTGTATATTTCTCATTTCGCTGAACTTATTATAGTTATGTTGAGATGTTTCGATCAATGACAATTTTAAGATGTACTAGTGTTATATTTCATTATAGTAGTTGTGATGTTTGGATCAATGGAATTTTAAGATATTATTTTATTTTATTTTTTTGTCAGAGGATATTTTAAAATATTACTTTTGTAATTATAGTTGGATGCATTGATTTATAATTAATGTATGAAAATTATGTATTTATTATCTTAAATTGGTTTAAGAACATATGTTTTATTTTATTCTTTATATTACAAAGGTTTTTTTACACTTAGCAATTAATTTTTTATGGATTATTCAATTTCATCCATAAATTGAAAATTGTTTGACTATTTGATATCTATTAATGTTTGTTTATCTTATTTAGATCATATATTTGTTCTTAATTTCATTCTTTGTAACTTAGTTAATCTAATTTTATATAATTAGTGACAAATGTTAGATTTAATCTTTTAATATGAGTTTATTCTCTAAAATGTTTGATGAGTTTGAAAAAGACAACCGTTTAGAATTTATTTCTAAAAAAATTTAGTAATAATTTTAAATTACTAACTTTAAAGTTATAATAATTCTTAATCTATGTTTTTTTATATTTGTGTAAAAACTAATTTAGAATGTGTTAAAATTAATTTTTATTATATGTCAAACATTACACATAAAATTAAAATTATTAATACAACCTCAAAAACTAAAATGTTAATATTTTTGTTTCTTCTAAAAATACTTAAAAAGTAAATCAGTATTGATTATTTAATGCAAAATATTATTTTAATTAAATTTATTTTATAAAAAAAATCTGATTGTTTTTGAAAAGGAAAAAAATAGGTTTTACAAGGACCTGAAACCACGAAGTTCAAACAATCAAAAGATAAGCATAAAAAGTACCAACAACCGACCAGCTGTCCCAAAAAGGAAACAACAGCAACAAAAGACAACAGGGTCCAAAAAAAGGACCACCCAAAAAAACCAGAAAACCAAACACCATGTTACTCCAAATTATTCAGTAACTCCTCAGCTTCTTTTCCAACATTCTGCATATCCTGTAACCCCTGCCTAAGGATTTGAACCGTGTGTGAAGAAGTCGGGGTTTTCCTTTTTATGTTTTCTCTGGTACGAGTCAAAATACCTTCACCAGCCGATTTGCTGCCGCCTCTATTCACATCCAAATCCACCACCAGCAAACCCTTTTGACTTTTTTCAAGCTTTTCCACCATCGCATTTATGATGATTGTATTATGCCTTGCAATTTTGTGGTTGTTTGCAATAGTGGCCCTTATGTTTTGTCCAATCTTGAACATATTACATTCAATACTTGTCAATCTATCCTTCTTTGGTTGCTATCTTTTCCTCAGTAAAGGAATTTCCTGTTCATCACTAACTCTTCTGTCCCAACCGATCTTCTGCTCCAATTCCATAACCTTATTATTGAGAACAGTAATACGGCCTTTGAAATCACAAACTTCTTTCTGGGTCCATTTGAGAAAGGTAAAAAGACCCTCTGTACTTTTTTCCGCAACACTAACCATTTCCTCAGGCTTGAGCATTTTTAGGGCAGAATTAATTTCATCCTGAATAGGGGGTTCAAAATGGTCATTCCCAACTTGTCCAGAAGCAAGGGCACTAGGGGCCGAATCCTTACTAACCAAGGGCTTCTCAGAGATGATCTCCATAGAATTTCCAGAGTATGAAACAAGTTTCATAACAGGGTTACCTTTAAAACAAGGGGACAAACTCGGAGTGGGGCACCCAGGAGACGGCTGGGGGTTAAGACAATGCAGAGGAGCCAGATCCAGACTAGGGTCCTCAAGCAGCGGATGTCGTTTAGGATAAGACAACGGGGCAGGAACCTTTAGATTTTTCTGACCGGACAAAGACAGGGGAGCAAAGGTATCAAGGCCAACAAGAGCACAAGCAGGGGGGCCCGGGGCTCAATTTCCTTACTACTTTCAGTTTCCTCATAATCCAACTCTTCAATATCTATAGTTTTAGGCAGTGCAGGAAGATTTTGAAAATGCTCAAAAATGAGCCTAATAAGACCAGGGTGGATAATAGCATTCTTCCTAGGGTTTCTTTCCACATCATCAAGACAATTCTTCAAAGAGGAAAATAAGTAGAAAGGCAGAGATATACGAACCTTATGACATAAATGATTCAAAATGGAAAAGTGGTAACCATAGGCTCTGGTAAAGCATCCATCAACCGTAATATATTCCATGATGACTCTTAAAACTTTCCTCCAAATAGATTTTATGGACTCCACATCAAAGTAACTGTTAGCAACCTTGACCATCTTCACTTTCTCCTTATCTTTTTGGGAAACTTGATAACTACTTCATCAGAGAAACGTCGATCACGGTAGAATTTAACACCCTTAGTCGAGAGACCTGTTATTTCACCAATTAAGTCCTCACTCAGCTTAACATTCCTTCCAAACAACATGATCTCTCCATTTTTCCAATTTTTGACAAAATAGTCCAGCATCTCTTCATCCGTACCATGGAGCTTTTCCATATAAGGGACTAAACCTCCCTTTTCAATTCTTTCCCATGCTTTAGTATTCTTTCTATGCTCCTGGAAATTGCTCGGCTCCACGCGTTTCCTTTCTCCACCCATAGTCAGCCCACTGTAATACCACTTCAGAACGGTTGCTTTGGGTCCCGTTTAGGCAATTTTTGTCGAACACCCAGAAAGCGTGCCGCAGACTCTTCTTGAAAAAGAAAGTGACGTCGGTCCCATCAAATCTAATGAAATCGATGTACTGGATCTTTATCCATTTCATCATGACTAAGATTGCCTTCTCTCCCATGCACTGAATCATAATAAATTAGCGCTTTCACTTCATTATGGAGGTTGTCATTCTTCCTCCACGTGTTCTCCCCACCTTTCTTAACCCCTTCGTTGGCGAAGAAATCCGCCACCATATTGGCTTCTCTATAGGCGTGTGAAACTTTCACTTTTTCAAATTTCCTTAATAAAGCTTGCATGTCTTCGATCCACTTTTTGATGGTCCGCGAGGGGGGGGGGTTAGTCCAAGAATACAATTTATTATATTCAAAGAATCACCCTCCAACCATAGATTTTTTGTGTTGATCTTGATGGCTAGGCTGACAGCATGAAAAGCCCCAATAGCTTCCGCCACATGGTTAGTTTGAATTCCAATGTCCACAGCAAAAGCTGCAATAAAAGCCCCAGTGTTGTCCCTTAAAACACATAAAAAATCTGATTGTTACTCTAATGCAATACTAATAATTAGCCGATTAAATGATTAAATAATTAATAGTAATTTTATTTTTGAAATAGAAAATAATTATCATATATATAAATAAAGAGAGAAAGAGTGACCAAAAAATTTACTAAACATCACTTACATATGACATTATGTTTTTTTATTTGTTATTTTTATTTACCAAAAATAATAATTTAGAATCTAAAAAAAATAAATTATTTTTTTATGTGTTATAATGGATATTAAAAATAAACTAATACTCATCATTTAAGTAAAAAGATAATATTTTAATCAACTCTAATTTATATAGAAAAGCTCCATGTTTCTTTAATGAAATATTAAATAGTTTGACAATTGAATAATTTATAACAATTTTACATTTTTTTAAATAGTAAATAATTATCTTATTTATTGATGTATACCAATATACACATCTATATATTCATATGTATATGAACATGCATAAATATATATACTAATTTGAGTTAGGAAAAAAATATTAAGTATGAAATTTTGGTGCATATGGTACATTAAATCCATCACAAAAGCCACTACAAGTCAAAAAGAACTATAATAAATATTTATTGTATTTATCAAATTTTCAAGTAATATCTAGGTTTGGAAGAATCGTCTATCTAAACAGGGCTTGTCCAAAAGAGATCCTAATAGCCTACCTAAACTCAAACATAACTAACAACATAATTTGACTCTTTCTAAAAATCAAAGGAGTCATGACTCTTGCAATTATCCCACGTCGTTTCAATAGACATTTCTACATCATGCATGTCTAGGATTTATTTTACACTCATGTTTAGATTTAATAGTCCATAGAAAAGATTGAATTACAATAATAGGTCATTAACTAGTCCATACAAAAGATTGACTGCCATTGCATAAAATCTACACACTCAATAACTCTTGCAGATTTTTGTTTCATTACATAAAATTGAATTCGAAAATGTGGAAGAGGAAAGTGTGGAGATATTTGTGGTTGAGTGTCAATAATTCTTTGTGGGTGATGAGCAACATGTGCGCAACCAGTCTGGGTTTGAACGGGAGGCTCTTCCTTAGCCATGGAACTAGGTGTGTCTTGCATTGATGAAATATGTCACGTTGGAAGGAAGGTACAAGAATTATTACTATTACCGTTTTCCCCTATTAAATCACCTTAGGCATAAAGTTTTAATGAGCTTTCCATTTTATCTACTCTTGGACCTTGAAAGTTCTATTGAGAAATGTGTGGAGTCTGCTGCCTTAAATCCCAATGAACCCACTCCTATGTCGCTTCACCAGGGTCTTATCATAAGACTCTACCACTTTCATCTGGCTTTATGCCCTCTGAAACCTATTTCAGTCATCTGCATTGAAGAAATTGAGCCACCCAATGAGATGAACTTATCTCTAGCCAAATCCAAAGGCCCCGCCAAGAAAAGCCACCCTGTCCCTGAGGATGCTCAAAAACCCAAAAATGCTACCAAAAAAATTAAGAGTGTTGAGGGAGCTGCCCAAACCTATGCGGCGATGAGCCTATGTGATCTCAAGTCTACCCCTGTGAGGACTCCCAACAAGGCTGGGCCAAAAAAGAAAAGTAAGGAGGATAAGGTTCCTGTGAATAAAGGGAAAAATGTCATGAGCAAGGACTCTCTGGGTGACACGGTGGTGGCAGAGACTGTGGTTGTGGGTTGTGATACCATAATTCGGTGTTTGGGTAGATTTCCAAAGAACAAAAAGAAAATGTTGGTTAGATATTTGGACATTGAAGAGGAGTTGTCAAACAATAGAGATAGCAAAGTGGAAGAGGTGTTAGAAGGTGATGAAGAGGTGAAAATTAGTGGTCCTCCTTCCATTCCTGACAAGGGTAAAGATCAGAAGGAGGTGTTTGCCTCTCACTCTTTGGAACTGTTGGGGTTTCAGTAGAATGATCCTAACTATACTATGGGAAAAGGTTAGGAGCTCAAAGTGTTGAAAGAAAGAATGGAAAGAATGGACAAAAAATTCAATGGTTTGACCCGATTCACGATCAAATTAGTTCACTATGTTACTAGTACCCTGTCTTCCATCATGAAAGAAGAGATGGAGATGAAGAAGGTTGAAGACCACCAGGAGTGGATTGGTGATGATTTGGTTAAGCTTCTGTTGAAGAATTGGGAGAACACCATCTAGTCTGCTACTAGTCTGTTGTTGGACTGTGTGCTCTTTATTTATGTCTATTTTTGGTTTAGTGTTTTGTTTTGTTTCTTTTTGATTTGGACTTTATTGGCCCTTATGGCTCCTTGTGAAGGGTACAAAACCCTATAAATGCTGCTTACTTTACCAAAAACATTAGCTTTTACACATATTCTTAAGAAAGAGGTTCAGTTTAATTGGAATAAATATTGTAAACAGGCTTTTGAGAGTTTGAAATATTTCCTTACTACTCCACCTATTTTACAACCCACTATGCAAGAGAAACTATTCCTTTGTATAACAGCATCAACCCATGCTCTTGTAGTATTGTTGGCTCAATAAGACAAAAATGGTAAAGAACATCTTGTTTATTACATCAGCCAAACTCTGATTGATTATGAAACATGATACACAACAATAGAAAATCAATGTTTGGCTCTTGTATTTTCTACTAGTAAATTAAGACATTACTTACTGAATGTTGAAATACATGTGATAAAAAAATTCAATCCTTTAAAACATCTTTTCACTAAAACATATTTATTAGGACATTTATCTAAATGGGTTATGTTGTTAACTGAGTTTGACATTAATTTTATCTCACAAAAGGAAATTAAAGGACAAGCCTTCACAGACCAGATAGCTAATGCTCCCTCTCCACTCACATTACCTAATAATAATTCTTTCCTTGATGATAATGTCTTGATGATTGAAAAGATTGCATGGAATTTATACTTTGATGACTCTAAGTGTAAAATAGGCTCTAGTGTAGGGATTATAATAGTCCCACCTATAGGAAATACTATTCCCCTGTCCTATCGATTAAACTTCCTATGCACAAACCATGGAGTGTTAATTGTTGGATTACACACTGCTTTAACTCTAGGATCCTTAGACACTAAGATATTTAATGATTCATAATTACTCATTAAGCAAATCAAAAAAATGTATCGAGGAAAGCATGAAAAATTATCAAAATATAAGGATCTCACAATGAATCTATTAAACACCTTTGATTTCTACACCATTGATAACATCCCATGAAAAGATAATCGGCATGCGGATGCAAAGACAAGTACAACTTCCCTTATATCCCCTCAAGATCCTTCAAAAGATTTCAAATTTATTGTCCATACAATTATGAAACCATCAATAGAAAATACAATCAAAGAAGTGTTATCAACCATCACAAAAAGCTCTAGTGAATGGTATACAACGATATTTAATTATTTAAAATAAGATACCTTTCTTGAGCCAACAACTAAGAATACTCGAGACTTCCTTTGAAAAATTGCATCCAAATATATAACCCTTGCTAACGTGCTATATCAAAGGTCCTTTGATGGTCTTTTACTTAGATGCCTTAAACAATCCAAAATCCCCATAGCAATTGAAGAAGCTCATGTAGGTGCTTGTGGAGGAAATTTTGGAGGAATATCATTAGTTCAAAAGCTAATCCATGTAGGATAATATTGGAAAAATATGGGAAAATATTTCTTTGAATACATTAAGAAATGTCACAAGTGTCAAGAACATAGAAATTTGATTCACGCTCCTGATTCTGAGCTTTGTGCCCAAGATCCTATATGTCCATTCTCAGTATGGGGTCTAGATATGATTGGAAAGATTTCACCTCTTTCTTCTATCAAAGATACATTTATAATTACCACAATAGATTATTTCATGAAATCATGGGTAGAATCCAATCCCCTTCATTCCAAAACTTCCAATGTAATATGTCATTTCATATTGGAACTCATTATTGCTTGCTTTGGAATTCCTTCTGCATTAGTTTTGCACAATGGGGCACCACTTAAGAATAATGATGTGAAGAATTTCTTAGAAACATTTAACATCCAACATCATTTTTCAATGCCCTACTACCCACAATCTAATTGTCAAGTTGAATCAACTAATAAGACTCTAGAACAAATCTTAAGGAAAAAAGAAAGAAAACATAATAGGAATTGGCATACACAATTGACATAAACGTTATGGGATTATCATACTAGTATTAGAACATCAACTAGAAACACTCCTTCTAATGTTCTCTATGGTAGCAAGGCAATAATGCCCTCGGAGTTAGAAATTTCTTCATTAGGAATCACTCTTCAAGGACTTATTGATGACAATACTTATAAAGAACAAAAATTACATGAACTTGAAATGCTTGATGAATGTCTCATTAACACTCTCGATCATCTCCAAGCTTATTCCAGAAAATTGCAATGTAGTTACAATGATCACATTGTCCCTCGTGTATTTACTATGGGTGATTTTTTGTTATTTGAGAATCCACGTAACGTCAATGCCGCCATGTCTAAAAAAACAAAATTTAGTCCTAATTGGTTAGGACCTTACATAATTGATGAAAGTTATGGGTCTAGAGCACACATGTTAATAGAAATGGATGACACACCTCTTAAAGAACCTATTAATGTTGTGCATTTGTGTCAGTATTATGTCTAGTCTTCTTGAATAGTGTGAATGATAAAGTAGCGGTGTTAGGGTTGGTAGATGACATTCTACATTCTCTTGCATTGCTTTGTTCTTGAAAAACAATAATTTGTGTGTCTTGAATACTAAAGTAATTATTTAAATTAATTTTAGGTGGTTACTTTAAGTTTCATACTATTCAAGTTCATCTTGTATGTTGTGTTATATCATATCCTTATATGAATTTAATGTTCTTTAATTAGATCAAATGCACATTTAATTTAGCATAACATAATTAATCATAATGTTGCATCTAAAAGAAACTAGGATAGTTTTAATTAGATCACATAAAACATGTTAGATCATGGAGAAATTAGTTAGATATCCTTACAAAGATTATTTGATAAATCACACTGTCATCTAACTTCAACACAAACACATTAACAATCAAACATAAAAGATCATATATATCATAAAGTTTTAGTACATGTCATAAAATATATAATGCTAGTGTGGCTTGTGGCTACCAAATCCCTCAAGACATGGTGATCGCATCCATCTAGAGACGGTCCATCAAGAGATAATAGAATATGGTCGTGAACTAATCAAAGAATCTAGTGCATACTATAGGCCCCCTTCTCGCCCAACAACCATGACTTCTAATCAAATGGCCCCTAGGCACCCTCACTTTATGCAATCTCTATATTCCTATAGCCTAGAAATCTCTACATGAAGTCTCTCGACCTCTGTTGGTGATTTGATCTTAGGATCTAGGACTATTGCACATTAATAATAACTTTTAAAACAATTAAATTGAAGGTATTTAAAATGTAATAACGTAAATGAAATCCTTAAATAAATGTAACAATAATTAAATGATGAGCAAAATAAAATAGAGATAGCAGAGAGAAGACAAAACAAAAGTTGATAACGGAGTTCACCAATATGGCTATGGCTCTAGGTCCCTCTATAACAAAGTGATTGATCCTTGTTTATGCTCGAAATTGATTATAAGGAATCAAAAAAATATAGTGTTGAGTCTTTATGAGCTTCAAAGTCTTCCTCCTTCTAGTGCAATAGAATAAGACTCCTTTGATGCACAGATTCATACACTCAGACTCTCCATACAAATTCTCTCATGAGTCACCACCTGCTTATTTCAAAGTCCTAAACTCCCCCCTTTTTATACATAAAATATGACCCATATGGTTTAAAACCATATGATTTCCAAAATAAACTATATCTTCCATTTACAATAGTAAACCTTTGAAAATCCACCCAATTACAATAATAAATCTCTCGAGTTAACCTTCTCCCTTTAATTCATGGCCCTTATAATTCTAGGCTTTACAAGATCCCTTTTGCAAAAATCCTTACATATCTCCCATTCCTAAATAATAGCTCTTATATTTCTAAGCCTTTACAAAATAATCTTTTCAAATATTTAAAACCATTATTTGTTTTTAAATGTTTTTAACAATCTTTAAAAAGGTTATTTTAAGCCTTTTGAATCTTTGATTTGGGCTAATACAATTAATAAATTAATCAAGGATTAAATTTTTTTCAAGTTTGAGGGGATAAATCTTTCAAATTTGGGGTAATTGGTTTAATAGTCTTCTATAAAAAAATTGATTCCCAAAAGTACTCATAACCACTCATGGCTCAATGGTGGAAAGCAATTTTGGGGGTAGGGTGGTCGACAGTTCGATCCCCACCCCCTTTATTTTTAAACACAAAATTTTCAATAGTTAGCTATCAAAACTGACTGGTGGCATACCAATGGTAAAGCGTGTTGTGTGGTGCAGCGCAATGGCAATCTGACGGCTTGTCAAATGAGAAGTCATGGGTTAGAGCCCCTCAAACAATTTTATCACACAGAACTATTAAAACTAATCAATGACCCAAAGGAGAGAAAATGTACCATGTGGAACCCAATCGATGTTCCATGTAGCACTATTTAACTCACTCAAAATTGACACGTCAGATTTTAGCTGGGCCTAGTCAACAATGCCACATAACCCTACCACATCATAATGTTGACTATGCATGCCACGTCACTGAGCCTACACCTGCCACATCATGATCATTCGACCACATGCCAACTCCCCATTGGTCTACATTATCCAACCCTACCGCACCAGCATGTTGACATCATGTTGAGATCATCATTGTATAGTCAAGTAGGCATGGTCAACCTTCAAATTTGACTAGCCATATCTTTGCTGTTCAAGCTCCATTTCCGATGAAACAAGCAATGTTGGGATCATGGCAACGAGCTCTTCATTTTGATGTCAATTTTGAAATATTCTAAAATGATCATATTTTTCACCTTTATGACCAACCTCTAGTACCTATTTGACACAAATTTGACTGAGCATAACTTGACCGTATGAGCTTCTTTTGACTTCATCCAATTTGTGTTGGGTTCATTTTCTTGAGCAGTTTGACATGCTGATGAATTCTAGAGTATATGGAACACTTCAATTTTTGAAAAAAAGTATCCACCTAGATTAGCTAGATATCGAGATGACTAAAGCTCCTCATATGCAACCTCAACTCGACTATTGCACATAGTAGCACCCTTGTATGCTACTCTCAATCTAACATAAGGCTTGAATAGCTTTGGGTGTTGCTCCATGATAAGTGGGGTAACATAGTCTATGTTGATAGCCTTATCTAAGGCAAAAATAGGTACTATCTCTACGGGTGACTATCAATAGGATCATGTAACTCTCTCACATACCTTGCAAGATAGAAATCAAAATGCTAATTAGTACACATCATGATATATATACATATATAAATCAAAATCATAATCAGGAAAGCATAAGCATAATCATAATCATAAGTAATATGTCATCACCTAGATCTTCAGGTGGTTGAGTTAAAACAACCTCATCCTATGTAGGAGGAATAGAAGATGTACTATCCTCTCCATGCTCATAAGTTTCGGTGCATGTTGTAGCTACTGACTATGATCTAGTAACATGGGTGGGAGCTGAATCTCTCCACTTGTGGGCAACTGGACACTCATTTTTTGTGTCACTTCCCCCTAACTCATTAGCTGGCCTTTTTCTATGTCCTTGTCATCCTCATCATCCTCCTCCTCCTCCTTGTAGTTTGATTCTACCTCCTTGTCATAGTCCTACTCCACCTCATTTGCAAATAGGTTTTCAGCCTTGACCCTTTTCTCGTCACTTTTATCCTCCTCCCCATCCCTATGATCTAGAAGAGGCCCTACAAATCCTATAGGCTGGTCCATAGGAAATATTGGAGTTGTTTGTGCTATGGCCCACCACTCCTCATATGCATTTGTAGTACCCACATCATCATCGTCGAAGAATAGAGAAATTTCAAGATCTGAGTCATCTGAGTCACTAGAGATAACATCATTGATTGTAAGTCACCTCGTATCTCTTGGCCTCCAGGCACTCCATACTAATCACCTGTAAAATGTTCGTGCTACTAGTGGCACTTGTACCTATCCAAACTACCTCATGAAATGATCGTAATAGAATGGTCTTACTATGTAATTGTGTCTCCCTAGTAAAAACTTGTCCCTATGCATCCTCCTCAACTATCAAGTCTCATCTGGCCACTATGGTATTAGCTACTAATGTCTCCAAAGGATCTCCTAATCTAGGTGGTCAAATCTGATTCTCTAAAATTAAAATCTACACATAGCCACGCTCATCTCAGTAGATTGTTGAAGGAATGTGGATATCGTAGAGCGCATATAGATGAAAATCCTATCAACTTGGTGCATGCGATATGCTCTATGAACCAAACCTATAGAAGTGTATAATTCACCATGATCTTGACCTCCTGATAGGTGAATCATCCTATACCATAGTATATATGTGCAAGCATGTTGCAACCCCATGCATAGATGGCCCCAAGATGCTCCATCTCCCATATCATGTTAACTAGGCCTCCATCTAGGTGTTCTCCTTGGTCATTTGTGATCAGTACTAGTGCTATAATGAAATCATAATCCATCTCAAAAGTGGTGATCATGCATAGAGTAGCCATTGTAGCTCAATACATGGCCCCACAATCTCATCTCATATTGTTCCTCCAAGGCAGTACCCCATATCTTCTCTCAACTACCAATATGTAAAATTCTCTATGAAATGGACTCTCTAGCCTTGAATGGGAACTCAAAGGATGCAATGTACATCCTCTAGAGTGATAAAAAATTCACTGATAGGTAGTCAAAATGTTTAGGTGTCTGCATCCCATCTCCCAGCTAATGACATTAACATGGCATCATAGTATCTCATCGGTGGAGTGAGATATGCCCAATATAATCCAATGGCATGTAAGGTCTATCTATCCTCGTCTAATAGTGTTGTGAGGAGGTCTCGTAAGTGAAAAAATAGTCTATCACTGAGTTTTTGTCATGATCATAGAGGAATCTAACAAAAAAGAAAAATATCACCTATTTAAGCATTCTAAAACCTTAAATCTATATAAAAAAAAGTCAAAATTTTTGATAAAGTTTCTCTAGGGTACTTTTCTAAGGGTCCTAGACACTTTATTCCCTTTTTGGGACACTTCACAAAAAAGTGGGACACTTTGCGAAGAAAGGGGACACTTCACAAAAAAAATGGGATGCTTTGCAAAATTTTCTTCCAAGGTCCTACATCTCTCTAGAAATGCATAAAACATAAAATAAATGCATAAAAACAAAGCTAAGGTAGAGAAGAATCCACTCACCTAATGTTTCAAGTAAGCTCACACTACTTCCTCGCATAGGCTTTTGAGTCTCAAAGGCACACATGTTTGAACGCTCGACATTAGCTTTTACTCTCCATGGAAATCAAACTACAAGAAGGTAAAAGACAAAATGATTAAAAATTACTTCACTTTTACTCTTATATATGTTTAAATTAGGACATTTGCATATTAGGGTTAATAGTGCTTTTTTATTCACACTTGCATATTGGGGGCTAGAGAGCTCCATTTCCATTCTATTTGTTGTGTTGGATTTGTGATTCTACTCCCATTCTCATCAAATGTTTATTACTATTTCATATGGTACATGTAAATACCCTATGATATGACTTATGCAATTCAATGTGGTTAGACTGCTACCTTGATTCCACCTCCATAAAGCAAGCAGAATCAAGGGGGGGCATACATCTACCCTTGAATTTGATTTCATGAAGAATTTAGATAAAAGGATTTTTGAATGACTAACGAATTGGTTTTGCAGGATGTTGTTCCTAACATTATGGTTTTGCAGATAGCTACAGTGAGGGCTTCATTCTTCCATGCTCAGAAATGAATCTATATGAGTATTATTTTATGAAATGGAGTTTACTGTTTGAATTAATTTAGCTTGCATATGGATGTAGAGTCATATGGGCGCTAAAGTGGGGGCTAACTGTAGTGTAGAAAAGTTTACACTCTTCTTTGAGATGGTGCAATTTCACACTTAATTTGGACCTATTTTAGTACCCCTACATTCATGACACATTAAATCATCAATAAAAGCCCCCTGAGACCCTTTATTTTGGATCTCAAGGCTTATTTCAACTAAAATCTTGACAAAATCAACAATGGCATTTAATTTTCTAACAACCCAACATTTTCTCAACCTAAAAAGCTAGGGTGGGACTCATACACCAACTTGGGAATATGAGTTGCCCTAGGTGGGACCCATATGCCACAAGTGGTGTATAAGTCCCATGTGGCCTCTTTTTAGGGTTTGAGCAGGAAATGAAGGTTTTGAATTGAATTTTTTGGTTGATGTTGGCATTTGAGATCTAATAAATGGTAAATTAGATAAGGTTCCTATATAAACAAAGCTTCAAATCATTATTTTCATCTAGAAAATAAATTAAATATTTAAGCACTCACAAGCACTCAAGCTTGATGTACTTTCAATAGAGCATTCAAGAGAAAGTAGTAAGAAAAGTTGAAGCATTGGAGTAGCATTACAATGTCTTTTGCAATTCTTCAAGGTCACTTTTATTCAAGATCTAGAAATGTCAAGGATTGATGATAGTTTCCTATGGTGAAGTATGATGGATTCTAGGATGGGGAGAGGCAACTAGCCATTGAACCAAGCCTAATGACCTGTTTCCTTAGTGATTCCATCCTCCATTATCACTCTAATTTCAACTTAAATAAAGGTACATGCATTATTATGACTTATTAGGGTAACTAGAGATCTCCCAAAGTGAGTCATCATCTCTATGTTCCATTCATGCATCTTATTCTAGCACATTAGAATAGGGTTTCATTGCATTTTAGATATCCTAATGTTAGATGCAATTAAGATTAGGGCTTGCAATCACATTTACTTTCAAGATATATCATTTATATCAAGGTTTAATTATCAAATTAGGGGTTTGAACAAGAAAAACAACCCATAAGAAAATCAACATAATATTATATTTTACAGCTCTTATAAGAGGTTAAAATCCTTAAATCAGGTTTAGAAGGAAAAGCGGAGATAGGAGAACAGATTCAGATCTTAACTTTCAAAAAAATCAGAATGAGACTGATACACCACTTGTGGCATATGAGTCTTGGTATAGCTCTTTTTTCAAGTTTTTGAGGGTTCAGACTTGTCACTACCAGATTCTACTTTCTATCCAGAAACCCTAAACTAGGACTAAATCACCCAACTTGGGGTATCAGTCCCAATTTTCTTTGTAAACAAGATTTTCAAGATTTTAGATCTTGTTTTGAGCACATTCAGCTTTCCAAGTGCACCTTTGTACTCTCTTAGATTATTGTTCTAATTTGAGTTCATTTCTAGGTCATTTGTTTAAGTTTTGCATATCTTTTACATTTCTTGTCTTTCCAAGCCCTGGCTTGGTAGCGAACCCCCTTTTACTATTAAATCACATCCTAGTACACCTTATTCTAGATCTCTTTCCTTCATTCCATCCTTGGATTGATATCTCTAGTGTTTCCTTGAGTGAAACTTATGTTGAACAATCTGGGTAACTAAGAGGGGGGTGAATTAGTTATCCTAAAACATTTTTCTTGACTTTAATTAAACTAGAGAAATATTCAATTAATTAGATAGTAATTGAAACAAACATGAACATGAAAGCACATAACAATACCATGCACAATGAACACTATAATTTACGTGGAAATCCAAGAAGGGAAAAGCCACAAAGAATGCTAATTCTCAATTATAAAACACTATTTAAACTGATACCAGTTAAGGTGATTTTTACAAGGGCCCACTGCCAAAATGCTCATTTTAGGTAAGGCTCACTACTGGTGGGCTCACTACCCAGCTATTACAGCCAAAAGTAAAAATGCTCACTATGAAAAGAAAAGGGCTCACTGCCAGAAGAATGATGAAAGGGAATACACCACTGAAATAACTATCACACTAAAACAACCTCACTATCTCCTGCCTCTGGTCATATACTTTTTCACATTTCACAATATCTATATTTTCATATTTGCATTCACCACACTTACTTTCATCAAACAAAATCAAATTTTACTTATACCATTCCATGCTTTCATAATCTCCTAAGTTGGCTAGACACAATTTGAATTATCTCACCATACAACATTCCTGCAATGGAAAGGAATGAAACATGGACCATTCATAACATCCTTGCTCAAATCAACACACTACATATTAACCATGATATCCAGAACCAAAGAATATAATATACATGTCACAATGCAAACAATATTCTGGGGAAAGTTAGCCAATTTCTAGATCAGTTTGTATCAATAAGAGTGTATCTCATTATATTGCAAAATGAATGGGACTAGAACAAGCACAATGAAAGATAGATCATCACATCACAACATTTGGAGCACGCCAATCCAGATCACGAAAGCATCAAACCAAAACCTTAATCAATCAACCAAGATATGTTGACATTAATGACAACCATTAATGACAACAATCAACAACATCACATTCCAACAATCTCCCCATTTGTCATTTATGGAAACATTCATCAACAACAAACCAAACAACTCAATGTTAGCATCAACAACATCAAGGTCCATCTTTTCTTCTCTCCCTTTGACATCAAGGGCAAAGGGCAAAGTCTCCCTTTGAAAAACTTACTTTGCTCCCCCTATGAGGAAGCCACCAAGCATTGATGTAGATAAGTATGAGCATATAATACCAAGGACCAATGCACACCCTGGTGCGAATTATTGTAGACTAGGAGGGGGTAGAACCCCTAACTTTTGTCAGAGATACTCAAAAGTATCTTTACTCAATGGTTTTGTGAAAATTTCTGCAATATCTCTTTTCTAGGTTCATATTCAAGTCTTACCCCATTTTCTAATACCTTCTCTCTCAAGAAGTGATATCTAATGGATGGGTATGTGCAATATCATCATGGAAAAAATAGGCCCTTAAGTGGCAAAAAATTTAGAAAAATCAAAGTTAGGCAACTTGACGTAAAAATTTGAATAAGTTATCTATATTATTTAAAAAATATGTAACAATAGAATTTTTAGCAAATTGAATGTAGTTTATAAAATACTAGGTTTATTTTTTAAAACAAAATCTATTTGGTGAAAATTTGAAATTTCAATGCAAGAGTACTTAAATTTCGAAAAAGAAGAAGTAGGTGTCCTGTTTGACCACCCTAACCACAATAAAATGATAATATTTTTTTATAAAATTTTAGATATAAGTAGAGGACTCATGTCTCGATGTGATGCATATTTTTTTGTAATTTTTTTCCAAGTAAATAATTAATTATGATTTTTTTATTACAACTTTTAAAAAATATAAAAACTTGTACATCTAACCACCTTAACTTGGTGAAAACTTCATGAATTTTTTTTATTTAGTTTTTTAATCCTATAGTATATGAAGTATAGAATGTGACACATGTTTTAGATTCAAAAAATGTGATACTGTTTAAAAAGCTATAGATGTTTTTCAATCAACCTGTCAATCGGGACTTTAGTCGTAATTCAAATAGAAAATGAATAATATTTTTTTATTAAATTCAAAGTAAAGCATAATTTATATTGGTGGAAAACTGAGAATATCCTTTAAAAACCCTTTTCATTTCATTAATTTTGGGTTAAAAAAAAGTTGTCAGCCACATAGCCTACAAATACCCATCATATCGCCACTTTTTGGCCC
The DNA here is from genome assembly GCA_007258455.2 of Sequoia sempervirens. Taxonomy (NCBI): domain Eukaryota; kingdom Viridiplantae; phylum Streptophyta; class Pinopsida; order Cupressales; family Cupressaceae; genus Sequoia; species Sequoia sempervirens. The sequence goes on along the minus strand of VDFB02000003.1, from coordinate 533,829,561 downwards.
ATCATGATCCTGCACATACCCAAATATATGTTTTGTTATGGAGTGTTGTACTAGATTCTTGGAAATGTTTATTGTACTAGTAATATCACACATATTTGAGATCAGTTGATCAAATGATATGGCAATGTCCTTCAACATTTGTTTCATCCATAGTACCTGAGTGCAACATGAGGATGTTGCAATGTATTCAACTTCAATAGTAGATAAAGACACAAAATCTTGTTTCTTACTTGACCAAGCAACCAATTGGGAGCCAAGGAAATAAGCTCCACCACTTGTGCTCTTCCTGTTATCAACACACCCAACTCAATCAACATTAGTATAAGCTCTCAAAGTGAAATATGAATCCTTTGGATACCATAACCACATATCTTTTGTACCCTTCAAATATCTAAAGATCCTTTTAACTGCAACAACATGTGATTCCTTTGGTTCTTGTAATACCCCTCTGTGTCGGTTGTTTTGGACTTGTGTGTGTGTGTGTGTTTCATTGGTTACTGAGTTATTTGATTGTGTGGAAAATATAATATGTTAGTAATCATGTTTAAATAATTAATCAAATCATAAGTGATTTGCAAGGTTATTTAAAATATGATTAGAAATTAAAATAATAATCAATTAAATTAAATCAAATGATTTAGAACAAATGATCAATCAAACTAATTCGTTAAAAGTAAAAGTGATATTATTAGATAAATTGATTTAAATTGTTATGAACAAGTAATCTTGAAAAGATAATTATTATAATAAGAAATTTAATGGATACTTATTTAGAATCTTGCAAATGGTTGATTTTAATTATTCTAATGTGGAAGTAATTAACAAATAGTGTATTGTGAAGATAATGAATATATATTTAAATAAAAAGTTCATTTTTGTGGATTTAAATTTATTTAGTTTAATCAAAATGCATGATAAAAGAAAATGAAATATAAATACTGGAAAAGGCAACAAAAGGAATTAAAGGGATTAAATATTATTTGGATTTATTTCTTGAGTTGTGACTTTTGGTTTTCATTGGAGAATATGAAGAATAAACAAATATAAAACTCCATCTTTTGTGGATTTGAAGGTAATTAAATTTCATTTTTGGAGATGTGACCTCTGGTATTCACGGGAAGAGGAAATTGAAGGGATTCATGGGAATGGATTTTAAGAGGGGGTTTCTTTGTTTGAGGGGATGGCTTTTGGAATGTTGGAGAAATTTCTTTTCCAATCAATTTTTTGTCCCTAGTTCTTTTCTGTTTGTGGAGAAATTGGTGAAGAGGAAGGAGGATTCGGATCAGTTGCTGGAAGATTTGCAGCAAGGGAAATTGATACAGAAAGAGGATCGAAGCTTCTTCAATCTTCTGCAAGCGAAGGATGCCAGGTTCCTTCTTTAATTTATTTACCTTTGTTAAAATAGGGATTTGTGCTTGTGAATTAAATTTGTATTTAAGATTGAAAATTAGTAAGAAAATTCACTGGGGTTACAGTTTAACCAAAGGAAATTGAGGATTGTTATTAGATTGATGAAATTTCTGGGGTTTCCGGGTTGTGGCTGGTTATTTAAAAGAAATTTTCTCTTATTTCATTTTTTTTTTTAAAATTTTGATTATTGTTTTGAAAAAAATTACCTCTCCTTGAATTTCTGGTTTATATATATATATATATATATTTCCTTAGAAATATTTTTACTTCAATCATGCACAGTGAATTTCATGTGAACAGTAATTCTCTGTTACTGTAATATTCGAACCTCTGAAAATATATATATACATATATTTATATATATATATATTAGATATATATATATATATACATATATAAATAAATATATATATATATATTTTTATAATCGAATGGAAATTTGTTTGGAAATTTGAAATTGTGAAAACCCATCACACTGTTCATACCATTTGATTTCATTTTTTTTATTCATATGTAGATGTATATAGGCTGTGTGGGGGACGGCCTCGGCCGTACCCACCACACCGCCTTTTGGGTGCAGACGGTACCGTCGGTACCATGGACAGTCTACAGACTGTCCACGGCAGTCCTTTGGACTGCCGTGTGCAGTCTGTAGACTGCCCACGGCCGGCGGGGTCTGGTCTTCTATGCGGCTGTGTTGGGATTAAATCCCACTTGAATTTTAATATGTTTAAACATAATGTTTAATATGTGATTTTTAATATATGATTTCTGTGCGGATTTTTATTTGATATATATATATATATATATATATGTATATGTATATATATGTATATATATATATATATATGAATATTTGTATATATATATCTATATATATATATATAAAGATTAATTTATTAATTCTGGTTGTAGTATTATTTAATCAATTTTTCTGTTATTCAAGAAGAAATATACTGTTTCATTTCTATTTAATAGATATTCTATTAATTTAACTGTTAGTAAACAAATGTATAAATATATTCTGTTCTGATTAAAATTATATTTTCTGTAATTTATCTGTTATCTAGAAAATAGATATTCACATTTAGATTCTGTTTCTTTTCTATTTAAAAAATAAATAAAGCAGAAATTTTTACAATGAAAATATTAGTAAAATAGAAAGAAATTTGTCTTATGGATTTGTTAAATTATAACTTTGAGTGGATATTGTTTACGAAAGTAAAACAACATTGTTTATTTAATTCTTGTTTAAATGTGAATATTTTTGGGAATAGAATTTATTATGGGATTAAATAAGTTGTTCTTTTTATATTTCATCTTGTAGTATTGTTGGATTTGTAGAACAGGTCTTTTCTCTTTTTACATTCCCTCCTCGAAAAGAATTAAAATATATAGATTTGTAGTGGTTTTAAAAGGTATTTATTCAGATAGATTTGAGATTTTTAAGGTAGTAAGTTTTAATATGTGGTTTAAGAATTTAGAATATTGTTATTATGGTCATTTTAAAGTATAGACAATTGGTCTTAAATGGTTTTCACAATTAATTTAAATATTGGAAGTGAATGTTAAGTTAGTATGGTGAAAGAGGAAATTTAAATGTATGGGTATGATTAGAGATTGATTAGGATATTCTCGAATTGGATAGTTTATTTGTGAAATGGGATTTTTAATCTTTTGGAAATTGACTTCCTTTATATTTATTTAATGGTTGATTTGTAAGTTCTCTTGATGAATAAGTCTTTTAGAGTACTTGTAATAGTTATCATGAATTGTTTTATTATGGGTAAGTTGTAAAGTTATTTAGTTCTGGTCGCTAATTGATTGGCTATTAAATATTGTTCTTGTTTGAATTTTTTGGTTGTTGTTTTTTATGCGAATGTTTGGTGGAGTTGTGAGTGATTGAGTATTTAAGGTGTTCTTTAAATTTGGTCCCTTGGATGCCTGGTTGCATGCTTTTACCTCTTTTATTAAGGGATTGTTTTTGGACATTTCCGTATTGGTATGAATGCCGTTGGAGATTAACTTTGATTCAAGGAATCCTTTGTCATTTAAATTTTGTTGCAATGTAATTGGGAATTTGTATTTTGTTGATGAGTTGTGGGAAGTTGATCTTCTTGGATTTCTGATTTATTTTGTATCAAAGTTGTTTATGTGGTTTGGATGGGGTGGTTGATCTTATTTTAATATATTCACTCATTATATTTGAATTGAAATTGATCTGGTGGCCTTGCAATTATTGTTGTCATTGCTATGTTGTTTTTATGAAAGTGGTTTGTGTACCATCATAAGGGGGTTCTAGTGAGGAGAAAATTGAGGTCTCCCATGGAATGCCTAGTTGGTGGCTTTTGGTTTTATTAAGTGATTTTGTTTAAAGGTTGATTTTCTTTTGCGTTCCCTATTTGAGGTAACACCATTGTTGATTTGTGGATGGGTCTTGATGAATCTTCCCTTTTTATGGCTTTTCTGAGTTACTCTCTTATTTGAGGAAATTTTATCCTTGTGTTGGATTTATTGGAGAAATGCTCATGTTGCTTCACTTTACCTTTGTTTATGGGTTTTCATTCTTTTGGCTTCCAGAGGCTTGAGATGATTGATAATTGATGTTCTCTCTCTTTATGGGCCCTTGATGTGGCAAGCGTTTTGGTTTCATGATTTTAAAAGGGTTGTACAGAATTTGTTGAGACTTGGAAATTGTATTTATAGTGATATGGGTAATGCCTCGCATGCTCTCGGTTGTGATCTAATATTCTTATTTTGAATGGTACAACCCTTGGTTTTTTATGTTGTTGGGTCTCTAGGGAGAGTGGCTCCTCGTGGGGGCCAGCGCCCCGTTTAAGGGGAAGGGGTCAGGATAACCCACGAGTGAGTTAGTAAACAAGTGAAAACCTAATAATTAACTTAGGAGGGTTGGGTAGTAATATCATTATAAGATTAATAAAATGGATGCCTCGTCTTCATTAGTGCTTTCACAGACTAATGGAAGGCTGAGAAGGCCGTGGTTGGCAAGGTCGTGACCTCGTCTTCACAAGAGGTCTACGGCTCCGCATGAGTCACCCTATGGACCGGTGCCTCCAGTTGGGAGGAAGAGCACAAGACAGCCCATGTAGGACTATGCGATGACACTCTCCCCTAGTTGCCCATGTGTTTACTTTATTGAGTTCCTCTGGAAGTGGTTTATGGGAGTTGTTTTAGATTGTTGCTTGAATTGATTTAAATTGATTTATGATTATTTCTTTAATACATCTTTAGTATGTTTTGTGGTCTTGTACGATCTCATTTATATTTGATTTACGATCTTGTATCTTATGATACTGTGATATGATGTTATTGTATTGTTTAATTAAAATTTGGAATTGTATCATGTTTGTTAATTCAGTTTGATTTGGAAGTATCTTATGATCGTCCTTTGGTTACTTGTTTGCTGATCATTGCTTTGCTTTATGTGATGGGATTTATGATTTTAAGTTATTTTAATGACTCTTGGATGTTGTTGGTTATGTCATGGCAATCCTTGAGTTTTATGATACTTTTGTATGTTGTTGAGCCTTGTGGTTCCCTGTTTGGATGTTCTTGGTTGTGGTCTCTTTCTTGTTAGCTCCTAGCACGGGGTGTGGGTCTTCGGACTCACATGGTCGGGTGGAATGCGCTAAGCACCCCATTGGGTCCCCAGTCGAGGATCGAGAGGTGCGGATTGGTGCGGTTGCAGCGACTCCAGAGTTGTATCCATCTTGGAGCTAGTTTTCATTTGTTTATTTGTATCATGATTCTTGTGTATGGTTTCCATTTATGTTTGGAAACACCTTTGTATCATTGTACCTCTAGAACATTGTATTGTAATGTATTGTTAACTCGGTGTGGTTATTGGCCATGGCAGTTGTTATTCATTGGGTTGAGTTAATTATTTATATGTTGTATTTATATACTCAAATCGTTTCTTATCAATGATTATCATGTAGATGTTATATTTGTTAATGTTTATTTTGTTATGGATTATATCTTTGGATTTTATTTTTTATTGTTGTTGTGTGGATCTCAGTCTCGTAATGACTCTTCGTGTACCCCAAAGGATGTATGTGTTAATAAATATTCTTAAATGAAATTCATGTCATGACTTAATGTGTATTACATATATGTTATGTTTACTTTAAAAAAAAAATTGTGCTGTAATTATTATTTTATTATCCTTTGGGGTTCGCACGACGGGGCATTACAGTTCTTGCTGAAATCTAGCTACTAAATAAACAAGATACATGTAATGTTTGGTCTAGTAGCAATCAAATATAACAATCCTCCAATCATCGACCTATACATACTCACATCAGCTTTAGGTGAACCATCTTCTTTTGTCAACTTGCATCTAGTAACAATAGGTGTACAAACTAGTTTGGAGTTCTTCAATCCAAACTTCTTCAATAATTCTTTTGTATACTTGGACAAAGAGATGAAAATTCCTTTGCTATTCAGATTTACTTGTAGTCCAAGGAAGAAATTTAACTCACTTATCATAGAAATTTTGAATTCCTTTTGCATTTCATCTAAAAAAAATTTGCACATATCATAATTTCCTCCAAAGATTATGTCATAAACATAAAAAACAACAATAAACATTTGATCTGAGTAAATTCTGTATTATAAATTATTGTCAACAGATCTGTTTTGAAATCCTTGTCCAATCAAATACTTGTCTAATCTACCATACCAGGCTCTAAGTGGCTGCTTTAATCCATATAAAGCTTTCTTCAACTTGCAAACAACATCTAGGTCACTTCCAAACTTAAATCCATCTGGTTACTCAATGTAGTCTTCTTCCTTCAGTTCTCCATTCAAGAATGTTGATTTTACATCCATTTGATAGACTTTGAAATCCTTAAAAGCTGCAAAATCTAAGAACATCTAGATCGCTTCCATCTAGGCAACATGGGCATATGTTTCTTCAAAATCAATACCTTTGGTCTAAGTGTAAACTTTGCAAATTAATCTTTCCTTGTTTCTAATTACTTTTTTCATTTTCATCCAACTTTTTCTAGAATACCCACTTTGTTCCAATGACAATTTTTATCTCTTGGTCTAGGCACAGGTTCCCAAGTCTAATTTTTCTCTATCTGATCAAGCTCTTCTTTCATTGCCTTCCCCAAATTCTTATCATTGCATGCTTCTTCCACAGTCTTTGGCTCATTTTACAAGATTAAACACAGTAATACTTGTTCTTGAGCTTCTTTTCTTCTTGTGATGATTCATTTATTCGTATCTCCAATAATCTAATTTTATGAGTGGTTTCTCTATACATACCTTGGGGTTTTAGTTGTAGATGTTGGAGCCTCCTTTGTCTCTTCTTTCTTATCCTTCTTTCCTTTGTCATCTAGGTCATATGATTCATACTTAATTTTCTTGTTAGGATTTCTTTGAATATCTTCACCCACTTTCAACTATCTTGTTCAGTCTCTTTTTGTAACACTGGTAAGCTTTACTTCTTGTGTAGTAACCCAAAAATATTCCTTCATCGGCTCTATTGATGAACTTTCTAATATTGTCCTCATCTCTCCAGATGTAGCATTTACTTCCAATTTTTTTGAAATAATTTATTATGGGAGCTCTTCCATGCCATAGCTCATATGATGTCTTTCCATACCTCCTCCAGAATAGTACTCTATTAAGAGTGTAAAATGATGTGTGTATCACTTCTCTCTAGTAGACCTCTGGTAAACCTACTTCCTTGATCATTGTTCTAGTTGCTTCTTGAACTATCTAGTTCATTCTTTCCACTACACCATTTTGCTATGGTGTTCTAAGGGAAGATAGTTTTCTTCTAATTCCATGTTTCTCATAGAAATTGTTGAATTCATTAGAAGTAAACTCTCCTCCTATATCATATCTTAAGCACTTGATTCTCTTGTTAACTTCATTCTCAACTCTTACCTTAAAAATCTTGAATTTTTCTAAATCCTCTTATTTTTCTCTTAAAAATGTAACCCAAGTTATTCTAGAATAATCATCTATTAGAAGCATGAAATATCTCTCACCTTGTATGCTTCTTGTTATAGTTGGACCACATTGGTTAGTGTGTACTAGGTCCAACAATTTGGTAGATGATTCTTCTTTTCCTCAGAATATTTCTCTGGTTTGTTTTCCTTCTTGACATCCTTTGTAGATAATGTTGTTTGGTTTGGTCAGTCTTGGAAAGTCTCTGAATACTCTTGTTGAACTTATCCTTACCAAATTTTTGAAGTTGATGTGACACATCCAGTGGTGCTAGAGCCAACTATCATTGTACTAAGATGATAAGCATCTCTTTGTAGCTCCTTCCAGTTGATACATATTGCCACTTGTTCTTTTTCATACTGCAATAATAGTTTTAGAACTCTTTCAGATCTCACAACCATCATCTTGAAATACAACATTATAGCCATTCTTACACATTTTTCCAACACTCAAAATATTATGATATAAACCCTTCACATAGTAAACATTATTAGTGTTATGTTTTCCATCAAGGTAATAGAACCAATTCCAACAATCTGTGTCATTTTATCATCTCCAAATTTAATAAAACCTCCATCATATTTCTCAAGCTTCACAAACGTAATTTTATCACCAGTCATATGATTTGAACATCCACTATCAATCAACCATTCATCTCTATTTCTTTTAACATATAATGCAGCTTTAGTGTTGTCATAAGATTCCAAACAAATATTCGAGATATCCAATATAGGTTCATCCTTTTCCACCAAAAACAAACAATCCTCTTGATCCGATTCATCATCTGAAATAGTAGCATTTTCATTAACATAATACCTATGCCTTCTTATTGATTCTTTTAAACTTTTGTCTTGTCTAGACACCTAGTTGCTAAATGACCAATCTTTCCACATATAAAAAATTTAAGAGGTAACATACCTTTGTACTTTCCAATACCTTTCTTTAGTTTTCTTGTGAATTTTACTTCCAACTCATCTGAACTTTCACTATTTGGATCTTCTTCTATTTTTGTGGCTTTGAAGGTTGCTTCAGATTTCTCCTTTTCTTTTCCAAATTTTGTCATCGTAAACATGGTCAAGGTGCCAAATAGTTTATCTCTAGTGAATTTCTTCATATCATAAACTTCCTCAATAGTTAAGTTTTGTCACTGAAGCTCTTTGGTAGGGTCATCAAAATCTTCTCCATAACATCTTCATCTGTCAAAATACCTCCTTTATTTTTGACTTCATTTACTACATTTTCAACTCTTTGAATGTAGCTTGCTATATCTTCACCTTCTTCCATCCTCAATTTTTCATATATGTGCTTAGCTATCAACTTCTTTGATAATTTAACTGTATCATTTCCTTCATAGATTTCTTTCAAATTTTTCTAGACTTCATAAGCGATGCTCAATTTAATAATTTTTTTTAACTTAGTCTTAGACAAAGCACTAAAGATTGCATACCTTGCTTTTTCATTTTCTTCATAGACTGAAATCTCATCCACAATATTAGGACCATTTTTTGATACAACATATTTTGTCTCAACAACTTTCCAAGTCTTGTATCCAAGGGAAATAAAGTAACCTCTCATTTTCACTTTCCAAAAACTATAGTGAAATCCATCAAACACAAGGATTATCAATTTGTGCATCATCGGATCTACCTCAAGTGATTAAGCTCTTCTTCGAGGAACCAAAGCTCTAATACCAATTATTGAATAGTCTAGCTAACTAAGAGGGGGGTGAATTAGTTATCCTAAAACAATTTTCTTAACTTTAATTAAATTGGAGCAATCCTAAATTAATTAGATAATAATTAAAATAGACATGAACATGAAAGCACATAACAAAACCATACACAATCAATACCATAATTTACATGGAAACCCAAGAAAGGAAAAACCATGAAGAATGCTAATTCTCAATTATTAAACATCGATTAAGGTGATTTTTACAAGGGCTCACTACCAAAATGCTCACTGCAAGTAAGGCTCACCATCGGTGGGCTCACTGCTCAGCTATTATAGCCAAAAGTAAAAAGGCTCACTTCCAAAATAAAAGGGCTCACTAGTAGAAGAATGATGAAAGGGAATCCATTGCTAAAATAATTGTCACACTAGAACAACCTCATTGTCTCTTGCCTCCAGTCATATACTTTCACACACTTCACAATATCTAGATTTTTAGATTTGCATTTACAACACTTACTTTCATTGAACATAATCAACTTTTACTTATACCATTCCATGCCTTCATAATCTCTTAAGTCGTCTAGACACAATTTGAATTAGGTCACCACAAAATATTCCCGTGGTGGAAAGGAATGAAACATGGACCATTCAAAACCTCCTCACTCAAATCAACACACTACATATTAACCATGATATCCAGAACCAAAGAATAGAATATACACATTACAATGAAAAAAAAAATTTAAGGCATGAACTAGCCAATTTCCAGATTGGTCTGGACCCATAAGAGTGTATATCATTATTTTGAAAAACGAATGGGACTAGGACAAGAATGACCAAAGATAGATCATCAATGCACAACATTCGAAGCATGCCAATCTGGATCACCAAAGCATCAAAACTGAACCTTAAACAATCAACCAAGATATGTTGACATAAATGAGAACAATCAACAACATCACATTCCAACAAATTATAGAAAATTGATGGTTCTATCTCCCAAAACATAGACCTACCATTTTGAAGGTTTCATAAATGTATAAACATTATTAATGACTCATCTGTTGTGATGTTCAATAAATAATGAGATAAGTAAAATATGAGTTAAAACTAAAAAAAATAATAGTTAGAACAACCAATGGTGTGGTTTTTGTATAGTGTTTAAACTATAGAAAAAATGAATCCATCATTGTGAATGACTTGTGAGTGGTGGATGTGTGATGGTCAATGAAAATTATTATTTTTGCGTGAGTTCTTACATCATGATATATTTTAATGTATTGTATTGTGGACACAAAAATTGTACTCCTTTGACATAAAGTACAATCTATGGCCTAACTTAGTCCTATTTTGGACATCATTGCACCAATCACCTCTTAAAAACTACATTTATAGGCCCCTAATGCTCATTATTTTTTATCTAAAGGCCCATTTCACTCAAAAATCATATAAATCCTAACAAATAATGCTTAAAATAGTCATATCTCAAAAACCCACCTCCAAAAACCTCATGTGGGACCCATTCATCACCTTGGACAAATGAGTCCCCTCTAGTGGGACCCATTCACCAAGGGTGGTGAATGTGTCCCTTTTGAGGGTATTTTCATTTTTAAGTAGGAAACTCACTGAATTAATTCAATTTTTTAGTGGATGTCGGTCTATTAGGTCTTAATAATGAGAAAGTAGGTATTATTTCCTATAAATATGTTCTTTTAGGTCGTCATTTTTCACATCTCCTAGTCATTTTTACAAAGAAAAATTAAGAGTCAAGAGCAGAGTATCTTTCACAAGAAGATTCAATGGCATTTCTATAGAAAAGTTGAATATTTTGGATAGAAATATAGGTATTTTGCAATTCTTGAAGCTCACTTACCATTCAAGATCTAACATTGCAAAGATTTTATCATTGATTTCTATGGAGAGTCATGAAAAAATCTAGGTTGAGGAGATGCAACTAGCCATCAAATCAGACCTTATGACTTGTATTCAAAGTGATTCCATCTTCCATTTTCTCTCTATCTTCAGATTTAAGGTTCGCATGTAATTTACATTCATTTGAAATGTTGTAAGGTTTCTTGAATTGAAGTCTTGCATCATTCAAATCAATTTTTCTTATCTTATTCTAGGACATTAGAATAGGGTTTTGTCTTACTTTAGATTTTCCTAGTCTTAGGTACACTTGGGGCTAGGGTTTTATGCAAATTTTATACATTCAAGGTTTAACTACCAAGTTAGGGGTTTGACCAAGGAAAATGCCCCATTAGAAAATCAATTTAAATTTATTTTGTAATTATTTTTTCAGAGATTCAAATTTGAGTTTCCATCAAGAAGTGTTGTGTAGCTGAGAAAGTGCAGATTTGTAACTTGAATTTCTAGAAAATAAAAAAAATACTACTTCACCATGGATGGAAAATGAGTCCCACTGGAGGTTTCTGTCATAGAAGAGTGAAAATTCAGGTACCCATTTGGCAGAAACAAGATTCTGGGTAGAAACCTTGATCTGAGATTGATTTGCCCAGGGTGGCGAATGAGTCCTGGTCAGTCAAAAAGTCAACATTTCAAGTTTTTTAGAGTCTTTTCCAGTCTTCCTCAGATTTACAAGTGCACAAATTAAGTCTTGTGGCTTTCTATTTTTTTCTATTTGCATTTTTATTCATCTTTTCTAGGTCTTTTGAAAACAACACTGTGTTTTCAAACACTTCATATTTCTTAGTTTTGCATACATTATCAATATTATTTTTCTATTACTTGCATTTAGTTTACTTCATTTAGAAATATTAAATTTTTTATCACATCCCTCTTTGATTGTAAACATTACATTTTAGCTCTAATCTTATCTCCTTTTGGGTGAAAAACCCTAGGAGCGTATAGCATTCAGGTGCCAAAATCTTTGTTTTCATTTTTGGTGAACCTGCATATTAAACATACTCTTTATGATTTACATCTGCATTTACATTCTAGGACTCATTGCATTGTCTTTTACATTATTTTTTCATCCTTGGGCTTACCAAAGTTGTATTAATGAAACTATCATTTAGAGGTCATTATTGCATTTCATCTCATTAAATCATCACAAAATTCTATATTTCAATTACTTCCTTGCATTGTACAGACCCGAACACATAGAAAAAGGTTAAAAAAATTAGAAAAATCTTAAAATGTCTTTCTTGGGATTCATTACCACCCCGGGAAAATCAATCCTAGTACATTTTCTACATTACTATTTTTAGAATTCAATTTCTTGTTCTCCACTTTCTATTTGCTACAATTAATTTTCTATTTCTATTTGGCTATTTTCTATTCTATTCAAATAATTTGCATTCTTTTCTTTCATGGCACTTATGGATATCATTAGATTTTTCCAATGTTCATTTGCGACATTAGTTCCTTGTTCATTTCGATCAAATTCATTAGAAAACAAAAACAAATTAAAAACACCAATGAACCACTCAAAATGATGATGCACTTTAGGAAAACTATATCATCCAAACCTCTTAGTAGTGATGACTTAGATAGGTTAGATGAAGCCTTACAAGGTTTCCTCTCACTAAGTTTATCCACTAAGGCTTGTGATGACAAACCTTAACCTATTAATGCAAACTCATTTTCCAAACCCTTTAGTAGTGATGACTTTGATATGTTAGACGAATCCCTTGAAGACTTCATCTCATCAAAGAAATCCACTAAGTTTTGTTGTCAACAACCTAAAATACAATATTTTAGTGTCATTCAACCTCAACTTGTTCTTTATCCACCTTCACATCAACCTCAAACCCCACCTAAACCTAAGTTTACCCTTTACCCACCTATACATGATGTTGTTTCCCATACACATTATACTCGAAATAATCCTCAACCACCACAACCAACCCCTACCTCCCTACCTTTTCCCAATACCACACTACCTAGTCCTCCTCGATTATAAGAGTATGATCTTATTGAGCAACTTAAGAGCACCCCCACCAAAATATCCCTTTGGGATCTTCTTAAAAAATCCTCAAGCTATCATTCTCTACTCCAAACAACATTACAACAAATAGTGGTTCCTCGTGGTATAAACACAATTGATGTGGCAGCTCTTATGCAAGGAATGAATACAATGAATGTAGACATTACCTTTCATTAGCATGAGCTCCGTCCATTAGAATTAATGAAGCAAAATGAAGCCTTTATGATAATTTATCAATATAATACAATAGGAATCAAATGAACCCTTATTGATAATGGTTCTACCATTAATATGTGCACTGTCAAAATTCTTGATAGGTTACATGTGGATAAATTATAAATCAAACTTGATTCTTTATCTATTAGGGGATTCGACAATAGTACAAAGAAACCACTCAGTATAATCACTTTACCTATCATAGTTAGAATAGTAACCTGGCAAGCTCCTATTCATGTCATACCATATGATCTTGCATACAATCTTCTTTTGGGAAGGCCATGGATTCAAGAGATGTATGTGGTACCTTCAACCCTCCATTGAGTAATGAAATATTTCTATAACAACATAATTTATCAAGCTGCACTAGACCTTGAGCTTGAAAGTTGCTTACAACTTGAAAAAGGAACAATGAGTCCTCTGAATACTTTAATTCCAACATCTCACATAGAACCTCTTGAGACCAATAAACAATATGTAGACTCCATCTCTAAATTATTAGGTGACGATTGGGGTACCTTAGAATTCACACCTTCATTCATTGATGAATACATACTCTCACAAAAAGAGGATGAAAAACAAGAACAATCAATGGTTATGACAACTTAGAATTTGGATAAATCCTCCCAAACATCTACCTCATCTACTTTGGCAAAAAATACTACTTACACAACATATTTTGATGAGATAGATTATCAACGCCCACTTGATCCAATAGAAATGGAACAAATTTATGGTTGGGGTTATGAACTTGTAAAAAACTTGGGATATAATGGTAAAGGATGTGTAAAGAATGAACAATGAATTTGTGTCCCTATTGAACCTAATACACAAGAGACAAAGACTAGTTTGGGATATTATTTTTCTAACACAACAAAAGCAACTCAATGCCCATCGGTCAACCTCAACACCATCTCATGTGAACAGAGAATTAATCTTACATTAAAGAATCTTGAATTTCTTGATATGGATTCACCACCATCTTGGGAATATGTTGAACATGATGAAGCCTTGAAACATTATTAGGAGCTTCTGATAGACCCTCTTCTTCCATGAGAAAAGTTACCTATGTCATGATAAGTACCAAGAAAAAAGATAGTGGTGTTAATCAAGAACCATATGATCCTAACACTCCTAAGTCTAGTGCACTCCCCTTGGGAGATACAATTCATGTACCAATGGATATTGATGATAAAGAAAAAGTTATCAATATTGGGAAGTTCATTGAGAATGAAGAACAAGAAGACATTACAACGTTGCTTCATGATTTTCCTAAAAAAAATTCTTGGAAATATTCCAATATGCCAGGAATAGACCCAAAAATAGTCACGTATAAAAAATTTCTTACTAAAAATGCTAAGCCTGTTCAACAAAAGATACACAAAATGAATCCTAAGATAGTCTTTCATGTTAAAGGATAACTTGAAAAACTCCTTGATGTAGGTTTCATTTGACCTATTGATTATTCTAATTGAATCTCAAACATTGTTGCAGTTGCTAAACCTGATAATCATATTACGATATGTACAGACTTTCATGACTTGAATAAAACTTTGAGTGATCCCACAAAACTAGTTTACAATTTCTAGGAGATTCTAATTTTTGCTGAAATCACATATTTTTAGAAAATATAATGATTTAAGCCTTTAAAATTTCTATTTAAAGCATTCTAATTGAACAGGGTTTGATCAAAATACCTTAGATCAAACCCCCTTGGATAGAACACCACTAGTTTTAAACCATACCTATAATGGAGTCTTCTTGACACCTATCAAAATGTTGATTAAAAACCACTTTTGATTTACCTTTTGGGGGATCAAATGAATTAATTTAAAATTTATTTTTTGTAAGTATGTATTCCTTATTATAGGCTTCCCAAAAAGTATAAGTTTAAATATATATTTTTTATTATTATATTTATTTTCTATTTTTTGTGAATGTAGGTTTTTCACCAAAAATCAAGCTCTTTGTTCTGCACATGTGGTAAAATAGAAGATTATCAATTTTTTTGAAAAATATGATTGCACCAGATATTTAAGTCCTTGATCCAACAAAAAATAAAATTGAATTTTGATACATACAGAAAAGTTTACGTGTTATCAGTCGCACTATATGAATTATAATTGGTTTGACTTGAAACTTGACTAAAGAAAAATAATTCAATAAAACTATCTAACCAAGTGGAAGCACTAGATATCAGAGTTACAAATATAAATTCGAAAGAATTATAATTTTATCCTTCATGGAAAAAAAGTTATGCATTATACGATGGCGTCACTTTTTAAAATGTTGTTTTATGAAAAAAACTAATTTTCGAGGGAGATAGAAAAAGAAGTGCAATCTAATTCCAAAAAATTTGAAAAAAATATATTTAGAATCTATAGAAAAATTTTCACGAAACACTAGTTTGCATCATCTTCAAATTCATCACGGTTTAGCCGCTCTAGCTGCCCGAAAGTGAAGATTTAGTTTAAAAAAATTATTTCAGTGTCCAGTTTGGCCAAAAATTGTAAACCACTATTGTGGGATCACCCCTTCCTTAAAATACAATTTTCCTCTTCCTAATATAGACATGATTGTGGATTCAACTACTGGACATGCTTTGTTGTCATTCAAGGATGGATTTTTTGGTTATAATCAAATTTTCATAAAACCACAAGATGAATACAAGACAACATTCACAACTGTTTGGGGAATGTTTTGTTGGGTTATGATGCCTTTTGGATTAAAGAGTGCAAGCACCACTTATCAAAGAGTAATGAAATTGATATTCCATGATTATATACATAAAATCTTGGAAGATTATGTTGACGACATACTTTCCAAATCCTTAACATGACACAAAAATGTGAATGTCCTTCGACAAATCTTTGAACGCATGCATAAATATAACATGAACCTCAATCTGAAAAAGTGTGTCTTTGGAGTGGATAGTGGTAAACTCTTAGGGTTCATCATATCTCACAAAGGGATTGAGGTGGACACAAAGAAAATTGATTCTATAATCAGCATGCCACCTACTTGAAACATTTCTAAATTGTGTACATTACAATGAAGAATTCACCCTATGCATCATTTTGTCACCTCCTTAGCTATTCAAAATTTACCTTTCACACATCTCCTCAAGAAGGATGTACATTTTGATTGGAACGATTGTAAGTAGGCCTTTGAGAGTTTGAAGGAATACCTTGCAACTCCACCTCTTTTACAACCCGTTATGCCAAACAAACTATTTATCCTTTACATAGCCACATCAGCCCATGCTCTCACAACATTGTTGGCTCAAAAATATTATAACGGAAAAGAAAATCCTATTTATTACATTAGTCAAACCCTAATCAATTAAAAAACCCGATACACACCAATCGAAAAACAATGTTTATCTCTTGTATTCACTACTAGTAAGTTGCGACATTATTTACTAAATGCTGAAATACAAGTCATTACAAAATTTGATCCTATGTTTAACACCTTTTCAATAAAATAGACCTATTAGGACATCTCGCTAAATAGGTAATGTTGTTGACTGAGTTTGACCTTAAGTTTGTTTCAAAAAAAGCAACCAAAGGCCAAGCCTTGACCGACCACTTATCCGATGCTCCTTCTCCTCTCGTTTTACCTAGAAATCACTCTTTTCCTAACGATAGTGCGTTACCACTTGCAACTAACATATGGAAACTCTATTTTCATGGATCTAAGTGTAGAACAGGCTGCGGTGTTGGGGTTATATTAATCCCACCTACAGGAAATCCTATTCCCTTGTCATATCGATTAAATTTCCTATGTACAAATAACACAGCTGAATATGAGGCATTAATTGTTGGGTTATGTGGTGCTTTAGTCATGGGTGTCAAAGATCTTACGATCCTTGGTGACTCACAATTAGTAATTAAGAAAATCAATGGGACATACCAAGCTAAAAATGATAAATTATCTAAGTACAAGGATCTTATCATGTACTTGTTAGAGAAGTTTCAAAAATTTACCATTGATAACATCCCACGCAAAGATAATTGACTTGCAGATGCAATGGCCGGTGCTGCTTCTCTTATCTCCCCTCAAGCTTCTTCAAAATATTTCAAATTCACTATCCACCCTATTATGAAACCCTTGATTACCAACCACACAGATGATATTTTAATAGCAGATGAGGAAAACTTGAGTGAATGGTATGATGCCATATTCAAATTTTTGAAAAGTGGTTCATTTCCTACTCCAACAACTAAAAACCTATGTGCTCGTATACAAAAGCTTTCATCTAAATATGTCATTCTTATTGATGTGATATATGGATGGTCATTCAATGGTATCTTACTTCGATGCTTAAATAAATCTGAGATACCTCTAGCACTTCACCAAGCCCATGAGGGTGCTTTTGGTGGAAATTTTAGAGGGAAAACATTGGTTCAAAAACTTATACGTATTGGGTATTATTGGCGCAACATGGAGCGTGATTGATTTGACTACATTCACAAATGTCATAAATGTCAAGAACATAGAAATTTGGATCATGCTCCTACTAGTGAAATTCAAACTCAACTTCTGATATGGCCCTTTGCAGTTTGGGGATTAGACATTATAGGAAAAATTTCACCTCCTTTTGTTGGACATACCTTTATTATCACTACAACTTATTATTTCACAAAATGGGTAGAGGCTATTCCTCTTCGATCTACCATAGTTGAAGTAATATGTTGTTTCATTCTAGAGAACATTATTGTTCCCTTTGGAATTCCTTCTGTATTAGTCTCTGATAATGGTACACCATTTAAGAATAATGAAGTGAAGAAATTTTTGGAGAATTTTAATATCCAACATTATTTTTCAACACCTTATTACCCACAATCCAATGGTCAAGCTGAATCAACTAATAAAAAATCTTGAGAAAATTTTGAAGAAAATTGTTAACAAAATCATGGGGATTAGCACACACAATTGCATTATGCACTTTGGGCTTATTGTAAAAGTGTTTGATCTTCCAAATGGACCACACCTTATAATTTGTTCTATGGTAGTGAAGCAATAATTCCCTTAGAGTTAGAAATCCCTACGCTAATAATTTCTCTTCAAGAACTTGTTGATGAACCACATTATAAGAAACAACAATTACATCAACTTGAAATGCTTGATGAACAACACATTAATGCTATTGAACATCTTCAAGCTTATTAAAAATGGAAACATAATCATTACAACCTTAATTTTATCCCTCAATCATTCCAAAAGGGTGACTTAGTTCTCTCCACTAATCAACATAACGTCAATGTCGATCTAAACGAGCACAACAAATTCAATTCTAATTGGTTAGGACCATACATCATTGACAAAGCTTTTGGGTTTGGTGCATAAATGTTAACATAATTAGATGGCACACCCCTTAAGGAACCCATTAATTCCATGCATCTACGATGGTATTACCTCTAGTCTCTTTGAATAATATGAATGATAAAGCATTGTAGTCTAAAGTTATTTGGTTACATTCTAAATAATCTCACATTACTTCGGTCTCAACAAACGATCTTATGTTTGTTCTAAATACTAAGGTAATTATTTAAGTTATTTTTATAATTACTTTAGGTTCTATACTATTCACTTTCATGTTATGTTAAGTTTGATCCTTATATGAATTATAGGTGTATCTAATTTAGCATACCCTCCTTCAAATAAAAATGTTGTATGTAAAGTGAAACTGAAATATGTTTTACATTAGATCACATCAATCCTATTAAATCATGTAGCCATTAATTAAATAATTTTATAAAAAAAATTTAATTAATCAAATTTCCATTTAACATTCAAACAAATTGCGACATATTACAAAACATCAAATGCTCATATATATATCCAAAGTTTTATGTACATCTCATCACAATATACAACATCACCAAGGTCTATGAGAACTAGACCCCTCAGGTTCTTGTGCCCATGATCTAGTACTCGGACATCATGAGATGGTTGTGTGTGATCTTGATCGTGATCCACTAACTCTGAGTGCAAACTCTAGACATTGTACTCGCCCAAGAGCCACATGACGCTCCTCCGCTATCTGATCCCTCTCCACCCATAGCCATGATACCTTTTCCTACAGTTTATCTACCTCTGCTAGAGTTTGTGATGACTTTCCTATGGTCTCAGCTCTATGGAGTCATCTCCTCACACTCTCATATGTTTCATGTGGCCTCGTGAATTGTCTAAGTGACTCTGGGTCCTCCTCCATGATTAGTAGGGGCACGTAATTAGGGTCCATCTCCTCCTCATCGATGGATGTAGGAACTATCTGTACAGTAGCCTACTGGTAGAACTCTTGCTTGTCTCTTGAGGCTCCTAAAAGGTAGAAACAGTAAATAATTAGTACACATCCTCATATATATGTATGAATTGTAAGCACTAACATATAGTAAACACATAAATTAAATATCATCACCTATATCTCCAATAGGCTGAGGGAAATCAACCTCATCCTCTCTAGGGGGCATGGAGGATGTGTCAGCCTCTCCGTGACCATGGGTATTGATGTATGCTATGGCTACTACACATGATTTGGTCACACTAGTGTGTGAGGACTCTCACCACTCATGTCGATGCTCAGCTGCTACCCCATCACCCTCACTCAAGGGTGACCCCTCCTCCTCATGCTCCTTCTCATCCTCCTCCTCATCCTTATCTCCCCCGTCCTAGCACTCATAGTCAGGATCAACATCTGAATCATACTCATCATCTATAACATCAGTAAATATATTTATAGCCCTATATCATACATCCTTGGCCCTATCCTCTACCTCATCTCCCTCATCTAGTGTTGGTCATGTATCACCTATAGGGACATCCATCATAAATATAGGATCTAGTCATGTCGTTGACCACCACTCGTCATGCTCATCTATGCTACTAACATCATCAGCATCAGAGACTCGTGTCCGATCATGATTAGAATCATCAGAGTCACTCTGGACAACATGGTCTATAGTGAGTCATATAGTGTCACCTAGCCTTCTGGAACTTTGCATTGATCTCCTAATCAAAGGGCATGCCCTCAGTGGTGTCTATATGTACCCAAACTATTGCATGAATCGACCATAATGGAAAGGATGTACTACGTAGTCATGCCGACTAGCCAAACATTTTTCCATGTGCATCCTCCTCAACTGCCCTATGGGATCTGGCCATTGTAGTGTAGGTAGATAAGGTTTCCAAAGGATCTCATCCTCCTCCAGTTGGTCAAATCTCACCCTCCAAAAATGCAAGTCTCCATACTGCCATAAGCATCATAAAGGATAGCCAAAGGATCATGGATACCTTGCAGCTATAGCACATGAAAAACTAACAAGCCTGGTGCATGTAATATGCTCAAGGAACCACACCTACAGAAGCATGCAGTGCACCATACTATCTATCTCCCTAAAACCAAAACAACCTAGATCATAATAAAGATGTGCTAGGATACAACATCCCCAAGCATAGATCATCTTGTGCTCTTCCATCTCATGAATCAAGTGAACCAATCCTCCACAAGGTGTGTTGCTCGTCCATCTAGATTGAGTAAAAGTTCCACCATGTGCATCATAATCTATCTCACTATGGGGGCTCACAATTATTACAGCATCAGTAGCTTGATTCTCACTCTCACGTGCTCATCATGAACAAGTTTGTTAAGGAAATACTGCATGTTGACCTTTCACTCATGAAATGACCGATTTCCTCAGAAGCACACCCATTCTCCCCAAATAGGAACTCAGAGAATTCAGTGTACATCCTCTAAGGTAATGGTCATCTCCTCGATTGGGTGGTGAAACGTACATGTATCAGCATTCCAGCGCTAGCATAGGGCCATCAATATGGCATCGTGGTATCTCATAGGAGGCATAAGATATGCCCAATAGATGCCTACTTCCTAAAGATGCTTTGTCTCCTCTATTGATAGTGCTAGAGCTATATCTCTTAAAAAGCTTAACTATCTCCCCCTAGCAGCTTCCACGACCAGGAGGGTACCTATCAAAATCACAATCATATGCTCTAAAAATTCACCTAATATCTTTAATTTTTACATTATTCATCATGCAAGTGTGCTAAAGTCCATCTAGTGTTCTGTTCTAAATTCCATAGACAATTTAGAACCCTTTTGGGACACTTCGCAAAGAAACGAGACACTTTATGAAGAAATGGGACAATTTGTGAAGAAACGGGGCACTTTGCGAACAAAAGGGACACATTGCAAACAAATGGGACACTTTGTGAAGAAAGGGGACACTTTGCGAACTTGTTTTTCTAAGATCCAAAATTAACCTAGATATGCATAAAAATCATTAAGTCATTACAAAAATCACTAAGCGAAGGTTGGAAAATTGACTCACCTCATGATATAGCTCGATGCATGCCACCTGTTCTTGAAGCTCATCCAGTCATGAAGGTGTGCAACCCCATCTAATTGGAATCTTCTCATCTCACTCGTTACTCTCAATCTACAAGAAGGTAAAATTCAATAGTAAGTGTCAAATTATTCTCATGTACCTCTTTTAACCTATTTTCATCACTTTTACTCTTATGCATTAAATTAGGGTTATTTTCTCTTAAGAGTTAATAAGGCACCTTTTCTTAAAAACAACGTAATGGGAGCTAGGGAACCCCATTTTCGATGCCATTTGATGCATTGGAATCTTGATTCAACACTCAAAATCATCAATCATCTATCATTATGTGGCATGGTACTTGGAAATTCCCTATAGTATGATGTTCCTTATTCGTTGTGGCTAGATTTCTACCTTGATTCTACCTCTATAAAGTAAGCGAAATCAAGTAGCGGCATACATCTACCACCAAATTTGATTTCTAGAAGTTAGAAAAAAGCATTTTTGGACAACAAATGAATTTTTTTTTGTAGAATGTGGTTCCTAATGTTGTGGTTTTGCATATAACTACACTGGGGGCTTCATTCTCCCATCTTCTAAATGAGTGTCCTTTTGTGCAATAAAGTATACTATTTGGAGTCCTTTAGCTTACATATGCAAATAGAGCCATATGGGCACTAAAGTGGGGGATAATTGTGGACACATAAATTGTACTCCTTTGACAAAAAGTATGATCTATGGCCTTAGTCCTATTTTGGACACCCTTGCACCAATCACCTCTTAAAAACTGCATTTATAGGCACCTAATGCTCATTATTTTTGATCTAGAAACCACCTCTGAAAACATCATGTGGGACCCATTCGCCACCTTGGGAGAATGAGTCCCCTCTAGTGGGACCCATTCCCCAAGGGTGGCGAATGAGTCCCTTTTGGGGTAATTTTCATTTTTAAGTAGGAAACTCACCAAATTAATTCAATTTTTTAGTGGATGTCAGCCTCTTTGGTCTTAATAATGAGGAATTAGGTATTTTTGCCTATAAATATGTATTTTAAGGTCATTTTTCACATTTCCTAGTCATTTTTACAAAGGACAATCAAGAGTCAAGAGCAAAGTATATTTCACAAGAAGATTCAATAACATTTCTACAACAAATTTGAAGCTTTTGGACAACAAGATAGGGTTTTTTCAAGTCTCCAATCTCACTTACCATTCAAGATCTAACATTGCAAAGAGTTTATCATGGATGCCTATGGAGAGTCATGGAGAAATCTAGGTTGAGGAGATGCAACTAGTGATCAAATCACACCTTATGACTTGTTTTCAAAGTGATTCAATCTTCCATTTTCTCTCTATCTTTAGATTTAGGGTTTGCATGTTATTTACATTCATTTGAAATGTTGTAGGGTTTCTTGAATTGAAATCTTGCATCATTCAAATCACATTTTGTTATCTTATTCTAGCACATTAGAATAGGGTTTTTATCTTACTTCATATTTTCCTAGTCTTAGATACACTTAGGGCTAGGGTTTTATGCAAATTTTATGCATTCAAGGTTTAACTACCAAGTTAGTGGTTTGACCAAGGAAAACCCCTCATTATAAAACAAAATTAAATTTATTTTGCAGGTGTTTTTCAGAGATTTGGATCCGAGTTTGTGTCAAGAAGTGTTGTGTAGGTGACAAAGTATAGATCTGAAACTTGAATTTCCAGAAAATAGAAAAATGACTGATTCTCGATGGATGGCGAATGAGCCCCACTGGAGGTGTCTATCAGATGGGTAAAAGCACAAAGTTTTGTCACACTTTCAGCCAACTTATTAGCACAACTAAATTTAAGTATTTCTAACTAAAAATCATTTTTTGTCAAACATATGATCTAGTAAGATTCATTCTAGATAAGTTAGATACTTCCACTATATTTTCAACTAAAATTGTTGGCTAAAAATATATGGAGCGCCACTTTGAGTCCAATTTACCAAAAAAAAATATATTTGAAAAACTTGAAGTTTCAATAACTCTTGCTGATATAAATAACATTTTTAAAACAATATAAAAAATACCATTTTATAGATCCATAAGTGTAGTTTTCAACAATACATTTATTTTAATAGTTATATATATATATATATATATACATACATACATACATATATATATATATATATATATATATATATATATATATACTAAAAGTAGGTTATCGACATAAAATATTAGGTTGGTTACTATGCCAAAGAAAACTACTAAAAATTATTCAAAAAATTTAAAAAAATATGATGCACTAGATAAAAGAATCTATTTCAAGATGGTATATTTCTTTTTTCCATTTTAGATAAATATTTAATATAAAGTTGGCATTCGATAAAAACAATTGTTTTCTAATTTACAAATATTTTATTATTTATTTAAAAATAAATATTTATCAAAATTGAAAAAATATAAAGCCATGAACTAAAATTTCAAGTTATAAATAGAGACAAAAATTTTGAAAGAAAAAAAAAAATAGTATAAAAAGTTTGATGTCCCATGCAACTTTATGTTTCATCATTTTATCAGCAACTAAATTATAGTGTTAATTTATTAAAATCTAGTTTAATTATTATTATTTTTAAATAAAAACATAAAATATACTAAAAAATACATATTTATTTGTTTATTTATTTATTTTTGTTCACTCAGAGGTATCCTCGCGACTCAGCCCAGCGGCCCAACCCACCTTGCCTTGGGCTTACAAACTGTCAAATTGGGGCTAGGATGGAGCAAGCTAAGGCGAGACTAATCCTCTAGGGATGAGCACAACCACTCGCAAGCCACACACATCAAGTGAGGCCGAACCTCAGACTTGAACCCAAGAACTCTAGGAGAAAACTTGAGACATAGGCATCCTCCACTATCTGTGTGAGCTTCGGGCTGAAGCCCCTAAAAAATACATATTTTACTAGTTTACATCATTTTAAAATTCAAAACATATATGCCACTTTTTAATGATTCAAGTTTAAAAGTTGGATCAACATTGGTAATTTCCTTTATAAAGTGTGATATAGTTTTGTTCTTTTACCTAGAGCAGAGTGCGGATTCTGGTACCCATTTGGTAGAAACAGGATTCTAGGCAAAAACCTTGATCTGGGACTGATTTACCCAGGGTGGCAAATGAGTCCCAGTTAGTAAAAAATTCAACATTTACAAATTTTTAGACTCTTTTCTAGTCTTTATCAAGTTTAAAAGTGCACACATTAAGTCTTGTAGCTTTATGTTTTATTCTATTTGCATTTTTATTCATCTTTTTTGGGTCTTTTGCAAACAACACTGTGTTTTCAAAAACTTCATATTTCTTAGTTTTGCATACATTATCAATAGTATTTTTCTATTCCTTGCACTTAGCTTACTTCATTTAGGCATATTACATTTGTATCACATCCCTCTTTGAGTGTAAATAGTGCATTTTGGATCCAATCTTATCTCCTTTTAGGTGAAAATCCCTAGAAGGAGCATATAACATTTGGGTGCCAAAATATTTGTTTTCATGTATTCCCTTCTCATAATTTTAAATTATAGGTAGGATTTGAATTATTTTCTATACATTCTATCTTCTTCATTATGTTTTATTGGATTGACTATCCCATATTATTTATTGAGAAACCATTTTGTTTGTTAAGTATTTTAGGAAAACCATGGTTGTGCTGTGTTTAATAACTATGGAATCTATATCTCAATCCTGTGTGGAGGACATTAGAATTTCATATTGATCAGGTAGTACATAATTCAATTTATTTCATTTTCATGTTAGAACCATGTTGGTGCATCTTGGAGATCATGCAAGGATCTTATATTATTAAACATTTTTGTAGCCTTAATTATTGAAAATTTTGGAATGATGCCAAAAGAATTTGGTGTGTGTGGGAAACCATTAAGCCTTGGCTCTATTAGAGTGGTAATGGATTCTAGGAAGGATTATATTTTAACTAACACAATATCTTATGGTCTCCTTTGTTACTAATATGGGGAAGTATCTTACCAAGTTACCTTGTCTCAAAGCCTTGAAATTTCACAACAAAGGCATTCAGACTCCAAAGGATTTTTTTCCAGACCCACAATGATAATCATTTCAAGGGAAGTATTCAAAGCCAAGTTTGGCTTAACTTATTAATACTAGAAAACCTTTGAAGCATCCATCAATGTCATTATGGTTGATATGCTTTATAAAATTAGAATTCATTCCTCCAAAACATGGTGGAAAGAATGTAAGTGGGATCCAAATACCATTTTTAGTAATTACAAGCATTAGCTTAGATACCAATGGATTTCCACCCATATCCTGATTGTTAATATTTTAAACGAGAGATGTCATGTGTGCTCAACTATTTTAGTTTGGCAATGCAGATTCATCAATGTGTGGGTTGTGATTTTTGAACATAAGCTCACCCACTATGCTTACTATATTCTTTTCCAAGGCTTACCTATAGGTTTTAGGCTCACCCACCTTGGGGTTCATGACCCTCATTTCCCATTTTTTATGCAAAAAAATAATTTTAAGAACCTATTTTGGTTCTACTCTAGAGCTCAATAGTCGTGTAATTTGATTCATGATTTCTTTTAGCTCTTTTGGAAAACACCTTTTTCCTAGAAAATGGTTCTTTTGGGGGATTGGCTTAATATTCCCAACAAGAATAACAATATTTGACACATTTTCAGAGTGGAAATCCACTTGAACATTTTTAAAAATAGAAATTTTATTATTTTTTCTCATAGCTAGCTTGATAAGCATGTTTCTCTATTTGCTAAAGCTACTATATGGTCTAATGTGTTACTATAGATTCAATTACAAGCTAAAAATGTTGCAATTGAAGTGGCTCTCCTTCAAGAGCTCTTGGACCACTAAGGAAATTACCCTTGCACTATTTCTTGTGTTCCATCTTCTCTAGCCTCCTCTTGGGGCCACCACTGAGGTAGGATTGGCTCTACTTGAGACTCTGAAGTGGCTTGTCCCCACTCCCTTGCCCAGACTCAGTGTCATAATGGTTGATGGTCTCATAGGAAGTTGGATTCCCCTCCTCCTCAAGCTACCTTGGGGTGGCCTTTAGGAGTAGCTTCTTGTGGTGGTGCCTCTGGTAGAGCTCTTGGTTGGCTTCCTACCAAGTCTTCCAAGTGGCTCCTGCATTTGGATTTGGTGATCTCTCCTAGTTGACAAGTAAATAAAGTCTAAGGTGTGGTGCACCCCAGACTAGCCATCTAATTTTTTAGATATGATTTCGTAGGCCTTAGGTCACTAGTATGTAGCTTTTGTTCCTTTGGAGTTTTCAAAACTTTGTTTGTTGGTGAGAAAATGCAAATTTTGTTATTTCAAAACTTCTAGGTTTTGAGTCCATGAATGAAAAAATAGCCTTCAATCTTCCTCCAATTCAAATTAGACTTGCAACTTTCATACATGAAAATGAGGGAAGGGTTTTTCTATATAGGGGCTTTCCTATGTCAAACCTCATGGTGGTATTCCTACATCCATAATGGAAAAATTGATGATAAAAGAGATATTATCCTTGGATGGATAGAGACTAATGATAAATAAGTAATAATTTTTTTGAAATAACGAAGAAGGTTGTCATTAATGAGCTATGATTTATGTCAACACTATATGATGGATGTTAAAGTAGTATGAAATATTATTTTAGAAGAGTTATTTTTCAACAGGGTTTGATCCACACACCAAAAGAGTTAAGTACTTTTTCTAAGTGTCTACACCGACATAATCAACACATAGATCCCTCTAGTAATTTGGTCCACATTGTTTTACCCATACATATTTAATTATGTGATTCTAATATGTTGTTAATGGACATTAGTAGCATATTATTTTTGAATTTAATTTTATTTGGATAAGTGGTTTCAATGTTGCAAGTAATATAAGATCAACATACTTTTAGGTCCTATGCTTAGCTAACCTAATGTATTTAAATAGTTATATAGATTAAACATGTGATACAAATGGAAGAGGGAGCTATTATAGGTCGATTTCGACCTATATTGCATGTGTTTGGGTGTGAAGGAATATTTATTTAAATTGGGTGCCAACAAGACACATTTTGTATGTTTTGGGGCTACATCTAATTAGATTGGCCTAATTGATTTTTTTGATGGAGTTTGATATATACAAAAGGTTGTTTTGAGTTTATAGACATCGAATATGAATGTGTACATGATCTAAATGCAAGTAGTTATGCAAAATTTTGTAGAATTGAGTGAATGACTTGTGAATGTTGAGAAGAGGTGTGCGAATATAGATTAAAGTAGAAATTTGTAATCTGAGTTGGATGAAATGTATTAAGACATTATTTTGAGCTTCAAAGGAATTGGATCTAGCATATATTATATGTACTTTGTATTATTTCAAATCTTGGATATAAAGCCACTTCTCTCTATCTTTCTTTTCTCTATGAATAGTGATTTCACTTGTATAGTGAGTCCACTTGGCAGTGAGCCTTTCTATAATATCTTATCACTGGTTATAACATATTGTGAGCTAATCCTCACTGTGGTTTTTCTCATTTTTGGTTTTCCATGTAAAAATATTGATGTTCATGTGTTATGTTTGTTATGGATGTTGTTGAATACCCAAGATACTGAGAGGAGAGGTGAATTAGTATCTTCTTAAAATTATTGAAAAAATACCATCTAATTACTCCAATGCATATAATAATAAAGATAAGAAAGAGAATTAATAGAACATAAAAACACACAACACATGAACATGAAGATTTTTTCATGGAAAACCCAAAATGGGAAAAACCATGGTGAGGGTTAGCTCATAATATAGTATAACCAGTTAAAAGATATTGCAAAAGGGTGGCACACTGCTAAGACTCACTATCTAAAATGGGGGGCTCACTACCTACAAAAATACAATAACAAAATGGCTTATAGCTAGAAAATGAACTGATAATGTACACCTAACAAGTGTTGATTCAGTTCCTTTGAAGCTCAGTAAACTGACTTAACACAATTCATAATTTTCACACTTCTGCACATTCATGCCATCATCAATCACATCAATATCAAAACTATCCAATATATATAGCTAATTCATCCACAAGCATTAATTAGGTTAGCCTAATTAGATGCAATCTTTATTCATTGAAAAGATCAACTATTGGCTTAAAGCTTAAACAAAATTTTCCAAAAAAACATTCCAAACATGTTGAAATGGACCTAAGATAGGCCACATAGACATCTACAACACAAAATTAATTCACCATAACACGAACTATCCATCAGGTCTGCCATAGATAGACCTAATAGCAAAATGAAACAATAGAATAATGCCAACTTGTTGTATGAGCACTTGAACATGTGAGATTATGAACATACACACTTCCAATATCCGTAAACCATTTCCAAAAATCAAAAGCAACAATAATCAACGGTGGAGGATTGTGGACCAAAATACCAAAGGATGATAACTGCATACTAGTTTAGATACCATTTTAGAATACCAAAACAAGCTAGAACATGAACTTGCAGTTACAATTCATATATCATGATTACATCAATTACAACAAAAAATATTCAAAATGAGATGTTATTCTTTGTTCTTCCAACAATCTCCCCCTTTGTTATTGATGGCAACATGTGCCAAAATCTACAAAACTTTCTGCATACAACACTTCAACATTCTCTCCATAACATTCTCTCCCCATATCACCAATATTCTATCCCCCTATCACTTTTCTCTCCCCCTTTGACATCAAGGAAAAAGGGAGACCCAAAAAGAAATATTAAAACTGAAAAAAATTACCCAGAGGATGGCGAGCCTTGAAGCTCCTTAAGAATACCTTGCCAAACTCCCTTTCCTTTCTCCCAACTCTTCCTAGCAGCAATAAACTTTTTTTTTAAGGATTCCAATTCCACTAGACTTTCCTCTACATCATCCAAAGTATTTGTGAAGCATTGTTACCTTTTGATTATTTTAATTTTTGACTTGTGCAATGTTTTTAGTTTCGGATGCGCCTATGCTCAAGTAGAGTTATCAGAAATGTGTGTAATGCGCCACATGGTGGTTGTGCAAATTTCATTTTTCACCTTCATTTTGGGAGAGAGTTGAGACACATGTAAACTCATCAGATATTTTCTCAAGGAGCAATATTCATGAGCTCAAAAGTTTCTGCTTGTTTCACACGTCATCTCTTTGTTGCAGGTAGATTGCACTTCTTATGAAGCGATATCTTTTGGGAGTTTTTTGGACCTTTTTGGCCTGTTTATTTTCTTTTTTTTTGGGATAGGAGCTTTGAGTCATTGGCCTTGGGTGACGTGATTGGTCAACTAGACCTTTTGCTACACTGTTTTCTAAGATTTGATCATTTACAGACCTCTATATTTGCTAAATATCTGAAAAGAATTAATGCAGTAGTTGAGAATGTTGCAAGATGGTGTGTCCCTTGGTCTTCCTTGAAACACATTGCTTTGGTTTGTGACATGGTCTAACCGCCTCCTGTGAATCTTAATTAATGCTTGTATCGGGCATTGACAGGTTGACCTTTTGGTGCAACAACAAGGCTAACAATTGGTATCAGAGCTAGTCATAGGTTCAAACCCCTCACTTTTTCTAGGGGGAATGTTGCAAGATGGTGTGTCCCTTGGTCTTCCTTGCAGCACAATGCTTGGGTTTGTGACATGGTCTAACTGCCTCATGTCGATCTTAACTAATGCTTATACTGGGCATTGACAAGTTGACCTTTTGGTGCAACGGAAAGGCCAATAGAGAATTGACGAGCAAATATTATTATGACCTAACAAAAGATCTATGATCAGACAGCGTGCCATCAAATTCCAACATCTAGCAGTAATTACTTTTGTGTTGTGGTGGCGATTTCCTCTTTCTGCAGCTATAAAAGAGAGGCGACAATAGATGAAAGGGTTGGATTCCAAGTTTCAGTTTCCTTTACTGAGGAAAAGTTTATTTAGTTTTCTTAGGATATAGAGCTTTTTTTAGGAGTAAAAGTTGCAGAACTTTTTTTCTCTAGTATGTGGGTATGTGCAGGATCATCATGGAAAAACAAGCCCTTAAGTGGCAAAAAATTCAAAAAAATTAGAGTTAGGAAACTTGACGTAAAAATTTGAATAAGTTATCTATATTATTTCAAAAATATGTAAGAATAGAATCTGTAGCAAATTGAATGTAGTTTCTGAACTAGTAGGTTTTTTTTTTTTAAAACTATTTGGTGAAAATTTGAAATTTCAATGCAGTAGTACTTAAATTTTAGGTAAAAATAAGAAGTAGGTGTCTATCCGACCACCTTAACCACAATAAAATGATAATATTTTTGATAAGATTTTAGATATAAGTAGAGGACTCGTGTCCTAATGTGATACATATTTTTTTGTATTTTTTTTCCAAGTAAATAATTAATTATGAATTTTTATTAAATTTTTTTAAAAATATAAAAAATCGAATGTCTAACCACCTTAACTTGGTCAAAACTTCATGATTTTTTTTAAAAAAATTTAATCCTATATTATGCGAAGAATATAATGTGACACATGTTTTGGATTCAAAAAATGTGATACCGTTTTAAAGCTATAGATGTTTTTCAATTAGCCTATCAATCAAGAATTTAGTCGTAATTCAAATAGAAAATGAATAATAATTATTTATTAAATTCATAGTAAAGCATAATTTATATTGGTGGAAAGTTGAGAATCTCCTTTAAAAACCCTTTTGTTTCATAAATTTTGGGTAAAAAAAATGTCGCCAGCCACATACCCTACACATACCCATCATATCGCCACTTTTTGGCCCATCATGATCTTGCACATACCCATGTTATATCTTTTAAGGCTTAAACTATTATCAAATTGGTATCTGACATCTATTTTAAAGTTCATTTCATATTTAAAGCATAAAATATTGAGGAGAAATATTTGAGACTGTGTATGTATGTCATTTATCAAGCTTTCTTTCTTTATGCTTTCATTCTAAATGAAACACTATGTCTTGCAAGCTCAATTCAAATAGTTTAACTAGTTGATTTCCTTGATGTATGCTCGTATAGTAGAATGATAAATTTTGAAAACTAGATTATGTCATTGGACTTCTCTATTTTTCTGAAGGGTTGTTATTTTGTTACATTATGATGTATTAGGAGGAAGAATTTATACAATTTCTAAATGTGTTTTGTCACCCTTAGAAATTTTTATGTTTGATCAAACCTTAATGAACACTACCTGGGAAAAGATTTGAAAGTCTGCACTATGCTTATTATTAGCCTTCGTTGTTCATTCTCTTTCCAACAATGAGGGGTTGTGGCATTTTGTGTCTAATTATATCACTCATAGGAATGATTGGGTTTGAAATGTTGTAAAAGAGTTGGCGTATCACCATTTTATGTTTTTTGTTTGCATTTCCTTCTACCTTTTTCTCCAAACCCCAAAGAAGAGTTGTCTTTCTATAAAAATCCTAGAGGTATTGAGTGAGGCAAAAATTGGTCCCCCACTCACTGAATTTCCCAAAAGACTATCAGAGAGGCGGAAGCTTTGATGATCAATAGTTCTTTTTTTGGAACACCTGGTGGGACAAGAAGATTTTTGAAATCCTAATTAGAAGTCAAAAATATTTCATAAATCAGGCTAAGGAAGGTAACTGAAAGTTTCATGCCAAGAGTCCAAAAAAGAGCATCTTCAAGGGGCCACTTCTAGTACTCTCAGTTACCTGCCTCGATACATAGGAGAAGGAGACTTATAGGTTTTGTATCACCTATAAGGAGAAATAGAGTAAGAAGTAAGAGCCCAATATCTAGAGCCTTATTTACTCCACTGAGAGGCTCACCCTTCCAAATTAGAATACCTATATACCTGATTCATAAGAATATTTTCTCTATGGCTCATGTACCTCCCCCTTGTTCTAGAAATTCTATAACCTGGGATAGTGATAGTCCACTATGACCACCCACACCCCAAATGTATGGTCTACCATACCTGCTACGACCCTCAAGGCTATTCAAAAATTCTCCAGAGAAGACTTCAAAACCCCTTCATAACACCTTAAAGATATAGTAGAGGAGAACATCACCTTAAGACTATTAGCTGCCTCTTTCAAAGGAAAGGCCCAAGATTGGTATCGTTCTTCGGCCTTGGGCTCTATCATCTCTTGGGATAAACTTGGAGAAAGATTGTTTGAATGCTTCTTAGAGAAAGGAGATCATTCTTCATTGCTACAACAACTAATTACCATCAAGAGAGCCCCACAAGAGACCATGAGTGCTTTTAACACCAGATTTCACAAGACCTAGCAAAGGATCCCTATAACAGCTCAACCCCAATCCACGATGACATTCATATTCTATCTGAAGGCCCTCAACTCAAACATCATAGTAATGATAACATCCATGGGAGGGGATATCTTTCACAACACATATGAGTTGGCTATGTGTGTGGAAAATACTTTAATTGATGACGAGAAGATTTTTCCAAGACCTTCAATGTCTATATTTGCAGAAATATCTAGTGTTCTTTGGGAAGAAGCTACTCCAAGTGCTTATGCTACACAATTGATGTCGAATATGCCATAGTCTATGTACGTGTATCCTACTACCCAAATAATCATGCCGGGTTCTCCTTCAATCACAACGGACATCAACGACATGAAGAGTCTTATGCGAACTTTTTCTAACAAGTTGGTCATTATCAAACAACAATAAGAAACTCCCCCAAAGAACACACATGCCTATGGTGGGGGAAATCCATCTTATTAGCATAATTCATATCAAGGATCCTTTAGAGGAGGAGGTCAATAGGCGACGCCCATAAATTAGATATTTCTAGTCACCATGCCACTATAGATGGTCAAAGACAACCCAAGTAAAGAGTTAATTCTAGGCCAAAAAAATTTGGTGAAGGACGAGAATGTATGGTGCTTCCCATGCAATGATAGGGGTGAAGCCACATAAGTGGTTTACACTTTTGAAGAGGAAGGAAATTTCTAATTTTTCCCATTCCTCATATCAAATGGGTTCGGCCGAACCCCTGGTTCAGCTGAACCAATGAAATCCCCTATTAAAAAATCATACTAGAGTGGGTTCGGCCAAACCTAGGTTCGACCGAACCCTTTTAGTATGGCTAAAACAAAAAAAGCTTTCATTTAATTGCTTTTTTTAATTGCATGGATTGGTGGTTCGATCGAACATGGGTTTGGTCGAACCCTAGTTCGACCGAACCTTTCCAAGATGTTCGGCCGAACACCTGTTCGGCCGAACCCCTCTTTTTTCACCCTTGGTTCCTAAGGCACCAGAATTGTTGAAAATTTTGCATTTCGAAGCTCGATTTCAGAATGAAAATGGAGAAGAACTCAAAAACCCAACTAGTATCGGGTTCCCCTCAAAATGAGCTATCCAACAAATATAATTTTAGTATGTTTTGATTATATTATCTATCTATTTTTTAAGTTTTATTAAATATAGGTTTTTCACTGAAAAACTCTCTGTCTACACAAGTGGAAAAATAGAAGATTATCAAAAACAATTTAAAAATATGAGTGCACCAGATATTGAAGTCCTTGATCCAACAAAAAAGAATTTCGATACATACAAGAAAAGTTATGGTTATACGGTCGTGTATGTCTGAATTGTAATTGGTTTGACTTTAAAACTTGATAAAGAAAAAATATTCAATAAAAAACTATCTAATCAAGTGGAAGCACTAGATATTGAGTTAAAAATCTAAATTTGAAAGAATTGAATTTTATCTTTCAAGGAAAAAAGTTATGCATTATAATTGCGTCACTTTTTAAAAATGCTATTTTTGAAAAAAATCAATTTTCGTGGGAGATGGAAAAAGAAGTGCAATTTGATTCCAAAAAAATTGAAAAAAATATTTTTAGAATCTACAGACAAAATATGACAAGACTCTAGTTGGTATCATCTTCAAATTCTTTACGGTTTAATCGCTATAGGTGCCCGAATGTGGAGATTGTGTTAAAAAAAAATATATCAGTGTCCAGTTAGGCCAAAAAGTGTAAACCACTACTGTGTGATCACCCATAGTCATATGCCCTAAAATTGTCCAAGGCAGAACATGTAACAGAAGATAGCAGAACAAAGAAGCAAGGGTGTGCTCCCGAATGTAGATGAATATGAGTCCCCCAAAATAGAAAATGCTCATTTCAGAGTGCAAATGCAAGGAATGTCCTTGGAGCAAGAGCTATATATTGTGCCCAATCAAGCACTATTTTCATGGATGGAATAAGAAGATGGAGTGTTTGCGAATGAAGCTCTGATGACTACTACCCTATGAGTATAGTTGGATGACAACATGAGATTCAAAAGAAGGCTCATGGGAGAATATGTGCAACAAGCTTTGCCATTCCCTCAGCCACATCAACTTCCGCTACAATAAAACTAGGTTCCATTGGCTAGAATCTGGCCTATTACGTAGCCACATAATCTATCGTTGCCAAAGAATGAGTTGAGCAATGCAATGAGCCCAATCACAATGGAGCATTTTCCTTTGAAAATGAGAGAAATACCACCATTCAATCCCAAGACCCAACAAGTCAGAATGCTTAATGTGGTGAAACAATTGAAGAAGGTGTCTACTAATGTATCTTTGTGGGATGTCATATCTGTTCTTGAACAAAATACATTACTTCAAGAAGCATTAAAGAAAGAAGAACAAATGTTGGAGAAAAATGTGACTCCATAGTGTGGCCAAAGCAAAGAAAAAGGATTTGTGCTAGCCCCTCAAGTTCTAAAAGAAATAGCTTATGTGAACAATGTGGGAAATGTAAAAGATAAAGAGGCAAGCAAGTCGAAGCCCACACCTTTATTTTTAACACTTATTGTGGGAAATAAGCTTTTGCATAATAATATGATTGATTTAGGGGCTAGCACAACTGTCATGCCAAAAAAAGTGGTTGATGCCCTAAAACTTAAGTATGGACTTCTTGAGAAATGAATCATGCAACTAGTTGGGAAGAAGGTTCTAATCGTCGGTTGGATAAAAGATCTATCTATGACCCTCTTCTCATGTCCAAGCCAAATAGTCACAAAAGAAATAGTAGTGATAAACATTCCCTCAATCTTCAAAATGTTTCATTCAAGAGATTTCACTGTGAAGCTTGGCGGATACTTAGCAGTCAACTCGTGCCACCTGATATTGAGAACCAAGCACGGGGCGAAAATGAAGATTCTATCTAAATCTTTGCATCTTAAACAAATTCTTGATAATGCAGTCCTATGCTTTGAAGTGGTACATACCTCCATCTCTCAGCAGGATAGATATTGTGTGGAAATGCTAGAAGATGAAGAACATACAAGTGATCAAACTCTCGAGGAAGAGGTGGTACTCTGAAACCAATTCATCGATTCTAATCCTTTCACCAACTTTCATGCAACAGGGCTAGGAACCTATGTGATTTTTGACGATGATCGGGTATTTCCAAAATTAATGAAGAATCAAGAGGAATATGATGATCCAACAGATAATCATCCATGGACCTTATATTTTGATGGTGCCAAGTGGAATGTTGGCTCTACAGCAGGTGTCTAACTACTATCTCCGGCAAGATTAGAGACCATCAAAGCTTACCATTTTTGGTTCTCATGCTCAAACAATGATGTTGAATATGAGGCCTTGGTCCATGGTCTGATCCTCATAGAATGAATGGGTATAAAGAGAGCATAAGCTTTTAGAGATTTAGAGCTAGTGGTGAGCCAGGTTAGTGGGAAAGTGACTATAAAAAAACACAAGGATGAAGTCATACAGACATCGGATTTGGGACTTAATTAAGAGATTTGAAGCTGTCAATATACAAGTTATTCCCTGATCTCAAAATAGTTTTTCTAATTAGATGGCTTTTGTTGGCTCCTAATTTGAACCAATTTCTGATTTAACCAAGTAGAATGTGGTGCAAGTCATCGTCAGACCCTCAATTTTTGAAAATGATGAAAACTAGAGAGTTTTTTTATCATGACATTGATTTTTCTACCTTCATATAGAAAGGAGGAATGGCTTCTGACTATTCACCACTAGTAGTAAAATTTCCCAAAGAGCAGGTCATCTAGTTAAAAGGAAACAAGCTTCCTCGAGGATTAATTTCCCTTGAGAATCTCTTTGATTGTGAAAATGTGAGAAACAACAATCAAAGGTTCACTACAGATGCTAGGGATTACAAAGAGTTTGATATCAGAAGTAGTAGAAAATTAAAATTTGGAAGAGAAGTTCCTCACAAGGATAAGAAAATACTAGAGGATCTATGTTTTAAATATGATGGTGTTATTGACTTGACCTATGATGATCTTAGAGGGTATGACCTATGCATAATTCAAAATACCATTGACTTGGTGGAAGGATCTAAACCCGTCTGAAAAAAGAAAAGGACAATCAATCCAAAGGTTGAGGCATTGATGGTGCAGGAGCTCAACAAATTGGTCGAGTCAAGAATCATATATCTAATCAAACATTCCACATGGGTGTCAAATCTAGTACCAGTCTAAAAAAAGAATGGAGATATTAGGCTTTGTGTCAATTTTTGAGATTTTAATAAAACCTTGCTAAAAGATCATTACCCCTTGCCGCTGATGGAGTAGATCCTATAGACTGTGGCCAGATAAGAGATGTTTTCATTGTTCGATGGTTTCTCAGGCTATAACAAAATATATGTGGAGGCCGATCAACATAAGAAATTTTTTAGCACTAAGTGGGGAACGTTTGCATATTCAAAAGTGTCGTTCAAATTTTCAAATTTTGGTGTAACCTTTCAACACATAATGGATATTTCCTTCAAGGAATTAATCAACCTGATTATCTTAATATATTTGGATGACCTAACGGTCTTTTCAAAATCAAAATATGATCACTTTGATCATCTAGAGAAGGTTTCTAGAGATTCCAATAGCTTAGGATTTCTTTGAATCCCAAAAAATGTGTTTTTGGAGTACCTCAAGGAAAGTTACTTGGCTTTGTGGTATCTAAGGAGGGAATAGAAATAGACCCCGAAAGGGTTAGATCTATAATGTAATTACCCCTACCAGTGAACCAAAAGGGACTGCAATATTTTCTGGGGAAGATCAATTTTGTCTGTAGATTCATATTAGATTTCACAAGCATTGCACAACCAATTATGCTGATGCTAAAGAAAAACCTAATTTTCAAATGGACCCCCGAAGGAAAGGAAACTTTTGAGTAGCTAAAGATAGCCATCTCTGCGGCCCTAGTATTGGGAAACCTTGACTTTTCCAAAGACTTTCTACTCTATGTGTATAGTGGCCAACATAGCATAACTTTTGTGCTCACTCAGAAGTGCGAGGAAGATAATGGAGAGAATCCCATTACATTCCACTCAAGGATCCTTAAAGATTATGAAACTAGGTATAATTTTGTAGAAAATAAAGTTTTTTCTATTATTAAAATCTTAAAGAAGTTCTAACACTTAGCGTCGGCCAACAAGATCACTATTCTTGTGGCACATCCCAATGTTGCAGGAATATATCATAGATGGTGAGATAATAGAAAAGAGGGAAAATTAGTTTCTAGTATCTCACCAAGACCCTAGAATATGATGTGGACATTAGACCAACCATGTTGGTTCAAGGAACAGTTTTGTGTGAATGCATTACATAGGAATCAAGTTTTGTAGCTAAAAAAGAGATTGATCAAGTCTACTTGAACCAATTTGAGTTTGACGAATCTTTGGTGGCTGATTAAACATAGTATATGTAGAAGCGGAACTACCCAACTAGCCTTCCAATCCATAAAAGGAGATACTACTAATTGCAAGGAAATAGGTATGTATTAATTCAGGGTGTATTATTCAAAATAAATTATGATGATGTATTTCTCTGATGTTTAGACAAGTTACAGGTAGAAAGAGTTCTCAATGACTTCCATCGTAGACCTGAAGGTGGACATTTCCCTACCAAGACTACAACTTTAAAGAAAATGTGAGCAAGATATTATTGGCCCTCTATGTTTTATGAGGCACACCATCTAGTGCAAAAGTGTACCTAGTGCCAATTTCTTGTTGGCAAAATAATGTTGCTTTTCCCCTAAGCATGTTTGTAACCAAGGAACCCTTTGCTCAATAGGGTTTGGATTTTATTAGAATGATAAATCTTGTTCCAATACTGGACACAAGTGGATCCTCATGATGACTGACTACTTCATAAGGTGGATAGAGGATGTAGCCCTAAAGAATTCCACAGAAGGGGAAATTGTCAATTTCCTTGAAGAGCTAGTAACCAGATTTGGCCCACCCAAGACCATCATATACGAAAATTCCTAAGATTTTGTTGGATCAGGGATGTCAAATTTCACTATTAGGCATGGGATTTTCCTTAAAACTTCATCGAATTACTACCCACAAGGAAATGGCTTAACAGAGTCAACCAACAAAACCTAATTAGGTTAATCAAGCATATTGGGTCAGAATGACACAAGGATTGGTACAAGCATCTATGAGCTGCTATGTGGGTAGACTGAATTACTCCCAAGAAAATTCTATAGACCTCCCCTTATGAATTGGTGTATGAAAAAGATGTAGTGTTATCCATTTCCATAAAAATTCTTACCTTACAACTATTGAAAGCCATGGAAATTGAAGAAAGTAGTGGAATCGAGGTATGGCTAGTGAAACTCCTTGAACTGGAGGAAGATAGAGAAAAATATTATGGAGCCATGTTCAACCATCAACAAATAGTAAATTCATGGTTCAACAAAAATACCTCTAACCTAGAATTCAAAGAGGGGAGCTTAGTGCTAAAGTATGATGAATGTACTGCAAAACTAGGGCAACACACAAAAATTGAAGCACTATGGAAGGGAGCCTTTTAAATCAATGTGTGCATGGAAAATAATTCTTACAAACTCAAAGATATGGAAGGAATCACTTTAGATATACTGGTGAATGGTATTTATCTAAAGTTATTCCATTAAAGTACGCAGTTCTTTAAAAAAATAACAGTTATGTACCACATGTAAAATATTTGTAAATACATTTTAAATTTTGAGATTAAGCCATCTGAAAATAACATTGAAGAAATGAAAAGTTTTATTATATTATATTCATCAAACAATTTACAATGTAATAGAAATCTCGAGGATCAAATTTAAAAATGAGTCTCTCTCAAGAAAACACAAAAAGAGTAATAGAACAAAAAGCTGTTAAAAGGAGGCAATGTGCAAAAAATAGTAAAGAAAAGCCTCCAGCCATTTTCTAGAAAGTCGAAAAGGGCTCATTATCGGGTTCTTCTTCTTCTAATTCTTCTTCGTCTTCTCCTTGTCTGTCAGGACACAAAAATGGGACTACAAATGATGCAAACCCAAGGCCTACTCACTACGAATCTACACTAGAAATTCAAAGTGCTTCCTCCAGGCGAGCCTCAGAACATGCTCCATGTCGTACTCCCATAATAGATAGGTAGCCGCTAGTTGAGAAGAGCAGCAGTGCGTCTCAATGTTCATGGTGAGAAAGTTAGAAAGGAAGGGAAAATAGGGTACATCTATCCCAAAATATGTGTGCCTACGAAGATCCATGGCTCTTGGAATACCAACACCAGGGATTCCTACTTGCACTATCTTGCCAAGCCCTTTCATTAGTGAAGCGTCAAAAATTTGGTAGCATATCTCAATTATCATGGGCTTGGCCATGTTTGGGTCAAGCAACAAGGCCACAAAAAGGGAAAGGACGTTGCAATTTCTCTAGAGCTGGTTCTCATCATTAATGAAGTCCTATCCAACTACCCACTTGAACGCAACCATGGCAAGGTGGTCACATTTCTTCACAATGTGCTTAATTCAGTCACTAGTGGCCTCTCCCACAAAGAAATATTGTGGCCTCTATGGGAGGAGGTGAATAGGAGTGCCTAAGCCAATAGACATTCTTAAAGAGCAACAAACTATAGTGGAATGGAAGACTGTAGAAAGCTTGGTAAATTTAAGAGGCTATATTTTTGAATGAATATTGCATAAGGTGGCATAGCTATATATAGAAAAGTTAAGCCGACGAATCCAACCAACAAATGGTCTATTTTTGGTTGAATGGCAATAGGAAAATATCAAATAAAAATGGAGAAAGGTAGATAAATCATTCAAAGGATCTAAGAGAATGACTTGAGAAATAAATTTGGGCATCAGGAGTAAATGCTCTTGTATGCCAATTGTTGACGTGTGTCCTTTTCCATCATCAGCACCATCCAGCTTATTAATAAGAAAAGACATGAATTAACATGCTAAGCTTTGACAAATTAATGGTCACATCTTTTCAAAGGTACCTTGCATTACTTCAACACATTTCACATAGTAAAAATCACACTTTTCAAAGCAATGAGTTTATTTGTAGGAGAGGTAGCAAGGAGGATGTAATAATTCCATTCTCATGGAATTTTTAGCATTTACAATGGATACAGATCTTAAATCCACACATATTTCCTTAGCGGCATCATTTAATGGACTAGCAGTAATGACATAGCCTTAGCTACATATACAAGCAAATAAATTAATTGCACTCAAAATTTGGTTTTTCTAAAGAAGCAAAATCCAAGTGGCTATGTTTCATTTAGAAAATTCTTTGCAACTTCCTGGTACAACCATGGTAGATCCATCAACCTCTGGTAGAAAAGTTGTAGGTTAAGAAAAAAAGACCTGCTTATGCTGATATTTTTGGGTGCAACTCATTTTCCATTGCTCCAGTAGTTGAGGAGTGACCTTTTGAGTTCTGGAAGAAGGTGCTTCCTAATAGATGCATCCTAAGAGAGGTAGTGTAAGATATAGCTGACAATGTTTTTGACCCCAAGTTATCAGTAAACCATAAAATTTTTAGGGAAGGTGTGTTTCAAAGAATGGTAGAGCATGGACCATCAGACGGTTTTGCATCTCGGCTTTGGAATTGTGGTCTACCAAATTTTATACTACATTTTGTACATCCATTCCCAGAGCTGGTTGATGCATATACCAAAAGATTCAAAAAGAGGACAGAACCCATTGAGAGTAGCAGGATCAAATTTACTATTTTTTTCGAATCCATACGAGATATGTTGTGTGTCCCTATGACCTGGGGTGCTGAGCATTTTGATGAAGAATAGATGGACATATTTAGGGAAGAAATGGCTAGGGAAACATTTTTTTATGAGGATGAAGCAAAGGAATGGCCAAAGAGAGGTCACCTCCTTTTTCCTCTTTCATGCAGGAAATTTAGGACACATAGTCCATGTTTTTGATGCTAGCCAAGGTTTTTTTCATTGATAAGGAGTAGGAGGTCAATCCTTTTTTAGTTTTTCTTGGATTTTGCACTCAAGAGGGAAAAGCACAAGATGTACTATGATTTTTTTGAGATGATAGCTAGGAACATGCTAGAACAACTAATGAATTATAGTACTGAGTCTAAATTTAGGTATTCTTCTTCCTTGGCTCATTTAGTTTTGCAT
The DNA here is from genome assembly GCA_007258455.2 of Sequoia sempervirens. Lineage (NCBI taxonomy): Eukaryota > Viridiplantae > Streptophyta > Pinopsida > Cupressales > Cupressaceae > Sequoia > Sequoia sempervirens. The sequence goes on along the minus strand of VDFB02000003.1, from coordinate 533,787,583 downwards.
CATAATTTTGAGTGGCTGGAGAGGAATGTACCAGTGTCTAAGTTTGATGTAAGTGGTTGTCTCTAGCTAGTTTCTATGTGGACCTATATGCTTTCAAAATTAGGGGATTATTACTAGTTTGTAGATCATTTTCTAAGGCCAATGCTTCAAGATTTGTTGTCATGCCATATTCGTTGTTTCTCTCCTAAGGTCATACAATGGATGGAAGATCTGTTGACCCCAATAAATTATTTCCTGGGTGAAGATTCTACATTCATCAAATTTCACAGTTTTTCTAGGGAACCTTTTTGACTCCCCAGATTTGTAATAGATAGAGTCTATGGTGCCAAAAGAAACAAAAAAAAGATATATTCTCTTACCCTCTCAATTGCTAATAGTTAGGTAATGTTGAACAAGAGGAAGGCTAAGGATGAGCTCACAAATTTACTAGCAGCCTTAGGCTTGTCCTTCATCTATGAAAAATGGGACTACAATTTGATAAAGCACTATAGTTTGAAACTTGAGAGTTGGGAATATTTTGAGAGAAGGAGAAATCCTACTCAGGAGTAGCTAGAGGTATACATTGACTTGGCTTGCATTCCTTTCCAGTGACCAAAATGGTTTAGTTTCTATGAGCCGCAGGTTGAGTATTGGAGGAACATCTTGATGGGAAAATCCCTCAACATGCAGTTGAAGTGTAGGGAATGGTCAGAGAGATAAAAGGTAGACTTCTAGAGATTCTTACAGGAAATGAGATGCCCAGGTACCCCAATCAGTAATTTTCAACTACACAATGATGAGTTTAAGTAAAATTATGATCGAGAGGCTAACATCGACAACAATAATCCATAGACCAACCATTAAATTGATGAGGAACAAGTTCTGCATTAGGCTTCTCAGTCTCAAGAATCCACTTCTCAGCCTTGAGAATCCGACAATCAGAGAGACTTGAGGTGAAGGGCCTCACAAGCACCATCCTCCCCTAGTGCCCAAAGTAAATGAAAAAAGGACCTGATGGTCCCCAAGATGGTCTGCTATGGTTGTTGAAGGCCAAGTTTCAGAAGGATCAACTACTAGAGGATTGAAACGTACTAGTTTCGGTAATGCAAAGAGAAGATGGGTCCAAGATCTAGGTGCACCCGACATGTCAACCCAGGGAGAAGAAGAAACGAAGTTTACCCTACAAAATGTTCTAGCTACTATGACCAGGTAAGTTTCACTCCCTCTCTTCTTCCAATTTTTGCATCTTCGGTTGCTCCTCTACCTCGTTCCATCAAAAGGAATCCTTCGTCCTAAGACCCTGAGTTGATAATCACGAATACACCCCCTGCCACTTTTAACAAATCTTCTAAAGTCACCATGCATTCTGAATGAGCATCATTCGCTTCGGCCGCTATTAATTCTTTAATTGCCCTGTCAAGGGCCCTCATTGAAATAGTTGAAACCTTCGTGCTACCCATCACTTCTGGCCCATCCGCTTTGGCAAAGGCAGCTCTCCTTCAACCCATTTCTTTTTTTACCCCTACTATTCTTTCGTCTGCCCAATCTCAATTTGGCATCCCACCATTTTCCATGATAACAATCCCTTTTGTGTCCCTTCATTCTCATGCATTCGTTCAAAATCTCCCCTTTTAGACTCCCTCTTGGTGCTTCCATTGCAGCATGGAGCATCAATGTACCTTAGACTCTCCAAGGCCATTTCAATGCTACCAAGTAGGCTTGACAGACCAGAAAGTAGAAAATATTTTTTAAAAATTCCAAGTTGCCTACCACCAAGAAGATTGAAGCTTGCTTTAATGAAGAGCAGAACTATCTGGTAATCACTACCAAGAAGTCGCTTGAGTCCAAGCTCGAAAGACAAATATAGATGGAGGATTACAAAATCCATGCCATGGGTTTAGATTTTAATGAAACTCACCCATGGGTGATCCCATAATAGTGGTTTACAATTTTTGGCCAAACTGGACACTGAAATTATTATTTTTAACTGAATCTTCACATTCGGGCACCTATAGCGGCTAAACTGTGAGGAATTTGAAGATGGTGCAAACTAGAGTCTGATCAAATTTTTTTTGTAGATTCTAAAAATGTTTTATTCAAAATTTTTGGAATCAAATTGCACTTCTTTTTCCATCTCCCACGAATTTTTTTTTTTTCAGAAAACAACATTTTTAAAAAGTGATGCACACCGTATAACAAACATGAAGGATAAAATTCAATTCTTCTTAGATTTTAGCTTTACTTATTTTTTCTTTAATCAAGTTTCAAAGTCAAACTAATTACAATTCAGACATAGTGTGACCGTATAACACGTAACTTTTTTTGTATATGTCAAAATTTTTTTTATTTTTTTTGTTGGATCAAGGACTTCAATATCTGATGCACTCATATTTTTCAATTTTTTTTTTGATAATCTTCTATTTTTCCACATGTGAAGAACAAAGAAATTCATTTTCAATGAAAAACCTATGTTTAATAAAACTTAAAAAATAAATACATAACAAAACCAAAACATATTAAAATTATATTGATTGGATAGATTGTTTTGAGGAATACCATAATCATTTAAAATAAATTTTAAATGAATTCATTTGATCCCCCAAAAGCTAAATCAAAAGTGATTTTTTATCAGCATTTTGATAGGTGTAAAGGAGACACATTTATAGGTATGGCTTAAAACTAGTGAGGATCTATCTAAGGGGGTTTGATCTAAGGTGATTTGATCAAACCCTCTTCAATTGGAATCCTTAAAATAAAATCTTTTAAGGCTTAAATCATTATATTTTCTAAAAATATGTGATTTCAGCTAAAATTCGTTCCTCTCAGGAATTGTAAACCACTATTATGACAGCACCCCCATGTGACAAAGTGGTCATAGCTAAGGCCACTTAGAAGGTGGTACATGCGGACTATGAGAGGCTAGACAGAAAGTTGAAGAAGCGTGAGGCAGAGCTGATAAATGTGAAGGAAACATTGAGTAGGCCATAGAATGAGATTAGAGCCAAAGATTTAGAGATGACCCATGTAAGGAAAATTCAAGGTCAATAAGGAGAAACATCTAAGTTGCTTGCAGAAGCTCAAAATGAATAGGTTCAACATCATGCTAAAATTGAAAAATTGAAAGGAGAGTTGGCTATTGAGTGTCAAACGAATGCAGAACACTATAAAACTTAGGAAAATATGAAAAGAGAGCTAGATGGTGTCCAATATCAAACTTCCAATGATCTTTAGAAGGCCCGCATAGAAGTAGAAGAGTCAAAAAAGGATATCAGAAGGCTGAGCTTAGAATTGACAAATTCCCTTAGAGAAAGAAGTCAAATGTAGGAAAGAGCAAGAGAAAGAGAGGCTTAGTTTAACTAGGAGCTAGCTGCTATATGAGGATATAAAACCCTCCCAATAATGAAGAAGTTGATATCCATGCATTAGGAGTGGATCACAGTTGTTGCCATTCTCTGGCTTGCTTTATAATTCTTAAGAGATGTTCAATAATTGAATGATAAGGTTGGCCTGATGGCTGATCATTTTATGCATTCATCCTCACCCCAAGTGGCAGAATCACAAAGCTTCATTTCTAAGTTGTGTCTAGTGACTGATAAGGCTCTAAAAAGTGTGGGGATTCCTGATTGGAGGGTCACATCCATCAAAGCTAATGAGATCATCAACTATCACAAGGTAGCAAAAAATTGAAAAGAGTGTGAGTCGACACTAAACAAATGGGTCAATGAAATCAATAAATATTTTAGCATCCTAGTCAACTTTGGGCTTCCCCCTTCTTTCATGGGATGGAGATATGCTGACAGTTGAGTAGGTCATGGATGTGATCTGCTGCAAGGTCCAAACTTCTACAAAAATCTTGGGTTCAAGTGTAGGACCCATGGCTAGTGATATTGAGTGTGAGATTTTTCCTCTTTCTCAACTTAACTATCACCTTGGAGCGGTTTCTTCTAGATGGGGATTTCTCTCTTTTAAAGAATTTTTCAAGCTAGACCAAGCATACATGAAAATTTGTACCATCATCCTACTGACTGATGCAGATTGGGAGGCACATCATTCCATTTTCCTCAAGTTCCAAGAATTATCAGAGGCCTAGGTTCGTGCCTCCACAAGCAAAGACCGCCTATGAGTTGACAGAAATGTGAAGCAATTTTTCCTTGATCATTTTGATTTTTGGCTTGTGCAATGTTTTTTCAATTTTGGATGAGCCCACACTCAAGTAGAGTTATCGAAAAGGTGTGCAATGTGCCATGTGGTGGTTGTGTAGCTTTCATTTTTCCCTTCCTTTTGGGAGAGATTCAAGGCACACGTCAACCCATCAGAGATTTTCTCAAGGAGCTATATCAATGAGCTTGAAAGTTTATGCATGTTCGACACGTCATCTCTTCGCTACAGGAAAATTGTTCTTCATATGAAATGATATCTTTTGGGAGTTTTTCGGAGCTTGCTAGCCATTTTCTTTTAGTGGTTTTTTGGATAGAAGGTGTGAGTCGGTACCCTTGGGTGATGTGATTAGTCAATTGCACCTTTTTTCAGGTTCTTTTCTAAGATTTGATCATTTACAGACCTCTAGCTTTGCTAAATATCTAAAATGCATTAATGTGGCAGTTGAGAATTGATGAGAAAAGATTGTTGTGACCTAACTAAAGATTTGTGATTAGATGGTGTGCTATCAAATTCCAACATCTGGTAGTAATTACTTTTGTGTTGTTGTGGCAATTTCCTCTTTCTGCAGCTATAAAAAAGAGGCAGTGACAGATGAAAGGGTTGGATTCCAAGTTTTAGTTTCCTTTGCTAAGGAAAGGTTTCTTTAGTTTTCTTAGGATATACTACCATTTTCAGGAGTAAAACTTACATAAGTACTTTTCTCTAGCATGTTATATCTTTTAAGGCTTAAACTATTGTCGAATTGGTATTTGACCTCTGTTTTAAAGTTCATTTGATATTTAAAGCACAAAATATTGAGAATAAATATTTGAGAGTGTGCATCTATGACCTTTATCAAGCTTTATTTCTTTATGCTTTCATTCTGAATGAAACATGTTAGAAACCAAGATCAAACATGCAAACCAAAAAACCTTCCATAGAAGAGAAAAATAGAAAAAAGCAAAGCTTTGCATAAAGATGTGAAAAATAATATTATTCAAGAATTCATAAATACATGAGATGATTTTCTTTATAAAAGCAATGTATGCATAACCCTAATCTTATCTTGAGCAACAAGATAGCTCAAGAATATAAGGATGGCAATAATAACCTAGGAATTAAAATATTACCTAAGTAAACTTATGCAAGTGTAATTAAATAATTAATTACACCAACACCCCCCCATAAGTGAAAATTAGGGAGAATAAAAGGGAATGCACCTAAAACTAAGATGAATGAAAGAAATCATGAATGGGTCCCAATAGCAAGGCTTGATCAGGTACCCATGTACAAATGCAATGAATGAGAAAGAGGAGAAAACCCAGTGGGGAAAAACCCCCCTACAATGAGATGACTGTTGCAAAGAAGCACTGGAAGAAAACTATGGAGTAAAACTTGAACCGCAATCCCAAAAACAAGGAAAGATACTTCTATCTACAAAAAACCATATGAGAGTCATGGACTCGGGTGAAATCATAATAATGCAATAGAAGACCCGATGCCACAAAACACTGGAAAACTCACAAACTGGAACAACCCTAGAATCTGTGAAGCAACAGTAGATAAAATGATGCCCCCCCATAAGAGGGAATGATATGATGACAGAATCTTGAAGCCATGTATCTCAATGCCGATGCCAAACTATGACTAAAACTAATCCATAGGAGCAAGTACCATGAATATTCTGGAACATTAACCACAAATTTAGTGGCCCTCAAAATGAGATGTGACCCAATGCAGATCAATAACCATAGGCTCTCAATCTGAAGTATGAACCGATGTGAATCTGATATGTGTCAAGCTATAAGAAAGATGTGGCCAAAAGAAACTAAGAAACCAGATACAACCCATGCGAGTTTTCATCAATATCAAGATGAGATCAAAGTGAAACTGCACTCTAATTAGATTATTATGCAAGAAACCCCCTTAATGGAACTTTATATCAGTTCATTTATTACAATAACCCAATGATTGTAAAAGGAGAGAATGCTAAACATGCATAAATAGAAAATAAAATGATGTGGTATTGAAATGATGTGCAAATATTCAAGTTTCACCCTTCTGACTGCCAAAACATCCAAGTAATCTACAAAACACCCATTGGGACAAATCTAGAATATTGATTAACCTGGGATAGATACAGAAAAAAATGCATGGAAAACAACATAGAGCTCCTCAATACCTTTCCAATGCCACAAAGAAAGCGAAAGTTAGAAATCATGGTAAAAATTTATGAGCTTGAAAGCCATAAATAAACATCTGACTTCAAACAACAATAAATTCAAATAAATAGAAAAATACTAAAAAATAAACTACACCACAAGATAGTGCTCAAAACCATATTTTTGGTGATATCTCATTTTCCTGATTTCAACTCTGTATGCCCAAGCTATGCCAAAAAGAAAAAACTGCTCCTTGAAGGAAAATCAGGGCTAGGAGGGGGAAAAGAGGGTTGTATGACCACTGACATCAGAAATTCTTGAGCTTAAATTTGACGGCCATCTAGCCATCACCAGAAAAAAATGCCCCCCTACCAGAAAAAAAAGAGGTCACCTAAAACTGGTCATTGGTTGGAATATTCTCATAGAATCTTACAGATTTTTTTGCTTGAATTTGATGAAGTCATCAGTTTTATAAGGCTGGCCAGAGAAGGAGGTCCGCTAGAAAAAAAAATAGATTGTCTGAAACTGCTCATTGGTCAAAATATTCTCATAGAATCTTGAAGATTTTGTTCCCCTGAATCTGAGGGAGTCGCCAGTTTTATAAGGCTGGCCGAAGAAGGAGGTTTGCCGGTTAAGGAAAGCCGCCAGCGTGGTTTTTAGGGAAATCGATGGCTTTAAGATTGTTGTCAGCCTATATGGGGCTCACCTGGGTGGCATACCCTATGCCTATGTAGGCGTACCCTACACTATGTACGCCTGTGCAGGCGTACCCTAAACAACCTTGTAAAGTCCTTTTTTATTTTGATTTTACAATAAAAAATGTTTCTGAAATATTTTTTTTAATGAAGGAAAAAAAATAATAAAATCCTTACAATTTTTCTATCAATGGATAAAATTGGAAAACCAGAAGTTTGAAACCTTGTATCTGCATCCATGCAAATCGAGGTGCTCAGATCTGTACGAATCTGCGTGCCTCTAATTTTTTTTCCTTTTGTTGCAATTGCTCATATTTTAGCAAAACAACAGGCAGTCTTAGGGTTTTGGGATGCTGCAAACATGATGGCGGTGTCCGTTTTGCTCCAGAATACACCAAAAAAATGCTTAAGGTCAGATCCCTCGAGGAACCCCGAACATACTCTATACTGAAAATCTCCATAAATCTAAGAAGGAAGGCTACATATCAAGGCTCTGATACCATGTTAGAAACCAAGATCAGACATGCAAACCAAAAAACCCTCCACATAAGAGAATAACAAAAAAAAGCAGAGCTTTGCATAAAGATGTGCAAAATAATATTATTCAGGAAGTCATAAATACATGAGATGATTTGCTTTATAAAAGCAATGTATGCATAACCCTAATCTTATCTTGAGCAACAAGATAGCTCAACAAGATAAGGATGACAATAATAACCTAGGAATTAAAATATTGCCTAAGTAAACTTATGCAAGTGTAATATTTTCTTGGTTTTTGGGATAGAAGCTTTGATTCGGTGCTCTTGGGTGATGTGATTAGTCAAATGCACCTTTTGTCAAGCTATTTTCTAAGATTTGATCATTTACAGACCTCTATCTTTGCTAAATATCTAAAAAGCATTAATGTGGCGGTTGAGAATTGATGAGAAAAGATTGTTGTGACCTAACTAAAGATCTATGATCAGATGGTGTGCTATAAAATTCCAGCATGTGGTAGTAATTAATTTTTTGTTGTTGTGGTGATTTCCTCTTTCTACAACTATAAAAGAGAGGCAGTGACAGATGAAAGGGTTGGATTCCAAGTTTCAGTTTCCTTTGCTAAGGAAAGGTTTCTTTAGTTTTGTTAGGATATACTACTATTTTTAGTATTAAAAGTTACATAACTACTTTTCTCTAGCATGTTATATCTTTTAAGGCTTAAACTATTGTCGAATTGGTATCCGACCTCTGTTTTAAAGTTCTTTTGATATTTAAAGTATAAAATATTGAGGAGAAATCCTTGAGAGTGTGCATCTATGACCTTTATCAAGCTTTCTTTCTTTATGCTTTCATTCTGAATGAAACATTGTGTCTTTCAAGCTCAATTCGAATAGTTTAAGTGGTTTATTTCCATGTTGTATGCTCGTATAGTAGAATGATAACTTGTGAAAACTAGATTATGTCATTGGAATTCTCTATTTTTCTGAAAGGCTTTTATTTTGTTATATTATGTTGTATTAGGAGGAAGAGTTTATGCAATTTCTAATATTTTTTCTATCACCCTTATAAATGTTTATGTTTGATCAAACCTTAATGAACACTACCTACTAAAAGATTTGAAAGTCTACAGTGTGCTTGTTGTTAGCCTTTGATGTTATTATCTTTCCAACAATTAGGGGTTGTGGCATTCTGTGTATAATTATATCACTCATAGGAATGATTGGGTTTGAAATATTGTAAAAGCATTGGCGCATTGCCATTTTATGTTTTATGTTTACATTTCCTTCTACCCTTTTCTCCAAACCCCAAAGAATAGTTGGATTTCTTTAAAAATCTTGGAGGTATTCAATGAGGCACAAATTGATCCCCTAGCACTGAATTTCCCATAAGACTATTGGAGAGGCGCAAGATTTGATGATCAATAGTATCTAGAGTTAGATTTATCTTTTCAAGTTTCTCTTCACTTTCCAAAGCATTGATAATTGGAGTGTAGTCCATTCTTAGAAGGTTACATAACTGACCAAATTTTTTGATGATTTATTCCTTCTACTTCTGTAAAATAAATAATTTATCTCTATGAGTAGAGATATAATTCTAGGTTGATATGTCTCTATCATTAGATGCATTGTAGGTATCGAAGACAACAAACAACTCAGACTCAATGAATTACATAAGATCCTTAATATTTTGGGTAGCATTCGGCCACTTTGAGCAATAAGCGAAGACAACATTTGACACAAACTCATAAGTCTGCACAACTTCTAGATTCTTCTCAACACTTGTGTGTGCTAGAGCACACTTGTCATGAAGTGCCAATAACCTTTTCTCCTCAACTTCTCCTCAACTTCTTTCTTTGTATTTTCATGAAGTTCAGAGGAATACTCCTTAAAGGAGTCCAATAATAGCCTCATATTCTCTACTAGAGTGAGAGATGTATCCATTGAAGTACTGGGTGTGGCCTCCTGCAAAGCTCTAAGAGCATTATCAATCACTTTTTTCCCTTTCTTGTGTGCCTCTAGAATTTTTCTTCTACCAGATGCATGCAATGCATCTCCTAACACCAACTTATGAATAGGAGAAATTTTATCTAAGGCCACACATCCTTGAATCATAGGGAGTTGTAGAAGCTCCAAAAAAATCACCAAATAGAATATGATCTACTTGGATAGAAATCCTTTCAATATATCATCACCAGAGGAATATTCTCCAGGAGATATATGAGATTCTACAACCTTTGATTTTCTTCATTCTTCCCAGAAGATTCCCCATTTTTCTCTTCTTCCTCTACATTTTCTTTTTCTTCTTCCTTCTCTTCTTTATCTTTCTCTTCTTCTTTCTTCTTTTTCATGTTCATCTTTTCCATATTCATCTTTTTCTTTGTTTCATTATTCTTCATAATTTCCTTTACCTCCATTTTTATCTTGTTATCCTTCAGCATTATCCTTTTCACCTTCATTTTTATCCTTTACTTTTTCAACCTTAACTTTTTCACCTTCAGCATGCTCCGAGGGAACATTATCATGTGTCTCTAGCTCAACTTATCCATTATTCTATTTCTCCATCTCTAGAGGATAATTTGAAATAACTATATCTGGAGGGATATCTACATCATTTGTTTCCAAAGGAATATATGTATCACATATTCTAGAAGGAATTTCTTCTTCAACTTCTTTTGTAGAAACTTCTTCTCCTATATTAGGTGCAAAATCAGATGGTAGTGCACCAAGAATGCCATATTATTCAATCATATCTCTAATTACTTCTATAGTCACCTTCCTTATTTTCTTTATCTATTGCTTTTCCTTTGTCATTAAAGTGTTCACTCTTTTCTTCATCTGAAACATCTTTGTACATATCTTCTTCGGGGTTGTCAAATCATTCAGATTCAAAGAAGACCTAATTTCCTCAAATGCATCATTTCTAATCTTCTCATATAATTCAACAGCCTTTGTTCTCCTCTTCATCAAGGATACCCACATTTTCTTAGGCACATTATTCTTTACATCATTCCAACTGATATCCAATGAGATAACATATTGACTAGTGGCCAAAATTAATGTTTTTTTGTCCTCTCTACCTACTTGATCATAGTACTCTATTGTGGGCTTCAACATATCTTTAAAATGTAACAAGGAATTTATTATTGCCTCTAATATGAAAGGGGAACCAGGTCTTATCGAAGAGTCATTTTTTCCTACTTGGTCTAGGGAGGATTCTTTAGACACTTTTACTTTCTTTGATTCCAATTTAGTGTGCACATGAACACCAAATTCTTGTTCTTGGTCTTCTTTAGAGGATGATACAGTATGAAGTATCTTAGATCCAACAATAGCTTCCTATGAAACACCTTCACCAGGGGAAAAGCTTCCTCTTCTCTTCCTTACTAACTTTACTACAGAGTCCTCCTCCTGTTCCTCTTGATCTTCAACAATGCTAAGATTTTTCTCCCTTATAGCCTTTTCTTTCTTCCCTTTTTTACTAGGTACTATTGGAGAAGTCTCCTTTCTCTTCCCAAATCTACTATTGGTTCTGGAGGAATCCAGGCCATTTCCTTTATCAGGAACACTAGGTTCTAGCTTTACTACAAGAGCTACAAATGGTTTGGAAGGAGCAGTCCTACCAAATCTCCTTGGTCTTGATGATTCTCCAACAATATGTCCTCCCATAGCTCTACCTTATGTAATCTACTCATCAATGAAGCTTTCCTCTCTAAGCTTCTTATCTACATTATTTCTTATTATAGGATTCGTATGCTCTAAGTGTACCTCCATATATTGTTGGATCTCAGTTGTGTTTATGGTTTGTCCTTGATGACAAAATCTCTGATCCTTATGTTTTACAATGGTACTTCTTTGATGTCTCTTGGCTTTACAGAAAGTTATTTTTTATGTTTCAATTTCATGATGATGATAAGAATTCTAGTTCAAGCTATGAATGTTATTTTCTATGACTGAAAAAGCTTGTAAGTTTCTTTCTTTGTTAGGATGGTTCTCTTTGCATTTCACAAGCTTTCACATATCGGCATGAGTATGGCAGGGTCTCCCTGATCCACTTTGAAATGTCTGAGTTGCCTATCGGCAAGACATTTCTGATGTTATGTCGATTGAATTTAACATTCTGGCAGCTTTTGGCATGACATTGTTCATTGTCTCAGTGACAGTAGTTATATCGGCATAAGTTAAATTTGTCGGTATGTGGTCTCAGTGATATTGGTTTGTCACACCGACCGGCACAGGAAAGAATCATATCGGCATGAGTTATCGCATCGGTATGAAGTCACAATGAGATTGCAATGTTACACCGACCGATGGTGAATGGATGTGTATCGGAAAATTTCAGGGTTCTCAGAATAGGTCTCGGTGAATTGGTTTTGTCTCGTCGACATCACATCTAGGATTCACTTCGGCCAGACTTTTTGCTTTCGACATGATGTCATAACGAGTCAGCAAAGTCACATCGATTGCCGTTGGAATTTCGGTAGGACTTCTCTTTGGCTTTTGGTGACAGAAAAAGTGTTCTCTATCGGTATGAGCTTGGCCGTCGGGCTGAGGTCATAGTGAAAAGGTTATGTCTCTCTGACTAATGCATGTGGATGTCTTTCGGCAGAAGTGTTGTATTCGGCATATGGTCTCTCTGAAGACATATTGTCTTACCGACCGTGTTCAAAAAGGTCTTATCGACAAAATGTTTTCTTCGATATAATGTCATAACGAACCCTGTGGGTCTCGCCAATCGAAAATATTAAGGGCTCTCAGTGAAACATATTGTGTTCGATATAATATCTCTCCAACTATGGAAAGTCATGGCGAAGGAGAATGAAAGGCTTTCAGCAAAAGGTTGGTAAAGTCTTAGCGACTCAGAGTGAATAAAGTCTTTTGGTGAAACTTAATGTATTCTATGAAATGTCTTCCCGATAGCATTAGGTTATAGTGATAGTGTTAAAACAAGATAGAAGGCTCATCAGTAAGAAAAACCATTTGTCATAGTGACCAATGTGTATCATGTGGAGTATCGATGAAACATAGAGCAATCTATATAGTGTCTCCCTGACTATGTATTGTCTCAGCGAATGAATAATACTCTAAGGAAGCCTATCAATGAGACATGATGTATTCACCATGTGTTCTTCCCGACTCTAGTGGTTCTTGGCGAAAGCGAAAACCATAAGGTTGTCTGGCAACGTTAAAATTGCCTACGACATAACGTGTCTTCGATTGAAAAGAAAGTCACTTAGGGAAAACATTTTGAGCGTATTCTTTGGGCTGGGTATTGAACCCTAGCCTGGCCACCATCATGAATGTTTACATTTCTGTTGCTGCTGACTGTAACGGTTTCTACAAAATTTTATGGAAGGTTTGTTTGATGCACCTCTTTGGCTGGATGCTCGACAGTGGTTGATGGAGCCTTGGGAGTTACAGTTTTCTCTGAGAAATGATCTCACAAGTTTTAGAAGCTAGGTGAAACAGCTCTTGTTTTGGTTGGTTGTTCTGCCGTTACTTCTGAAGTCTGTTACTTTTCTGGCATTTATTTATAGAAGCAGAAAACTTAGTTTTCTGTTCGGCTGTTATTGTAATTCAAAAGAATATCATTATTTGACTGTATGAAATTGTATGGATAAACTATGCAATAAAAGAGGTAGAGACTTTGTAAATTTCTTCTCTATGTAGTATTTTTGGGATTCAATTATTAAATCTTTAAGGTACTCTGTAGATGAGAAAATAGAGAGATATGTGCTTAACTGAAAATAGAGAAATCCTCTGAATCATCACTATTGTTCAAAAAGTAAACTGAGGGGTTGTTACTCCTTGAGATAGTTATCTCTAAATGAGGGGTTGGTGCTCCTTGAGTGCGTGCTCAAAACAACCTATAAGGCATTGTGAACAGTTGATTAAAAGATTAATCTTGGAAGGCATTTAGGGAGTGGTTTTTATACCCCAGAAGGGTTTTGCACTCGGAAAAATATTGTGCCTCTTTATTCTTCTGTGTTCTCTCTGGTTTACTTTGTTGTTGTTGTTTCTATTCACTATTAAGTCATTATTTTTCTCAATTCTATTTATGAATGATTACATTCAACTCATGAATGCTTTAATCAGAATGATACTGAGATCAAATCTGAGCTGTGTTCAAATATTTTAAAAATCAGTCAAATAGTTAAGACACTGATTCACCCCCCCCCCTCTCAGTGTCATTTTAACTCCAACATATATTTCTCTGCATAAGTCCCAACCCTAGGTTCATTGACATCTTTAGGACTTTTTAGCAAAACTCGGACATAGCCTTCGACTTCATCCTCTGTAATTTCACACCCCAAAGGTTGAATCCATATATTCTAGGGTTCAATAGCTTCAATCATGCACTCATTAGAGGAGACATGAGAGATGATATCATTCTTGTACTTTTCAAAAACTCTCTTCATGATCCTTTGTCTTTCATTCATATTGCTCTTGAACACAACAAAGAATGTTGTTAGAGAATTTTCTTGAGCCTTTAGATCACCCAAACTATACATATAGCCAAAAATTTTGATGTGAAACTGGTATGGATGAATCCAAATACACCATATCATCTCTTCTTGGAAGTCTCTTAAGAAAGTAGAACAATAGACAAAAAATTAGGTAGCCAAATTTAAATGCATACTTCTTTTCCCTAGTTATCCTCAAGTTCCTAACCAACTATTGTCGAAGAAGTTCTCACAGATCATAATTTGCACCATTAACTTCCATATCAAAACTAACATAAATTGTTGTAGTGCATACATATTTCTCTCTGTTAGTGAAGTAGATTTTACGTCCGATCATTATTGTAGCATACTTCACAGTAGGATTTGTGATAGGATTTGTAGTTAGAGCTCTCATGTCATATGTGGCTCTTGTGAGTTCCATCACCACTTAATTCTTCATGGATTTCAACACAAGTACCGATCCAGCATCACAGAGTCTAGTAATAGCCTTAGATGAGCTTTCTTATTTATCAGATGGGGCCTATCAGTCCACAAGAATTTATAATGCATTATGTTGAGAGTTGGTTTTACATACTTGTCATCAACAAATGAGCTAAAATTAGGAAAGTGATTCCATCTTTCCAATTTCTTCATAAAAATATTTGAATATTCAGGTTTTACCAAGAAATTATCCCTAGTGAGCTCATTTTCCCAACTATCTATCAATTTATTATGATTGAATTCATCAGTTTTGACTCAAATGTGCATTCTTGTATCTTTAGTCAGCATAACCCCATGAGGAATAGATGAGAAGGTGTACATAGGGTCATATTTGAAAACCTTCATAGAATATTTCCTTTACAAAGGTCTAGGTCTTTCTAACATATTAACGATTACAGAGGCTACCATTTCTCCACAAATCGAGCTCAAATGATTTCAAGATGATTCTCACAAACACACAATAGCACAGATAAGAAGAATGCATTTTTCTTTGTGAAAGACCATAAAAAATAGGGTTTCCATAGCTCATGTTTGAAATCACCTTAATAATGCTCCAAAACACTCTTCAATTTCTTCAAACACATAAGTGTTTAAAATTCCTTACCAAATCACTTTATAAAACAATGATTTTCCCTTATTCACAATAAATGCGATAGATTTCAAAAAGATGCAAAAAAATCCTTTTCACTACACTGAAAAAACCCTAATTCTCTCCGCAAATGATCATGCATGCACATTTCCTTCTAGTTTCTTTTTGGATAACCTCTTCCTACTCATTATTCACTACATATCCTCATGCAAAAGACTGGCACACAAAACATCAGGGGTTCAAACAGTTCTATGTTAAAGCTCCCCCTAAGACCATTCTAGGTCTAGTTCCCAAAGGAATTGTCTACACCAGATCAACGCACTAATGCATAAGATGTTTCAATATCTTCCTTCTTCCTGCAAATCTTTTTCATTTCTTTCTTAACCTTGTTCTTATCAATTTTATTCACTAGTTCATTCTTCTCTACTGGAGCATACTTCTTTCCCTAAGTTTTACTTCTGAAAACTCTTGAAATATGTCTCAATTTGTTGCAATTATGGCAAACAACATTTCTCTAATTTTTATGACCTCCATTAACCCTTAATCTACATTATTTTCTTTGTTTCCAAACTTGTTACATGTATAGCAGTATCCAACAAAATATTGATTCAATCTACCTCCATTAGAACAATTCATCATCTAAGTTTTGCATTCACTAGCTCTATGTCCAACTTTCTTGCATGTAAAACATTGTTCAAAGAAGGAACTATCAAACTAATTCATTCTACTTCTGCACTCAGTTGCCCTATGACCAAATTTATTACATGAGAAGAAAACACCCTTGAAGGATGGGTACCTTTCAGAATTTGGCTATCTACTAGGTGGTCTCCTAGCAAAGTTTCTTTGATTTCTTTTCTTCTTCCCTTTATTCTGAAACCTCCTTTGTCTTTACTTGGTTTTTGGCCTAAAATCAACTCATCAAGCTTGTTAGAGCTAGATTTGATATTACTTTCATAGAGTTTTTCTTTCTCTAGTTCTACTTTCAAGTTCACCACTTCTTGCTCAAGCCTAGTGCATTCATCAGTCTTGCTTTGCACCACAGTGTTCAAACAATCTTCAATTCTTTTCTTTTAATCCACTAGCGCATTCAATCTAGTAACCTCTTCATTATCTTATTTCAACTACTCACTTACTCCTCTATGTCTTTCTTTGAACTTCCTTAATTGATCTTTCATTTTTTGAACACATTCATTTTCCTCATCAAGATTTTCTTTCAAATCTCTATTTTCACTTTTAGCCTTATCAAGATCTTCAAGGGAAACCTGGAGTTCTTTTTTATCATCCATTTTTTCAAGCTTCAAGATCATCCTCAAGCTATTAGGCTTCTTTGAAGGAACCAAGCTCTGATACCAATTGTTGAATACCCAAGATAATGAGAGGGCCTAGGCTGAATCAGTATCTTCCTAAAATTATTGAACAAATACCATCCAATTAGTCCAATGTATATAACAGTAAAGATAAAGAAGAGCATTAACAGAACATGAAAACACACAATACATGAGTACCATGATTTTTACGTGGAAAACCCAAAATGGGAAAAACCATAGTGAGGTTGAGCTCACAATATAGTATTGTGAGCACCTCTCAAATCTGCACAAAGTTAAAACTCCATTCTATGGATTAGTTCATGCAAACTCACTAGTTACTATGAAATAATGCACCATGCCTTCATAAACAAGATAACAATACAAACTAATTGAGAGCATAAAAACAAGTTGCATATCTATCCCATAGTGGATTGGTGCTTCTTTGATGTGGAAAGAAGCCCTTTCCCAATCCTTGATCAAGCTAAGCTAAATGATGAAATTGCTATGAATGTGATATGAAGATGGTGTGGACAAGATTAGCTCCCTATTGAAGAGATTAACCTTGTATCAGATTCTGGAGGATTTGCTTGAGGATGAAGCCTCTATTTAAATATTTTCAAATGCTAAGAGTGTTGAAAATGGACCAATGTGGGACTAAGATTGGACAAATGAGAGGAAGACACTTGTCAAGTGGTCAGTGGTTGATGCATGTGCAAGATTAGGGAAATGTTCCCATGAGAGGGAGAATTTGAATTCAAATTTGGCAATAAATTTAGAGAGGGGGACAAGAAAAAGAGAAATAAATGCAATGTTGGAGGGACAAATCAACTTGTCATGATTTTCAAATTTGAGGGCCATGTTGAGTGAAAATATTGGTTTTTAATAAATCAATAAATTGATTTATTTGTGCAAGTGGCATAATCTAGAGAATGCAAGTGGGTGAGATTAGCATTTAATCATGGTTAGATTAAACTAATGATGATTAGGTTAGTTTGTCTTTCAGGACTTGGATATTTGATTTATTTAAATCAGAAAATGATGTAATATGATTTGGGATTTGATTGAATGGCCATTTGATTTATTATTAAAAGGTTGATGATAATGTTTATTTGATTTTAAATAAATGACCTTAGGAGATGGAATTTAGGGAAATTACTTGATGAATGGATGAAGGTGAATCTGATCAATAGATGAGTGGACCTAATGTGAAATCTAATTTAGTTAATGAATGAACCTGGTTGAATGCATAATGTTAATTTTGCATGTCTACATTTTACCCCTCTTTGAAGCAATGTACTTGTTGCATTGGTTCAAAGAATAAACTTTCCACGATCAAAATCAAAAAAAAATTTGTTTTTTCGGATGCCCCAGCGGAAAGAAGTACACTAGTACATTGCCCCCTCGAGAGATCGAGCGAAAAGATTCGATTTGAGGGTCGATCTCCTGAAAAAGAGGTTCAAAATGGATGGTTATGGACGCTGATGCAAATGAGATTATTCCAAGATGCTTAGAATAACAAATCTATATTATCCTAAACAACTTAAATGATGATATGATGTGATGATGGATGAGATGGATAATGTGATATGCTATGATTATGCAAATGTATGATTTATGTAGATGCTTAGACTAGAAAATCTATATTATGATGATGATGCAAATGCAATGCATGTGAAATGATCGATGTTTCCTATTATGATATGAATGATATGTGGTATGCTGACAGTTTTGTGGATGCAAGATGGATGCATGATCGATGCATTGGTGATGTTATGTTAGCGTGGAAATTAGATGATGACAAGAGGATCCAACAAGTCCATGATTGTTCGAGACTTTATTAGAGATGATGATGATGATTTGCTTATCAAGAATTGGGATTTTAAAAGGGCTACTTACCTTATGTTTGATTACATATGTAGATACGATGCATCAAGGTATAAAGAACTAGAATGGCATTGTACCTAGTGCGATGGAAATTGACTCAACAAATAGATAGGAGTATTCTTGTTCACACTTGATATACAAAAACCTTGCTAGGGTGTACCTAAAAAAGCAAGTATTCACCAAGTTATTTTACAAGAACATCCAACAAGCACATCAGACAATAGATAATGATCGTTGACCCATTCCTATCTCTCTAAATCCTTTGTTTGGTTATCATCGAGAGGTCCTTGGAATGAGAGCAATAAGATAAATCAAAAGAAAATATTAAGTACGCAAACAAGCCAATGTTCTTCATACCTTCATCCAAAGGGATGTGTTTTCATAGGATAAGAATCCAAGGTGATATCCAAAATGATGCCCATTGTTGAAATGATATATCCTAGGACATGCATTGTGGAGGATGATGATGGTTGATAAATTGATTGATAGGTTGTTGATATAAGGTCGATTGACATGTTTGCGACTGATCAAGAGTTTGATTTTGTTTTAAAGGTTTGTTGCTTAGATTTTGATTTTATGATTGAAGCTTGCTTTTGCTAATTGTTGTGATTGTTTCTGTTTGTTTTGCCAAAGGATGAAGGTGACGATCAGTTTATTATGGATGATGTTATTGCAGGTGAAAGAAAGATGAGGTGGATGGATTTTTTCAAATATTTGGATGTTTTTGACATTTTGAAATGTTTTGAGGCTATTTTTGGTATTTTTGGATTTTTCAAATGTTTTGATTTTGATGTTTTTTTGGATGTTTTTGGATTCTGATGTTTTTTGGATGTTTTTGGATTTTGATTTTTTTTTGAATGTTTTTGGATTTTGATGTGATTTGGATGTTTTTGGATTTTGATGTCTTGGCAGCTTATCAAAGATGATCCTTGCCTACGTTTAAGCTCAAAGACGACGTAGTTCAGATTTCTAATTTTTTTGACATTTTTCAACTTTTGAGTGTTTTTGGATTTTGATATGTTTTGGATGTTTTTTGGATTTTCACATGTTTTGACAATTTGGATATGGACATGTGTGAAGATATCAGTTCTCTGTTTGGGATTTTTGTATAAAACCAAGCTAGGGTTGATTGATCGAATTGATGGATTGATGATGATGATAACATTGTTGAAGATACACAACAATGCAAGGATTGGGTTGATTGAGATTGATGATGATAACATTGTTGACGATGCACAATAATGCAAGGATAGTGTTAAGCAACACAAGGATATCCTGAGATGATGACTTTTTTATTGGATTTGATTGATCATGATTGATGAAGCTTGGTTTGAAACAAAAGATGTTCGAATGATTTGATGTGACGCTTGAAGGGTGCGTTAGATGCAACTGATAGCGATTGTTTGGATCGATGTAAAATGAAAGATGAAGTGTGATAAGGAACATTTTCTCGTCAAAATATGCCATGGACTAGTGATTTGGATTCTAGATCCCAAATGCTTTGACCAATTTGATTTCACGTTTGCAATTGTTTGGATCACCACATAAGTTGGAGGATATAGATCAAGATATATTCCCGAAGCAAGATGTACATATCTGCCCCCAATGTCTAGCAATGTACGAAATGCCATGGATGGATGCTTGGATAGGTGTATGGATGGATGGATATGGATTAGGTTGCGATAAGATGAGGAGTTCAGATAAAGAACATGCTCATTGGATAATGCTTCATGGCTCAGATAATGCTAGGTAAGATAGGATGAATGAGAACGACCCATGTCAAGATGTTTACCATAAGCAACCATAAAGTGTACACCAAAATTTTGTCAAGATCAAGATGACTCAGACTATGGATGCAGATATATGTGAATGGATTGGATAAATGGTTTATGGATGAATGGATTTATTATGGATAAGATGGATGGAATGCTCGCTTTATTACGAATGGGATGAGATGCTTTCACCTGAACTGGCACACATAGATGTTCGATTCCACACATGATGCATGTTTGCCAGTTTTTCATCATGGTCTTTCCCAAAGTACCACCAAAGTGGTTTTCACTAGAGGATGATTTTTTTTTTCTTTACTATTTTCAATCCTTTTTCTAATTTTTTGGATTTTCATATTTTTTGATTTTTTGTATTTTTCTGAAAGACTCTAAGCTCATGTTGAATCACAAGGCATTGCTGATGTAGATGCCCCTGTCATAATGTGTCATCGATATCCTGCTTGAAGAAGTTGCTTTGCTAAGATATGTGCACTTGAATGCAACTTTTGAGATCCCTGATCTGCTTCGTTGATACCAGGGTTAACTCTGTCTCTATGTGCACATCGCAATAGAGTGCCTTCAGAATCCTTATGATGAAGGGTCATTCCCAATACATGGTCAATGTGAGAACTAGATATCATGCGTGGAGGCGTGGATGGAGTGTGTTTAGGGATAAAAGATGGATTGGTTGATAGCTTGGAATCTTTGACTCTCCAAACTTGGGAAGATGAGTAATGATGAGTGGATACAGAAGTGTGCATGGAATTAGGGCCAACTGCTTGATACACTTTGTACGTTGCTTGAAAAGAATGCTTTTGCTTTTGTGGATATTTTTGATAGATACTTTTCCCTTTTTTATTTTTCCCCATAGTTTCTTTGACTGATGGAGTTTGATAGGGATGATCTTTCTTTGTATTCTTTGGTATCCATTTGTATCTGATTTGTCCATTATACTTCTCAGCTTCTTTTGCTTTGATAATGTTCTTCATACTTTGATTCAAATATTTCCTTTGATGTTGGACCCAATTCGTGGATGGGGTGATGGGTGGATGAAGATTCATGGTGTGGCTAGTTGTAGTATTGACACTAGTTTCATCATAAGGACTCTTCATGCTCCCTATGTTGATGATTGCACTAGATAAAGTTGCCCCTAATATGGTGGAAGTAGTACCTTTGTTCTTTGATTCTGCCTATTCTAAGAGCTCCTGTTTAGAGTGAATTCTCTGATAAATGACCACCGTAGATGATGTTATTTCAATTTGCTGCTCTGCTAACTCTGGATGTTCTATTTTACTTGTTTCCTTGAGCAGATAATGATGGATATCTTTATTCAAAATGTCCTCAATCTGAATTTGGGACATATTTGATCCTGGTGTTGACAACTCCGTTTGATTGTAGGAGTTAAGAATCTTCTCTTTTTGTGTAACACAATCTTGTTCTAGATGAAGATCATCTACGTGTCCATCTATAGAAAGCATCTCATGGGTAGATGGAAGAGTATGTGCTACATGGATATGATCATCTTGCATAGATAGGAGAGTGTCCATTAGCTTATTGTAGTATCTTGAAGATACAAATTCTTGATCTTGAATAATTTTGAGATTGCTTTCAACATGCTTTAGATCAAGCTCTTGACATGGGTTAGTTTCAAAGGATGGATTGCTTATAAAAGGTTCTTGGATGTTGTTATTAGGCATGGTAAGTAGTTCAATATCCTCAAGTGTTGAGTTTAGGGTTCTCTTAGTATCTGTAACCATGAGGTCGAAGGATGTCAATATGTCTTGGAAAGGACCATTGCTAGACCTTGGTGAAAGATTTTGATCATGCTTTGGAATAAATTCTTGAGATATGTCTTGTAGCTTATAAGGCGATGTAGAGACATTTTCAACATGATCATAGGTGAACGGATCCTACATTATGTCAATAGGATCAAATAATCCTAACACTCCTTGAAAGAGATCACTAAAAAGTGGCTCTTGATGTATGGTGAGTTGATCATCAAATTGTGTAGATACATCCTCAATGTGCTCCTCGATGGAGAGATTTTGATCACTATTTTCAACAATTGTGGTTGAGGGATTTCCAATGTCTTCAACCAAAAGGTAAAATGATGTTGACATTTCTTGAATTGGATCATTGTTGAGTATTGTTGGTGGATTTTGATCACGATTGAAAAGTGACTCTTGACCTATGTCGATTTGATCTTTGGATAAGATAGAAACATCTCCAATGTGTTCTTTGATGGATAGATCTTGACCCTTGTTCTCAACAGTTGTCATTTTTCATGTTTGTGATTCTATTTTTTGGGTAGCTTGAGAGGCTTGGGTAGCTTGAGAGGCTTGGGCAGCTTGAGAGGCTTGTTGCACTTGTTGAGCTTGTCTTGCTTGTTGCGTGGCTAGATATTGTTGGAATCCCCTTTGAAAAGCAGCTTGTAATTCTACATTGTATTGGCTTGATGTGGTGGAAGTTGGTGGTGGTGGGGGTGGTGGTGGATTCAAAATCATGTTGGATGTAGTGACAAAGCGGTTGAGATAAGCTCGAAGTGATCATGGTAGTGAGGGGTTGAGATGTGATGGGTGTGAGAGTGGTGGTTAGAATGATTGAAGGGATATTGATGGTTGGAATGACCGAGGTGATAGCTCCTTGGGAGACCATATTTTGATTTTGGATCAACGTTGTTGCTTGATTATATACCATTCGTTGGTGCGATGTTGATGGTATATTCGAAGGATTTGGCATGATGGTTTGATTGGTGTTAGGTAAAGGGGGAAGCCCTAAACTAAGGAATGATGTTGATAATGGTGGTGGATATTTCCCTTGGCGTAATGCCTCAACTATTTTGGAAAGTGCTGTAATTTGATCTCACCAAATTTGTTCTTGATTTTGATCTTGACTCCCTTGATATAGTTGATTTGGCTCTTGTTTAAGTAGATTTGGAGTGTGTAGTTGTGTTTGATTTTGGATAGTATTTTGATTTACGATGACACTTGGATTTGGCATGATAGGTTGGAATTGACCATTGTTCGTGTTTGGAATATTCATATAATTTGCAAATGTATCCATCCCAAAGTTTTCTGGATTCATGTTTTGAAAACTTGTACTTGGTAATTTTTCGTTTGATATGTAGGGATTTGGTGGGATGATGTTGTTCGTTTCAAGGTTCATGCATTGATTGTTCGATTGATAGACTTGTAGGTTTGGACTTGGATTTACCATCGGGAAATGTGTTCCAATCTTAGATTTGGGCATACTCACACTTGTTGTTCTATTGACATTTGTCGAAGGTAATGGTCCCATGTATGGATTGTATAAGTGTGAAGTTTGATAATCAATCGGCATTGCAAGGCTTTGAAGATTCAATTGATTTGGATTGCTCAAGATGTATGGATCAAATTTGTATTCCATGTTCTCCTTGTGTTTTGACCTTGTTGCAAAAATGACTTCTAAGGTTTTTAGGACCAATGACGAGATGAAGGATGAAAGGGGGTGAATGATGTGAGTGTTGAATGTTTAGGGATTTTGGATCAATGCTAGACTTAGGGCTTGATTTTTGATTGTTTGATTTGGATGATGAACTTGAAACCCTAAGATGTTGGATGTGATCTTAGGATGAACTTGTTCAAAGGATTGCTAATTTAACTAGAGGTATGAGAAAGGATGCATTCCCATGCCCTCTAGCTAAACAAGGTGATTTTGATTTTGATGATGTGCCTAAGTCTAGAATGATGTTGAGCAAATGCAAAAGGAATAACAACATCACAAAACTAGCATGAAATTATAAATGAAATAAGCATGAAATGTATTCCTAAATTACTTCAAACATCATCTCATAGGGGGATTGGTGCTACTTTGATATGAAAAGTAGCGCTTTCCCAACCCCTTTAGATAAGCTAAATGTTGCAAATGATGAAGATGGTGTGGACAAGATCAATTCTCAAATGAAGAGATTAACCTTGTATCAGATTTTTGTGGAGGATTTTCTTGAGGATGAAGCCTCTATTTAAAGATTTTCAAATGCTAAGAGTGTTGAAAATGGACCAATGTGGGACTAAGATTGGACAAATGAGAGGAAGACACTTGTCAAGTGGTCAGTGGTTGATGCATGTGCAAGATTAGGGAAATATGCCCATGAGAGGGAGAATTTGAATTCAAATTTGGCAATAAATTTAGAGAGGGGCACAAGAAAAAGAGCAATAAATGAAATGTTGGAGGGACAAATCAACTTGTCATGATTTTCAAATTTGAGGGCCATGTTGAGTGAAAATATTGGTTTTTAATAAATCAATAAATTGATTTATTTGTGCAAGTGGCATAATCTAGAGAATGCAAGTGGGTGAGATTAGCATTTAATCACGGTTAGATTAAACTAATGATGATTAGGTTAGTTTGACTTTTAGGACTTGGATATTTGATTTATTTAAATCAAAAAATGATGTAATATGATTTGGGATTTGATTAAATGGCCATTTGATTTATTATTAAAAGGTTGATGATAATGTTTATTTGATTTTAAATAAATGACCTTAGGAGATGGAATTTAATGAAATTACCTGATGAATGAATGAAGGTGAATCTGATCAATAGATGAATGGACCTAATATGAAATCTAATTTAGTTAATGAATGAACCTGGTTGAATGCATAATGTTAATTTTGCATGTCTACAAGTATAACTAGTTATAAGATATTACAAAAAGGGTGGCTCACTTCCAGGACTAATAAAACAAAATGAGAGGCTCACTACCTACAAAAATACAATAACAAAATGGCTTACAACAAAAAAATGAACTGATAATATACACCTAACAAGTGTTGATTCAAGTCCTTTGAAGCTTAGTAAAATGACTTAACACAGTTCATCATTTTTGTACTTCTTCACATTCGCACCATCATAAATCATAGCAATCTCAAAACTATCGAATATATATAGATGATTGATCCACAACCATCAATTAGGTCATCATAATTATATTTAACCTTTATTCACCAAAAAGATCAACTGCCAGCTTCAAGCTCACACAAAACATTCCAAATACAATTCCAAATGTGTAGCATGTTATGACATGTCAGCATGGACCTATAATAGGTCACACATACATCCGTAACAAAAAATTAATTCACCATAACACAAATTATCCATCAGATTGGTCAGAGATAGACCTAACAGCCAAATGGAACAACAAAATAATGCCAACTTGTCATACAAGCACATGAACACATGAGATTATAAAGATACACACTTCCAACATCCATAAACCATTCCCAAAAACAACAAGGAACAATTATCAACAATGGAGGATTGTGGACCAAAATACCAGAGGATGATAACTGCATATTGGTTCAGAATACTGGAACAAGATGGAACTTGAACTTGCAGTTGCAACTCATATATCATAGTGATGTCAATGACAACACAAAATTTAAAAAATGAGATGTTGTTCTTCATTATTCCAATAGATGATTCATTCTTTCATTTCTTATAACTATTAAGTAAGCTTTTGTAATTGGATAGTTAATAATTGGATGGTTTAATATAATATTGATTCACCCCCCCTCTTAGTATTCTGAGTGTTCAACAATTGGTATCAAATCTTGGATCCTTGGAAGAAGCTTTACTACTTTTGGAAGATGTTGAAGATTGAACACATGGTTGATACAGAGCTTCCTATTTCTTTGAAAGTGATTCTTGATAGTGGATACACACAAGAAGATTGCATGTTTGATAAATATGGAAAACTCAAAGTTTCTCTTCAAGAGCTTGAAAAAATTGAATATGAAAACAATGATCTCAAGGAAAATATTAAAGAAGCAAATGACTGAATCAAAAAATTGAGAGAAAATCAAGAAGTTCAAAGAAAGACATAAGGTGGTCAATGAGCATTTAAAACAAGAAAATAAGAATATCACCAAACTAAAAGTGGAAGTGGAAGAAGAGAAAAGAATTGAGGAATGTCTTAATGTAATGGTAAAAAGAAGAATTGATGAATGCACAAGGCTCAAACAAGAAGTGGTAAATATGAGATCAGATCTAGAGAAAGCAAGAATTCATGAAGACAAATTCAAGACAAGTTCTACAATGCTTGATGAGTTAATTATAGGCTAGAAATCATTTAAAGACAAATGTGTTTTGGGACATAAAAAAGAAGTCTCAAAATCATATCAAACACCTAATGTAAAGAAGACCAATGACCTA
Source organism: Sequoia sempervirens (assembly GCA_007258455.2). Classification (NCBI taxonomy): domain Eukaryota; kingdom Viridiplantae; phylum Streptophyta; class Pinopsida; order Cupressales; family Cupressaceae; genus Sequoia; species Sequoia sempervirens. The sequence continues at coordinate 533,761,446 of VDFB02000003.1, read as the reverse complement.
GGGAAGATTGAAGATAAGAAGAACAATGACAAGTTCCAAAATTAAGAAAACAATGCTAGAAGACCACCTATCAAACAACCAAATTCTCAAAGGTACCCATCTTACAATGGTATTTGTTCTTGTTGCAATAAATTGGACATAGAGAAATGGAATGTAGAAGAAAAATGAATCATAATGTTCCATCTTTTACTTGTGAATGCTATATATGCAAGAAGTTTGGACATAGAGAAAATAAATGTAGAAGCCAAATGATGAATGTACATAACAATGGTAGAATGGGTCAATCTTTCAATAGTTACTATTATACATCCTATGGATTTGGGCACAAAGCTAATGAATGCAAATTCAGAATGAATGAAAGGAATAATGCTTAGAGAAATGGCATATGCAACAACTATAATACACCTAGATATATTGCTAGATTATTTAGGAGCATAAATAAAAGGACTAATAATCTAGTAAAGAAAAATCAACCATTTAAAAAGATTGATCCAATTGAAGTAAAGAAGGAAATACAAGAAGATATGGAGAAAGAAAGAGGATCTTAAGAACAAGGTAGAATCAAATACTACAATTGAATCTATACCACCCTCGGGTACAAATAATTCCTTTGGGAATTGAACCTAGGCATTGGCTTGGGGAAGCGATAATAGATTATAAAATTAACCCTAACCAATATAATATATCATTGATGGGCACAAAGATATGAGATGGAGATGGATAGTTTTGATCTTTTGGAGAAGAATCTAGAAGAAAATATGTAAATTTGAAGATTTGTGGAGTGATTTACGATTTATTGTTGCATAGAGAAGGGTTTTTAACATATTTATTGTTTGGAATATTGAATATCAACTACTAGAGAAAAATCAAAGGGTTATATGTACCTACTCTTTGTCAATTCCATTCACTTTTATGTATTTGGTATGAGTAGAGCATGTTGAAGTGAATTTAAGAGATCAAAGGAAATTTGTGAAGTAGAGCATCCAAACTCTAGTTCAAGTGGAGCAAGAAAAAGGTATCTACCATTGTCCAAAGATGATATAGAGTTTTTTTTTAAAGCATTTAAATTCAATATAAATGACTACACCTACAATAGTGAATATGAGTGAGAAACCCCGACCAAAATTCAAGAACTACCCCATGAAAGTGAAGTAAATGGTTATGTTGACATATTATTGAAAATTCCTAAGGACACTACATAAGAAAGACATGTAAAATATGAGGAGAAATCCATGGAAGTGCATATGGAGTTGAAGAAGCTTGAAATAAAGAAGAAGGTGGCAAGGATGGTGGATGACCATATCAACACAAGGGATTCACTAAAGAAGAAATACGGTTGTTGAGATGAAAACTAGAGGGAGAAGAAATCACAACAAGTAGGTCCACCGAACCTAGAAGATCTGGAAGAACTACTTCCACCATTCCCCCTATTATTCAACAACCCTCTAGATCAGTTTCTACCACTAGCAGAACCAAGAGAACAAAAACTAGTGCTCTAGTAATAGGATTTCCTTAGATGAAGAAGAGATTGAGAAGGAAAAGCAAGCCTTCAAGATACATGTGCATAAGCAGATGAAGTTAAAGAAGAAAAAGAAATTAGACATAGTTGCACTGGAGAAGAAAAATAAAACTCTAAAGAGGCCGCACAGTCCAATGAAGTTGGGCTCACTATACAAAGGTATTTTGCATCATGAGATGTTGGGAGAAACAATGGCCTTGTACAAAAATGCAAATGAGGTGGACAGAGCCACCATAATAGAGGCAATCATCAAATACATTGTGATTATTGAAGTAGACATGGAGAGCATCAAGAGGAAGGTTCCATATGATGTGTGGAACTTCCTATTGGATAAGATAAAAGATGCCATAGAATAGGAAGAAAAGATTAGATCAGATTATGGGGAGAAAATTGGATTCTCCCTATCTGATTTTGACAAGGATAGATTGGCCCAAGTCTTTAGTGAAGAATTCAAAATAAAATAAAGGGTCACACTTCTAATGGGAAAATAACAAGATCAATTTAAGAATATGTAGAAGCAAATAGAGGAGATGATCACTGATATAGCACAAAATTATGGCATGATTCCCATTCCATCTGCCAACAATGAACAAGATCTGGTAAATGAAAACAATGGATTTACTGATATAGAATAAAATCCAGATAATACTCCTCTAGATAAAGAATAACGAGTGCAAGGAAATGTTGAAGATGAGAATGTTGCTAAAGGAGAAGCTGTGATCAAATAGGAAACCACAAAGGATGACACTCATATTCCTCTAGTGACATAGGTGACTACAAATCAAATAAACCTAGAGAAATCTATTCTTATAGTGGATATATACCAAAACATAGGTGAAGGTGAAAAGAATGAGAATGAAGAAAATAAAGAAAAAGAGAATGATGAGAAGGAATATGAAGAAGATAAGAGTGAAGAGGGTAAGCAAGGAAAGAAAGATAAGGATGAAGGAGATGAAGACAAAGTTAAAGAAAAGACCTATGGTGAAGAAGAATAAAAGGTAGAGGAAGAAGAAGATCCTAATACTTAAAACAATGAAGTAGAGAAGTTTGATAATTTACCTAATCCCTCTAGTGAATCCTCCTCTGATAATCCTTTAAAATGTCAATTGTCTAAAAATTTAAGGTTCCAACTAGTTGTCTCTTCTCAATTGTTTCAATTTCCTATGTAGTAAGTTATTTTTGATTTAAATAAGATATTTCCTATACATAAGTTGTAGCTAGGTCATGTGTTTAATGCATTATCAAGAAAAGAAATCATTCAAACATATTAGAAGAGTAGTGAATTAATGGGTGAAGTTGTATAGGAATTATAAGAGATCACATCAAGAACTAATGTTGATACATATTTGTCTGTTGTGGAAAATTTCAAAATATTGATTGACTCCTTTAAGGAATATACCTTTCGATTGAAAGGACAAGTGCAAAAAAAGGTTGAGACAAGGCTTACAAAGAATAATCCAATGGATATCACAAAGAAATGTGCATTTGCACATACAAAATTTGAAGAATGTTTCAAGGAAGCACAAGCTTGTGAGGAAGGAGAAAAAACACTTTTTTGTATTCCATGAAGTCATTGAATACCACACAAGGAATAAAATATGAAATGGAATCAATTGAATCCCAAATAGCTAATGCATCAAGTGCCTATGATCTATCACTAGAAAAAGATGAGAAAACATGGACTACTATAGTGGACTTGCATGATAGATTCTTCACTTTGTAGATCCAAAAGGAAGAGATTATCAAGCAGCTTGGGAATCTAATTAACTTGGTAGAAACAAAGCACATACCTATCTCAAGTGCCCTTGCTAGTATTGACAAAATCTCAAAGTTAAATCTTACCCTCGGTACTATGGAAGAAGGACAAGAAACATTGATGGAGCTTTAGTCTCTACATACGATGCAAGAAACAACAAAGAAGAATTGGGAAGAAGGTAAATCTATTTGGAAAGATTTTCTTTAGAAGCTTCAAGGGTCAGCATCTTCAGGTTGACCATTTTTATTTCTACACATTTTTTAGTTTTTCATGTTTTCAAATTCTTCTATATACATATACAAATGTATTAAGAGTTTTTAGTTAAGGGGAGGCTAGTAAATTCATTTTAGTTTTTATATATGTTTGAGGGGGATCACCCTTTGCCATTATTTCAAAGGGGGAGAAATGGTTGGAGAGATAGTTCAGGGAGAAATGTTTGAGGAAAGAAGTTTTGTTTTGGAAGATGTTTCCATCAATGACAAAGGGGGAGATTGTTGAATGAATGAAGAAGGTTGTCATTAATTAGTTGTCATTGATGTCAACACTATATGATGGATTTCAAAATAGTATGAAGGATGATTATAGAAGATCTATTTTGTAAAGGTGTTTGATCCACACACCAAAATAGTTAAGTATTGTTGCTAAGTGTCTACACTGGCATATTCTGCATGTAAATCCCTATGGCAATTTGGTTAGCATTTTTTCACCCATAAAAATTTACTTCTTCGATTCTAATATGTTTTTCATGGAAATAATTAGCATCTTAATTATGAATTTCATTTGATTTGGATAAGTGGTTTGAAAGTTGCAAGTAAAAAAATATCAACATACTTTTAGGTCCTATGACTAGCCGACCTAATGTGCATAAAGAGTTGTGGAGCTTAAATATGTGATGAAAATGCATGAGGGAGCTATTTTAGGTGCATTTTGACCTATATTTCATGTGTTTTGGTGTGAAGGAATTTTGATTTGGATTAGGTTACAACAAGGAATGTTTTGTATGATTTGGGGCTATATCTAATTTAGCCAACCTAATTGATTTTTGTGGAGTTTGATATATATACAAGGTTTTTTTGAGTTTATGAATATAAAATATTAATTTGTACATGATTTGAATGCAAGTAGTGATGTGAAATTTTGTATAATTGAGTGAATGAGTTGTGAATGTGGAGGAGGTGTACGAATATAGAGAAGAGTAGAGAATTATAATCTAAGTTGGATGAAGTGTATTAAGTTAGTATTTTTTAGCTTCAAAGGAATTGAATATTGAATATGTTAGATGCACTTTGTATCAGTTCAAATCATGGTTGTAAAGCCACTTCTCTCTATCTTTCTTTTCTTTGTGTACAATGAGTTCACTTGGACAGTGAGTCCACCTAGCAGTGAACCTTTCTGTAATATCTTATAACTAGTTATAGCATATTGTGAGATAATCCTCACCATTTTTTATCCCATTTTTTGTTTTCCATGTGAAAATCTCGGTGTTCATGTGTTATATGTGTTATGGATGCTTCATTCTTTCATTCATTATAATTGTTAAGTATGTTTTGGTAATTGGAAGGTTTAATCAAATATTGATTCAACCCCCCTCTTAGTATTCCAAGTGTTCAAAAGAATTCACAACTTTCTACTACTCACTATTCATATGTAATATCCTTGATGGATTGAAGTCATACTCATCACCTTTAATGATCAATTGTTGTTTGAATTGATTTGGAAACCTAAAATTATTAGTGCTCACAAAAAATGCATGCAAAACATGAACATACTTAGATAACACATGAAATGATGATTGAATGAAAAATGTTGCAATAATTTTGAAAATTCTACTCTTGACTGCTCTTAAATTATTTTTGCAGTATTTTTTCTCAAAAAAAATTCTCCTCTTTTTTTCTTATTAATTAAACTTGTGAAAATACTATTTATTTATATCTAATTAATCAAATTTCCCAAAAATTTAAATCTTGATAGTCGACAAAGGAATTTAAATTTTTAAATAATAAAATATCAACACTGACATATTCAAATTTCGAGCCAAAAGTGTTGGTCTAGGGCATGGGACACCCTAGACTAATTTCGTGCATTTTTCAGGATCAAAAGTGTCAAGGGAAAAATATTAATTTTTTTTTCCATTTTCCATGTTTACTTTTCCTAATATGTTTTGAAAATGAGAAATTATATGCATAATTAGGTCCAAGCACATAGAGGGGAGAAAAACCTAGTGTTAAATTTTCAAGGGTGATAATTTCATTGCTACATTTAGCACTCACTTAGTGAGAATATTAACTTATGCTCAAACTCACACTAAAGTAAGAATATGTCAAGAGGGATTAAATTATCCAAATATTGAAGATTTAATCAAGGAGAAATGTTATCCATAGAGATTCAAAATCCTATGAAAAGAAAAAATAAGGATTGAAATGAAGAAAATAATGATCCACCTTTTTGGAAGATGGAACCACCAATTTCCTTCAAGTTTCATTCAAGGAAACCTTAGAGATCTCAATCTAGGGATGGAAATGAGGGAACAAGATCTACAATAAGGTGTCCTAGTGGTGTGATTAAAGATAATAAGGGGTTCACCACCAAGCAAAGGCTTGGAAAGAAAGATACGAATGCAATGTGAAAAACTAACTATATGACATAGAGTATGAAACTAAAATACAAAACATAAAACTAAGAATGAGAAAAGGGGTACCTAGAAGAAAGATGTGATCAAAACAAGATCTGAAACCTTAAAAATTATAACTTTAATGCTCATTGGGACTCATACTCTAGTTTGGGTGATTTAGTCATAGACTAGGGTTTCTATTCAAAATTTGGAATCTCTCAGTGACTAATCTAGATCTCCTAAAATTTGGAAAAAGGAAATAACGAGACTCATATGCCTAAGGTGGTGATTTAGTTCTAGTATTAGGGTTTGGATAAAACTTTGGTATTCTCTAGTGATCTCTTATAGCTTCTCTCCCGTCGAATCTCCAAGTCAAAAACCATGAATTCTCTCTTGTAGGTAATATGACAACCTTGTAACAACCTTGATAGATTTCTTCAATATTGCAACTTAGTCTTCAAAGGATCTTAAAACTTCAAAGCACCTAGATCTACAATCATACACAAAGAGAGAAAATAATTGTTGATTTGTCAGAGAATGGGGGTTTGCCTTAGTCGAACCCCATTTTGGTAATCAAACCTTAATGAGAAATGAAACATGAATGGAATAAAATATGAAACATAAGATGAAACAATAGAGCCTAGTTTGAAACCTTGTGGATCACCAAACAAACATGAAGCGGCTTCAATATGTATATATTGATCATGATTCTTTATGAAGTATGATTCCTTGGAATTCTTCAATTAATCTTGAATAATACATCAAAACATTAGCTCCAAACTACATGCATGATGCTTCAAGCCCTTGACATGATAATGGATCTTGAATTGCTACAACAAATGATGAAAAAATATTCCCTTAAATTCCTTAGAAATACTCTTGAATACTCTATGATTCTCTTGTGAAGTATTAGGATGCTTAACTCTTGATTTATAGGTGAAATAATAATTTAAGAACTTGTTTATATAGGCATCCCATCTAACTTACCATTTATTAGATCCTAGATGTCGACACTCATGAAATTTGAATTCAAAACCCTAATTTTCTACTCAAAACCCTAAAAAGGGGCCAAATGGGACTCATACGACCAAAGTGGTGTATAGGTCCCATCTTGGTGGGGCTCATATTCCTAAGGTGGCGTATGGGTCCCAACAAGGATTTCGAGCAGAGAAATGTCTTGGAGTTAGGATATTAAGTGTATTTGTTGATTATGTCAGGATCTCGATTGAAATAAACCTTGCTATGCACAATAAAGGGTCTTAGGAGTCTATTAATGATGATATGAAGGTCATAAATGAAAGATGGCCCAAAACTTAATGTGAAGGTGTAAATATATACACTTTACAACACTAAATTAAGGAAAAAATAGGTCTATTTGTCTTAAAAGGGCCCTAAACCTAATGGGAATATGTAAAACACATTACAAGACTAGATCAAGGACACATTAGGCTCATTTTAATGTTAATCATTCCTAAATTAAATGTGAAAAAGGGATAATTTTTCCTACACTACAAGCAAAAAGGAACACATATATATGAAGTGCAATGTAGCATAACAAACATGAAGCATACATGATGAAGACACACAACATAAAAATGATCAAAATCCAACACAAGAATAGAAACAAATCATAATGCAAGTAAACACAATGTAAACATGCAAAAGGAGGGTTTCAAAATTACAATCTAGTAAGAGCTCCACATAGATATTACTAGGATCCATACCCAAGGTGATCATGACTCATAATATTAAAAAAAGTCTATGTTTTACTAGTGAACCACGAACCAATTAATTAGAGGCTTGTGAAATATGATATTCACTAGGTGACCCTTCTAAAAGTAGCAAATGAGAAACACACAAGGGCTATTGAGGACCATTTTTCACTAGGTGTGCTCCCATGTCAACCATACCACTAATTATAATCCCAATAATTTTGATAAAGCTCTACACAAATGAACAAAATTCCATCCAATTGAACTAACAATTTTAGTTTTTTTATGTGCTTCTCTTCCACTCTTATGGTTTTTCACCTAAAAGGAGAGAGATAGAACCCAAAAATTGTGGCGGTTCACTCAAAATAAGGTATGTATGATGTAATTATGACTAAATTCAATGATCTAAATGCAGCTAATTGGTAAAATTGACTGATTATGAATACAAAACTAATGAAAAATGCAACGTTTGAAAACATAGTGTGATATGCAGGAACTAAAAACATACACAAATGCAAAGATAATTGAATGAGACTTAACAAAGTGCACCTAGAAGTTGAATGTTGATCTTGGAAGGTTCTGGAAACTGAAAAAAGTCACTATTGATCACCAGAGAGACTCATTCTCCACTGATGGTGAATCAGTCCTCCTACTAGTAAAATGACCTAAAACTGCTTTATGACTATCGGGAACTAAATTATGACAAAATAAAATTTTCTAGCCTATAGGTGGGACTCATTCACCACTAATGGAAAATCATTCCTCCTCCAAAATTCTGCAAATTGAAGGGTCAATTCTGTAGGTCTAGATCTACACTTGCCTTCTTGTTGGGTTGACGGAGTCAAATCTATAGAAAAACGGGTTGTATGTTGTCTCCAAGCTTGAATTAGGGTTTAGTTGACTTGAAAAACTTTGATGAATTTTTGACCACTTTCCAACACCTATTTCTTTTCCAAATCTACCTACAAAACCTCCAAACACACATGCAAAGAGGGGGGAAATGGTTAAGGGTTAGAGAATAGGGATTTTCCTTGGACAAATCCCACTTTGGTAATCAAACCCTTGATAAAGAAATGAAATAAAGTAAGCAAGGTTTGATGAATAAATAACATACAAGTGTCCTAAGCTCACTAAAACCTTGTTGTAGAAGTTTGAAGATATGTCATGGCTGCTCCAAGATACTTGATAGATGCTTGATTAAATGATGCTTTGATAGATTGAATGTAAAAATGCTAATTGATGTTGAATGAGTGAATGAGATGAATGGGGGTTGAAATGGATGGAAAAACACTTATTTATACACACTTATGCCATAATTACCCAATAATATAACATCACATGCTGACATAAGGCCTTAATGAATAAAAACTAGAAAGAAATTTTGAATTATTTTGAATTTGGAGCCAAGATGGACTCATTCACCACCCATGGCTAATGGGTCCCACTCTAGGATTGCAAGTGGGTGTCAGGAATTAAGTTACATATAATGTTGTTTTTATCGAGTTTTAATTAAAAAATACACTTAATTAAGGCATGTGAATGCATAAAGGGGCCAAATAAAGCATAAGAAAGGTGCAAATAGTGATAACAAGCCTAGAAAAGCATGAAATCTTGTTACAAGACTTTACGACACTTTGAAATAGAACTTGATAAGGGATAAAAAGGTGATTTTTAGATGAATTATAATAAGAAGAATCTAAAAAAGTTTAGAAATGTGTTACAACACTTCACCACACCTTCACAAGACATCATAATTTGAATGTGAAGGACCTAATGTGAATGCATAAGTTACATTAGAACATTAAATCTGAGAAAAATAGGTCAAGCATCACAAGATAAAGACCTAAATGACCATGAAAATGTCCAAGATCCATTTTTCTATGGTACATTTAGCCCCCACTTTAGTGAGAGGATGAACTTGCTTCAAACTCATAGTAAAGTAGCCATGCATATTGAGAAGGATTGAAATGCACTTATGCTAAGACAATAGAATAACAATGATCAAGAGGGATGATCAAGCCCCCGTGATGAAGATCCCATGGAAAACTAAACATAAGAACAAAGGAACACATGTGTGAAAGAGAAAGAGAGAGAGAAGGAAAAGTTAGATCAAGCTTCGATCGTTTGTCCAGCTAGTTGTGGATCAAATCTAGGTTGTTTGTCCAAAAAAGAAAATGCATACTCACTCTAGTACAATGAAACTCATGGTAGTCCATAGGGTGAGAAGGCCCAAAAGGTGAGAAACATATGCTCAGGTGTTATGTACTCACAAACCTATAGGTAGCTATGGGGAAAGTTGTACCGCGGAATGGGCTTCCTACTCAACCATATCAAAAGTTATACCTCTTGATAACTTTAATAAGGTGCCACAAAGGAGAATGTTGGTTCATGCTTCATGAGACAAGGAAAGCATTGTATGCTTAGAACTCATGAACAAACAGGATGGCACCACAGGCATGCAAGTTGTGCTATGCAAGGTGGCCATGTGAGTGCAAAAATACAAAATGCAAAAGAAATGTTCAAGTGAGTCTTGTTAAGTTCATGCGAGGTCTTTAACTTAGGGAACATTAAGTCTAATGTCTCCAAGAGAGAAAAAATCAAAGAATATAATATTCACAACTTAGGGGATGAAGTGTGCCGCATGAGGCCGCTAAGAGGAATGTAATATGCTAAGATAGATCATGCTCATCAAGGACATCACACCCAATGTCATCCACAAAGTGACAAACACATCGTATGAACTAACAAAGCTGCACTAAGAACCAAGAATGCAAATGAATAATTCCAATGTATGCCCCCACTTTAAAGGAATTGTTACACATCGTTTGTGAGCAATTACTTTAAAGTAGCGGGTATGTGCAGATCATGATGGGCCAAAAAGTGGCAATATAATGGGTATGTGGCTGACGACACTTTTTTTACCCAAAATTGATGAAACAAAAAGGGTTTTAAAGGAGATTCTCAAATTTCCACCAATATAAATTATGCTTTACTTTGAATTTAATAAGTAATTATTATTCATTTTCTATTCAAATTATGACTAAAGTCCTTATTGATAGGACTGATTGAAAAACATCTATAAGCTTTCAAATGGTATCACATTTTTGAATCCAAAACATGTGTCACATCTCTATGCTTCACATACTATAGGATTATAAAAGAAAAAATGAATTTCATGAAGTTTTGACAAAGCAAGGTGGTCACATATGAGTTTTTATATTTTTAAAGTTGTAATAAAAAAATCATAATTAATTATTTACTTGGAAAAAATTACAAAAAAATAGGCATCACATCAGGACATGAGTCCTCTACTTATATCTAAAATATTATAAAAAAATATTATCATTTTATTGTGGTTAGGGTGGTCAGACAGATACCTACTTCTTATTTTTTCCCCGAAATTTAAGTACTATTGCACTGAAATTTCAAATTTTCACCAACTAGATTTAAAAAAAAAAAAAAACACCTAGTAGTTTAGAAACTACATTCAATTTTCTACAGATTCTATTCTTACATATTTTTGAAATAATATAGATAACTTATTCAAATTTTTATGTGAAATTTCCTAACTCTGATTTTTCTAAACTTTTTGCCACTTAAGGGCCTATTTTTTCCATGATGATCCTGCACATACCCTAGCAAAGGAAAAACACAAAATGAAACAAGAAATGAGAGAAAACTTGGAAGTCCCCTATGCCAAGTCATATGTTTCTGAGTGAGCCATAGATTTTTGGGAATGACGTTTATAGGCTACTCTTGCACTCTTAGGATGTTTCACCTAAAAGGAGAGAGATAATCCTCACTAAAAACCAATGTGGTTCACTCAAATTAGGAAATGTATGATGTAATTAAGACTAAATGAGATGATCTAAATGTAGCTAAATGGACTAACTGATTGATTATGAATGAAAAATGTATGAAATGTAACTTGTTTGAAAACACATTGTGATATGCAAGCATGAACTAAAAGATGAATGAATGCAAAATAGGATTGAAAGAAGGTTGAATAGAGCACACCTAGGAATTTGATGATAAATTTGGAGTGTCCTGAATGCTAATAGAAATTAGTAAAACCACCAGTGGGACTCATTCACCATTGATGGTGAATCAGTCTTACTTCTGGTAAAAACTTCTGAAAAACTGATTTCTAAGTGTCGGGATCCAGAATCTAACAAAGTCTACTTTTCCAACCTTAAGGTGGGTCTCATTCACCAGTGATGGTGAATCAATCCTCTCTAAATTTTTTGTGAAATCAAGGACCAATTTTATAGCACCAAATATACACTTGTCTTCTTGTTGGGTTCATAGAGTCAAGTCTGCAGAAAATGGACTGTAGGTTGTCTCCAAGATTGAAATAGGGTATATTTGACTTGAAACACTTTTTTGACTTCTTTACCACCTTTCAACACCTAATTGGTTGAAAAATCTACATACTCAAGTCTAAAAACACACATGCAAAAGGGGGAAAATGGTTAAGGGTTAGGCTATAGGGATTTACCTTGGTTAAATCACACTTTGGTAATCAAACCCTTAATGAAGAAATAGAATGAAATGAACAAGGAAAGATGAATAAAAAACATGCAAATGTTCTAAGCTCACCACAACCTTGTTGAAGAAATCTAAAGTTGTGTAAATGGTTGCTTAAAGGTACTTGATTAATGCTTGATTGAATAATGCAAAGTGCTTGAATGGATGATTGAATGCTTGAATGAATTATGAGATTAGGAGATGTAAAATGAGGATAAAAGCACGTATTTATACACACTTGTGCCTTAGTAACCTAATGATACCTCATCTTAGGCTGACATAATGTAATTTTGAATAAAAACCTAAAAGAAAATTTGAAATATTTTGAATTTTAAGCCAAAAGGGACTCATTCGCCACCCATGGTGAATGGGTCCCACCTTGGACTTGTAACTGGGTGTCAAGAATTAAGTCACATTTAATGCTTTTTGTCGTGTATACATTCAAAAACATACTTAATTAAGCCTTATGAGTGCATAAAGGGGTCAAATAAAGCATAAGAAAGGTGTCAATAGTGAAACTAAGCCTAGAAAAGTGTGAAATCTTGTTACAAGACTTTACAAAAATTTAGAATAGGACTTGATAAGTGTTGAAAATGTGATTTTTAGGTGAATTGTAATAAATAGAGTCTAGAAGAGTGTAGAAATGTTTTACAACACTTCACAACACCTTCACAAGATGCCATAATTTGAATTTTTAGGACCTAATGTGAATGTTCAAGTCACATTACAACATTAAATCAAAACAAAATGGACCAAGCATGATGAAGAAAGACCTCAAAGACCATTTAAATATCAAAGAGCTATTTTTCTATGGTACATTTAGCCTCCACTTTAGTGAGAGGATGAACTTGCTTCAAACTCACACTAAAGTAGCCATGCACATCAAGAAGAGGGTTCAAATGTACTTATGCTAGCAGGATGGAATGACAACAATCAAGATGGATGATAAAGCCCCCATGATGAAGATCCCATGGAAAAATAAACATAATAACAAAGTAACACATGTGTGAAATCGAAAGAAAAGGAAGAGAAACAAGAAAAGTCAGATCAAGGTTCGATCGTTTGTTCAACTAGTTGTGAATTAGATCTAGGTTTTTGTTTGAAAAAGAAAATGCATACTCACTCTTGGGCACCAAAACTCATGGAAGTCTGCTGGGTGAAAAGACCCAAAAGGTGAAATACATACACTAGTTGGTGTGCACTCACAAAACACATAGGTGGCTATGGGGAAAGTCATGCTGTTGAATGGGCTTCCTACTCAACCATAGCAAAGTTATACCTCCTGATAACTTTAAAAAGGCACCACAAAAGAAAATGTCAATTCGTGCTTCCTAATACAAGCAAAGCTTCATATGCATAGAACTCATGAAGAAAGAGGAAGGTACCACAAGAATGCAAGTTGCGTTATGCAAGGTGGCAAAAATGTAAAATGTAAAATGTAAAAATGTAAAATACAAAAGATGTTCAAAGTTGTCTTGTTAAGTTCATGCAATCTTTGTCACTTAGGGAACTTTGTGTCCAAATGTCTCGAAGAGAGGACCAATCAAAGAATAGTATATTCACAACTTAGGGGATGTAGTGTGTCGCATCAAGCCTCTAAGAGGAATGCAATATGCTAAGATAGATCACACTAATGAAGGACATCACACCCAATGTCATCCACAAAGTGACAAACACATTGTATAAAGTGACAAGGTTGCACTAAGAACCAAAAATGCAAATGAAATGATGCCAATGTATGCCCCCCACTTTAAAGGAATTTCTAGACACTGTTCTGTGAGCAATTACTTTAAAGTAGTGAAGGAAAGAAAATACAAAATGAAAACAAGACATGAGAGCCGATTTGGAAAGCCCCTATGCCAAGTCATATGTTTGTAAGTTAAGTTGTGTTGTGTAAAAGAAAAAAGAGAAAAAAAGAAAAGGGAGTCACCCCCAGAAAGGAACACACCAAACACATAAGGGATCTATGAATTTGGGGTTAGTATGTTCGTTGCTATAATGTTTTTATGAAAGAGCTTAGATCTGTCATCATTCGTCAAAGGACATAGAACTAGAAGAATGACACAAAGAGAGCGGAAAAAAAGGAAAGCAAAGTCCGTTTTGGGTCAACATGGAAGAGACATTTTGGTTTCAATGCTTTGCATCATCCCCAAAATGAAAACATAGGCAAAAAGAAAAAGCAAAGGAAATTTTTTTGGGTCGACATGAAGGAGACCTTTTGATCTCAATGCATTGTGTCATCCCCAAAAGGAAAACACAAGCAAAGAAAAAGAAAAAGGGAAAAGGGATTGTTTGGGTCAACATGGAAGAGACATAGGGCATCTCAACACTTTGCATCATTCCCACAAGGAAAAAAAAGAAAAAAGAAAACAAAAAGTGAAAGAAAAAGAAAAATACTTTTGGGTCAACATGAAGGAGACATTTCGGTCTCAATTCCTTGTGTCATCCCCAAAAGGAAAAACACAAAAAAGTGAAAAAGGCAATGTACAACATATATAAGAATATAGGTACAAATAGAGGAAGTGTACAAAGAGAGAGAACATAAAACGCACATTGTGAGGCAACACAATACGTACATAAAATCATGTAAAAGGAGCTAGTAAAGCAAATGTAAGTTAACCATTAATGAAGTTATTGGCTTCTCAATCTTAAGTAGTATAAGTGGAAGAAAATAACATAGTGAAGGGTATGTGCAGGATCATCATGGAAAAAATAGGCCCTTAAGTGGCAAAAAATTCAGAAAAATTAGAGTTAGGCAACTTGATGTAAAAAATTGAATAAGTTATATATATTATTTCAAAAATATGTAGGAATAGAATCTATTAAAAATTGAATGTAGTTTCTAAACTACTAGGTTTATTTAAAATATATATATATGTGGTGAAAATTTGAAATTTCAATGCAATAGTACTTAAATTTCAGGGAAAAAATAAGAAGTAGGTGTCTGTCTGACCACACTAACCACAATAAAATGATAATATTTATTTATAAGATTTTAGATATAAGTAGAGGAATCATGTCTCGATGTGATGCATATTTTTTTGTAATTTTTTTCCAAGTGAATTTGATTAATTATGGTTTTTTTATTACAAATTTTAAAAAATATTAAATCTTGTATGTTTGACCACCTTAACTTGGTCAAAACTTCATGAAATTCAATTTTTATTTTTTTAATCTTATAGTAAGTGAAGCATAGAATGTGATGCATGTTTCAAATTCAAAAAATGTGATACCATTTGAAAGCTATAGATGTTTTTCTATTAGCCTATCAATCAGGACTTTAGTCTGAATTTAAATAGAAAATGAATAATAATTATTTAATAAATTCAAAGTAAAGAATAATTTATATTGGTGGAAAGCTAAGAATCTCCTTTAAAAACTCTTTTCGTTTCATCAATTTTGGATTAAAAAAATGTCGTTAGCCACATACCCATCATATTGCCACTTTTTGGCCCATCATGATCCTGCACATACCCTGAAGAGACAAGAAAAAATGCATTACTAGGATAAGGCTAACAACTTATTTCCCCCACCTAATGTGAGGCAAGAATGAGGCAAGAAAGGTGATGGGAGGGATCATGCAATAGTGAGAATGAAAAATTCTACAACTATGGCATGATGAAAATGATTTTGTTTTAAGGGATGATGGGAAAGTAGTCAGTATCAGTGAAGTGATACTTGTTCAATATGTCATTCAATGCCTGACATTATTCAATTTGATTTTCAAGAACATGATGATAGTTGCAATATGGTATGCTAGAATCTTTAGGATAGATGACCAACCTATTCATAGGTGGTAAGAGTATAAGGCCTTTGTTTAAAATCAATTGAAGTTTTCTTTCACATTCAGGTTGAGGATGACTAGGAAACTTGAGCTTTTTCAAATTTTAAGGTCGTTTTTGTTTGCTAGATTCTCCTTTTTCATGAATGGAAGGAGGAAGAGGACCCATGGGGATCCTAGAATCCTTTTCATCATAATCAAGTAATGGTCGTTCATGTGGAAGGAGAATGTTCAAGTCAGGAGGAGAATCAAAGATCATTGTACCATCATCTCAAAGTCTCCAATACTCAAAAGGAGGATTATCAGTGTGAGGAGGATCTTGATATCCTAGTCCTGTTGTGTTTTATATTTTTGGTTTTTGTTCAAGAAGTTGGTGAATGTTATGCTTAGTTGTTGTGTCATATCCTTGTTTACTAAGGATAGTAAAGCCTTTGCCATATGTTTCTTCAAGGTTGATGGGAGTGTTTGTGACTTTGTGATTATAAAATGGTTGGGGATGTGTTTGTTGAGAGGAACTAGGTCCACTGGATGGAGGGATCTTAGGTCCTACTTGAGTTTTAGGATGTAATTATCCAAAGTGAACAGGAGGTGCAACAATAGGAAGCTTTGGTGGTTTCATGGATGGGTAAAAGGCTACATTGGCTTCAAGGTTATCAAGACATTCATTTAAGAACTTGTTCAGGCTATCATCATCTTCTCCAATGATGTCTACATCATGAGAAGGAAAATCATGAGGAGTTAAAGGAGCATGCAGAGGCTCAATGTCATTAGGATCACAACCAAAGGCACAATTGGACATGTCTACCAAGGATTTTAATGAATTCAAAAACTTATTAAAATAAAAATCCATGATGACAATGAATGCAACTAGACTAAAATGCAAGAAATAGAAGAAAATAGAGAATCTAAAAAGTATAATAGAAAGTAGCTATAGGAAACTGAAATGCAGGAAATACTTAGAAAATTCCTAAAAATGTTGTTTGAAATGTGTAGGTAGACTGATTTTCCCAGGGTGGCGAATGAGTCCAAGTATGATATTTTTTTTTATTTTTCAAAAATTAAAAGTGATTTTAATTCTTTTCAGATGTAAACTAAGCATTCAAATGCATATTTTCAATTTTTCAACTATATGATATGCAAAAATGAAGTCTAAATGAGTATTTCACTAATGTAATTTGAGAAACCCTAGGATGGAACATGAAAACAATAACCTAATTGAATGTTGATGCAAATGAAACCTAGAATGCAATATGTAACTGAAATCGACAAGATTAGGTGCTCAATATGTAGGTTCACCAAAATGAAGCATAGATTTTTGGGAATGAGATTTATAGGCTACTCTTGCACTCTTAGGATGTTTCACCTAAAAGGAGAGTGATAAACTTCACTAAAAATCAATGTGGTTCATTCAAATTAGGAAATGTATGATGTAATTAAGACTAAATGAGATGATATAAATGTAGCTAAATGAACTAATTGACTGATTATGAATGCAAAACCTATGAAATGTAACTTGTTTGAAAACATATTGTGATATGCAAGCATGAAATAAAAGATGAATGAATGCAAAACAAATTTGAAAGAAGGTTGAACATAGTGCACTTGGGAATTTGATGATGAATCTAGAGTGTCCTAATTTATTACAGAAATTAGTAAAAATCACTTGTGGGACTCATTCGTCATTGATGGTGAATCTGTCCTGCTTCTGACAAAAAAAATTGAAAATTGGTTTCTGAGTGTTGGGATCCAAAATTTGACAAAATCTACTTTTCCAGCATTAAGTTGGGACTCATTTTCCAATGATGTTAAATCAGTCCTCTCCCAAAATTTTGTAAAATTAAGGACCAATTTTGTAGTACCAGATCTACAATTGTCTTATTCTCGAGTTTACGGAGTCAAATCTACATAAAATGAATTGTAGGTTGTCTAGAAGCTTGAAATAGGATAGATTTGACTTGAAACACTTTTTTGAATTCTTGACCACCTTTCACCACCTAATTGCTTAAAAAATATGCATACACAAGTCTGAAAACACACATACAAAAGGGGGAAAATGGTTAAGGGTTAGGTTATAGGGATTTTCCTTGGTCAAATCCCACTTTGGTAATCAAACCCTTAATAAAGAAATGGAATGAAATGAACAAGGAAAGATGAATAAACAACATGCAAATGTCCTAAACTCACCACAACCTTGTTGAAGAAATTTGAAGTTATGTCAATGGTTGCTTCAAGGTACTTGATTGATGCTTGATTGAATGATGCAAAGTGCTTGAATGGATGATTGAAAGATCTAATGAATTATGAGATTAGGAGATGGAAAATGAGCATAAAAACACTTATTTATACACAATTGTGCCTTAGTAACCCAATGATACCTCATCACAGGCTGAATAAGGTAATTTTGAATAAAAACCTAAAAGAAATTTTGAAATATTTTGAATTTTGAGCTAAGAGGCACTCATCCACCACCCATGGCAAAGGGATCCCACCTTGTACTTGTAAGTGGGTGTTAGTAATTAAGTCACATTTAATGCTATTTGTCGGGTTTACATTCGAAAACATACTTAATTAAGCCTTATGAGTTCATAAAGGGGTCAAATAAAGCATAAGATGAGTGCATAAAGGGGTCAAATAAAGCATAAGAAAGGTGTAAATAGTGAAACTAAGCCTATAAAAGCATCAAATATTGTTACAAGACTTTACAACACTTTAGAATAAGACTTGATAAGTGATGAAAAGGTGATTTTTAGGTGAATTGTAATGAATGGAGTCTAGAAGAGTGTAGAAATGTCTTACAACACTTCACAAAACCTTCACAAGATGCCATAATTTGAATTTTTAGGACCTAATGTGAATGTTCAAGTCATATTACAACATTAAATCATAGAAAAATGGACCAAGCATCATGAAGAAAGACCTAAAAGACCATGAAAATGTCAAAGAGTCATTTTTCTATGGTACACCGTGTAAAGTTGTTTCATTTAAATGAAAAAGAAAACAAAATAAAATGAGGGTTTCCCCCCAAAAAGGAACACACCAAACACATAAGGGATATATAGATTTGGGGTTAGTATGTTTGTTGCTGCAATGTTTTGATTAAAGAGCTAGAAATTGTCATCATTCCCCAAAACACATAGAACTGGAAGAATGACACAAAGACAATGAAAACAAAAGAAAAATAAAGTCACTTTTGGGTCAACATGGAAGAGAAATTTCAGTCTCAACGCCTTGCATCATGCCCAAAAGGAAAACACAAGTGAAAAGGAAATGAAAAGGAAAATGGAAAGGAAAAGGTTTTGGGTCAACATAAAGGAGACATTTTGGTCTCAATGCCTTGCGTCATCCCCAATAGGAGAAACATAGGAAAAAGATAAAGTAAAAAGGAAAAGGGACTGTTTGGGTCAACATGGAAGAGACATAAGGCATCTCAACACTTTGCGTAATCCCCAAAAGGAAAACACAAAATGAAAGAGAAAAAGAAAGGGGAAAAATATACGATATATAGAAGAATGGAGGTACAAATAGAGGAACTGCACGAAGAGAGGAGAACATCAAACACACATTACGAGGAACACAATACACACATACAATCACACCAAAGAAAAAGGAAAATGTAAAAGGGGCTAGTAATGCAAATGCAAGTCAACCATTAACTGAGTTATTGGCTTTGCAATCTCGATTAATATAAGTGGAAGGGGAATAGCTTAGTTAAGAGATAAGGACAAATGCATTATGAGGACAAGGCTAGAAACTTCTTGGCCCCACTAAGTGTAAGATAAGAATGAGCTGAGGTGGGTGATGAGATAGGAACATGCAATAGTGAGAATAGAGAATTCTAAAACTATGGAATGATGAGATTGGTGATAGGGTACTAGAGGATGATAGGATAATAGTCGGTATCAGTGAAGTGATACTTATTCGTATGTCCTTCAATGTCTGACATTCATCAGTTCAATGTCCAAGAACACAATTATATTTGCAATATGGTATGTTAGAATCTTTAGGATAGATGACCAACCTATTTGAAGGTGGTAAGAGTATAAGACCTTTGTTTAAAAGAAGTTGGAGTCTCCTTTCACATTCAAGGGGTGGATGGAGAGGAAATTTTAGTTTCTTCAATTTGTAAGGCCTCTTGCGTTTGCTTGATTCACCTTTTTCATGGATTGAAGGAAGAAGAGGACCCATGGGGATCCTAGCATCCTTGTCATTGGAGTCAGGTAATGGTTGTTCATGTGGGAGAAGGACATTCAAGTTAGGAGGAGAATCAAAGATCAATGTACCATCATCTCGAAGTCTTCAATAGTCAAAAAGAAGCTTGTTGTCATGAGGAGGATCTTGATATCCTAATCCTATTGTGTTTTCATTTGTTGTTCTTTGTTATAAACATTGGTGAATATTATACTCAACAGTTGTATCATATCCTTGTTTGCTTAAGATAGTAAAGCCTTTTCCATATGTTTCTTCAAGGTTGATTGGGGTGTTTGTAACTTTTTTCTCATAAAATGGTTGAAGATGTGGTTGTGTAGAGGAACTAGGTCCATTTGTTGGAGGAAACTTAGTTCCTTCATTTTTTTTAGGATGTAGGTATCCCAAACATGTCAAGAGGTGAGATAGGAGGAAGATCTTGTGACTTCATGGATGGGTAAAAGGCTGGATTGGCTTAAATGTTGTCAAGACATGAATTTAAGAACTTATTTGTGCTATCATCTTCTCCAATGATGTCAATAGCATGAGGTGGACATTCATTAGGATTTGAAGGAGAATGAGGAAGCTCAAGTTCATTAGGATCATAGCCAAAAGCACAATTTGACATGTCCACTAAGGATTTTAATGAATTTCAAAACTTATTAAAGCAAAAAGCCATGATGACAATGAATGAAAGTAAACTAATATGCAAGAAAGAAGATAAAATAGAAAATCTAGAAAGTATGATAGAAATTAATAGCAGAATACTGTAATGTAGAAAATGCCCAGAAAATGCCTAAAAATATAGTTCAAAATGTGCAACTAGACTGATTCGCCCAGGGTGACGAATGAGTCCAGGTATGAGATTTTTTTCAATTTTTCAAAAAAAAAAGTTATCTTTATGATTTTCAAATGAAAAATGAAGATACAAATGAAAAGTTTAGTTTTCATAATGTTTTAAGGTGCAAAACTGAAATCTATATGAGATATTCACTAATGTAAAAAGCTAATGCTATGAGTCCTAGGATGTAAATTCTAAGATGCAAAGCTAATCTAAAAAGCTAATGCTATGAGTCTTAGGATGTAAATGCAATGCAAATCAGAAAGATGATGTTCAATATGCAGGTTCACAAAATGAACCAACAATTTTTTAGGTGGTTGTATGTACTTCTCTTGCACTCTTAGGGTTTTTCACCTAAAAGGAGAGAGATAGACCAAAAAACTAAGGTGGTTCACTCAAACTAAGATATGTATGATGTAAGTATGACTAAATTCAATGGTTTAAATGCAAATAATTGATAAAAATAATTGATTATGAATGCAAAACCAGTGAAATATGAAGTGTTTGAAAACATAGTGTGATATGTAGAGATGAACTAAAAACATAAACAAATGCAACATAACTGAATAAGACGTAACAAAGTGCACTTGGAAGTTGAATGCTGATGTTGGAAGGTTTTGGAATGCTACAAAAATCTTTGCTTATGACTAGTGGGACTCATTCGCCACTGATGGCGAATTAGTCTTGCTTCTAGTAAACTTTGCTAGAATAGGTTTTTGACTGTTGGGAATTGAATTCTAAAGAAGTAAAAAATTTCAACCTGAAAATGGGACTCATTCACCACTTATGATGAAACAGTCCTCCTCCAAAAATCTATAAATTCAAGGGTCAATTTTGTAGGCCCAGATCTGAACTTGTCTTCTTGTCAGGTTGACATAGTCAAATCTACATAAAATAGGTTGAATGTTGTCTCTAAGCTTGAAATATGCTTTAGTTGACTTGAATCACTTTGATGACTTGTTCACCACTTTTCAACACCTATTTCTTTGACAATTCTTCCTACAAGACCCACAAACACATCCAAAAAGGGGAAAAACTGTTAAGGGTTAGAGTATAGGGATTTTCCTTGGTCAAATCCCACTTTGGTAATCAAACCCTTGATAGAGAAATGAAATAGAAACAAGAAAGGAATGATGAATAAATAACATGCAATTTTCCTAAACTCCCCAAATCCTTTTTTTTTAAGTCTTAAAATATGTCAATGGTTGCTCCAAGATACTTGACAACTGCTTGATTGAATGATGTTATGAGATTGAATGCAAGAAAGCTAATTGATGGTGAATGAAAAAATGAGATGAATGGTGGTTAAAATGGATAAAAAAAACTTATTTATACACAATTGTGCCCTAATTACCCAAGAATACAACATCATAGGCCGAAATAAGGTCTTAATGAATAAAAACTCGAAGGAAATTGGAAATTATTTTAAATTTTATGCCAAGAGGGACTCATTCACCACCCATGGCGAAAGGGTCCCACTCTAGGCTTGCAAGTAGGTGTCGACAATTAATATGCTTTTAATGTTGTTTTTCAGGTTTGTATTCAAAAACAAACTTAATTATGACCTATAAGTGCATAAAGGGGCCAAATAAACCATAAGAAAGGTATATTTAGTGATGAAAACGCTAGAAAAGCATGAAATATTGTTAGAAGACTTTACAACACTTTGAAGTAGGACTTGATAAGGGATAAAAAAATGATATTTAGATGAATTATAATAAGAAGTGTCTAGAAAAGTGTAGAAATGTGTTACAAAACTTCACAACACCTTCACAAGACATCATAATTTTAATATTTAGGACCTAATGTGAATGCATAAGTCTCATTGCAACATTAAATCAAGGTAAAATAAGCCAAGAATCATAGGAAAAAGACCTAAATTACCATGAAAATGTCCAAGATCCATTTTTTTATGGTACAACCCCCTTTTTTCTTTAGTCACACCCAAGGGAACCATCCTATCCCTAGTCCATTCCTCAATGAAGTCAATTGGTTGAGGGATCTTGGTTTCCCTTGATGAACTAAAAGTGAAATAGGATGTCCTAAACCCCTTAGTTCCATATCCAAAAAGGTGAAACCCTATTTCTTTATGTTTATTTTGGTGAACCTGACCTTCGAACCATTTCTTTTTGATTTGGAGTGCATTAAATTCTAGATTTAGCTTACATTAACTTTGCATTAGATCTTGCATTAGTAAATTTGAATTTAGGGATTCTAAACATTACATTAGTGGAAAGTGCATATAGGTTTCATTTACGCATCTTAAATCATTTAATTTTATTAAAAATATGTAATTGCAAATAGTCAAGTCAACATACAATCTAGACACCCTAGAATCAACTTAGAATTTGCTGAATTTGGTTTACAAACCCTAATCGGGACTCATTTGCCCATCTAGGACATTTAGTCCCTATATAGGTCTTTTTCCTCGAAGTGTAAGTACTATTTTCTCTCTATTTTTCATTATCTACACCTGTCAAAAACCCTAAGTGGGACTCATATGCCCAGTTGGGTGAATGAGTTCTTGGAGCCCTACAAAAACAAACTTTTTTGAGCCTTCCAGTAATTTTTTGTACTTCCTAGGCTTGTTGATAACCTACTGTATTGTTTGGAAAGTTTCAGGAATTTTGGTTTCATGTATGTAGGTAAAATAATCCATTTAGTGTAGTCATTTAAAAAAAAAATCATTTCAAAACTCATTTCAATAGTGAAAATCTTCAGTCATGTAGGACATTTGTTTACATTTTTGAAGCATTGCATAAATTAGATAGCTTAATTTTTCATGTTAGCATGTTTTCCTTTAAGATATGTTGTTTTGATATCATTAAGAATGGATTATATAAGTACAACATCTCATCTTATGAGTTCAATTTAGATTACAACAATGATATCATTAAGAAACATACTATTCATCCTTCCATTACCTTTCTTATAGGTCATAATTAAGTGTGTTTTTGAAAACCATAATTGTTCTTCTCCCAATACCTCTCCTACTAGTGATGAAAACCGCAATCGTTCTTCTCCCAATACCTCTCCTACAAGAAGATACAAGCATAGATAATCATGAAAACCACAATTGTCCTTCTCCTCCTCCCCCTTGGATAGATATTATGACACAAGAAGATTAGATAATTGCCACTAATTTACCTAGTGTCCAATCATCTCCCAACACCTCCCCTACTTGTGAGAATGCTTTAGTGAAAAAGGATACAATCATGAATGATCATGAAAAACACACTTGTGTGGAGGATATGTTGATATTAAGTAATCCAATGACTGAAATCTATGACAATCCTACCTCTCCTACTTGGGAAGACATCATAGGACATGCAGATGTAATTATAGAAAACCATGACAATCAAATTTATCATTCTCCTAATATCTCTTCTAAATACGAAGAAGATAGTTTGGTGTTAGAAGATACACTTATTGACACTCATGAGAATCTTGTTACTCCCTTTTCTAATGCCCCTACTATTTGGGAAGACCTATTTGAACAAAAAATTCTGATCATTGGTAACCATGAAATCATATTTTTTCTTGTCTTGATGCCTATGTTATTTGTGATGAAGCTACTTTACAAAGTCTAACCATGGAATGTGATGAACCTCTTGTTTGTTACTTTCCTAAAAGCTCTCCTATTAGGGTAGATATTACCGCACAAGAGAATGATACCTTAGAGAAAAAGAATAAAATCATGGACAATCACAACAACCAAATTTGTCCCTCTTAAAATCCCTCCTATTGGTGAAGAAGATATTGTGGTGTTACAAGATCCAATCGCTGAGAATCATGAGAATCCTAGGGAAAGCATTATTGAACAAGAGAATGTCATCATTGATAAGAAAGAAAATCCAACCATTGATAACTCCCTTACTTGTGATGAAGTTATTTTAGAAGAACCAACCTTTGAATGTCATGAACATCTAGTTTGTATCTCTCCTAAAATATCTCCTACTAGGGAAGGTATTATGGTGCAAGACAATGACAACATTGACACATTTCTTTCGAACAATAATAATATGGCTTCGTTAGATGAATAAGATGAAGTGAAATTAGACTCCTATTCACTAAGAGATCATGAAAATAAGGATAAGTCTTTTGAGGTTATGCATATTATATATCCCTTGACACCAACCAGACATACAAAACCCATACAAGAAAAAGAAAAAGAAAAGTATATTGAAGAAGCCACAAAGTTATTGGAAGATGCTCAGGCCCCTATGTACTCAGTCTACCATAGATTAATAAATATTGTGCCAATATTTATTTTGGCATTTGACATACCACTTATTGTTCTTGTTAATAATTTTTGGTTGGTCGAGTACATAGCGGCCCGAGCCCCCTCCAAATGCATAAGTCTAAAAAAAAATGATGAAACCCAAAAGCCATAAAATAATGAGGGCCATTCAATATAAAACCCAAATTTTTAAAAAGGGTTTTAATTAGAATGAATTAATTTAGAGCATATGGGGATATTTCATTATTAACCCTTATTTAGTATGTAAACTAGTATTTAAAGAGGCTGATTTTTGTAATGAGAGGACAATGGATATTGAAAATTCTCTTGGAGAGAATAATTGTATTATTGGGAAATTATTGTAAAAGGTGGAGAATTTGAATTCTTTGAGATAGAGATTACAAGGTGTTGATTATTACACCAAAAATTATAAAGGAGATAGAGACTGTGAGAAATTGTTATGCAGGTGGGTATGTGCAGGATCATCATGGAAAAAATAGGTCCTTAAGTGGCAAAAAAATAAAAAAAATAGAGTTAGGCAACTTGACCTAAAAATTTGAATAAGTTATCTATATTATTTCAAAAATATGTAAGAATAGAATCTATAGGAAATTGAATGTAGTTTCTAAACTACTAGGTTTATTTAAAAAACAAAAATCTATTTGGTCAAAATTTGAAATTTCAATAAAGCAGTACTTAAATTTTAGGGAAAAAATAAGAAGTAGGTGTCTGTTTGACCACCCTAATCACAATAAAATGATAATATTTTTTAATAAGATTTTAGATACAAGTAGAGGATTCATGTCCTAATGTGATGCATATTTTTTTGTAATTCTTTTCCAAGTAAATACTTAATTGTGATTTTTTTATTACAACTTTTAAAAATATAAAAAATCGGTATGTTTGACCACCTTAACTTGGTCAAAACTTCATGTTTTTTTTTTAAATCCTATAGTATGTGAAGCATAGAATGTAACACATGTTTTGATTCAAAAATTGTGATACCATTTGAAATCTATAGATTTTTTTCAACCATCCTATCAATTAGGACTTTAGTCGTAATTCAAATAGAAAATGAATAATAATTATTTATTAAATTCAAAGCAAAACATAATTTATATTGGTGGAAAGCTAAGAATCTCCTTTAAAAACCCTTTTCGTTTCATTAATTTTGGGCAGAAAAAAAGTCGTCAACCACATGGTCCATCATATCACTTACATTATCACCACTTTTTGGCCCATCATGATCCTGCACATACCCGGGTAGAGCTTGGATATTGTAACAAGTCATTTTCATTGCTTGGCGATATTAATAAAGCAATCTACCTTGAGAAGCAAACCCAAAGACGTAGTCCTAATTGGATGAACTCCGTTATCAAGCTCGTGTTCCTCTCTCTTCTATCTTTTCATTCTTCTCTCTCCTATCTTTCATTCTTTTATCTTTAATTCCTTATTTGTTTTCTAATTACAACACTTTAGTAATTATTTAATTTGATTAAGTTATATAAACATGAACCTAGTTTGTAATTTAAATGGCTAAACAACATAGTCACACAATCTTGTTGGATCAAGATTAACTATGATTTAAGTTAATTTGCAAGTTAATTGTAAACCTCTAATTACATATCAAAGTGGTATCAAAGCTTTTTTGTGACTAGTGTTTGTAGAGGTTAATGATAACACGATCCAAAAAATAGCAAGGTGAAGGCATGCTTGCAAAATACAATCCTAAGATCAGTAAATGAAGAACTTTTCCAAAGATGGAAGGATCAGAAGCTGGAAAATTTTAGAGCTTGATGAGAATAGTTTTTAAAAAAAAATTCTTGAAATGAAGGAAATTGTAGTTCTTTTCCAAGAAAGACAAGAAAAGCGATAACGAAAGAAGTGTGAAAAAGGAGATACTTCAAAGCGAGAAAAGAAAAAAGATCGGAAGGACAAAGGGAAAGGACCAGGAGGTGGTGATGAGCCTCTGAAAAGTCCTTCTTCTCTATCTTCTCCTTATTCTTCTAATAATTCTACTTCTTCTTCTAATCCTTTCATAGTTGCACATAAGCTTAAAATTAAATTGGATGTAAAAATTTATCTACCTAAGAATTGTAGGGAATTAAATGTTGAGAAATTAGATGATTGGGTTCAACAAGTAGAAGTGTATTGTAGAGTTCAAGGTCTCTTAGATGATGCTCCTAGGATACAATTAACTACTCTTTGGTTGGGAGAAATAGCTCTCACCTGGTGGGAGAGTAGAACATGGGAAAAAATTTCACAACATGGTAGAGTCAATTTAATTTGGTCATAATTTTTTAATGCTCTTAAGAATAAATTTTATCCCCTAGGAAATATGCAACAGTTATTGATGAACTAGTAAAATTTTAGGCAAGGGAAAGGTCAAACTGTCCAAGAGTACACCCATGAATTTAGGAAAAGGGTTATTACATTTAATGTCACATTGTACACCCAAGACACATTGCTTAACTACACAGGTGGTTTGCACTCTTATCTAAGAAATTCCATTTTGGTTTTGAATCCTAGTAATTTGGATGAAGTATGTGTACAAGCCACACACTTAGATTCAAGAGGTAAGAGTAATTTCATTGATAAGTATGACAAGAAGCCATCTAAGTCTGAAGGTAAATCTAAAGATAAAGGAAAGAGAAAGAAGATATCTACCATTAAAAAGAAGGATGATAAGCTCACATGATCTCATTGTGATAGGAAAGGTCATGATGAAGATCACTGTGGGAAGTTGCATCTAGAATTGAAGTTGAAATGGGCTCGTAAATAGAAAGGTAAGGAGTCTGCAAATGTTGATATGGTTCTTGGTTCAGAGTATGAAGATGAAACTAAGATAACAGCAATGGGATTGAAAGGTAAGGCTTCTCATGTTTTTGTTGCTAGTTGTGCTTCTACTTCTCAAGTCCATGTTGTCCCTAAAGATAAGAAAATAAATGAGCTTTTTCACATAAGGGTTGTTGCTAAGCACACTAAAATTGATACTCTAATAGATAGTGGATCTCAAATTAACTTAATCTCAGAAAATGTTGTAAGGAATTTGAGATTGAAAACTACACTCCATTAGGGACCTTATTCACTAGGTTGGGTTTGCAAAAAAAATGAATTGCAAGTAACAAGGCAATGTACTTTAAGGTTCACAATCACAAGTAAGTATATTGATGAGATACAGTTTGATGTGGTTCCACTAGATGTCTATGGGATAGTGTTGGGTAGCCCATATTTGTATGATTGAAAAGCTATTTTCTATAGGGAATTTAATAATTATCATTTGTTTAAAGATGGAATTAGGTATATTGTACTCTCATAGGATCAAGATTGGTAGATCGTTTGCAAACACGTGGCAGTTGAAAAGGGTGATTAATGCAAGTAAAGATTTGTCTCTTATGTTTGTTAATTCAGGTAGTTCTAGACATGAACTTGAGGTAATCAAGACTAATCAGATGTTGTAGGATACACCAATAGTACAAGATGAGGAAATGGTAAATTAAAGCATTGATGATCCAATTCTGCAAGTTTTGGTTGGGAATTTGAAGATTCCCTTGGGTAAAAATGTTCCTGTTGTGAAAGATAGATATGTTGATTCATTCTCTTTCATATCTGTATTGTTCATCAGCTTGATATTAGTTAGTGTTTATTGGTTAATGGTTGTAACACTTGATGTAGATGCTTATGGAATTGATATACTAATGCATATGTTCAACAATGTTATTGTAGTCCTAATTGTGGTTTTGAACCAGATGTATAGATGGATAGGTGATATAGGACAAGTGGGGAGGCCATGTCCTCACTTAAATTTTGAATAAATGTAACTTTTGGAGGTCCAAAAACTCTCTAGTGGGGAGAACTGATCTAGGTGGATACTTGTAATACGAAATTAAAGTGTTCCACATGCTCCAAATTTTAGCATCATCTTGAAGAGCTTAGAAAATGGAACCCAACACAACTTGAATGAGTGAAAAAGGAGCCGATATGCTCAAGTTATTCCCAGTCAAATTTGGGGTCAAACTAGGTACAGAGGCTAGTAAAAAATGTGAAAATTTTCATCATCTCAAAAATGGTCAAAAACAACATCATCCCAAAGAGCTCATCACCATGATTCTGATTCCATTCGTTTCACAAAAATGGATTCTGTATGCCAGAGTTATGCCAAGTCAAAGTTTTAGTCAAATGGGTTGGCTTGATGATGTTAGCAAAAGTATAGTCAACACTGTCAGCAGTCATACAGTGATGTGGATGAATTAGTACATGACACATTGCATCTAATAAATAGCTGAGACAACATAATTGTGTCATGTTAGACCAATCGTCAAGTGACACGTGTCTTTGATAGCGTATAGAAATGAGCCACGTGGATGAACAACATGGCACCATGTGGCACCCTGAGTCAACCCCTCCTCTAGTGGTCAAGTTGGTCTTTACTAAAAGGGTTGATACCCCAGGGGGGTCGAACTCATGACTCCCCCATTTACAAGGTTAGTACTCTACCACTAAACCGCGCGATACTCTCTAGTATATGTGGTGCGTCAATTTTTAATAAAGAGTATGTGTCACATTTTGGTGATAGAGAGATTCGAACCCCTCATCCCCATGCTACCATCCAAATCCCCTACTGTTGTGCTAAGCACGTAGTTAGCTGTTATCTCTGGGTTGGTCCTATTTCAACATGATATAAGGCTGATTTATTCAAAATCTTTGAAACAAAGTCTCTAAAATTAAAATAAACTGAATCCGTTAAAGATTTATCATTGCAAAGCCTAAATGATGATATTTTAAAAGGGCTTAAAATGAATTTAAAGGATATTGTAAAGAGCATTCAAAGGATATTTTAGGGGGTTAGGATTTATTTTAAAATATTAAATACTATTAAAAGTCTTTTTAATAGAAATTAAGGGGGATTTTTAGAGATTTATCTTTGTAAATAGGGATATTGTGAAGATTATTACTTGTAATGGGTGATATGGAATGATTTTATAAATCATATGGTTACTTACCATATTGAGTAATTTTTTTATATAAAAAAGGGATATATGGCTTTGTAAGGGTAAGAGGAACTAAGTGGTGAGTTTGTTATTTAGTTTTCTTGGAGTCTTGCATGTTCAACTCTATGCTTTGGAGCAGTGTTATTCTACCGTACTTCAAGGAGAATAATTTTGTCTCTTTATAAATAGAAGACTTGACACTTTGTAAGTTTAAGCCTTGTAATCCATTTGGAGAATAATCGATGATCGGTCACTCTTTGGAGAGGGACCTGGAGATGTAGCCATATTGGTAAACTCCGTTATCAACTTGTGTTTTATCTTCTATCCCCTTTCTCTCTTCTATTATTTTCATCACTTTAATTTGGTTGTGTAATCATTGAATGTTTGTTTAAGAATCTTTAATTATGAAATTACATTTTTAAGACCTTCATTTTAATCATTGTAATAAGTTATTATTCATGTGCAACAGTCCTAGATCCTAAAATCAGATCATTTGAAGTTCAAGAATGAAAATTATATGAGATATTCATTAATGCAAGTTTATAAACCCTATGATGCAAAAACAATGCAAAGGCTAATGCAAAGAGTAATGCTATGAGTCCTAGGATGTAAATGTAGATTGTAATCAGAAATATAATTTTTTCAATATGTAGCTTCACAAAAATGAACCAACAATTTTAGGTTTTTCTATGTGTTTCTCTTACACTCTTAGGGTTTTTCACCTAAAAGGAGAGAGATAGAATTCAAAAATTGTGGTGGTTCACTGAAACTAAGGAATTTATGATATAATTATGACTAAATACAATGATCTAAATGTAACGAATTGGTAAAATTGACTTACTATGAATGCAAAACTATTGAAATATGCAATATTTGAAAATATAGTGTGATATGCAGAAAATGAACTAAAAACACAAACAAATGCAAAAATAATTGAATGAGACTTAATAGAGTGCACCTGGAAGTTGAATTTTTATCTTTTTAGGTTTTGGAAACTAAAAATAATAATTGTTGATCACCAGTGGGACTCATTCACCACTGATGGCGAATCAATCCTCCTACTGGTAAAATGACTTGAAACTAGTTTCTGACTGTCGTGAATTGAATTATGACAAAATATTATTTTTTAGCATATAGGTGGGACTCATTTACCACTAATGGTGAATCAATCCTCCTCTAATATTCTATAAATTCAAGGGCCAATTCTGTAGGTTCAGATCTGCACTTGTCTTCTTGTCAGGTTGACAGAGTCAAATCTACAAAAAATGGGTTGTATGTTGTCTCCAAGTTTGAATTAGGGTTTATATGACTTGAAACACTTTGATGACTTGTTGACCACTTTCCAACACCTATTTATTTTCCAAATATGCCTACAAAACCTGCAAACACACATGCAAAGAGGGGGAAATTGGTTAAGGGTTAAAGAATAGGGATTTTCCTTGGTCAAATCCCACTTTGGTAATCAAACCCTTGATAAAGAAATGAAATGAAGTAAGCAATTCATAGTGAATAAACAACATGCATATTTCCTGAACTCACCAAAACCTTGTTGTAGAAGTCTAAAGTTATGTCAATGGATTCTCCAAGATGCTTGATAGATGCTTGATTGAATGATGCTTTGATAGATTAAATGCAAGAATGCTAATGGGTATGTGTAGGATCATGATGGGCCAAAAAGTGGCAATATGATGGGTATGTGTAGGGTATGTGGCTGACGACTTTTTTTTACCCAAAATTGATGAAACGAAAAATATTTTTAATGGAGATTCTCAACTTTCCACAAATATAAATTAAGATTTACTTTGAATTCAATAAATAATTATTATTCATTTTCTATTTGAATTACGACTAAAGTCTTGATTGATAGGCTGATTGAAAAACATCTATAGCTTTCAAACAGTATCACATTTTTTTTAATCTGAAACATGCATCACATTCTATGTTTCACATACTATTGGATTAAAAAAAATAAAAAAAAATTCATGAATTCTTGACCAAGTTAAGGTGGTCAGACATACGAGTTTTTATATTTTTTAAAAGTTGTAATAAAAAATTCATAATTAATTATTTAATTGGAAAAAAAAATTACAAAAAAATATGCATCACATTGGGACATGAGTCCTCTACTTACATATAAAATCTTATAAAAAAATCTTATCATTTTATTGTGGTTAGTTGTGGTCAGATAGACACCTACTTCTTATATCTTCCCTAAAATTTAAGTACTGCTGCATTGAAATTTCAAATTTTCACCAAATAGATTTTTTTTTAAAAAATAAACCTAGTAGTTTAGAATCTCAATTCAATTTTCTACAAATTCTATTCTTACATATTTTTGAAATAATATAGATAACTTATAATTCAATTTTTTATGTCAAGTTGCCTAACTCTGATTTTTCTAATTTTTTTGCCACTTAAGGGCCTTTTTTTCCATGATGATCCTGTACATACCCTAATTGATGTTGAATGAGTGAATGAGATGAATGGGAGTTGAAATGGATGGAGAAACACTTATTTATACACACTTATGCCCTAATTACCGAATAATACATCACATGCCGACATAAGGTCTTAATGAATAAAACTCTGAAAGAAATTTTGAATTGTTCTGAATTTGGAGCCAAGAGGGACTCATTCACCACCCATGGTGAATGGATCTCACTCTAGGCTTGCACGTAGTTGTTTGGAATTAAGTTACATTGAATGTTGTTTTTGGGTTTGAATTAAAAAATGCACTTAATTAAGGCATATGAGTATGTAAAGGGGCCAAATAAGGCATAAGAAAGGTGTAAATAGTGATAAGAAGCCTAAAAAAGTGTGAAAGCTTGTTACAAGACTTTACAACACTTTGAAATAGAACTTGATAAGGGATAAAAAGGTGATTTTTAGATGAATTATAATAAGAAGAGTCTATAAAAGCATGGAAATGTGTTACAACACTTCACAACACCTTCACAAGACATCATAATTTGAATGTTAAGGATCTAATGTGAATGCATAAGTTACATTGCAACATTAAATCTTAGCAAAATAGGTCAAGCATCACAAGAGAAATACCTAAATGACCATGAAAATATCTAAGATCCATTTTTCTATGGTACACCAACACATCACTAAGTCCAACTTGTGTTAATGAAGTGAAGCACACAATGGAATGTATTCCCCCTCCTTAAATTAATTGCTAAAATCCAGTCTATGAGTAGTTGCTTTAAGGTAGAATAAAATGATCAATAAATTCAATATGATAAGGTTATAAGAGCTTATTTGGAAAGCCCTATGCCAATGATATGTTCCCAAATAAATCTAATCATGAAAAGTGTTTTCCCCAAGACAAAGCTACATAACAAGACAAAACATTATCACATAAGGGATCCATAGATCCAAGGTCAATATAGACCATAGATAGTAT
Source organism: Sequoia sempervirens (assembly GCA_007258455.2). Taxonomy (NCBI): domain Eukaryota; kingdom Viridiplantae; phylum Streptophyta; class Pinopsida; order Cupressales; family Cupressaceae; genus Sequoia; species Sequoia sempervirens. Next base: position 533,727,874 of record VDFB02000003.1, on the reverse strand, counting down.
GTAATATGATTATACTCATAATCAAAATCATTCCTTGAATAATTTTATAATTATGGACACAATAGAAGAATAAAACATTAAGACAAAAAACACACTTTTGGGTCAAAGTGGAAGAGACCTATATGTCTCAATTCCTTGCATCATCCCAAAAAGGAAATCAAAAGATAACAAAATGGTCATGAAATAATATGAATAAAGTTACAAATATATGAATGTCACAACAAATTCATTTCCTTTTTATCCTTGTGCCAAAAAGGACAACAAGGGTCATCCAAAGAAAACTAACATACACAAAGACAAATAAAATATCACAACACAGGAGACAACATTGCATGTAACAAAACATATAACACACATAAAAGGGTACTGTACATGCAAGATGATCTAAATCAAGTCATCCACATCCCAATCTTGCTCATCATATATAGGAGGAAAAAAACTACCTAAAGGGACTACAACGAGTATCACCATGTTCAACACATGAAGGATCACTCTCATTAGGAGGATCATCACAGTTGCCTCAATCTAAATCCATATATTTTGAAAACAAAAGATATAATTCATTATGAAATTGTTCATCTATTTTAGCATCTTCATATTCACTATCCATAATTATCACAATAGGTAGTCTAAGAATAATATTAGTCACATGTTCACTTTTCATTCTTTGTGTATGTTGAAACATGTAAGGTCAAATTGCATGGTTTGGTGAGGACAATGAGATGGAGTCAGGTGATGATGAGGATAGATGAGCAGGATTTAATTCATTGGGATTGGTTTGGATAGGTGGTTGGTTTTTAGGTAATTTTTTATTCATTTTAGCCAAATGGTGAATAATGTACATCTACACTTACACTCCTTTGCACTTATATTTAATCTTGTAGGGGTTTCAACTTGTGAAGGTGTAATAGAGGGATTTTCCACCATTGATCTATTTTCTTCCTTTAGAGGAGGAATTGAAGGGGCCACCACAGGTTGGGGAACCACTATATCCTTAGATGTATAAATTTTTTTTCTCCTTTGGAGCCACAAATTTAATTATATAGTTATCTCTTGGTCATGTATAGGATATTGGAGGTTGAGGTGTAGCATATATGTCTAGTATTCATAGGATGATATTTGATTTAGCCATGGGTTCATCCACAACCTGTTGGGTGGGAGGAACAACCATAGGAGTCACAGTATACTGATCATCCTCAGGTGGGATGTTACTAAGGGATAACTTGGCTATATGTTTAGCTTTAAATTTTTGATATGATATGAAAAATTAATCCCCACAAGGCTTAATAGGTCCAATAGGTTGAGGTAAACAATAATCCAATGAAAATTTTCCATGGGAAGCCAAAGGTTTAAACCCCCTATGGTAAACTATATGTATTTCATCCTCAAATGGAAACTTGATGCATTCTAGATTATTGATGGGATCACATTCATTGAGCATAGCCATGGATGTACACTAATATTTTCTCATTGACATCAACCAACTGGATGTGATTAGAATCGATAAGGTCTTGCAATTGGTTCTTAAGATGCATACTTTGATCTGTATCATATTTAGCTATATGATGGTATTGACAAAATGCTTTTACATTGTTAATTTGGATTTAAAGGTTTAGTTGTATCCATAGGGTTAATTAGAGGTAATTGGGTTAAGTTCTTATTTAGAAATTGTAACATTATTGTATGAAGAGATTCAAGCAATCATGCGAGTTTTTTATCTCTCGGCCTAAACTAATAAGAGTTGTTTTTGTGGTAGTGACATTCATTTCAATATTATTAGTATCTTGAGGAGTGTTTATCCTAATGAAATTCTTGTTTTTTTTTAAATGATTGGTAATTTTTTTGAGGTATGAATTTGAATTGGTTAGTAGGATTCATTAAAGGTGTGCCCATATATTGACTAATCGATATTTGATAATCATGAAGAGTTGTACACAACGATTCAAATCATGGGTACTTCATCAATAATATCTTGTCTCAAATATGAGGTTGAAAACTTCCTATAAAGACCCATTGAATATCAACATCAAGAATACTATAGGATATTTATGAGTAAAAAATTGGTAGCATCCTATAAAGTCTATTACATTTTCCTTAGGTCCTTGTTTACAATGCACTAAGTTAGTTAACATCACTTGAGGACCAATTTTTTCTTGAAAATGTTTGAGAAACATGTTAAAAAGCTAGGTGAATGAGTTTATAAAGTTATTAATTAATGATGAAAACCATTCCAAGGACATGCCTTTCAATGATCTAGGAAAGCTTTTAGCTGGGAGCTTTTCCTCAAAAATGAAGTCACTACACTATGTGGTAAAATTTTATACATGGTTGTTAGAATCTCTTTTACCATTATACTTCTCGAATTGAGGTATTTTAATATTTTTAGGTATAGGTGTTTTGAGGATAGTAATTGACTATGGGTTACATGTAAATGTATTATTGGGGTATGTACAGGATCATTATGGAAAAAATAGGCCCTTAAGTGGCAAAAAATTTAGAAAATTAGAGTTAGGCAACTTGACGTAAAAATTTGAATAATTTATCTACATTATTTCAAAAATATGTAAGAATAGAATCTATAGAAAATTGAATGTAGTTTCTAAACTCTAGGTTTATTTAAAATAAAGAGAAAAATCTATTTCGTGAAAATTTGAAATTTCAATGTAGTAGTACTTAAATTTTAGGGAAAAAATAAGAAGTAGGTGCTTGTCTGACCACCCTAACCACAATAAAATGATAATATTTTTTTATAATATTTTAGATATAAGTAGAGGACTCATGTCTCGATGTGATGCATTTTTGTTATAATTTTTTTCCAAGTAAATAATTAATTATGATTTTTTTATTACAACTTTTTAAAAAATAAAAAATAATATGTCGGACCACCTTAACTTGGTCAAAAATTCATTAAATTCATTTTCTTAAAAAATTCTATAGTATGTGAAGCATAGAATGTGACACATGTTTTGGATTCAAAAAATTTGATACTATTTGAAAGCTATATATGTTTTTCAATCAACCTATCAATGAGGGCTTTAGTCATAATTCAAATAGAGAATGAGTAATAATTATTTATTAAATTCAAAGTAATGCATAATTTATATTGGTGGAAAGTTGAGAATCTCCTTTAAAAACCCTTTTCATTTCATCAATTTTGGGTAAAAGAAATCACCAGCCACATACCCTACACATACCCATCATATTAGCACTTTTTCGCCCATCATGATCCTGCACATACCCATTGAGGTTTCAGATTTTGATTCTAATTTAATGTGGAGATTGTTGTTGAAGTGATGTCACATTTTTCAAATTTTGGTTTATGACTAGATAATTTTTTGACATGTTTGAAGATTTTGTTGGATATGGTGATGTGTAAGTGATTAGTGGGATACTATGTTGCATGTTTATGAGGGGTGATGAATATGGAGGTGTTATGGATGATGTGACAAAACTATAAGGATTACCAATAGGTAGCCCTAAGCTTTGATTGAGGAAATTGGTATCTTTTATTGCTGATGCTATGGTTGGAGGTGTGAATGTGAGTAAAAGGTATGGTTGTGGGTTACAAAACATGTTTTCCTATTTAGTATTGAGCATTTACAAATGCTTGAGTGTAACTAGTTGTCGTAAGGATGTTAGCATCTACTATGTGAGTTAGGCTAGAGAACACTTTTATTCCTTGGGAATCATTGATCAAATTCCTAAGATGGTGCACAATAGGCACTATCTCTATAGCTAAAGGGTGTGGTACTTAAATAGTCTTGAAGACCCTCTAGAACCCTATCCAATTGTTTTAACCTATCATCAAGAACATCAAAAATAGTTACCTCTAAGTCCACATAAATGTTAGGTTTTTAGGAAGTCATAGGTAATGTAGGATTAGGAAAGGAGTCCAAAATGGATTCAGTATTAACTATCTTATGTGAAAGAGTTATAGGACTCAGACTCCACAATGGTGTTGATTGCAGCATGAGAGGCAATAATCCTAAAGCTATGTCTCGTAGGGGTATTCAAAATAGGAAACTAGGTCATCGAGCTATTATGAGTTTCAAAACACTTGATTAAGCCTACTATGAGAGGAAATTACAGGACAGTGGGAACAAATGCAACATATTGTAAGACTAGAAAGTAGAAACACACAGTAAACACAAAATCAGACCTATGATCAAAATATAGGTTAAAATTGATAGGTCTAGGGTGTGGTGCACTCCAAACCGACAAGGTATTTTTTCTAAATTCAAAATTTAGATGTGTTATATAGTGTTTAAGTGTATTATTTTGTGACTATGCATGTCTAATAGTAAATAAATTACTAGAATTTTATAGAATTATGATTTTGAAATGTAAATGCAACTATCCAATCAATTTTCATGATTTTCAACCAATAAATGAAATTCAAAATGTAATTTTCAAATTGTAAAATGTAGAAATTTACTTTCCCTAACTTGAAAAAATTGGAAATTAATTTTTTTTGTTTTTGCAACAATAACAATGTACTTTTTCAACTTTTTCAATATGGATATGCCTAATTTGAATTCTCTGAATACTTTCAGATTTTACTTCAAATTTTATATGACCTAATATAGATCTGTAAATATAATAATGATGTAGATCTAACCTATAATGAGTGAAACTAACCTTATTTGATCATTTGAATGTAAAATGTTATGCAATTATTTTATTTTTCAATGCTTTTTATGAAAATGATGAATGCAAATAAACTAAGATTAAACTTAGATCTAAGATGATATACTTCATATTTCAAAATATGAAAAAGTGTAAAAAAGTCAAGTTCACCAAAAAAAAATGGTTTTGAAAAGGTATCTAGGTTGTAAATTACACTCTTCCCAAGTTGATGGAGTCATTAGAAATGATCTCAAACCCCATATGTCTACAAACCTTATAGGAAGAGCCAAAATTGTGGATCAAGATTCTAATCCATTACTTTGGTGGTGGTGGGGATGCTTAGATATTTTTATTTTGATATGATGCGATGATGTAACTAGGTCTAATATGAAAATGTAGTGATCTATTATGAATTCTAAGAAATTAAATGCAAAATTATAGAAATTGAGCCCATAAAGACAAAAGGAAGACATAGTGGCACTTGGTATTAAAATCTAAAGGCTAAAATAGCCAGTCTAGGGTGTGGTTCACCCCACTTTGAGCACCTAATTTTTAGAATCTAATTTCATAGGATTGAGGTCACCAGTATGTATCTTTTGATCCTCAAGAGTTATTATTGTAATTTCATCTATTGATGAGAAAATATAGATTTTGTGATTTCACAAATGTAGATTTTAAGTGCATGAATGAACAAATAGCCTTCATGAATGAACAAATAGCCTTAAATATTCCTCTAATTCACTTTAGATCTACAATTTTCACACATGAAAAGAGGGGAAGGGTTCTGCCATATAGATTCTTTCCTAAGAAAACCTTGTATTGGCATTCCTACCTCAATAATGGAAAAATTGATGATTAAAGAGAGCTTATCCCTTGATGGATAGAGACTAATGATAAAAAACTAATGAATTCACAACTTGTTGCAACTCACCACTTGGATATCATCTCCTTGATGGACTAAAGTCATACTCATCACCTTCAAGGATCAATTATTGCTTGAATTGATTTGAAAACCTAAAAGTATTAGTTCTCACAAACAAAATGCATGCAAAACATGAACACACTTACATAACTAATGATGCTTGAATGAAAAAATACTACAACAATCTTGAAAATTATGCTCTTGACTCCTCTTGAATGATTTTTTAAATATTTTGGTTCAATAGTTTTTCTCCTCTTTTTTTCTTATTAATTAAAATTGTTAAAATAGTATGTATTTATATGCAATTAATCTAATTTCCCAAAAATTAAATCCTGATAATCAACAAAGGAAATTAAATTTTAAATTAATAAAATACTAACACCAACATATTCAAATTTGGAGCCAAAAGTGTTGGTCTAGGGCATGGGGCGCCTTGGACTAATTTCTTTCTTTTTGGAGATCAAAAGTGTTGGGAAAAATATTAAATTCATATTTCCATTTTCCATGTTTAATTTTTTGAAGATGCTTTTAAAATGGGAAATTAGATGCATAATTAGGTCCAAGCACATAGATGGCAGCAAAACCTAGTGTGAAATTGTCAAGGGTGACAATTTTTGACACTACAAATATTCACTAATAATATGTGCAAGTAACAATTGATTTTTTAAGATTGAAATTTAGCATGTAATTATATCTAGGTGATGTTAATTTCATTATCTAAAATGAAAAAGAGTTAACCCTTTAAATATTACACCAAGGATCAAATGAAATTCTCTCATAACTTGGATCAACATCCAACAATAAGAAAGAGACGCAAAGTTGGCCCTAGATTTGAATTTAAATTTTACACGGGGCTATGCTATGAGTGCAAAAATAATCTATATCACTTTCATTACTTTGGATCTAATGTAATCTCTAGGGAAATAAAAAATATTAGTCTATAGTAATGAGTGTTGATGGCAACAAATAAAGATTAGTTTGTGTTTTGAGTCTCATCTAGAATGCATCATTTGTATGCTTGTTATTGAATAAAGGTTAACCAAGTCAAAGTGAGTTCAAAACAAATATTTAGATTACATGGTATCAATTTTTACCATTACAAAACTAAAATAAGGGTATGACATTAAGTTTTTACTCAATATATATGCATTATTTTGAAACAACTAGCTATTGGAATGTTACATGCATTATTAAAACAAAATAAAAAAGTATCCTTTGTATGGTTAAGACTTGTGTTATCAATGTTGGGTATATTTGTAAATAATCATTATTGTTGATATTATAATAATTTAAAGTTTTCCTATTTAATTTTATAAAAGCATCCAAAATCTTATAAATTATCACACCCATATAATTATTAATATGTTTTGTTCAATGATGATTAGCACGAATATTTATAACCCTATTGTCTAAGCACTATAGGGAATTAATTTACCAAAAAAAACATAAATATTTATAACCCTATTGGGTCAAGTACTACTAGAAATGACTCTACCAAAAAATATAAATATACAATACTTGGCCAATAGAATTATAACTAGTAATAGTAATTAAAGGTGTTATCAAAAGAAAGATAGACAAAAATATTTATAACTCTATGAGTAAATACTAAAAGAGATTGGCTCCACTAAAAAATATATATACTATGAAGTAGTATTAGATTCTTAATACATTAAATAATCTAATCTTCTAGCAAAAATAAAATCATGTCACAATTAGATATTAGGTCAGTAAAAGGTGACATTAACAATAAGATTTAAAACTAAAAATTAATCCAAAAAATGATAATTATACTAGAGATAATATATTTATAATATCTATTTTTTTAATAAACATATTTATAATTATACTAAAAATAATTTATAAATAAATTGGCATACAGAAAATTCACCGCCAGCAATTCACTGCCAACAATTTACTACTGGAAAATTCACCGTCATGACAATTCACCATGCAAAAAATTGATTGCATGATTTTTTGGCTGTTAATTTTCCATGGTGGTGAATTGCTAGTGGCGGTGAATTTTCCCATAGTGAATTGTTGATGGTGAATTTTCCATCGGTGAATTGCTAGCAGTGAATTTTCCTAGAGCCAAATAAATAATATTTTTTATTATAAACATATTTTTATTACACCAAAACTTAATTATTCTATTCCACTTTTTCCTTCATTATGGAACTTCTTTAATTTCAATAAATAATAACATAACCACCCATGCCATGGAATTTTAAATGAATTTAACACTTCAACTAAAGCCTCAACTTCTTTCCATGTTTCTAGGTGGCCCAAGTGTTTTTCTTCGCATCTCAATATCATTAACCACAAATATAAATCGACAAGACGAGTCTTACCATCCCTTTATATCCAAATTACAACAAAATTTTGAAAAAAAAATATTTAAAAAGTATATTATTTGAACAAGAGATATATACAAAATTATTTTTGTATAGACACAAAAATAATATAGGCAAGTAAACATTTTGCATTAATTTATTTTTCACTTTTCTTGTTAAGTTCTAAACAAACATCAACAAATATGTAGGTCACTACTATTGCAAAATAGCCGCCTGATGGAACCCTTCAAAAAATTCTTGGTTCCATTTGTTGTATTATTTGGCTTGGACTCTTGTCTTGCCATGTGGTTATGTTCCTTGTCACTCTTAGGGTTTTAGTGTTGCTTAGATACCTCACAATTAACCTATGGATCCAAAAAACCCTTCCAAGGTCGTTCTTAAAATGCACTAACCTAATGTTCTAGGTATCTGGTAATTTAAGTTACCACTTGATCCATCAAAGTCATTGTTTTCATCGGCTCCCTGAGTTTAGGATTATCAGTCACCTCAATTATTTTTATCCTATGGTTGGGCTCAATTTATCTCTTAATAACTTAAGGATTAAATCCCCATTCCTAAGGTTCAAGTTCTTGTGAGCCTAGAGGTGGCCCCTTTTTTATAATTAACCTTTGCATAATGTGTAGAATTAGGTTTTCATGTTGGCCATCTGATCAACAGGAGTTGATCACCACCATTCCTCGCATCCCCATGCTGATTTATTCCTTATTATTTTACTCACACGAGTTGGTGGGATTCTAACACATGTATGGTACTTTGGTGGGCCTGATCTCCTTGGTAAAGAAAGTTGGATCCATTTGAAGAGGATCAACGATAGTTATCAAACGATGTAGTCACATCTTCACCACTCCCTGCTCGGCCGTGTTGGTTTATTTCACATTATTTTAAACACATGGGTTGGTGGGTGATGGCCACATGTCATGCCTGGTGGTGGGACCAATCTTTCTAAAAGGCCAATGGATATAGTTTCAACAAAGATAAATGATGGACACCACAAGATGTGTCTTCATTGGGACCGTTCCCCGCACGCCCTCTGCCCTGTGCATTAAGGAAAGATGATCACACGGGCTAGTGGGCATGGAGACATCTGTCACTTTTGTGGGACCAACTAGGTTTTGAAGATGGAAATTTCTTCATAAGGGAGCAAGATCAATGGTCGACAGTGGGTGATGTGGTTCACTCCTAACCACTCCCCGCCATCCTATGAGGGCCCCACTTGTGTCCCATATTTTGCAACGGGAAAGTGGGAAAGTTCCATGTGGACATTCTAAAAGGTTTCGATGGACTCTAATAGATTTAGAATGTTGCTAATGAAAATGGTATTTTTTCTGTGATTATTCTTTTGAGCACATGTTTGGGATTTCAGCTATCAATTCTGACAATTATTGGTATGTGTGGGAAGGTGATAATTAAGCAAGGTAGGGTACAAACCGATACTTTGAGATCAAATCAAGATCATTCCCTGTTGTTTTTCTATAAATAAATACAAGTATATTAACTCCCATAGGTGAACGAGTAACCATGGCACGACAAGTTTTGAATTGATGATAAGTATATTGTTGAAATATGTGTACAAAGTGGATGTATATCTAATTTGATATTTTTCTATTAGGAAAAGGCATTAATAGCATACAATTAAGCTTTATCACAACTGCTTACATTGGTGATATTTGTTTGTTGATTTAGTTTTAAAACATGATCAATGGTTAATATTTTTAAAAATCAAAGTAGACGGTTGTCAGCATGCACACATAAGCTTTCCTTGATTATTAATGGTTGACACACTTGCATGGCTTAATATAATGGGGACCAACGGTCATTTTTTTCATTCATAATTTGCATTTAGAGGCAGAAAATTGAGTTTGCTCCAAGAGAAAAATTGGTGAGAATTTTTTGATTTTTCTTGTTTCAGTTCTTAGGAAGATGAGTAAGGCATGCAATTCTATCAAACCAATACAGAGGTATAGGAAATTGATTTTGCTGGAGTCTACAGAAAATGATCCTGAGGAAGAAATTGATACAAAGGGATCTCTTGAAACACCAAAGCATAGAAGGAAATGTAGGAAATTCAAGAAATATGGTGTAAGGAGCAATTATTGTTGAAGAAGTCAGAACATTTCAGAAGAATAGGTTGAGTTTACAGGGAAGGAGCTAGATGAATATTAAAAGAAGGAAAAGAAGAAGTGTAAGTAAGGTTTCTGATAGCCCTTCAGGTAGTGGAGGTGATACTGATATGGAGAGTGATTATTATCCCCTCTCCCTAGTGCCTTTTAAAGAATCTAACGAGGGAGTGGTGATAGTTCCACCATGAACAAGATGTGGGAAAGTATCCTCTGGGGCTGATGACTCAAAGTGATGACTCTGCCCCATTTTTTTTTTGATGATACCATTGCCACCTTGTTAGGATTGTCCTATTTAGCATTCATGTGATTTCTTGTTTCTAGAACTAATGTGGAAATTTTTTAGGCCGATATGTTGCAGAAGTGCTAGAATTCCTAACTTTGGTGGCATGTATGATTATTCTAGATGGTATACAATTTTTTGCTCAAACTATGAGTGGAGAATCTTCTTTGGTTAACAACGACAAGGATTCAATGTTATTGCAACAAAATTTTCCTTTTAAGGAGATGGTGTGTCTTCATTCAAGGAATGTAGATTTTGGTCTTTTACTCTTCCATTTTCCTCAATGATTACATGTAAATAGCTAAGCATCATCTCAAATTCTAATGCAAATGATCTTCAAATGAAATGAAATGTAAATTTAATTGGGACTGATGCTTGTTGCTCCTTTATTCTACAAAAGGGATTTCAGGGCTCATTACATGGGTTAGATTTTTAGGCCTTAATATGGTGTAGGTGGAATCCTAAGTTCAGAAAGGGCACTTTGTAAAGAATATGAATGAATAGAATAGTAGATTGTCTTGGGTGTAAGTCATGTATGTAGTAGTCTTAAATTGGTTTTACAAAAAAGCTATAGATATTGGAACAAATATGAGTTTAGGAACAAATACTCTCCTCTATATATTTCTTACCAATTATTAATGAAAATATTAATGATATTCTCATTTGTCTTTAGTTGTTCCATTGTATGTATTTTTATGTTTTAGCTTTAACTCAAAGAGTTGATTAAATTCTTGAAGAGGGTTATATATTTATGATGGAGCATTGATCTATTTGTTAAATAGCCTTGCATAAAATGAGCTAATAGAACCTTAGATCATAGATTTTAAAATCAAAACAATAATCATTTAAAAATATTTTCAATTATGATGTATGGGTTTGAACTACCCCTATCTCCTAGGAAATAGGTAATCATCTGCTTAAAGTTCTACCAAAGCTTCAGTGAAGTGCATTATTTGCAATATGTAGGAGTTTATCTATGTATAATTGTGTTATGAACGTGATATACCTAATTTGAACACAATATGAAATACCCTCCTAGGTCTCACAGAGCCTAAAAAGTAGGGGTACAGACCTCAAAATCATTTACTCGTTGTGTTGGCCTCTAGCCTTGAATTAAATTCTCAACCATAAGGGTTGGCTATCCTTTAGAGAAATTCATGGTTCTTCTAGGAAAATAACCAAAACCACCCCAATTTCTAAATTCTAAATCATAATTGTATTATCTCAAATAAATTATACATTTTTAAAAACGTGAAAATAATTTAGTGATAGTATGAACAAGTATCCAATTTGAATAAATAAAAAGAAAAGTTGTAGCTCAATTGGTTGAGAACAATTGGTGAGGATGATGGTATGTGAAAAAAAATCATCCACAATGATTCAAAATTCTTGGAGGTGCATTCACACTTGAATGATTCAACAATTGATAAAGTTGATTATAAAAATAATAATTTAATTATTTTGCACCATTTTTTTACTCTAATTTTTTAAAAAAAATTAAAAAATTTAAACTGTTTAATTATTGTGTATTCATGGGCGGGGGCCCTAGCTCGGTTGGCTAAGTAATTCTGTTGTGGCTCTGCTGGTCACGAGTTCTAGTCTCCCCCCGTCCTGTGGTACCGAAGGGCGTGTCGTGCCAGCACCGCCGGTCACGTTAAAAAGTTTACCAGGCGCACTGCAGTTTATAGGGGGTCGTGCTACCCGATTCCTGCAGTCTAAATAAATAAATAAATAATTATTGTGTATTCATTATTATGTAAAATTTATTGATAAAAATAAATAATAAACAAGTGCCATGTAGTGGCTAGTACTTTCCTTAATAGTATTGTAGTTAATTTTTTTAGATTTGACAAAAAAAATGTAATTTTTATTAATGTGAATAAAAATAAATGTATTTTTTGTTAATTATAGTGTTTTAGTATTGTTAATTAGTTATTTTAATGACCTAGCCCTAACCCTAACTCATACCCTAACTCTAATTCTATCCCTAACCATAACCTTAACCCTATCCCTAACTCTAATCTTAATAATAAATTTTATACCATTATCTAATCCTAGAGCTATCTCTAACCCTAACTATGATCGTAACACTATCCATAACTATAAACCTAATTTTTATCACCGACTTTTAAATAAATAACATATTTAATAAATATTATATTATGAATTATTATATATTAAATAAATTTAATAAATAAAATAAATATAATATATACTAAAAATATTAAAAGTTAGATATCACATGTTTGCAATGTTTCTTCCCTAATTATTAATATTAAATTGTTTTTTATTAAAATGATTATTTATTACAAGTTTATTTTTAATTTAATATATATAGAGAGTAAAATGAGCGAATCTAGGTAGTCGCAAGGAGAACAAGCGAGGGAGAAAAATGACACTTTTTGCATTGAGGATGAAGGGGCATAAATGGAAGAAGCGAGTAGAATGGGAGGCCTCTTCGTCGATGTAAGCAAGAAGATGCATCATGGAAAAAAGGAGAGTAAATTAGAAAAGGTTGCTTTCAAAAATGTAAATCTTACCATAGCCATGGATTCCCTAGAATTTGTCATCCCTGAACACATGCTTCAAATGATAGTTGAAAGGTTGTAGTAGACAATAGTGATCACCAAGTTCATAGGAATTTAGCCATCCCTCGAACAAATCAGGAATTGGTGCAAATCAACTTGGAAGGGCTCAAAACTGGCGATCAACCTCTTGCCATTATATTTTTTGTAGATGACCTTTGCATCTGAGTATGAGTGGGATGTTGTTATCAGGGGAGGCCCATGGTTTTTTGGAAGTGTTGACTTGTTTGTGAGAGCATGGTCACCTAGCTTTGATCCTAGGCAAGAAGCATTGTTTTGTGTTCCACTCTAGATTAATTTACACAAACTCCCACTCGATCTTAGATCTGATGAGATATTTAAATTGATTGGGGATTCATTGGGGGCCTTCATATGAAGTGAGGTACCTTCTAGGGGTTGCAAGCTAAAGGATAAATTGTGGATCTATGTGTGATTGGATCTGGGAAAAACCCTAAAACTAAGCATCCACCTATCCTCTTTTTTATGAATATGGACTCAATCGATGGAATACAAAGGGATTCCAATTAGTTGTTATAGGTGTGGAAAACTTGGCCACTTGGCTAGGTTGTGTTTGAAGTTGAGTAAGCACAAGGAGGTTAAGAAGGTGGATGTGGTTGTAGAAAAGGAGCCTAAGGAATGCAAAAAGCTAGTGGTAGAGAAAGAACATGAGGGTGTTCCAGCAGTGATTCCCCTAAGCCCTAGTGATCATGGCGGTATGCAACCATTGATAGACAAAAAAAAGAATGGCCTAGCTCTTGAACCCAACCAATGTCCCAATTCTTTATCTGACACTAGTGAGAAGGATGTTTACGAGTAATCACAAGGCACAACATCGATCAATGGGGGTCTGAAGGATACAGCTAGAGAGTCAGATCTGATGGTGGGAGAGGCTCCTATAGTACCCCACTACTAGGACAACTTGGGTCTAGAAGCAATCAACGTTGGAGGAAGGGATTCAACTCAGAAAAATAACAAATGGAGCATTGCCACTAGGAGGACAAAAAAATTGGAAACAAGCCTTCTTTAGTGGTCAATGTCGGGCGATCTAACACCAGAGGAAGAAAAACTGACACTTATAAAGAAAGGTCCAAGGCATTAGAGGATCTAAAAATGGATCACAAGTTTCTCTAAAAAAAATTGTGACTCTTGGAGGCAAGCACTTCCCTAAATCCAATTTTCCATGAAACACACCAACTCAAACATCAGAGTGCTTAACTGCCCTAACAAGTGTCATTTTCTTAAATGGCTAATACCGAGAGTCTCCCACCTTTTTATTTGTTTAGGAAACCAAGTTGTACGGTGATAAGTTTAAGGAGATGATGCACAAGATTTGGTTGGATGTGTACATAGTGGAATAGGAGGTTGTGGGATTAGCTAGTGGTCTCGCTATTCTCTAGAATAAAAACCATTATTTTTGTTCAGTAGTAGATTCAGGACAATTTTTCCTCTCTATATGATGCAAGGACCTTAGGAGTGAAACAAAATTCTTTTTAACCAATTTATATGGACATAATAACAAACCAAATAGGCTAAGCACATGGAACCATATTCGATATTTTAGATAGTCCCACAACAAAGTTAAGTGGATTGTCGGGGGAGATTTCAACTCCATATTGTCTCCTGATGAAAAAAGTAGAGGTTGTTGTTTCAACTATAACGGGTCCATCAATTTTAGAAGGTTATGTGATGATATCTCCTTAGTGGATGTCAAGCCTAGGTGTGGATGGTTCACCTAGAACAATAAGAGAGAGGGGTGATAACATTTAGTGTAGACTTAGCAGCTTCCTTCTCAACTCAGAGTGGCTTCTTGATTTAGGTGGTTTCTTGTCAGAGGTGCAACACTATGGTGGGTCAGATCATTGGCATATTTCTTTCAATCTATGCAATCATAACAAGCCAAGAGGCATTCTTTTCAAAATGGAATACTTCTGGTATGAACACACAAATTTTGACAAGCTGGTCCATCAATGGTGGAGTGCGGAGATCAGGGGATGTAGGAGGTACATTGTATCCAATAAGCTATAGAATGTCAAGAGGAATGCTAGGTTGTGGAATAAGGAATCCTTGGGATGCATTTATGGTAGTAAAAATTACCTAGGTGGAAACTGATATTAGCAATGTGGCCAAGGCAATTGCAGCTAATGGGTACTCTCAAGAATATAAGGAGAAGGAGGCTAAACTGAATGAGAAACTAAAAGGCTACTAAGGATGGAAGAAATTATTTGGAAATAGAAGTCAATGGTGAAGCGGCCTAGAGAGGGGGATCGTAACATGAGATTATTCCAGTTTTCCACCAAAATTAGGAGGCAACACAACAAGATTCTGAAGATCAAAAGGGAAGATAATGTTATCCTTGAAGATATAGGTGCAATTAGGAGTGAAGGGATGCACTTCTTTCAAGATCTTCTTGGAACTCAAGCCAATACTAAACCACAAATCTAGGAGGAGATGTTAGATTGCATCCCTCATATTATTTTTGATGAGTAGAATGAGATTCTACCGGCCCCTTTCTTGGAGGAGATTAAGAATACTCTCTTCTCCCTTGGTGCTAGGAAATCCCCTGGACCGAATGGGTTTTAGGCTGAATTCTTTCAAAGATATTATGAAGAGGTGGGTGATGATGTATGGTTGGCTGCTGAAGAGTGTAGGAAATGTAGGGTTGTCTTGAAGTCATCAAATGCTACATATCTCACCTTGATCCCAAAGACTGATGCCCCTTCCTCTTTTGATCAGTATAGGTCGATTGCCTTATGTAATGTGATATATAAAATTGTGGCAATAGCAATGGCATCTAGACTCAGGTTGTGTCTAAATGACATAATCAACAAAGAGCATAGCAGATTCTTGAAGGACAGACAAATCCTTGATTGTATTATCATCTCCCATGAGGCCATTCACTCCACCGTTTGCAAGAAGAGGGATGAGACGATGATTAAATTGGATATGAATAAAGCTTATGAGATAGTTCCTTGGGGATTTTTTATTGGGATAATTCATAGATTTGGCTTCAACGAATCCTGGTGCAAAAGGATTATTAGTTGTATCTCCACCCCTTCTTATGTTGTTCTAATTAACGGGGTCCCCACAGATTTCTCTCTAGCTAAAAAGGGGCTTAGGAAGGGTGATCCCCTTTCACCCTATTTGTTTCTCTTGGTGGCAGAGGTGCTTGGCAGAAACTTGAAGAAGAAGATGCAAGAGATTCATCTGGAAGGCATCTAGGTCTCAGGTAGAATCAAAAATATATCTCATCTCCAATTCGTAGATGAAACCCTCCTATTTGGTGCAACCAAAATCAGAGAAGCAAGAACTCTTAGGAATCTCTTAAATAAATTTGAGGAAGCAACAGGGAAAAATTTTAACGCTGCCAAGTCAAAAATATATTTTCTAAAGGAAGGAAATGCTGACAAGCTTGAGATACAGAGGATTCTTGGTTTTAACACTGATATTCTCCCAAGTATTTGGGAATGCCTTTGACTAGAAAATCCAACTCAATCAAAGACTAGAGCAATGTTACAGATCATATCCAAAGAATGCTAGCCTCTTGGAAGGGCAAGTGGCTATCTTTACCTAGAAGGATAACTCTCATTAAGGCATCTCTCAGGGTTGTCGCTATATACACTATGCTTGTTTTTTACATTCCAAGTAAGGTTGCAAAACACATGGAGGCAATCAAGAGAAGCTTTATGTGGAGGGGATGTAAAGATTCACTTAAATATTTCCTCATCAAATGGAATGAGGTATGCACTCCCACCTGGAAGGGGGGTCTAGGTATTAGGAAGTGCAAGGAAATGAATAAGGCTTTGGGCTTGAGGCTGACGTGGAGAGTGTACACTAATAAAGGGAGACTCTGGAGTTGTATTTTATAGGTGAAGTACCTTGAGAACGAAGTGGAAAATATTTTCACTCATGACTTACCTAAGGGATCTTGCATTTGGAACTTTATAAGATCTTGTAGCTCTTTTTTGAAACCTGATTTGGTTTGGAGATTGGGCATGGGGAACAAGATCTCCCTTTGGAGGGACAGATGGCTAGACTCTCGTGCTTTGGGTGAAAATCCTTAGTTGGTGCCCCTCTTATCTCACTTTGAAGACAAAATTACAGATACAATCTACAATTACTTAGAGGGAGAGGCTCCTCTTCGGCGATGGAAATAGCTTCATGCCACTCCTGATGTGATAGGACCGCTTTTCCAGGAGCTACAAGTAATATTGGAAAGTTGGCCAGTTATTGGTGATATTTAGGAGGATGTATTATGATGGAATGGAAATGGCAGTGGTTTTGTTACTGTCTGTGATGCGTATCGTGCACTTATACTAAAATTTTAGTGACTCGTGGTAATAGTAGAATTTGGTGTAGATACAGTATTCCTAAGATGAATTATTTCTTGTGGATTGCTTGGAGGGGTCATGCCTTGATGTGGGATAGGCTGAAAACTTTGGGAAAATAGGACCCCTCTTGGTGTGTTATGTGCAAACGGAAGGAGGAAGACAATAACCATCTTTTCATACATTGCTATTTTTCCTAGAACATATGGTGCAAATTGTAGAAGTTGAAAAACCAACTTTAGAGTCCCCAAGAACCCCTGCAAGCAATCACCAACACATGCAAAGATATTCAGAACAAAAACAACAAAAGTTTTGTAAACCCTCAGAGCCAATGTGTGCAAGAAAAAATTAGAATTATTGATTATTGAATGATTTTTTTTACAAATAATACAAAATCCTTCGAAAAGGAAATAATGCAATAAAGCAAGAAAAAGCAACCCTAATCTTATCTTGAGCAAAAAGATAGCTCAATAAGATAAGATAAGAATTAAATGATAATTATCCTAGGAAATAAATAATTACCTAAGTAAACTTATCCTAAAGTGTAATTAAATAATTAATTACACCAACACCCCCCATAAGTGCAACTTAGGGAGAAGCAAATTATTATGCAAAGATGAGTCTCGACAACAAGGCCTGATCAGGTACTCATTTACAAATGCAATGCAAACTAAATCAAACGGGGTAAAGGAGAAAACCACGTGGGAACAAAACTCCTCCTCAAAATAGAATGCAATCAATAGCTAAGTGATGAAAGATGGAGGACTCCATAAGACCCCCCAAGGACACCATCCAGCACAAAGATACATAAATAAATTCCCCCATAAGAGAGGAAGAAAGAGACCACATATCCCCCCCAAAATGAAGTAACTCCAAAAGAAGTGAAGAAACTGCATCTCCTGAAAGAAGTGAGAGGGAAGAGGCCGAATGAAAGCAATCTCTGAAGGTGGAATAGGTGTAGCCCAAGATGTCTCCACAGAAGTAGGTGTGACCTCAACAAATGAAGAAGCCGAAATAGGTGAAGACTCAATAGAAACCTCCAAAGATGTATGATCAACTGGATCCTATTGTACTAAAACATAAGAAGCAACAGGAGGTGGAGGATATGGAATAGAAGGCTTGAGAACCAGATCTGAAGTGAGAATGTCCAATGTTGAAGAAGCTAAATCTCTCTTCTAAATGATGATGCACACGCGAAGTGTGAGGAATAGTTGTAGGAACAAAAGCACCACCAGTAGCAAAATCAGTGGAGGAATACAACTAAGAGGAGTCATCCACTATCCTAGTAGCAATGACTGCTCTACTCTCCAAGTCTCTGATGATAACCGAATAAGGTGTGAACTGCACAGATATCCCATTGCCCCCATGTGTTATCTGATAGATGGAAAGAAGGTTATTTGTCAAGTGAGGGACACACAAGAAATCTTGAAAGGAGTGATCCCCAAAACTAATAGACCCATTCCCTATAACACTCAGGTAAGTTTTGTTTCCCATCAAAATGGGAGACATAGTGCAAGGCTCAAAGGAAGTGAACATAGACTGTGAAGATGCCATATGATGAGATGCTCCTGAATCTAGAAGTCATCTCCCGGATCCAATACTTGAAGAAGCACAAAGAGCATGTCCCCTCATATCTGATGAAGTATGTAAACTAGTTGTGCCTGTGTTATGTTGCTCTGAAGAAGAAGAAGAATGAGGAGAAGAAGATGATGTAGACATCCTAGAAGGAAAATCAATATGATGTTTCTAAAGAAGATGTTTCAGTTCATCAATGTCCTTGTAACAATTATGTTCTACATGTCCTTCCCTCTTGCAATATGCACATGTAGAATTCTCCTTCCTAAATGATTTACCCTTAGAAGAGGAGGATGAATCTGAGTACTCCTTTTGTTGCTCATGAGGTTTGGAATCCTTTTGTTTCTATTTCTTTCCTTTGCCTATAGAAGCCTTCAGATCTCTGGGCTCTTGTGATGCAATAAGTGCATGTGAAGAGGAAGAAGGTTTCACGGTGCCCATGCTAGCTAACTTAGCTTGCTCTCGAGTGAGAGATGAAGCAAAATCATCAAGATATGGCATAGTGAATCTTGTACCAAGTGCATCCATAGTGGCATAAAAGGTAGATACAAAAACTGAATAATCAGGTCCAAGCTTAGAAAGGATGGACAATATCAATTGACAATCTTCTTTTTGAACACCACACTGTGACAACTGTAATCTAAGAGACCTGAGTTTGGTGAAAAAATCCTAGATGCTATCAAAATCCCTAGGATTTAAGCCAATAATCTCATTCTCTAACTGAAACCCTCTCATAGTATCCTGCTTCCCAAACAAAGACTCTAAAGTAGCCCATATCTCATTTGGTGTAGTGCAAGACTCAATGTGAAAAAGAAGGTCATATGAAAGATAAAGACATAATGTACCATAAGCTTCATCACACATATTAAACCACTTTCTCTTTTCAGTAGCACTTGTAGGTTCAATTTTTGTACCCATGGTTACCCTATACAACCCTTTATGTTTCAAGTGAATCTCCATTTGTTTTTTCCAACCAAAATAGTTGAATGGAGTAAGGGGTGAAATATGATGTAAATCCATGACATAAAACAGCAATATATACTCTCAAAAGAAAAACAATGCTCGTTGATCTCAAAAAAAAATTGCCTGATTGCACGCTTCCCAAGAAAATAACTGAAAAGGTAAAGGCTGAGATCAAAAATAAATATCAGATACCTGGTAAAAAAATATTTAAAAAAGGTCTGATATCTGTGTAGAGCATTGAACCATCTTTCCAACACCTATTCGTTTTCAAAAAACAAAGCCAGGACGCAAAAGTTACGCCTCCTAGAGTGAAAACAACAACTGCTGGCTTTGACAGGCGAAAAATACACCAAAACTTAAAAATCAACAAATAAAACCACCACCACTACGGAGATCGTCGAACCAGATTTCCGGTGATATCTTGTTTGCGAAAAAATACCTCTGTTTGCCCAAGTTATGAGAAAATGAAAAAAAAGGCCTGAAAAAGGCACTTTTAATACTAAACAGGGGAAAAAAATCAACACCTCCGGCTTGGCCCTTGGGCGCGCATGTGACCAGGTGCTGCAAGGGTTTTAAAAAAAATCTGTCGGGGGCTTAAGGTTGAGCTCCCAGTCGCCAATGTGACCGCCAGCGGGGGTCTTATGCTTGGTAGGCTTGGGCGTTGGCTCCCGGACCCGGATATGACTGGCGGTCTCAGTGTGGACTGAACGACTGGCAGAGTGGCTCAGGGCTGGTCGCTAACGTGACCATAGCATAAGAGCCTCAGGGATGATCGGACTGAGCGGTGCAGAGTTTGTAACCTCCACCGACGGAGCAGAAACGATGGCCACCTAGCAGTGATTTGGCGGCGAAGTGGTGGACGGTGGTGAAGGCCGCCGGTGGCTGGTGGCCGCTCGGCGAAGCGGTGGTGGCAGAGACTTTTTACACTGGCCGCGCAGGAAAAATCAAAAGACTTTGATGTTTTTTTAATTTTTTTTAATTTTTTTTTAAATTTTTGCCTCGGAGATTGTGCCCTAGGGCCGTATGACCTTGGGGCTAAATTTTTTTTTTCCTTTTTTTGAACTTTCGCTTAAATGGATGAAACGAAAGGTGTTTCTGGGGTTTTTGGATGCTTTGATCGTGATGGCAATGTCCGTTCGAGCCCAAAATGCTCTGAATATTTGGCTACCCCTAGATCTACAAAAAAATCAATCTAACTTGAAACCCTTGCACAAAAAAAAAATGTTGTGAGAGAATATCTTCATATGATGAACAGGCAGCAATAGGTCTAGAGCTTTGATACCATGTAGAAGTTGAAAAACCAACTTCACAGTCCCCAAGAACACTTGCAAGCAATCACTTATCACATGCAAAGATATTCAGAACAAAAATAACCTAAGTTTTGTAAACCCTCAGAGCTAATGTGTGCAAGCAAAAATCAGAATTATTGATTATTGAATGAATTTTTTTACAAATAATACAAAAGCCTTAGAAAAGGAAATGATGCAATAAAGCAGGAAAAAGCAAACCCTAATCTTATCTTGAGCAAAAAGATAGCTCAATAAGATAAGATAAGAATTAAATGATAATTATCCTAGGAAATAAATAATTACCTAAGTAAACTTATCCTAAAGTGTAATTAAATAATTAATTACACCAACACAAATTCCTCAATAATTGGGGATTTTCATGGGTTATGCCTAAAGACAAGAGTTTCCTTCTAGATATATGGTCTCTCAAGCACAAAATTTTAGGACTCGCTTTAATTTTGGATGTGGCTCCTATTGTTATCATTTTGGCTCTTTGGATTGAACAAAATTGACGTATTTTCAAAAGTGAGGAGAGGTCGACTGACATAATCTAGGATGAAATTTTTAGCACCATTGGAGAGATTAGAGAGGTGCACAATAAGAGATATTAGGATCTCCCTAAGTCTGAAAAGAGGTGGACTGATGCATGGACTCTTTTCGAGTGGTTAAGAAAGAATCACGCCATGCCTCTATGCACAAAGAACATTAGGTGGGTGGCTTTGGAGAACGAGTGGATCAAGTGTAACTTTGATGGTGCTGCCAAGGGGAATCCTGGAAGAGTTGGGGAAGGTAGCATCTTTCGAGATGAATTGGTGGCACTAAGTTGATTTTCTCCTTTGACTATAGTAGTGTGTCAAACAACATTGTTAAGGCTTGGGCGGCTCTCTGGGGCATTATGATTGCTAGAGATAAGGGGTGGAGATGATTTTGGATTGAAGGTGATTCCAAACTAGTGGTTGATGCTTTGAATGGTGGCCTTCTTCATAATTAGAGGATGGTTGTGATTGTAAAAGCAACAAAATACATGCTGGAAGATATGGTGGAATTCAAGATCACTCATGTTAGCAGGAAAGGTAACCAAGTGGCTGATTGGGGCTGCAAAAATGGGAGTTACAATGCATAGCAGGAATGGCTATAACTCAAAAATGTTGGTTGAAAACTTTCCCCTGGAAGTATAGCATTTGTTGGATGTGGATAGACCTTTCTAGGTGACTTTTGGATTCACTGGTCTCTATTTTTGAACTTTTATTCTATCAACATGTGACGCTTCACTATGCTGATATTGGGAACATCCCTTATCTTTTTGTATTACTATGGGTTTTTGGACCTTTCAAAACTAGGTTTTTCTTAACAAAAAAAAAATTATATATATATATATATATATATATATATATATATATATATATATATATATATATATATATATCAAAAAATAAAATATATTATATTAAATTATTAGATTTGATTCATAGTAGACACAAGTGCAACTTTATCTCTTCATTCAAATCAATAATTGTTAAACATTAACAAACTAAAGATTATAGATGGTCTGATTTTTTCAAAGTCCATAAATGATAGATTAAACACTTCTAGATTAAACTATGTATGCTATTTTGAATTGACCTTTCAAAGCACACTAAATGATTCATTGTCGGAAGAGGATAATGAAAAATATGATTGTAGAAATGACCTTAAGTAGAGTTAAGTGGTGGGAGAGGGTAGGGATGGAGGAGATTGAAAAATGAAGTTAAAGTGAAAATAGGAAAAAAAATGATGAAGACATAATAGAAGAATGAATAATACAATAATATGATAATATACAAATGAATAGATCAAAAAATGTTAAAATTAAATGTCTCAAACAATAAATAAATAATTCTAATGACCTTACCCTAATCCTAACTCAATGATTCATCATAAGAAGAGGATAATGAAGAATATGATTGTAGAAATGGCCTTAATAAGAGTTAAGTGGAGGGAGAGAATAGGGAGGGAGGAGATTGAAAAATGAAGTAAAAGTGAAAATAGGAAAAAAGTGATGACATAATAGAAAGAATGAATAATATAATAATATGATATAACACAAATAAATAGATCAAAAAAGGCTAAAGGTTAAATGTCTCAAACATAATGGATTATAAAGATGAATTATTCTTTTAAAAAATGTTTACCTTGGGTGAATAACACACATAACTTTTTAACCAATCATATGCACAAGAAATCATTTTTATAATTTGTAAAGTTAAATATTTTACAAGTTGATTTTACAAAATTGAATTTTATTTTAATTTAACAAAATTGAATAAAAAGCCAAATTCATTACTATGCAAAATTGTCATTCTTTTCTAACTCCTAAAACCATTTTTATATCATCCAATAAACAATGGAAGAATATAAATGCCTTTCTACTTTAATCTTCAGATGAGAAAAACCAAATATTTGTACAGTAAACTGTTGTAGCAAGCAAAATGATACACAATATAATAGCCACTCGAAAAAATTGAAAATTTTCAATTATACGACATTCTTAGTTAATATTGACGGCTATTTGACCGTCACGCTTAGGATACATGTCATTTGGTTGTCGCATTGAGGAGTCATTTGTTAATTTTGACAGCGAGTTGACCGCCACATGCAGTATATTATTGATCATTTTGATAATTCGACCGCTATATGTTATATTTGACGGTCATTTGATCGTCGCATATAGGAATCCAAAATTAATTTTGTAGCTATGTGGCCTTCACATCTTGGATTCAAATCATCAATTTGAAAGCCATTTCACCATCACATTTCTGGTTTCCCATCGAAAATTTGATATCCATTTAATTTGACAGTCGTTTCATCGTCACATTTAGAATATGTTTGTGGAATTTGATAATCATGTGGTCATCATGCACAAGTTCGATGTGGTAAATTTGATAGCCATTTGATCATCATATCCAGATTAGATTTATGCTAAATTTGGCAGTCATATGATAGTGATTTTCAAGAAATGCAATGTTAAATTTGATAGCCATGGGACCCTCGCGATTGGGAACAATCAAGTTAAATATGACAGCCTTGTGACCATCACATTCTACAGCCTAAATGTTAAATTTGCATGCCTTCTAACAATCACATTTGATAGCACTAAAGTTAAATTTGACTACCTTGTGACAGTTATATTCGACCAAATAAATTTCACAGCCATTTCACCGTCACTCTGAAGATCTTTACATTAAATTTAATGGCCATTTGACTATCACAAGATTCATGATCTTAGCATTGACAAAAGTGGCAACTTTATTTCCCTTATTATGGCGTGTTTTTCTCTTAAATTGAAAAAAGTCATTTGTGCAGACAAGCAGTCAAAAAGGATGCACTCCAAGATAGCAGGCTTTTGATAATACTTGTTGGCATTCACCTGATCAATCATATTGGATAGCCTCTTTCTAATTCCTTTTATATCCACATAATTTTCCTATACATTATTGAGTTCTCTTTCATTTGTGAGAATAACTCATTTACCTGCAATTTTTTTATTTGTGTGGGATTTTAAGTTTTAAGAGATTAGAGAGTTTTTAAATAATTATTTAGAATTTTGGGCAAAACTCTCAGCTCAAATTTGGAAGTCAAAAATCAATTCTGAGGTTCAATTAATGGCTTGGATGATTTTACATTGCAAATTATTCATTGGAAGAAGGTTATGGTGTATTATTGTCCAACCCTTTAATTCTCCTCTTTGATAGAAACATGAAGATATGAGGCACATTTTTTGGGGATGCAAAGTCTTTCCTACTATTTTTTAACATAAACTTACTTGGAAAGAGGCCTTGCTCAAAGTTGGGCTCCATAATAATTTTATTGTTGATGGAGTTGATCATTTTATTTTGTTGCATCTTTGGAGAAACAGATGTAAAGCAATGCCTAGTAATGATCACCCGAAAATTATAGTTTTAAAGCTTTACTCTAACATATTTTATTGTCTTGCATCTATCTTCTCTCTTCTATAGGCAGATTCCAAGAAGAACTTAAAGATTGTTTTGCAAATTCATCACATCAAACATCAAGTGGACCATCTGCTCAAAAATCAAAAAAATTGTATTGCTCAAGGGCTAAGGCCTGTCTTGCTGCATTGATTGTTTTTTTCATCATGACTCTATAGTTTATGTTGATGGTTTGTACTTTGACTCTTATACATGGGCATTATTATTGATGATATTGTTGCTATAACAAGAAATATTGTTGTTGTTGTTGTTGTTGTATTTGTTAAAGTTGTCCCATTTTTGCTAATGTTGCATTGATAGTCATAGCTACTGCTACGTGGAGACTTTGTTGTCCCTCTTTTGTGTCATGTGTCTCATATTGTTGCTATAACAAGAAATATTGTTGTTGATGTTTTATTTGTTAATGTTTTCCCAGTTTTGTTGATGTTGCTCACTGTTATTGCTACATGGAGACTTTGTTGTCCCACTTTTGTGTCATGAGTTTCATGGTATAGTTTCATTTTGCATTTTTTAACTATATTTTTTCTGTTGTAATATGCATATTCTCAATTATATATATATATATATATATATATATATATATATATATATATATATATATATATATATATATATATATATATATATATATATATATATATATTTAGACACTTTTTAAAAATAAATAAATTGTCAATGGGCCCTTTGTCTACTAGTGAAGTTGAAAGGTTCAGAATGAGCCCACTAGGGATCAAGTCTTGTTGAGTGCAAAGCTCCAATGCAAAAGGAATGAGGTTAGGATCGTGTCCCAGGTGGATTTTGGTGGAATGGATTCCCCTCAGCCCTTGGCTCTAAGCTAAAGGGGACCCCCTTGAGGGTATCTCCAAATAAATAAATAAATTGATAAAGTCCTAATTAAGTTTTATAGGGCTTTCCAAATAATTATTTAAATTCTTTTATTAATGGCTATGAGTGTCATCCATTAAAAACTTATGTATTCATCCCAGTTGACTCCCTCATAATGGAAAAGGTGGTCTATTTGCTTTTATTTCCTAGGAGCTTTGATGCAGGAGCATCCAGTGGTGTGAGGGCAATCTTGCATCACCCAAAAAATGATTTCCATTTTTTGTTCCTATTGTTTTCTTTTTGTAGATGTTTTTGCATTTTTTAGATACCCTTTTCATCGAACAATAGTTTCCAACTTTTAGAACTGTTTTTTTGCTTTTTCTGCTCAACTGTTATTTTTAGCAGGTTTGAATTTGAAGTCGTGGGAAGACTAAAATTTATGGGAAGGTTCAGGATGGAAAAATACACAGTCTGGTGAAAGAATCAGGTCAAGATCATTCATGATTTGAAAGTTATTCAAGTTCCAGTTTCTGCTTTTTGCCCTGAAAAACCTTTTGAGCTCAGTTTGAGGCACTAAACGATCCCGGATGGGCCTGAAAATTTGTAGGAACAACAAAGTAGTTTGCCAAAGACCTACTTTATAGATAATTTTCTTTTCGAGAGCTTTCCGAAAATGTATTATCATTGAAGATCCAACGGTCAGATTAAAAGTTATGGCTGCCGGAAGTTGGTGCATATTTTAGAAATGTGGTAATTTTCGACTGTGAATTTAAACTTGAATTTCAAATTGTACTTTTGGCGCCAAACCACCAAAACTCATATCTTGAATGTTGTTTTTGGTTCCAAACGGAAAAGGGACTATTTATGGGCTATTTTCTGATTTTTGGGTAGCTTTTTGGAGAGAGTTTGCATGCTGCGAAAAGGGGATTTTCTGTAATTCTATAATTCTTTTCTGAAACTTCTGTAGCTTGCATGTATCGCAGAGTTTGAGGATTTGTGATCTTCTGCATGTAAGAGTTTTGTATTTCTGAATACAATATTATTCTCTATTTTGTGAGTGTTATTATGTGTCTCGGGTTTGCTCCCTCGTCAGGTGGTATCAGAGCAGGTTTTCTTGAGCATGTGGACAGATCGCCGATCGTGAGGCTGTTCGCACCAGGACCGTGGTTGTGGGTTCAAAATATTCAAGATGCCCCCAAGAGTGATTCTTGGTAGGCGTGGTGGTGCCAGAGGTGGCAGAGGTGGCAGAAATGCTGGTGGAAGAGATCCATTGGTTGCCGAGGGTTTCAGAGCCCTCCAGAGACAAATCAAAGCATTGCAGGAACAAATGACAACAGGGTTAGACCTGGGAAGGAGAGGAGAAAGCGAGGATGAAGAAGAGGTGGAAGATATAGATGTAGAAGAGGAAGAAGAAGCTATTGATTGAGATCAAATGTGATTGATTAGGGCCATTTTGAAGATCAGAAAAAGAACCAGAATAGAAGTCCCCAGTTATTCCGAAAGTCTGAACCCGGAAGAGTTGATCGATTGGATCAACGAGCTAGAATAATACTTTGAGTATGAAGAAGTAGAGGACCCAGATGGGGTTAAGTTTGCAAAAATGAAGCTGAAGGGCCATGCCAATATTTGGTGGAAAGAGGTCTAGTTGGAGAGAAATCAAAAAGGAAAAGGAAAGATCAACAATTGGGATCGCATGGTGGAGAAACTGAAGAAGCAGTTCATACCAGTGGACTACGAGTTAGATTTGCTGAAGAAATTGCAAGGACTGAAGCAAGGAAGTAGATTTGTGAAAGAATACACTAAATATTTTCACAAGATGATCATCAGAACAGGCCATGCAGAGGCCAACAAGGAGAAGGTAGCCCATTATCTTAATGGGTTATGACCAAGCATTCAAGAGGAGCTAAGCCTGGCCAGAATGACCACCATTGAGGATGCATACCAGTTTTCTCTGAAAGTTGCAGAGAAGCTGAACAAAATATTTGACAGTAAGCAAAAAGGCAGAGGAGGTCAAAGCGGAAGGGGTAGTGGAAGATCTTTTGGGAGCCGAAATGAGGATGAAAGGAAAAATGAAGATGTGGGTACAAGTCGAAGCCAGAGGAATGATAACTTCTACCGCCCTCATGATAAAAAAAGTGGTGATCAAAGAGGTAGAGGATGAGGAAGATCTGGGCCAGGGCATGGAAGAGGTGCTTTTAGAGGAACTTTTTTCCATTGTGGTGAAGAAGGGCATCGAGCCTATGAATATCCACAACACCAAGGAAGGACAGAAAGAAGGCCAGAAGGTCGTGGAAGGGTTGCACATGTAGATGAGGAGGCACAGTCTGAGCATTCAGATGATGCAGAAAGGGGAGAATCCCTAGTGGTTAGAAGAGCCCTAGTAACTGATGAGAAGGAGCCAGAACAGAGGAAGAATCTGTTCCGCACAAGGTGCAAGTGTGAAGACAAATGTTGTGATGTCATTATTGACAGTGGGAGCACTAATAATTTGGTGTCAGAAGAGATGGCTACAAAGTTGAAGCTGAAAAGGGAAAGGCATCCACACCCATATCAGATTTTCTAGTTGCAGAAAGACCACAAGGTTCTGGTCAATGAGTAGTGCCTAGTGAAGTTCAAGATCAGAAGCTATCATGATGAGGTACTCTGTGATATCATCCCCATGGATGCATGTCACATGTTGTTGGGGAGGCCGTGGCAGTTTGATAGGCGAGTTGTACATGATGGCCATGCAAACACTTATTCCCTGATGAAGGATGGAGTCCACCAAAAGTTGAAACCCCTGAAGAAGGACGAAGAAAAGGTATGCAGTAGTGCTAGAATTTGTTTTGTTCATGGAAGGAAATTTTTAGAAGGGATGAAGCATGAGCGTATGTGTTATGCATTGATTCCTAGACTGGAAAAGGAAGATAGTGAGAAGGTGCCAGTAGAAGTTTTTGGACTATTGGATGAGTTTTAGGAGATTATTTCTAATAACGTACCTGAGGGTTTACCACCAATGAGGAAGATTAGTCATCAGATTGACTTGATCCCTGGAGCTAGTTTACCAAATAAAGCAGCTCACAGAATGACTCCTGCAGAAAATGAGGAGTTGAACAGACAAGTTCAGAAGTTGTTGAGAAAGGGTTTGATTGGAGAGAGTCTAAGCCCATGTGCAGTACCTGCAATACTAGCACCAAAGAAGGATGGGGAGTGGAGGATGTGTACAGACTCCCGAGCCATAAATAAGATAACAATCAAGTACATATTTCCCTTGCCAAAGATGGATGACCTGATGGACTGTTTGAGTGGAGCACAATACTTCACGAAGATTGATCTGAAAAGTGGATATCACCAGATCCAGATTCGAGAGGGTGATGAGTGGAAGACTGCCTTCAAAACCAACAAGGGCCTGTACGAGTGGTTAGTCATGCCTTTTGGGCTAACCAATGCACCAAGCACATTCATGCGGCTCATGAATGAGGTACTCAAATTTTTTTTGGGAAATTTTGTTATTGTTTACTTAAATGATATTTTAATATTCAGTAAGTCCCTAGGTGAGCATTTGATGCATATTCGTAGAGTCTTTGAAAATTTGAGAGGAGAAATTGTTAATTAATCTAAAGAAGTGTAGTTTTGTGAAGAAGGAGTTAGTGTACTTGGGGTTTGTTGTCTCGGCAGAAGGTCTCAAGATGGAACTAGAGAAGGTGAAGGCTATTCTAGAATGGCCTACCCCAAGAACTACTACTGAGGTGAGATCTTTCCATGGTTTGGCAAGTTTTTACAAAAAGTTCATTAGAAACTTCAGTAGTATTTGCGCACCCCTAACTGAAATAATGAGAGGGGATAGAAAAGAGTTCAAGTGGAGCACCGAAGCAGCGAAGAGTTTTGATTTGTTGAAGCAGAAGGTGAAAGAGAAACCAATTTTACCCCTCCCAGATTTTAATAAGGTGTTTCAGGTGGATTGTGATGCCAGTGGTTGTGCCATTCGAGTAGTGATGAGCCAAGAAGGTAAGCCCATTGCCTATTTCAGTGAAAAGTTAAATGATGCAAAGAGAAAGTACTCTGTATATGATCAAGAATTTTATGTGATAGTTCAAGCATTAAAGAAATGGAGACATTATTTGTTACCCAAGGAATTTTTTTTGTTTACTGATCATCAAGCATTACAATATCTAAGTAGTTAGGGAAAATTAAATCAGAGGCATATGAAATGGGTAGAATTTTTGCAAAGTTACACTTTTAGTTTAAAGCATAGGAGTGGCAAGTCGAATAGGGTTGCAGATTCCTTAAGTAGGAGGCAGACATTGTTGACAGAGATGCAGATTGAAGTGGTTGGGTTCAATGAACTCAAGACATTGTATCCTGAAGATCCTAATTTTGCAGAAGCTTGGAAAGCTTGCAAAGAGCCTGCTACAGTTGATAGGACGAAGTGGTTGGATTTCATAATCCAGGATGGCATGTTGTTTAAGGGAAGTCAATTGTGTATTCCAAGGAGTTCCATGAGGGAGAATCTGATAAAGGAGAAGCACAGTGGAGGAATGGCAGGACATTTTGATCAGGATAAGAGCATTGCCATTATCAGTGAGCATTATTATTGGCTTCAGTTATCACAAGATGTGAAGAAGTTTGTGCAGAGTTGTAGGGTATGTCAAATGGCTAAAGGAGTGAGCCAGAATACTGGGTTGTATCAGCCCTTACCTGTACCAGAGAGGTCGTGGGAGGATATAAGTATGGACTTTGTTCTTGATTTGCCAAGGACATAGAGAGGGAATGATTTAGTATTTGTGGTAGTTGATAGGTTTTCGAAGATGGCACATTTCATCCCATGCCAGAAGACCCATGATGCAGTCCACATTGCTGACTTGTTCTTCAGAGAAGTGGTGAGACTACATGGTCTGCCAAAAAGTATAGTCTCAGATCATGATACCAAGTTTGTGGGATACTTTTGGAGGACCTTGTGGAAAAAGTTGAAGACAGAGTTGAAGTTTAGTTCTGCACACCATCCACAAACTAATGGGCAGACTGAGGTTGTGAACAGAAGTCTGGGTAACCTACTGAGATGCTTGGTAAGAGATAAATCCAAGGGATGGGACTTGATCTTACCCCAGGCAGAATTTTCTTACAACAATTTTGTCAATAGAAGCACTGGTAGATCACCATTCCAGATTGTGTATGGAGGCAGTCCCAGGACCGCTCCAAAACTAAGAAAGATGGACCAAGAGAAGAAGACAAGTGCTGAAGCTGAAGACTTTGCGGAGCACATCAAGAATATACATGAGAATGTCAGAGAACATATTAAAAAGATGAATATGTAGTATAAGGCTAAGGCAGATCAAAAGAGGAGGTATAAGGAGTTTCAGGTTGGTGATGAAGTGATGGTCCACTTGAGGAGAGAAAGGTTTCCAGTGGGAACCTATAACAAATTGAAGATGAAGAAGTTTGGTTCCTGTAGAATTGTGAAGAGGCATGAATCAGGGAATGCATATGAGGTAGAGTTTCCAAATGGAGTCAACATTTCCCCTGTGTTCAATATTTTAGATTTGACAGAGTATCATGAAGGCGGCGCAGAGGAAGTACCAACGATGGAGCAGTGTAGCATTCCAACACCTACTTAAGAGAAGGAGATTGAAGAAATCCTGGATAGCCGTGTGGGAAGGAGTACTAGAAACAGACAATATTAAGAATATTTGGTGAAGTGGAGAGGAAGGCCTGTCGAAGATTCATCCTGGCTGTCTAAGGCAGAGGTTGACCGTTTGGGTTTTTCTCAACCATCTGAGACGTGACAGGGTCACTTCTCAAATTACTCTGGGTGTCTGATGTAGGAGCATCCAGTGGTGTGAGGGCAATCTTGCATCACCCAAAATATGATTTCCATTTTTTGTTCCTGTTGTTTTCTTTTTGTAGATGTTTTTGCATTTTTTGGATACCCTTTTCATCGAATAAGAGTTCCAACTTTCAGAACTACTTTTCTGCTTTTTCTACTCAACTACTATTTTTAGCAGGTTTGAATTTGAAGTCGTGGGAAGACAAAAATTTATGGGAAGGTTCAAGATGGAAAAATACACAGTCTGGTGAAAGAATCGGGTCAAGATCATTCACGATTTGAAAGTTATTCAAGTTCCAGTTTCTGCTTTTTGCCCTGAAAAACCTTCCGAGCTCAGTTTGAGGCACTAAACGATCCCGGATGGGCCTAAAAATTTGCAGGAATGACAAAGTAGTTTGCCAAAGGCCTATTTTGCGGACAATCGTCTTTTCGAGAGCTTTCCGAAAATGTATTATCATTGAAGATCCAACAGCCGGATTAAAAGTTATGGCTACCGGAAGTTGGTGCATATTTTAGAAATGTGCTAATTTTTTACTGTGAATTTAAAACTTGAATTTCAAATTGTACTTTTGGCGCCAAACCACCAAAACTCATATCTTGAATGTTGTTTTTGGTTCCAAACGGAAAAAAGGACTATTTATGGGCTAGTTTCTAATTTTTGGGTAGCTTTTTGGAGAGAGAGTTCGCATGCTGCGAAAAGGGGATTTTCTATAATTTTGTAATTCTTTTCTGAAACTTTTGTAGCTTGCATGTATCATAGAGTTCGAGGATTTGTGATCCTCTGCATGTAAGAGTTCTATATTTCTGAATATAATATTATTCTCTATT
Source organism: Sequoia sempervirens (assembly GCA_007258455.2). Classification (NCBI taxonomy): domain Eukaryota; kingdom Viridiplantae; phylum Streptophyta; class Pinopsida; order Cupressales; family Cupressaceae; genus Sequoia; species Sequoia sempervirens. The sequence continues at coordinate 533,695,390 of VDFB02000003.1, read as the reverse complement.
TTGTGAGTGTTATTTTGTGTCTCGGGTTTGCTCCCTCGTCAAGCTTGGAAAGTTGCTAGCCCATTCTTGAGTTTGACAAAAATCACTAATAATTCATTTATTCATAATTTCATATGACAAACATCACTAGGAATTCACCTATTCATAATTTCATAATATTAGTTTGAAAACTTGCTGACATTATTGAGTCTAATAAGCGTTATTAATAATTTATTTATTCATAATTGTGTAGTAGTTTGGAAAGTCACTAGCATGTTCTCAAATTTGATAAATATGATTAAAAATCTGTAGTCAATGATAATTATTGAATGTCATCTTCTATGTTTTGTCATCTCACACATATTTTCATGTTAATTGAATTCTAAATTAATTCTTGGAGAAAGTGGATGCTTTATTACACTTAACAATCAACTCATCCACTTTACAAAGAGGAAACTATTCCTTATAAGTATATAGGTTAAGGTACATCAATTAATGTATATGTATAAATAACCTTTCTTCTTCCTTACCAATAGCGTAGGTGGAACTAACATGCTTATGCCTAGCATAATGCATTCCATGCCAAGTAGTTCTTGTAGAAAAATTTTAATCACATCCTTAAACAACTTAGGTTGTCAAAAAGTAGTATTTATGATATGTTTTATAGCATTTTCGATTGATATCTTATGCTTATGAACCCTAGCACTTGGAAGGTCCTTAGGAAGATCACCAAATGCCACTTGATATTGATGCAATACATGTTATACTTGGACATATATTGATGTTTCGACATGCTTTGATGTTTTCATCCTTTAAAGCTGTGAAGTGATTATGTGCATGGAGCTCTCTCCTTGATTTTCTTATGTATCTTATGAGTTGGCATGATAGTTATGAGCTCTCTCCTTGATTTGGGTGCATCCTACCGTAAGCCTTCCCACATGGAGTGGTTCTCAACATACAAAGTGTATAATCCTGAAGTTTTCCTCAAGGATAATAACACTTGTAATATTGAGAGATAAGGAGAGGTAAAACTAGAATTCAATGATAAGAGAGTGAAAAATATCATGAATGCATCACATATCCCAAATTTAGTAAGTAATTTAATTTTTCCTCCAAACTTCTTGAAATACATGTCCATATGTGTTTTGTTCACTTATAACAACAATTCATTCCAAATTTTATTATTTTTAATTTTCTTAAAATTAAATTTAGTAAATATAACAAATTGTTATTAAATAATTTGATACAAAATAAATTTTGTAACTTTAAGAAAAAAAATACTATAAAATTTTAAAAGGATCAAAGTTTCAACTTTAGCCATTATAAAAAACAAACTGAATATGATACTTGACCACGACATTTTTTTAATTTTTAATATACTATAAAATGCATACAATAAAATATAAAGAAATTGGACCAATTAAATAGACATTGTAATTATTGTCACATATATTTCACTGGTTCAACGAAAATGGATACCTATATATAATAATATGCCAAAATATTTGTACTTATCATCCATTCTCCGTAATATTTTAGTAATTGCAGTGCATTTTGTTTATAGCCTGCTTCATCGTAAACATCTCCCCGCGGCAATTCCAATGCTTTGCTCTTTGCCGGCTCAGAAAAAAGAATTCTAACTCGGCACCTTTAGAGGAAAGAAGCCACCGCTATAACGACAAGGAATGCCCAAAATGCAGCTTATTTAAGCCATGCCTTGCATTCAAACTACTCACAAAAGAAAATGGCAAAGAAATATTTGGTATCATTAATGGTAATCATGATGGTAATATTTGGAGTGTCGATGGTGGCTTCATATGATTACTGTTCTAACAGCGAATATTGGTGCCAGACAGATGCAGATTGTAATCCAAAACCTGGCTATGGTCCCTCCTTCTGCTGTTACATTGGAACTTGTGGGGTTGGTTATGGCTACTGCTGGGATAATGTTTGTTAGATATTTCTTCGTCTTTTCTATGTCACAATCTGGTTTCTGGTACTGAGAAGATTTTACTTGGATGTGAGTTCCATTACTTGTAGTTTAAGTTCTGTTTGCTGAATTCATTCAGCTTCTTAACCAAAGAAAAAAAAGAGTATGGTGTTGGTTTTATTAAAGTTTTCAGGGTCAATGGGAGTTTTAAGATGTAATTGTCTTATATTTCATTAAAGTAGTTGTGATGTTTGGATCAACGGGGTTCTAAAATATAATTTAATTGTTTTATTTTATATTAGAATATTTTTTATAATATTATTTTTAAGTTATAGTTGGATGTATTGATTTAGAATTAAGGTATGAGGAATAGCTATTTACTCTCTTGATTTGGTTTAACACAATTTTTATGTTATTCTTTATATTACAGAATTTTTTTTATATTTAATAATTAATTTTTTTGTGGACTATTCAATTTCATTCATAAATTGAAAATCATTTTACTATTTAGTATATACTAGCCTATCTATCTTATTAAATACTATATATAAATAACAACACCTTTTATCATTCTTGAGAAGTTTAATTTTTTTCAATAATTTTATTTATATTTAGCTTATGTTAAGTAATGTAGTAAAAAATATATTAAGATCAATGATAGATAAACTTATGATTATATTATTAAATCATAAAGTTATCTCTAAATAAATAAAATAATTAATTAATCAAGTAATTGCAATTTATGTATTTAAATGTAAATGTTTGAAGCAACTCTTTAGATTATCTAAACAAGAAATTTTCCTTTTTCAATTGAGGGTTCTACACTACAATAACTTGTGCGATTGTATGGTATAGAAAAATCTACTTCAAAAAGTAAATACAAAGACATACATCACACTTGTCTTTAGCAATTATAATAGTTGAATGTAATTCAACATCATTTCAATTTGTAAAGAAAAAGAAGCATTCTCAACAAATCAAGAATACAATAAAAATACAAGAAAACAATCAATTATAAATAGATTACAACATTCTAAAATTGACAATTATACAAATAAAATAAAAAATTCATTTTGCATGATTAAAAAAATAACAAAATTTACAAGAAGTCAGTTTCACACAGTTTGCTTCTTGACCCAAGAGAAATAAAAAATCTATATATATTTAACTATTCACATTATACTATAAACAATAATCTTGATTTTTACTTTTGCTACAATAGTAACTCTTTGTTTAACTTTTTCAGCAATCTTCAAATATTATACTAGGATTTTATTTCCTTTCGTGATCCATAAATTGTGAAAACTTATATCCAATATCCTTTCCTAATCCATAAATTGTGAAAACTTATATCCAATATGTAGACGTTATCGAACAAAAATATCTATACATAAAAATAAAATGAGATCAAACCTTATGAGGTAAAAGTATAGATGAAGGTAGAACATCTATATTAGGAAGTAACTTTGCCATTGAAACAAAGATTAAGAGGTGAAACCATTGCTCATTCGTATCTCCTAGAAAATGCATCTCCTACAATAGTCATAAATAATCTTTGTAAAGAGGGAAGGAGTGGACCAACATTATGTTTAAGTAAGGATAGTGTTTCAAATTGGGTAGTCCCCCTTAAGATGAAACTATCCTATATGTGCACACTAACTAGTGATGCTTTTGGTCATAGATGAAACAACATGAAATTTTCAACTTGGATCAAAAGTGTTGTGATGTTAGGACTTTTTTTTGTCATTCTGACAGTCCAAATAATCTTTGAATCACTGAAGTGAATTTCAAATCTAGTTTTAACATTTAGATTTCTATGCAACTGTATTTTTTATATTTTTCTAACATGTGTCTTATGTAGGTCATGTTATTGAAAAATATTTCATGTGTACATTTAGTGGTAATGTTGGCCAACTTTACTAGGGGAGAGGGGTTCATAATGGAGCAGGGTCCAATAGTGGGGATAGAAGTAGTCTTCAGTGGGTCCCATAGTGGAGCATTTTAATATCCAATTGTAAAAAACTTTTTATCTATAAAGTATGCAAAGTGACAAATCAGCTGATGCCACATCAGCGCACCAATAAAACATGACTTAGTGCACCACTATCTGTCTCACTTTTTTTTTGGGCATTTTTGGATACCTCAATGAAAAGCATCTTAATGTGGCATCATATTTTATGATGTGGCCCTAAAATGAAATATAGAAGCACATGTGTTGCCAAATAAATTGTTGTACAAAATTGAGAGTGATTTGAAATTTTCACATAAGATTTTGAAAAACACGAAGTTAGGTTGCTCTAATATGAGCCCCTCTCCCCTAACATGTTTAGAATCAACCATTTGAGATCAAAGAACATGCCATGTTGTGTTAATGTGTTAATCATTATAGGTTTATACAATTGTAATATATTATTTAGTTTAGATTGTTATTATAGTTAAATTGTCTTCATCCTTATTATGTAAACATTTCTTCAGATGTGATTTTTAATATGCAATGCGATTTATTTTATATTCTACCTGTGCTAGGCCTAACAGTGGTAAGGGAAAGGACCTAGTTACTGCCCCCCATTGAATTACCGTCACCTCCATGCTCACTTAACCCCCCAAAAAAAATTCACTTTGATCCATTAAAAAACTTTATTTTATTAAATAACTAATTACAAAAACACCAATAGCTGCTCATTAAGTGCTAAAGTGAATGATTTGAGTGGATTTTCAGTGCTAAAACAACTATAATTGATTGAAATTATAGCGGGTAGATACTGGGACATTAGGTGGCGGAAAATAGATGACACCTCTAAAAGGTTACTTTTTGACCTTCGCATGTATATCCAACACTCCCACACTTGATCGAATTGCCTAGAAGCCAAAACCTTAGTTAAGAACTTAACTCGTGAGCGAAAAAAACCCATAAAAAAAGTTTTCGATTCGATGTATGGTTTGAATTCTACAGTTGTGTGAAATTAGCCCTGGCGGATACTGGGTCCTTCCCCCTATTAGAGCGGTTCTGTTTAAAAATTGAGTGTGGGATTCAATCCAATAAAGAACAAAAACTATAATATGAGATGCTAAAATGTAAAAGAGTTTAATTTCAACAATGTCTCAATATTCTTCTGGTTTAGGGGGTAAATCACATGAAAGAATATGTTAGTCTATTCAGATTGACATGTCCAATATCCACGAGTATTTTTCTCAAAAATGTTCAAGATGTGAACTGATATTATATCTCTTGCTTGTCTATAATTTTTTCAAAGTTTTTATGAGGCATAAAATAAACTGCCATAGTTCATTATTCAAGATAAATTTGTTGATGGTTTACTTTCACAAATTTATTCTTGTTAGGGGAAAATTTATCTTGGATAAAGGATTATGGCAGTTTATTTTATACCTCAAAAAAACAATAGTGAGACAAAATTCATAAAATTTATGTCATTTCTAGATTAAAAAACCATGAAAAAATGGTAATAATGAGAAGTAGACAGTGAATGGAAGTGGTTAATTATGTGCATCAAAGGATGGAGAGTATATAAGAAAAAGAGAGGGTTCTTTATGTAAATAAAAAAGTTGTATCCAAATTTAGTACTTTATGCCTAAATTTTATATTAATGACATATTATTTCTATAAATTTATGTAAGTACAAAAGATGAGGCAACATTAATATATGAATGTTAGAGACAATATAAACCTCTATTCATGAAATTTTGTATTCAATACATATTATTGTAAAAAGAGCTTAATAGGTTACAAGATTAGTTAGGTGACAAAAAAAAGTTGAGCAAGATGTACTTCTTCTAGCATTTCAGCAAAACAAGAAAGTACAGCCAATACACCTTTGTTGAAAGGTTTTGTGTCTTCCCTTATGTCAGAAAATAAAATTGTTGTGTCTAAGCCTATTGTCAAAAAATGCCAACAACGAAATTCACAAAAGCATAAACCCATTGTGAGAGTTTGGGAATAGTAGAAAACAAATAGGGGAACATACGGTCTTGGTTACAAAGGTTTTGTTGGCTCTTGTGTTCCAAAATATTCTAAACCCATTAAATTTGTATCAATGGGACATATGAATAAATCTCATGTTGAGTCTACATATGTTGATGATTCTTGTGAAGTTCAAAAATTTAAGCAACCAAAAGCAATATGTGTTAAGTTGAATAATGTTCAAATTCGTTCCAATTGTGGTTGTCACGGTGATCTTTATAGTAATTACTTTAATATAAACACTTGTACATCATGTGGCTTGCATACTCATTCTACCAAGTATTGTTATCTACTAGATCCACCTTCAAAATCTACGAGGCTGATGAATTTTGGTTGGATAAATCATTCAAAGTGGAGATCCAAGGTTGATATGTTAACCAAAACTTATAAGAGAGTTCAATCTATTATTGATAGTGAAAATGTGCCTACTCATAATGTGGTGATGTTTTTCCTCATAATTCTTTTAATGTTGATGCTGATCTTATTGAGCCTACATTAACTCCAATTAATGTTGGTATTTCTTATATGATACTCAATATTTTTGATAAGAATTTAGTTGTTAAGAAGATTGATGAAGTGAATCTACTTCCCATGAAAGATTTTTTAGTATTGGACATATAGTTTATGCTAATTATGATGATGTTGGTCCTTACTAATATATTCAAATTATTTGAGGCTATGTAGATAAAGAATTTTCCACTTGTTTAGTCACTCCATCAGGGAGATCATGTCGTTGATATTTTTCTTTTGCATCTTCCAATGGGAGAATCTTATGTATATGTCAAATTCAAGTGGTGATTTCATAGATTGTTGACACCTTATGATTGGTGTGTTTATTACACTTCAATATTTTATTACACTTAATATGTGATATTTCAAATATTATTTTCAATGACTACACCCAATGTGTGTTGTTTTAGATAAATTTTAGATATTATTTTCAATGATAATGAAAAGTTTCCCCAGATTGATAGTTGGTAACTACTCATATTCGTCACTAAATTTTAGTCATTTTTTCAAATTATACCATAGACAAGACAAGACAAGTCCAAATTTGAGCCTTGTGAAAGAAACAAGCTCATTATTAGAAGTTGAGACCCCTCATAGTAACATGCTCATTCTCAAAGTTTAGACTTGTCAAGGCAACAAGCTCAAGATTAAAGTTTGAACACTGTCAAGGTTATAAGCTTAGTTCAAACAAATAAAAGATCTATAATAGTAATAGTTTCCTTTTAAGAATCTTCAAATTAGCTAGCAAATAATCTTCACCAAAGTGCTTGGCCGAGAGAATTTTGAGGAGCTTAAAATACTACATAGTTTCATTATAACCCCTTCAAATTAAGGGAGCGAATTTAATCTTTTAATCATTAGGGGTTAATAAAATTGTAATATATTATTTAGTTTAGATAGTTATGATAGTTAAATTGACCTCCTCCTTATAAAATATGTATGTAAACAATTCTTTATATGTAAATTTTTAATATGCAATGAGATTTATTTTCTATTCTACCCCTCTTGGGTATAACATGTTGCTCACTATATGTATGTTATGTTCTTACATATCCTCAAAAACCTTCTATTTTAGTACATAAATGAAATCAACTACATGATTATCCAAATGGCTTCACTAAACGTACTACTAGCAAAATCACTAATCAGTGTAATCATTTTTATATAATGTCAATTGGATTATTTTGATGGTTTTCACTCCTTTTTATATTTTTATAATTTAGATCAATCCAATAAGAAAAAATCACAACCAACCAATGTAGAGAATTAATATGTTTTCTTTGTTTTTTTAAATGTTTAAATTGAGAAGAGAAGCATAAACCATGTAATAACACCATGTAAAATTCCCAAAAAAGTTAATTCCATGCAACAAGTCTTGCGGGAATAGACTATTAGTTTTGAGATAGCCTAATGGGGTTAATCCTATTTTTAATCATGGGGATTAGTATAATCTTTATTTTTTAGAAGTAGTTGTCAATTTGTGAAACTTTAATATCTTCAAATTTGATAGTCAATGCTTTCATCCATATGCCCCAATGGCATATAGGGGAAAATGGCCTTTTCTATTTTTCATTAAATATTACTAAGAAATAAAAGCACCATTGACATAGGTATTATTCTAAAATATATCATCCTAAAAATATTTTGATAGGGATGGGAAAGAACATTGAAGAACAATATACCGAAAATATCAAGTTATCAATTTGGTATCTCTAAATCTATTGTAAATGGATACTACGAAAGAGTCATATTTTAGGGCGAAAATTCTATCATTTTGTATCATACTCACCCTTTTGAATATGTCTAAAATGTTTTTCAAGGAAGTACAATTAGTGGCCATTGAATGTAGGGAGGAATCCTAGCTTTCTTACATGAAAATACAAATTTCAAAAAATAATTTACAACCCAATAAATTGAATTCACATCAAGTATTTCTAAGAAAAGTTAGAAATTTTTTAATTTAAAATTTACATCTAAAGAAGTTAAAAACTTGTATGTTTCATTAGAAGCTAATCAACATCAGAGCCAATTTGAAAGCTATCCCTGATATGAAATCTTACGTAGTTGATTGTTTGTTCCTATCAGACAAGACTATGTGTTGCACTATTTAAGGGTGCATATTGACACTATTCAGTGGCAAATAGTTCCCCCTCCCTTTAAAATATTGTAACATTCTATGCTTTGTTGTGAAGCAGTTTGCTGATGTATGGAATAGTTTCCTCTTGTTTGATTAATTTTTGAGGCATGCATGGATAATACCAGGGAGAAACTTTACCATTTTAGTAATCTTTTATGCTTTATTAGAATAGATGCTTAAATTTTAGAAGAATTTTCAAAAAAGAGATGAATATATGCAATCTTTTTATTGTAAATATTTTGATTCCATGATATTGTTGAATGCTTAAAGCTAAATCTACTTAAGTAAGAGAAAGTTATTTGAAGTTCATGAAATGTTATTACAAATCTGTCAATTTCATGAAGTTGTTAAATGACCATACCAAGATTATCTTTTTCTTATCCTTATGATTCCTTTGAAAACTAGAAAAATCTATTTACCCCTCATGATTAACAACATTATCATAGTGAACCTTAATGTGAACCTAGTATGATCAAGACCTGACATAAACGAGCCTTGGGATTAAGCTGAGTTAGCCTAAGATTTAGGTTGTCTCGGTGCAATCTTTCAAGTAAGATAGGTTCCCCACAGTGTGTTTATGATGATTTTATCTACACTATTGGTGTGTGGCTAACATTTTCATCAATAGGAATTGGTGCTAGAAGGAGGGCATCTCTGGGTTTTATCTGGAATCAATATTATTATCCCAATTCTAGGTTGGAAGGTTGCTTGTGAGGAAAAGTCTAAGCAAGCCAATAATGGAAATTAAAATTGAAGTTGGTAAGCTCTTGGAAATCCTTAATTGAAGGCTTCATCCTTTGAGTTTGTTCACCTTTGGTAGGGTCACCGAGTGTAGGATTCATGATACAACCGATCATGGTGAACTTGATTGTGAATTTTTTTTAGCTAGGGTAAGTTTGGCCACCTATAAGGTGATTCCATTAATAGAGGTGTCTTTGAAAACTAAAAGAAAGGAACCATTAAGGAAATGAAGTTTGGATTTTGAAGAAATTCCTAACCCTAGTGAAACTGGAAATACTAGAAAATTAACTGTTAAATCAAATGGATCGACTAATAATAATTGTCATGAGGAAATTCTTGAATTTTGCATGAAGAAAAGCAAGGTCATAAATACTTAGAAACAAAATGTCTAAAATGTGAAAATGGAAGTGATGAGTCATCAATCTTCTCACACATGGAAGATGACAATGAAAGAAAGGAGGGGAAAAATGAGCGGGAGGCGCGTGCTTTTCACCCCTAACTATGAATCCACAATTTAAAAGGGAAGAAATTATTGATTTCATGCAAAGTATAGAGTATCAAGTTTTTACATTCTCTCTTTTTGATGATAATGTAAATTGTGTTACTACTTGGTCTAATGAAATGAATACTTCTACTAAGACTAAGCACAAGACCAACGACTTGAGAAATCTTGGAGAGAAAGTGAATCATGAAATGAGAGTATTTATTCATGGAGTGGAAAAAAGTGAAAAGGAAAGCCATGAACCAAGACTAGAAGAAGGTAGAGTATTGGGAAGCCATGAAAGGTGTGTGCAATTGACCTTTAATGAGGTCATTTCCATACATATGAGCCAATTCATTGGTAAGTATGTATTTGAATTTACATTTATTAAATGCAAAAAACTTAAGATAATTCATTGTTATAGTAGGATATTTGAAGTGTATTCAAGTGAATTTAAAGATAACCCTACTATAATTCGTACAAACAACACCATGAAGATAGTACTAGAAATTAAGGTCACTTGTTTAGTTAGGGTTAATCGCCTAATTAGGGTAAATTTTAGTTAGTTAGGTTAGTTTTCTTTGATAGGGTTTGTTTTTTATTTTTGGTTTTCTCTTGGATTTAACGAATTCTGCTTAATTTAATAAACAAAAATGAGGGTGAATTTAAAATTCTTAAATCATTGCACTATGAATTGAGAAAATAAAACCTTGCAAATTAAATACACACTTAATGTATAGAAAAGAAAAGAAAAGTATTATACTTTGTATGTACATGTAAATACAAAGTTTCTCATTGTAAGAAGAGCAAAGAAAGAAAAAGAGGTGTTGAGCTAAAAGAAAAGGGTGGCTAATCAGTCAATTTGGGACACTTCATCCATAAGGGTAGTATATCCTAAGTAAGCATTTTCCCTATGAGCATCAAGGTTAGGGGTATGTAAATCAGTTAGGAAAGGTTGGATGGGCACTAATTCTCCTCATTCTAGAAATAGTGGAATATTGCAAACAAATGGAATTCCAACAGTCGGGTGTGCAATAGAGAGGACATAGTCCAAATTCCCTAGAAAATCAGGTCACACTATCATGTTTCTAGCTTCATGAACTTTAGCAATAGAAATCCCAAGGTCCAGGAGCAAGGCTATGAACCACAAAGCCAAGTATGAATTTAGCCTATACTACGCTCTGAACTCCACATAAGTTTCCTCAAGGACCAGGTGCAAATTGGATTTGGTGGTCAAAGTCCTGAGAAAGAAAAACTTTTTGAGTCTCTCGGTATTAATTCAACCCATGAATCCATTCTAGTAGTAAATGAAAGTCAGGAAGATGGGAGTATTCATAGGCTTGGAAGCAACAAAGCACAAGCATAGCAGAAAAAGCATGAAAATTGAAGAAAGTAAAAAGGTGTAAATAATTTTGAGAAGTGTGGAATTTATAGAAACCTGTGAGAAATCTAGGGTACATAGTTTCTTGGATAGAAATCTTAGGAAATGCAAGTTGAGGTGGCAACAGGAAATTTTTCTCCAATGTTAAATGTTAAATCAAATAAATCCTCACAGAATTGGTGGCCATTGCTTCGAATTTTTCTAGTACATGAAGATCATGAATCAAGAAAATTAAAGATTGGAAAATTTAATGGTGGTCATTTTAGTGCATTTTATCAAGCAGTATTAATCATGAAGGTGTCCATGTGTGCATTGTAGAAAAGAAAATTAAATCGGTGATGTAGCACACGTCAACATCTAGAAAATTAAAGGAAAGAAATATGTGTGTGCTAAGGGATGCAAATAAAATGCAGAGTATGATGGTCAGAATTAAGTGTAATTATGAAAAATATTATGCATTAATTTTAGTGTAGCACTGTCAAATTGGAATTGCTAGCAAATTTTATTTTAGAAGTTGTCATAAAAATAAAATAAAAATGGAAGGGTGGTAACTGATATTTTTAAATTTAGAATTAATTTGGTGATTTGATTCCTTGCTACTAAATTTTAACTTATGTATATTTTTTGGATAGATAGAGAATTACAATTAACTACAATTTGGCATAAGGATGGTAAAGTGTAGATGTAAAGTTGCACATACAAGGAATAATTAAATGAGTTTTTGGGAATTGGTGATTTAATGATGAAGAGATTTGTATTAAATTAAAAATAAAAAAGTAACCTTCGCTACTACTGTAATTCCCAACCTAATAATGGGCTTCATTGCCTGCAAGTTGAAGCAAATGAGCTTACAAAGAAATATCAAAAGAAAATATGAATATCAAAAGAGAAAATTCAACACTTTAGGTTATCCAAATATCTCTACCAAGGCTATGGATGTCTGTCTGGTAGTAGAGCTATATTGGGGGGAATTACAAAGATAACCATGTTAGGGCTATGGATGCTTGATTAGCAGCAAGGCTCTATCCAAGGTTGGATTTGGAGGATTATTAAATTATGTAGTTCAATGTCACTAAACTAGTTTTTCCACCAAGTTGTGGAGACTAGAATTAATCAAATCAAACACTAATACTTTCTAGAGAAATTTTGTAATCTTTATGCCATAATTCAAGTAAAGGTAAAGCATTATTGTTGGAAATATGTATACATTATAATTTATAGCGGGTGATTTGATCCCAGATTTATTTTAAATATTGTTTTATTGGTTGCAAGTTTTTGTGTGGTCTCACAACATGCCCAAAGCCTATAAGACTTGGGGAACCAAGTGAAAAATTAACGCTTATGGAAAGTGTTGGTTAGCAAAAGAAAGGATAAGTGGAAGTTAAAGTTGAAAGGAATTCTTTGGAGTAATTCACAATTTAGATGTATCGGGCACCTGATACTAGGCATCAAAAGGCCAGAAGTGTTGAAATGTTAATACAAGGTTTGATAAGTGTTCCTATTTGGGAGAGAAGGTTTGGGAAATGTGGAGTTTTTGGTAGAATCTGAGATTCGTGAGAGTTTTATTTTGATAAAAGTTGAATTTGTCTGTTATTGGGTATTGGGTAATAATGTTGAGTTTTAGAGTTAAATGTCTAAGTTTTCTCAGGGAGTTTGTGAGAGTTAAAGCATGATATTTATGATTTGTTTAAAATAATGATTTTATTTTCTTGATAGTTTTATGAATGCTTTGAAAGGGATTAATATGTGGAATTTGTACTTGTAGGAGGAACAAATTGTGATCCAGTGTTCAGGTATGGACAATCAGGCAAACTTGGGTTGCAAGCAAATCTGATTGTGTTACCAGGTTGGGTAGCACACTTTGAAATCTCATGTGGGGACAAATTTAATTGTGAAGAACCATCGATACCAAGAGACCAAGAATCTTGGCATTATACATGCGACGAAGGAGTGTGCTTAGCCTCAAGGTGATTCACTTTTGGGTGTATTAAGCTTGAGTCTGAACCTAAGTGTTGGAATATAATGTCCACTTGATCATTCTTAATATATGGGAAGTTCCTACATCTCGTTTGGTGAATTTGCTCGATCCATGTTGATGCGCTGATCATTTTAAAGATGGAGGTGTTGAAAGATATTAGAAGGTTGACATTTGTTGACCTATACAACAATTATCCTACCCGTTGTCATATTTTGTGTGCCTTGCCATGATTTGTCCCTTGGATTACCTCTCATGTGTTGGCTGAATCTATTGAGTGCCTTGTTCTTATAAAAGGTTGAGAGATGTTTCTTTTTCAGTTAATTTTAGAATTTGTGATGTTGGAGAACCAAAAATTCTTTAAGTTTTGTTCTTTTTCTTGATTTTTGTTCCATTCTAGATTAAAAACTTGTATGTTTCATTAGAAGCTAATAAATATGAGAGCTAATTTTAAACCTATCCCCTAATATGAAATATTACGTAGCTGATTGTTTGTTCCTATCAAACTTAAGGGTGCATATTGACATTATCTAGTGGCAAATAATCTCCCTCTCTTTAAAATATCTCATCATTATGTTTTTACGAGTGAAGAAATCTGGTGACATATGAAATGGTTTGCTTTGGTTTGGTTAATTCTTGAAGAATGCATGGATAATACCTAGGAGAAAGTTTGTTTTTTCAGTATTTTTTTATGTTTTATTAGAATAGATGTTTCAATTTCATAAAATGTTTCAAAAAACAATCAATGCATGGAGTTTTTTAATTGTAAATATTTCGATTCCATGATATTATTGAATGCTTAAAAATAAATCTACTGAAGTGAAAGAAAGTTATTTGAATTTCATGAAATGTTATCACAAATCTATCAATTTCATGAAGTTGTTAAATGATTGGACCAAGATTATCTTTTTCTTATCCTTATGATTCCTTTGAAAACCCAAAAAACCATTTACCCCTTGTGATTAAAAAAATTATCATAGCGAACCCTTATGCGAACCTAGTACAATCGAGACTTGACATAAATGAGCATTGGGATTAAGATGAGTTAGCCTAATATTTAGGTTGTCCTGGTGCAATCTTTCAAGTAAGATAGGTTCCCTGTAGTGTGACTGTGAGGATTTTATCTACATTGTTAGTGTGCGACTAACATCATCCTCAACATAAGCCTATTTTGGTGTATCCACCTCCATGTATAGAAAATGATGATGATCAAGAGGAAATGCTATAGGTTTAACAGAGGCCAAAACAATAATTTATTGAAAATAGAAAATGATAAATGATAATATTACCTTACACATGAAACACTTTTCAAAGTGATGCTCTCACCATAAGTCACCACAAAATTGGATTTTTGGATTCTTGGATTGCTTGATAGACCTACAATAGGTTATTCCATAAAACATAGTAGCTTGATGTAGCTAGCTTATACAAGATAACTCAATACATCTTCACAATTTTCTTATAATAGCTCCTTATTCATCCTTGCTTCTTTCTAATGTTCAAATGAGAATAAAAGTTCTTTATGTATGCATCCCAACTAATATTTTTTTATTATAGCCTAACCTGGGATCCTTTTAATTCTCCAAATATTGACACCAAAATTTAAATTTGAAATAGGAAACAACTAAGGTCAAGGTTTCCCACACCCTATACTAGATCTTCTTTTTTCCCAAGTTTATAGATGTGAGGGAATTTAATATATTTTCATAATCTAACCCCAAAATGAATAAATTATTATTATAATTAATGTTGTAGGAAAAGTAGGGTGTCCATGTAGTGTGAAATTTTGAGGGTGACAATTTATGATAATATAGATGTTTTTTCCCCTATTTTTTAGGATGATTAAACATCAGTTCCTTAATAATCAAGATGTGAACCTATTTTATATTTATATTTTTCAAAAGTAGGTTCAACCAATATTTTAGTTTAAATTTTATGGCATCCAAAAGTAGGGTCTCCCACATTGAAAATGAAAAACATCTATTATTTTTAAGAAAGAGTTACACTTTTGACCAATTTATGAGATATATTATGACATGTCATACAACATCTTTGAATGGGGATAATGGAGTACCCAATTTAGTCAGTATATTATCACAAACTTACATCAAGTAAAATAAATATGTTAATGAATGATGATTTAGGTTTCATATTTTAAGTTATTTTAGGACTTGATTGCCTAGCTATTATTTTACACTTTAATGTATTTCCTTTTCTATTTCTTTAGTGATTAATATGAATGTTTTGGTAGTGATTTCATAAGTACTATTATGCTAACAAAATTGCTCCAAATCTCTTATTGGTGATACTCTTATAAAGTTTTAGAATCTAAAAGTGTATTGCAATCACTTATTACTAAATAAAACCTCAAGTAATTTTTGGAGTTTAATTTTTTTATTTCAAAATGTTCTTACACATAAATTACTATGTTATAGTTTGAATTAATTTTGTGTTTATTTTGTTATAAATAAATTATTGTTTTAATTTTTTGACATACTTCCTCTCATAAATTATTTTAGGAAGCATATTCTACACCCCTAATTTATTTCATAATCTAATATTAGAACAACTATATTTGATAGATGTTAAGATGAAACAAGGTGATTAATATTTTTACTATATTGTTTATTATGTAAATCTTGGAAAATTATGATTATTGATGGTTCTCAATAGTTAAAGCATATGATGGTGGGCAAGTTTTGCTCAAGAATAATAACACTTGTAATATTAAGAGATAAGGAGATGTAAAATTGTTATTCAATGATAGGGGAGTGAAAACTCTCATGGATGTATTGCATATCCCAAATTTACCAAGTAATTTAATTTTACCTCTCAACTTCTTGCAAGGCATGTCTGTATGCATTTCATTCTAATAAACAACATAAAAATTCTAATTTTATTAATTTTTACTTTACATTAAAAATTGAATTTATTTTCAAAATAAAGTGTTATTAAATAATTTTGATATTAAAAAACATATAATTGTAAAAATAAAAAATACATTTTTTGATCTATTGGGGGTTTGAGTTTTGAATTTCTAAATACAATGTTGAAAACTATGTATTTTGGGGCAGTTGTTTCAGACTACATGCTGCAGGGAGGTAACCTATAGATTTTTTCTCTGTTTTGCCTTTGCCCTTGATGATCCATGACTGCATTCAATTTTGAAGGATGTATTTTTGCTTTAAGATTAATACAAAATGTTTAGGCCTTTAATCTTTTATTAAAAAAAGAATACTATGAAATTTTAAAAGAACAAAATATTCAACCTTAATCAGTTATAAAAATAAATTGAATATAGTCGACTTCATCGTAAATATCTCCCTCCCTGCAGCAATTCCAATTCTTTGCTCTTTCCTGGCCGAGGAAAGGAATTCTAACTGGCCACCGTTTTCGCTATAACGACAAGGAATGCCCAAAATGCAGCTTATTTAAGCCATGCTTTGCATTCAAACTACTCGCCAAAGAAAAGAAAATGGGAAAGAAATATTATTTGGTAATAATGATGCTCATAATAATATTTGGAGTGTCGATGGTGGTTTCATATGATTACTGCAATCACAGCAGATTTTTGTGCGAGACAGATGCAGATTGTGGTGGAGATCCTCCCACACCTCTTGACCGGTGCTGCTACATTGGATTATGTGGGGAAAGTTATGGCTATTGCTGGTTTGATGGATGTGGATACTAGTTTCTATTCTCTTTGCTGAATTCATTCACTTTTTAATAAAAGACATGTATGGTGTGCTGGTTTTATTAGGAAGATTTTGATTTTATGTGACTTCCATTAATTGTAGTTTGTATTCTTTTTGCTGAATTCATTCAGCTTTTAAGAAAAGAAATCTATGCTGTGTTGGAAATTTTTATTATTGAATTTTTTTAATATTTAACAATTATTTTTTAATGAATTAATTCAATTTCATTCATAAATTAAAAATCATTTCACTACTTAGCATGTATTAATGTTTATTTTATTTTTATCTTATATTTGTTCTTAATTTTATTCTTTATAATTTAGTTAATCTAATTTTGTATAATTATAAATGTTAAATTTAATCTTTTTTATATGATTTTGTTTTCTAAAATATTTGATGAGCTTGAAGAAGTTGATGATAAAAGACAATAGTTTGGGATTTTATTCCTAAGACAAGTCCATAATAGCTTTAAATTGCTAACTTTAATCTTACAAGAATTCTTCATCTCTATTTTTAGTTGCTACCATTAAACTATAGGGGAGAGACAACTTTTAACTAGTGATTAAATGTTTTACTTTCTGTTAATCAAAATTTATTATTTTATTTTCATACATTATATTTTAATTTTCTTTAAATAAGATTTTCAACTTTT
This sequence comes from Sequoia sempervirens, assembly GCA_007258455.2. Lineage (NCBI taxonomy): Eukaryota > Viridiplantae > Streptophyta > Pinopsida > Cupressales > Cupressaceae > Sequoia > Sequoia sempervirens. The sequence goes on along the minus strand of VDFB02000003.1, from coordinate 533,677,930 downwards.
TAAATTTCCAAAATTAGTTTTTCTCAATCTAAGCATAAATTTTTTTATCCAATTTTTCAAGGCATTTTTCCATAAAGACCCTAATAAAAAAAAAAAGGTTAAATCTTATCCATTTCAATGGATTATTACCACAAATATTTATACAAATTTTGAAATGTTGTTTTCCTCCTTTCTAGGATTAATTACTTGTTATTCTATCTTTTCTTTACACAAGTCAAACAAAAATATTCTTCATTCTAAACATTTTTTTGGATGCTATATCTTAAAGTATAAAAAAGTATAATTAAAAAATTATCATCAAATAATCTAATAACAAATTAAAAATTATATATTATATAATACATAACATCTAATATACGATTTAATATATTTTTAATTAATATATTAAATTAACATGTAATATACTAGTAGTCGTATGCATAGGACAATCAGTTGATAGGGGCTCACCGTGGTAGTGAGGAGGGTTGAAGCTTTTTATTTGCATGGAAAGGTGACCGTGAATGAAATGGATAAGTTAGATTGTATGAATTAAATAATCACAAAGAAAATTTTGTATAGATTTTAGTTAACACTATTAGAGAATTTTGAAATCAATTTTGAAATTTGTTTAAAAGTGGGAACTTAAAAATTAAATTAAATAATAAATTTAAAATATTTTTTTCTTCTAGCAAGAGTATTTAAATTTTATATTTAATAGCAATAGATGCACATGTATATTGTCACTTTTTATGTAGCCTATTGAATTAATTAAGCAATTAATTTTGAAGTCAATGTAAGTTTTCTGTAAGGGTCAACAAACATGTGTGTATTTTTAAAAATTGGACAAAAAAAGTACACATTTTTTTCCATGAAAGGAAGACGTTCAATATTGAGTACATTTTATAATTAGTATATTTATATAGTTTTGGAAATTAAATTTTTAGTATGCATGTGTTTTTTGATGAGAGATGGAAATTAGTTATAGGCATCTGCATTTGTAATTGTATTGCTATCTAGAGAAGGTGTGAGACCAATTTGTATCTAACAATTGGGATAGGGGTCTATCGCAAATCGGTAATGAGTGGGGAGCAAGGAAGGAAGTTGTTAATATTTTTAAGTATTAGAGAAAGTAAAAAAAGGAAAGCATGTTAATAATTAAATATGGATTAAGAGGAGGTGAATGACGATAAGATTTTTTGAATTTGAAGCAATTAATCATGAATATTTTTAATTACAATAATTCTTTTTAAATGATTTATGTAATTTTATATGTATTATACTGTAATAGTTGTTAGGCCTAGATGTACATTTATATTTGATTTTTTTGTCTAGTTGATGAATCAATTGATTAATTATAATGATTTAATTATCATAAGGTAGATATGAATACTAATAGATGGAAAGATTTAAGTTGTGGATTAAAAAACATAAACAATAGATTTTCTCATTTCGCAAGGCAACAAAAATAGTTGACATTGTTATATTAGAACAATGAATATGCTCAATGGGAATATCAACAAACACCTCCATTTTGTGTGGTATACTTTGATTAAGTTGCATTGTTAAAGAGCCATTGTGGTGTGGGTTTGATACCAAACCACTATAAATTTTTTTGGCATCGACTCTATTTTTTAGCAAGCTAGAAATTAAGTAGGTGATTGAGAAATATTAATCATGAAGGTGTCTATATGTGCATTGCAGAAAAGAAAATTAATTAGGCGATTGAGCACACATTGACATTTAGAAAATTAAAGGAAAGAAATATGTGTGTTAAGGCATGAAAATAAAATGCAGAGTATGATGATCAGACTTAAGTGTAATTATCACAACTCTTATGCATTAATGTTAGTGTAGCACCATCAAATTGGAATTGCTAGCCAAGTTTATTTTAGCAATTGTCATAAAAAAAATAAAAATGGAAGGGTGTTAACCGATATTTTTAAATTTAGAATTAATTTGGTGATTGGATTACATGCTACTAAATTTTAACTTATGTATATTTTTTGGATAGATAGAGAATTACAATTAGCTACAATTTTGGCATAAGGAAGGTAAAGTGTAGATGTAAAGTTGCACATATAGGGAATAATTAAATGAGTTTTTGAGAATTGGTGAAATGATGAAGGGATTTACATTAAATGGAAAATAAAAAAGTAACCTTCACTATTGCTATAATTCCCAACCTAATAGTGGGCTTCATTGCCTGCAAGTTGAAGCAAATGACCTTATAAAGAAATATCAAAAGAAAAAATCAATATCAAAAGAAATATCAAAAGAGAAAATTCTACACTTTAGGCTATCCAAATATCTCTACCAGGGCTATGGATGTTTTTTCTGGTAGTAGAGCTATATTGGGAGGGAATTGCAAAGATAACCATGTCGGGGCTATGGATGCTTGATTGGTAGAAAGGCTCTATCAAAGTTTTCATTTGGAGGACTACTAAATTATGTATTTCAACGTCAATGAACTAGTCTTTTCACCATGTTCCATAGACTAGAATTAATCAAATCAAACACTGATACTTTCTAGAGAAAATTTGTAATCTTTATGCCATAATTCAGGAAAAGGTAAAGCATTATTGTTGGAAAATATGTATAAGTTATAATTTATAGTGGGTGATTTGATCCCAGATTTATTTTAAATATGGTTTTATTGGTTGCAAGTTGTTGTGTGGTCTAACAACATGCCCAAAGCCTATAAGACTTGGGGACCCAAGTGAAAAATTAATGCTTATGGAAAGTGTTGGTTAGCAAAAGAAAGGATCACTGGAAGTTAAAGTTAAAAGGAAGTATTTGGAGTAATTAATGATTCAAATGTATCGAGTACCCGATACCGGGTATCAAAAGGCTAGAAGTGTTGAAATGTTAATACAAGGTTTGGTAATTGTTCCTGTTCAGAAGAGAAGGTCTAGGAAATGTGGAGTTTTTGGTAGAATCCAAGATCCATGAAAGTTTTATTTTGGTAAAAGCTGAAGTTGTCGATTATTGGGTATTCAGTAATAATGTTGAGTTTTAGAGTTAAATGTCTAAGTTTTCTCAGGGAGTTTTGGAGGTTTGGTAACCCACCTAAAAGGAATATTTGTGTGATAATGCACTTAAAGCATGTTATTTATAATTTGTTTAAAATGATGATTTATTAATGATGATTTTATTTTGATGATAGTTTTATGAATATTTTGAAAGGGATTAATATGTGGAATTTGTACTTGTAGGAGGAACAAATTGTGATGCAATTTTTCAAGTATGGACAGTTAGGAAAATTTGGGTTGCAAGAAGATTCGATGGTGTTACTAGGTTGGCTAATAGACTTTGAAATCTCATGTGGGGAAAAATTCATTGCAAAGAACCATAAGATACCAAGAGACCAAGAATCCTCGTATTATGCATGTGACGAAGGAGTGTGCTTAGCCTCGAGGTGATTCACTTTTGGGTGTATGAAGCTCGAGTATGAACCTAATTGTAGAAACAAAATTTCTACTTGATAATTCTTAATATATGGGAAGTTCCTACATTTCATTTGGAAAATTTTCTCGATCCGTGTTGATGCACTGATCATTTTAAAGATGGAGGTCTTGAAAGATATTAGAAGGTTGACATCTACTGACTTATACAACAATTCTCTTTCTCATTGTCATATTCCATGTTCCTTGCCATGATTTGTCCCTTGGGTTGCCTCTCATGTGTTGGTTGAATTTCTCAAGTGCCTTGTTTTTATAACAGGCCGAGAGATGTTTCATTTTTAGTAAATTTTAGAATTTTTCTTGATTTTGGTTCCATTCCAGATTAAAAACTTGTATGTTTCATTAGAAGCTAATCAATATAAGAGCTAATTTTAAACCTATCCCTCTATATGAAATATTACATAGTTTATTTTTCGTTCCTATCAGACCTAAGGGTGCATATTGACACTATCTAGTGGCAAATAATCTCCGTCTCTTTAAAATATCTCATCATTATGTTCTTACAAGTGAAGAAATCTGGTGACGTATGTAATGGTTTGTTCTGGTTTGGTTAATTCTTGAGGCATGCATGGATAATACTTCGGAGAAAAAAAAATTTAGTATTTTTTTATGTTTTATTAGAATAGATGTTTAAATTTCATAAAATGTTTCAAAAAAAAAAATCAATGCATGGAGTTTTTTAATTGCAAATATTTTGATTCCATGATATTGTTGAATGCTTAAAGCTAAATCTACTGAAGTGAAAGAAATTTATTTGAAGTTCATGAAATGTTATTGCAAATCTATTAATTTCATGAAGTTGTTAAATGACTGGACCAAGATTATCTTTTGCTTATCCTTATGATTCCTTTGAAAACCCAACAAAAAAATTGATCCCTCATGATTAACAACATTATCATAGTGAACCCTTATGCGAACCTAGTATAGTTGAGACTTGACATAAGTGAGTTTTGGGATTAAGATGAGTTATCCTAAGATTTAGGTTGTCCTGGTGCAATCTTTCAAGTAAGATAGGTTCCTTGCGGTGTGTCTATGAGGATTTTATCTACATTGTTAGTGTGCGACTAACATCATCATCAACAAAACCCTATTTTGGTGTATCCACCTCCATGTATAGAAAATGGTGATGATCAAGAGGGTATTCTATAGGTTTAATAGAGGCCAAAAGAATAATTTACTGAAAATAGAAAATGATAAATGATAATATTACCTTACGCATGAAACACTTTTCAAAGTGATGTTCTCACCATAAGTCACTACAAAATTTGATTTGTTAATTCTTGTATTGCTTGATAGACCTACAATAGGTTATTCCATAAAACATAGTAGATTGATGTAGCTAGCTTATATAGGATAACTTGATATATCTTCATATTTTTCTTATAATTGCTCCTTATTCATCCTTGCTTCTTTCTAATGTTCAAATGAGAATAAAATTTCTTTATGTATGCATCCCAACTAATTTTTTTTTTATTATAGCCTAACATGGGATCCTATTAATTCTCCAAAGATTGACACCAAAATTGAAATTTGAAATAGGAAAAAACTAAGGTCAAGGTTTCCCACACCCTATACTAGATGCTTTTTTCCCAAGTTTATCAGATGTGAAGGAATTTAATGTATTTTCATAATCTAACCTCAAAATGAATAAATTATTATTATAATTAATGTTGTAGGAAAAGTAGGGTGTCCATGGAATTTAATATATTTTCATAATCTAACCTCAAAATGAATAAATTATTATTATAATTAATGTTGTAGGAAAAGTAGGGTGTCCATGTAGTGTGAAATTTTGAGCGTGAAAATTTATGATAATATAGATGTTTTCTCCCCAATTTTTTAGGATGATTAAACATCAATTCCCTAATAATAAAGATGTGGACCTATTTTATATTTATATTTTTCAAGAGTAGGTTCAACCAATATTTTAGATTAAATTTTATGGCATCCAAAAGTAGGGTCTCCCACATTGAAAATGGAAAACATCTATGATTTCTAAAAAAGAGCTACACTTTTGACCAATTTATGACATATATTATGACATGTCATACAACATCTTTGAATGGGCATAATGGAGCACCCAATTTAGTTAGTACAATATCACAAACTTACGAAAAATAAATATGTTAATGAATGATGATTTAGGTTTCATATTTTAAGTTATTTTAGGACTTGATTGCCTAACTATTATTTTACACTTCAATCTATTTCCTTTCCTATTTCTTTAGTGATTAATATGAATGTTTTGGTAGTGATTTGATAAGTACTATTTTCCTAACAGAATTGCTCCAAATCTCTTATTGGTGATACTTTTGTAAAGTTTTTTAGAATCTAAAAGTGTATTGTAATCACTTATTACTAAATAAAACCTCAAGTAAATTTTGGAGTTTAATTTTTTTATTTCAAAAAGTTCTTACACACATAAATTACTATGTTATAGTTTAAATTTTTTTTTGTTTATTTTGTTATAAATAAATTATTGTTTTAATTTTTTCACATACTTCCTCTCATAAATTATTGTAGTAAGCCTATTCTACACCCCTAATTTATTTCATAATCTAATATTAGAATAACTATTTTCGATAGATGTTAAGATGGAACAAGTGATTAATATTTTTTACTATATTGTTTATTACGTAAATCTTTAAAAAATTTGATTGTTTATTATGTAAATCTTGAAAAATTATGATTGTTGATGATTCTCAATATTTAAAGCATATGATGGTAGGCAAGTTTTGCTCAAGAATAGTAACACTTGTAATCTTGAGAAATAAGAGATGTAAAATTGGTATTCAATGATAGGGGAGTGAAAACTGTATTCCATATCCCAAATTTACCAAGTAGTTTATTTTTTCCTCTAAAACTTCTTGCAATGCATGTCTATATGTATTTCATTCTAATAAATAACATAACAATTGTAGTTTTATTATTTTTTACATTAAATTAAAAATTAAATTTATTTTCAAAATAACGTGTTATTAAACAATTTTAATATTAAAAAAAAAATAAAATAAAAAATAACGTGTTATTAAACAATTTTGATATTAAAAGAAAATTAATTGTAGAAATAAAAATACATTTTTTGGTCTATTGGGGGTTTGGGTTAACCAATAATTTTTTTTTATTTTTTTTATTTTTTGTCTTTGCCCCCGATGATCCATGACTGCATTCAGTTTTGAAGGATGTATTTTTGCTTTAAGATTAATACAAAATGTTTCGGCCTTTAATCTTTTATTGAAAAAAAATACGATGAAATTTTAAAAGAACAAAATATTCAACCTTAATCAGTTATAAAAATAAATTGAATATAGTCGACTTCATCGTAAATATCTCCCTCCCTGCGGCAATTCCAATTCTTTGCTCTTTCCTGGCCGAGGAAAGGAATTCTAAGTGGGCACCGTTTTCGCTATAACGACAAGGAATGCCCAAAATACAGCTTATTTAAGCCATGCTTTGCATTCAAACTACTCACCAAACAAAATGGCAAAGAAATATTTGATATCATTAATGCTAATAATAATGGTCATATTAATATTTGGAGTGTCGATGGTGGTTTCATATGATTACAGCGATCACAGCAGATTTTTGTGCGAGAAAGATGCAGATTGTGGTGGAGATGCTCCCATACCTCTTGACTAGTGCAGAAAAAATGGATTATGTGGGGAAGGTTATCGCTATTGCTGGCTTCTAGTTTCTATTCTGTTTGCTGAATTCTTTCGGCTTTTAATGAAAAAAACTATGTTATGGTGTGTTGGTTTTATTAAGAAGATTTTACTTTGATGTGAGTTCCATTAATCGTAGTTTGTATTCTGTTTGCTGAATTCATTCAGCTTATAATAAAAAAAAGTTTGCTGTGTTGGTTTTATTAGAATTACCAATAAAAATTTATATGCATATTGTTTATTTTCCATTTGTGAATTGTAGTTTGTATTCTGTTTGTTGAATTAATTCAGTTTCTTAGCCAAAAAAGATGTATGGTGTTGGTTTTATTAAAGCTGGAGTTTTAAGATGTAGTTGTCTTATATTTCACTGCAGTTGTTGTGATGGTTGGATCAATGGAAGTTTAAGATTAATTTTATTGTTTTATATTTTATTAGAGAATTTTTTATAATATTATTTTAGTTATAGTGTGGATTGTATGAATTAATATTTGGTTTGGTTTAGAATTAAGAACGTAGAGGAAGAGATATTTATTAGAATGTTATCTTTATTTTGTTATTATATTATTGAAATATTTTAACATTTAACAATTATTTTTTAATGGACTATTCATTTTCACTCATAAATTAAAAATAATTTGAGTATTTAGTATATATCTTATATTTGTTCTTAATACCATTTTTTATAATTTAGTTAATATGATTTTGTGTAATTAAAATCAACTGTTAGATTTAATATTTTTTATATAATTTTATTTTCTAAAACAATTGATGAGCTTGAAGAAGATGATAAAAGACAAGAGTTTGGGATTCTATTTCTAAGCAATGTCCATAATAACTTTAAATTACTAACTTTAACATTATAAGAATTCTTCATCTCTATTTTTAGTTTCTACCACTAAACGAGAGGTGAGGGGCAACTTTTAACTAGTAATTAAATGTTTTACTTTCAGTTAATCAAAATTTATTATTTTCTTTTGATAGATTATATTTTAATTTTCTTTAAATAAAATGCAATATTTTTAACATTTTAAATTTTAAATTTTTTTTTTTTTTTAATTATAATTTTTTTTATCCAATATTTCAAGGCATTTTTCTCTAAAGACCATAATAAAAAAAGGCTAAATCTTATCCATTTCAATGGATTATTACCATAAATATTTACACAAATTCTAAAATGTTGTTTTCCTCCTCTCCACATTTAATTACGTGTTACTCTATCTTCACTTTACACAAAAAATAAAATAAAATATATCCTTCATTCTAAACATTTATTTTCTTGTTATATCTTAAAAAATTATAAAAAATAGAATTAAAAAATTATTATCTAATATATAAAAACAATCTAATAAAAAATTAAAATAAATATTATATAATACATAACATCTAATATACAATTTAATATATTTTTAATTAATATATCATTTAATAATTTTTTAGTGTGTTATATAATTAAATTGTTTTAAATATATTATATAAGATTATATATTATATTAATATATTAAATTAAAATGTAATATATTAACTTTAATATAATATTATAATATATGTACCATATAATATGTAACATATATAATGTCTAATATATAATTTAATATATTAGATAATAAATAATAATATTATAATTATTATATTTTAATTTTTAATAATGTAATCTATATTTTAATAATTTAATATATTTTAAAGATATTATGTTCTTATATTATTTTTAATATAAATTATATTTGATTATATATTATATTAAATTAACATCTAATATATTAAATTGATTTTGTGATGAGAGATAAGATTGTCTTAATATTTTACTTATATTAAATTTATTTTTAATTTTGTTATTAAATAAATTATAAAGAAAATTTTAAAAATAAAATAATTAGTAATTAAGAATTTAAAAATGATAGAATGAAGAAAGCGTGGGCTATGGATATGTAGGTTTAAAACCTACCTGCATGTTGGAATCCTTCCTTGCATATGAGTAAGGGGAGAATATCCAGTGTGTGGGGGTGAGTTCGAGCTTGGGGTGGGCTTTTTATTACAATTGAGGGGTTTTTGTGTTGAAATTTATTGCATTCTCTTTGTTTTTGTTGTTCGATGTTTGCAAGGTTCAAGTGTTTTGGGGAGGCATAAGGAAGATTTCTTGCCTCCATTTATACTGATTATGGCTTTAGGTGAAGTAACTAGTTTTAAACCCTGTATGGATTTTTTAGCATCATTGGATGAAAATTATCTCTCTTCATCAAGGCTTGATGATGAGAGTAATTTCTACAATAAGGCTTCAAGGGTTGTCGAGATGGCTCCATCTGGTGGTCGTTGTATCTTGAAATCTAATGCTTGTTTGGAGAGGAGCCAGGATAGGCCTTTCCGAGTGATTCAATTTGATTCAATTATGGATGAGGTTCATTATTTTTTTAAGCATGCTTTAATATGAAAATTCATGGGGATGTGTGTTTCTCTTCAATTTTTAGAGGCTTTGACAAGAGAAACATGGAACCTTGGGGGTGAAATGAAGGTGATGCTAATAGCCAACAACATTTTTATTATTTTCATTAATTGCATGGTTGATTGCAACAACTTTTTTAATGGTGGGCCTTATTTTCATAACTAGATTGGTTTGTTCATCAAGCCATGGCATATCATTTTTCATAACCAAATTGGTGTGCCTCCCTTGGTTTCTGTTTGAATTTTGGTGGAACAATATTCTACATATGGTTTCTTTGTTACTAGGAAATTCAGTGGGTCCCTATCTGCAAAAATATGATAAAAAGGAACTTACTTTTGCATGTATTTATGTTGCAATAGATTTAAGTAACCATCTTCCAAATTCTCTAGAAATTTGTGGGTTCTTCTTCATGAGTGCAATTGCTTGATTACAAGGCTCTTCCCTTTTACTACCGATTGTGTCATGAGAATTTCCACCCACAGAAATGATGTCCTAGGATCTACTCTTCAAATGCCCATCCTAGTCAACCCACCTATAACCCTTCTAAGGAGGAGAAAACAAAGGCTCTTATTTCCCAAGCAATATGGCCGACAAGGAACATTTTATTCCTATCAAGCCCAATAACAAAAATCTAGGTCAGAGAACAACTTTCAAGGAGAGATAGGAGGAAGAAATTTTCAATTTCTCTAAGGTACTAGATGATGTTAGCCAATAGGAAGTGAACCCCAGTATGATGGCTCTAGATCAAGGTTTTTTGGAGGTGGCTCAGGAGGGTACTAGGACTGATGATTTTTAGAATATTTAGGAGAGTGTTATGCTAATAGCTCAAATGGATATAGATCAAAACCTTGTCGTTTCAACTTTTCACATGGACTTGGTTAATATTGAAAGGATTGAGGTTGTGAATACTTCATCTCTAGAGAAGATGGTGTATGATTCAAAAAAAGGTAACATGTCTTTAATTCCCTTAGGGATTCTTAGAAAAATACAAAGAAAGGGGCTATTGAGAATCCCTCCAAGATTGGGAATAAAAAAAATTTAGGTAGAATTAGGATTATGAGTGAGACACTAGTGGAGTCAAGACCCTATCAAAACTATTGATTCCCTTTTCTCCAAATCTCAAAGATAATTCTTCTCTCATGGAATGTGAGGGGCTTGAATAGTGGCCCTAGATAAAAAATTGTTTAATATTTGGTGAGAAGTCATTTACCATATATGTTATTTATTCAAGAAACTAAACTTTCTATGGAGAGTATGGGTAGTTTTGTGCTAAAAATTTGGTAGTGGAGTCAATGTTAGTGTATTGGTGAAAAATGTAATGTTGTGGGTCTAGCTTGCTTATGAGATCCTCTAAAGGAATGTCCTTTTTGGTGGTTTTCTAGTAATTTTTCTATCTCTTTGGTTGCCTCGTGTCTAGAGCCTAGGGAGATTACTCTTTTATCTAATCTTTATGCCCCAACTGACTTGCTTGGTAGGAAACATCTTTGGTCTCATATTCAGAGCTATGCTTCACTATATCCTTAGATTATTGTTGGATGTTTTAATGCTATTATTGAGTTGGAGGGAAAGAGGGGTGGATTGTTGAAGTTGGAGCTATTTGATTTTCTTTTGAAAGATAATATTTTTTTCTTAAATCTAGTGGATATAAAACCTAGTAATGGTTTTTTTACCTTGAATAACAAGAGGTGGGGTAGAGACTGTAGTTTTGAGAGGCTTGATAGGTTCCTGGTTTCTTATTTCTAGATCAATAGATTGTGGACTACTAGTTTAGAGATTTTGGATTGAAAGGGATCCAACCATTAGCCAATTATGCTATCAACTTCTTTGTCTCGTGTTGCTCGCAATCCATCTATCAAGTTTCAAATTATGTGGCTACATGACCCCTCATTGTAGGATCATATTACTAAGTGGTGGGATTGTGGTAGACCGTCTTTTAGACTAGTGATGTATTATATTTTCAAGCAACTGTAATTTGTGAAATATCAACTCAAGTGTAATACCCCTCCTGTTACTGTTTGGACTTGTTATTTTTCTATGCTTTTGTTTGATACTTTGAGACTGTAACAGTACTATTTATTGGTTTGTTAGCTTAGATTGATTGATGATTATGCTACTACATTAGAGGACATGGTTATTTGATATGACATTATGGTTTGGTGATGTTAATTTGATTTTAGTAATATATTATGATGTAGTGGATTAATAATCAGTTTATAATGTGATCAGTTAGTTTAGAAATGTTATTTCATCATTGATATTATAATTGTTAGAATAGTTTTGGTGAGAGGACAGTGTATCACCACTCATTCGTGAGTGCCCTGCTACACTACAATTCCTTCTCACAATGTGATGTTTTGATTATATATATATATATATAGATACATGTACATGATCTTGTTTGTATGTAGGATATTGTAGGTACAGGGTCTCAATTCCACCTGCTTTGGCAGGATAGGGCGGGCATCAAATTATCTAATGGGCATGATGTTGAAACAAAGATGACAAGGAAGTCACCACGTCCCATGTTTGTCAAAATGTCCTGATTGAGTGGTATTGTGCATCCTTGTTTTTTTGTCATTGTTGAAATTAATTGTTGTAATTTGTGTGAGTGTATTTTGAGATGTATTTTATGTTGGTATTTTGTATGATGTTATTTATTTAATTAAAGGATGTTAATAAATGTTTATATTAGTGTTGGATTAATTCGTAATAAAATATAAAAAATTTATTTTAAAAGTCATGTGATTTATTTAAATGTGTAAATTAAATTATTTAAGATTAGTATTTTGTTAATTTAATTAAATTAGCATGTTGAGGATAATTATGAAATAAATAAATTAAATAAATTAAATCGTGTGAATTGCAATTAAAGCTTGCAAAATCAAAATTAAAACAAAAAGTATTGAAAAATGGGAAAAAAATCAATAAAAGAAAAGAAAAGATAAAAGGGACGAATGAGCATTGAGTTTGGCTAAAATGTTGGAATTAAAATTAGAAAATTTCTTTTAATGTGGATTTTTAGAGTTTTCGAAAACAAGAAGAGATATCTTTTATTTAATTGCTAATTGTGAGATTTCATTCATAGGAAAACTTTGATAGAAGTTGCACAAAAATAATATTACTGAAATATTGAATCTTCTGAAGTTTTGGGGAATTGTTTCATTTTCTTTCATTATACTGGGGAGGTTCTTCTAAAAGGAATAGTAGATTAGAAATCTGAGCAAGGAAATTAGGAGATGAAGTTCTAAAGGAAGGAATGAAAGTTATTCAGAGGGCTATCTGGATCAAGCAAAGCTTCATCAGAATTTTAACAGTACAAGACTCTAGGTTCCATCTTCTTATTTCTCTAGTTTTCACTTTTAAAAGTAAAATTGAAATAAATAAATAAATAGGTTGTCTGTGAAAGAAAATTCTTTTGGGATTTTTTAAATGTTTTGGATTGTAAACAAACAGAAGAAAATGTTGTCGAATTTTAATTGAAAATGTCCAATTTCTTCTGCTATGGAAAAGATCAATCTTTTTTATTAAAATGGATTTGTAATATTTATCTTTGTATAATCATACGTATATATATATATGCATATATATAATATATGTATATCTATATAAGTATACACTTTATTGATATTTTTAAGAAATCAATTCTTCTAAATAAATTTGATATGATTTAATATATATATTGTCATACAGACATATATATATTTAAATATATACATATATTTTTATTGCATTTAGATTTATTATGAAACTTTGTATTTCAAATCAAAGTTTTGGGCCATACATCTCTCAGTGCCCAATAGCATTATGCAAGGTTTATTTTTCAAAAATAAAAATTTTGTGTTTATAAATGTTGGGGAGGGATGTTGTCAGCCATACCCCCGTACCCGCTCTGCGCAGTCTTACGGACTGTGCACAACAGTCATAATGACTGTTGTGCGCATTAGTCATTACGACTGATGTGTGTATTACTGTGTAAGGTCGATGACCTTTATGTGTTTGGCAGAGTTTGTTTTTTATTTTAAATTTATATATATAGTGTTTTTTTTAAATATTGATATATAAATATATATATATATATATATTTATATAGCTATTTTATGTTTTATTTTTTTTGGAATTGTGTTTTATATATATTTATATATTAATTTCATTTTTAGTATAAAAAATTATAATTGTGAATATTACGGAAAATAAAATTTTTATTAGGAATTGGAATTTTTTTTCTTATTGAAAATTTATGACAGAATTAGTTCAAAGAAAAGGAAAGTTTTGTAAGGTAATTAAAAGAATTATATTAACTTGGTGTGAAAGTTATTATGTTGTTTTAGTTTCTAATTTTGATTGACTTCTTTATTTCCTTGAGTTATCATTTTTACTTTTGTAATGTCGGAACCCTGTCGATCTTATGAACCCAATTTTTGGAGTTGTGAACCCTAGTTTTCCAAAGGCATGTTCTTATCATTGGATGTTTACCCTCATATTATGTGCTCGGGATGTGGCATGATTTTTAGCATTATTATTTTGGAAGTGTTGTAGGAGTTGTGTTAAGACTTTGTGTATGATTTTAACGAGATGGATAATGCCTCGCAAGTTTTTGGTTGTGATATATTCTTTGTTTCTTATGGTACAACCCTTGCCTTGCTTTGGTTTATGTTTCAGGGTCTTCTAGGAGAGTGGCTCTTCATGGGGGTTGGCGCGTCAAAAGGAGGAAGAGCTCAGGATAACCCATGCAAGAGTATATTAACAAGTGAAAAACTAATAATAGAACTTATGGGGATGGGTAGTAAAAACACAAGATAATATTGGATACCTCGTCTATGCATTAGGGCTATCACAAACTAATGGTAGAATGAGAAGGCCATAATCGACAAAGTTGTAACCTCATCCTCATGAGAGGTTAACGGTTCTGCATGAGCCACCCTATGGGGCCAGCGCCTCAAGTAGGAGGAAGGGCCAAGATAATCATAGATGGGGGTCGGTTCCTCATGTAGGCTATGCGATGAGACTTTCCACTAGATACCCTTATGTCTTGTTCTTTGTTGCCTCTAGAATTGTACTCAAATTTTTGTTTTAGATTCTTTTGGAAATGATTTATGATTGTTCTTTGGTTACTTGGTTAATGGTTATTTCCTTAGTTATTGGGATGAGTTTCATGGCTCTATGTTGTTATGTTGTCTCATGGATTTTGTCGTTTATGTCCTTGTAACCCTTGATGTTGTATTGGTACTATTGTACTATGTTGTTCATTGTTGGAATTTTTTTATGGCATTCATGCTCGTGGTTACTTCCTTGTCACCTCTAAGCATAGGGGTTGGGTTATTTATAACCCACGTGGTTGGGTGGAATGTGTTCCACACCCGTTGGGTTCCCCATTAGCGTTCATTCTTCTCAACATTCTTCAGTTGGAGCTTGTACCTAATGTTTGTTGTAATTTAGATATTACTGTACTATGTATTATCCCACATGTATGGGAGATTTATTGTAATTCATGTATTGAGAACATGTAATGTAATGTTTAAACAATGATGTATTATTTAGGAACCTTTGTAAATATTATTATATGAGATGCATTATGATTGTAAAAGGTGATGTAATAATACTTTTATTTATGGTTCATGGATGTACTTCTATAAATGGTTATTGTAATGTTATGATGGATGTAAATTTTGATAAATTATTTAGTTTTATCTTTTATCTTTTCGTTATGTGCAAGGCCACAGAGGACTAGATGTTATAATGTTAATGTGCAATGTAAATATGTTTTAATTTTTAGTTGCATGTTTACTTTGTATTTAAAAAAAATGTTCCCAATGTTTGTTCTCTGGGGTTTGCACAATGAGCGTTACATCAAGAGGTGGAATATGCAGTGTTTTGGAAACATATTCAAGATAAGGCTATTGGTCAAGCTAATTTTTATACTATTACTCAGGGGATTAGGGAACATGACCTTTCTAAAAAATGTATCAAGGAGGGTTTGAGGGATTTGAAAGCTCTGGATGAGTGTGAGCTATAGGAGATTTATTAGAAACACAAGGCAAGGGTTGAGTGGTTGTAGGAGGGTGATCCCACAATACTAGTTTACAATTTTTGGCCAAACTAGACACTGAATTGATTTTTTCTCACAAAATCTTCACTTTTAGACACCTTTAGCGGCTAAACCATGAGAAATTTGAAGATGATCCAAACTAGTGATTTGTGACATTTTTTTTGTAGATTCTAAATATATTTTTTTCATTTTTTTTTTAAAATTAGATTGCACTTCTTTTTCCATCTCCTTCGAAAACTAGTTTTTTTCATTAAACACCATTTTTAAGGAGTGACGTTCACTGTATAACACATAACTTTGTTTCCATGAAGGATACAATTCTTTTTTTTTAATTTAAATTTGTAACTACAATATCTAGTGCTTCCAATTGGTTTCATAGTGTTTTATTGAATATTTTTTCCTTAATGAAGTTTTGAAGTCAAACAAATCACAATTCAGACATAGGTAGACCGTATGACACAACATTTTTTGTAAGTATCGAAATTATTTTGTTTTTGAATCAAGGACTTCAATATTTGGTGCACTCATATTTTTCAAATTTTTTTTATAATCTTCTATTTTTCCACATGTGGAGAACAAATACCTTGATTTTTGGTGAAAATCCTACATTCACAATAAATAAAAAATAAATATAATAATCAAATTAAATTTAATTAAAATTATACATTCTTGGAAGCTTATAATAAGGACTACATACAAAAACTAAATTTTAAATGAATTCATTTGATCCCCCAAAAGGTAAATCAAAAGTGTTTTTTTATCAGCATTTTGATAGGTGTAAAGGAGACCTTGCTATAGGTATGGTTTAAAACTAGCGAGGTTCTATCCAAGGGGGTTTGATCTAAGTTGGTTTGATCAAACCCTATTCAACTGGAATCCTTTAAATGGAACTTTTCAAGGCTTAAATCATTATATTTTTGAAAAATATGTGATTTCAACAAAAACTAGGATCTCCCAGAAAGTGTGAACCACTATTGTGGCAACACCCAGTAAGGAGATAGAAACGCTACTTTTTTCTTCAACTCTTTGAAGGATAGTATACATTATAATTTTATTCCGTATCTTGTAAATTCTAGGGGTGATCATTTGAGCTCTCATGGGGAGATTTCTAGTAAGGATTCTCTATTTTTTTCCTCTTTCTTCATGGAGGATTCCCCTGATGTGAGGGAGGCAAAAAATCATATCATTGTTTCTATTCCTTCTCTAGTTTCTATGGAATTGAATGAGCACCTCATGAGCTTAATCTCTATGGAGGAATTAGAGGCCACTATTTTTTAGATGAAGAAAGGGAAGGCTTTTGGGTTGGAAATATTTTTGATAGAATTCTTTCAAGAATTCTATGAAATCATAAATTTACATTTAATAGAAGTGTTGTGTGAGTCTCAGAGGAATAAATAGTTGTTGAAATCCTTGAAATCTACTTTCCTACCCCTAATCCCCAAATATGATGGGGAAAATAGGTTGAGTTTGTTTTGGTCTATAACCCTTTGTATGATGATGTATAATATTTTGTCAAAGTTGATTGTGGAAATATTAAAGTGGTGGATCAGTAGGCTTGTCTCTGAGGAATAGGAGGATTTGTGGCCAATAGGAAATTTTTTTATAGAGTTTTCATCATAACTAAAACTATTCACTATATGGAAGCCTTAAAAGAGAAAGTTGTGTTTATTAAATTGGACATGGCTAAGGATTACGATAGGGTCAAATGGTCCTTCATTCAAATAGTCCTTGGTGCTTTTGGTTTTCCTAAGTGGGTTACTATGTAATGATTTGTATCATGATCACTTCTTTCTTCATGTTAGTTAAAGGAGAGTCATCCCCCATGTTTGGAGCTTCTAGAGGTCTATGGAAAGGGGACCCCCTATCTTCATACTTATTTATTCTCTTGGTTGAGGGGATAGGGAGAGTTATTAAGAGCCATGTTAATTATGGCTTGATACAAGGGTGGAATTAGGGTAATGATTTACATATTTAGTCACACTTGCAATTTATTGATGATACCAGATTGATGGGTGTGGCTAAAGTCAAAGAGGATAATAATATTCATGGGGTTTTGGATGTTTATCTCATAGATTTGGGTTATTAGATTAATTATGGTAAATCTTTTATCTACTTCTTTAACACTCCTATGTCTATTCAATACTGGATTGCTCACATCCTTAGATTCCACATTGAGCATCTACTTTTGACCTATCTTGGAATTCCCCTCTCCACTAGAACCCTTCCATGGGATTCTTGGAAGAATATTTTAGACAATTTTTATGTGAAAGTGAACCATTGGAATCACAAGTGGTTATCCTTTGTAGATCAGGTATTGCTTCTTAAGTTAGTGGTGCAGGATCTTTCCCAATTATAGGTGTATGCTTCAAGTGGTTCCTTCAAGTTTTATTAAGGATCTAAACTCTCTTTCTTGGAAATTTCTTTTGGCTAGAAACTTTCCATCCTTGAAATGGATTCTTGTGAACTGGGAAACCATTTGTATACCAAAATAGCTTGGAAGTCTTGGATTGCGACAAACCAATCTTACTTGTTTGGCTTTATCTACCAAGCTCTATTGCAGATGGTGCTATGAAAAATACCATGTCTAGGAAAGAATTATCTCTAGAAAATACCTAAAGGGATTGGAAAAGAAGGAGGTTCCTCAATTTATACTTCTAGATAAAGGTTCTATGATTTGGGAAACATTGAAAAATGGTGCTAAGTTGATCAAGGTGATTTCTTTTGGATTTGTAATAGGGAGTCAAAAGCTCTCTTTTGGTATGAATCTTGGGATGGTTTTTACCCTATCATGACCAGCCATCCTAATATGTAGGATTTATATCATCTCTTTGTGGAGGCTATTTGGTCAAGTTGAGGACTTCAAATCTTCTTGCTTCTATGGGCAGGTGGAGGTGTCAAAATGGAAGGAACCTGGTGAGTTGCCTACTGGTGGCTCAAAAGAGGATCGTGCTATGCTAAGTAATATTCTTTTTGATAGATATTTTAACTCCATCAGTGAGAAGGATATTTTGGATTCAAATCCTTATCCTAAAGGGTCTACAAGGTGGCTAGTGATTATCAGGAGTCAATTTTTTTGAAGTATGGTGGCTTAGAAGTTTATTAGTGGAAAAATGTTTGGAATAAGTTTTGTGGCCTAAGTGTAATTACTTCTTATGGAATTTTCCCTAGAATAAATTCTTGACTTGGGACAATCTTTGTAAGCATTATTTTTAGGTTTCATATGTATAAGCTCTTTGTGCCTATTATTAGGACTATTTGTCTCACTTGTTCCTTTGTTTCCATTTTTATAAGCTTATTTGGCACCTTTGGTGGGGTATATGGGGAAACCCTTATGTTCATTCTTGTTCTCTCATTGAATTCTAGATTAGTTTGGGGAGGCCACTAATAGAGGCTTCTTTTCCTTTAGATTGTTTGGAACATTTGGTTTCCACTTTTGTCCTCTAGTAGATTTATCTTGAGAGGAATTGTACAATTTTCCATTGAATTAAGTTGATGATTTAACAAGTTTGGTAGAGAGTTGTTATGATTCAAGAGACTGCAAAATCTAAGTGTGAAGTGTCTTTCCCTTTGTAGAGGGGTAATTAAGGGATTGTGAATAGCCTTGGTCTACATGACCTTGTGTTTAACTCTTTATATGTTCAAAGAGGTCATCATGCCAAAAAGAAGGTTCAAGGATATGGGGTGGATGTTCTAAAGATCAATATTGATGGCTCTTCAAGGGGTAATCTTATGCATGCTAGGATTGGTGGAATTTGTAGAGATAGCTCTAGCAGGGTCATTTTATTCTTCATTATTCAGAAGCGGCAGAAAACCAACAACTTTATGGAAGGTTTGACAATTTTGGTTGCTATTAGGTGAGCTTGTGCTCTTGGATGGTGCAAGATCATTTGTGAATCTAAATATCAAATTTTGGTCATTTTTTTATCTAATCGAAGGTTGGATGTCGTTATTTGGAAACTTGACTCTATTGTTAGGCATATCTTGCAATTGAGTTCTATGCATGATTTTTTTTCCTTATCTTCCATTCATCACGAGAGGAATAGGGTTGTTGATTGTTTTTCCAAATAGGCTTTGAAGAGTATTCTTGGATGGAAATTTGAGGGTTGAAAGCAGGGTATGTGCAGGATCATGATGGGCCAAAAAGTGGTGATTTGTTGGGTATGTGTAGGGTATGTGGCTGATGATTTTTTGGTAGAGAGTTGTTATGATTCAAGAGACTACAAAATCTAAGTGTGAAGTGTCTTTCTCTTTGTAGAGGGGTAATTAAGATATTGTGAATAGCCTTCGTCTACATGAATTGGTGTTTAACTCGTTCTATGTTCAAAGAGGTCATCATGCAAAAAAGAAGGTTCAAGGATATGGGGTAGATGTTCTAAAGATCAATATCGATGGCTCTACAAGGGGTGATCTTATGCATGCTAGGATTGGTGGAATTTGTAGAGATAGCTCTAGTAGGGTCATTTTATTCTTCATTATTCATAAGGGGCAGAAAACCAACAACTTTATGGAAGGTTTGACAATTTTGGTTACTATTAGGTGAGCTTGTGCTCTTGGATGGTGCAAGATCATTTGTCAATCTAAATCTCAAATTTTGGTCATTTTTTTATCTAATCGAAGGTTGGATGCCATTATTTGGAAACTTGACTCTATTGTTAGGCATATCTTGCAATTGAGTTCTATGCATGATTTTTTTTCCTTATCTTCCATTCATCACGAGAGGAATAGGGTTGTTGATTTTTTTTCCAAATAGGCTTTGAAGTGTATTGTTGGATGGAAATTTAAGGGTTGAAAGAAGGGTATGTGCAGGATCATGATGGGCCAAAAAGTGGTGATATGTTGGGTATGTTTAGGTTTTGTGGCTGATGATTTTTTTTACCCAAAATTGATGAAACAAAAAGGGTTTT
The DNA here is from genome assembly GCA_007258455.2 of Sequoia sempervirens. Taxonomy (NCBI): domain Eukaryota; kingdom Viridiplantae; phylum Streptophyta; class Pinopsida; order Cupressales; family Cupressaceae; genus Sequoia; species Sequoia sempervirens. Next base: position 533,657,441 of record VDFB02000003.1, on the reverse strand, counting down.
TAAAGGATATTCTCACCTTTCCACCAATATAAATTATAATTTAATTTGAATTTAATAAATAATTATTATTCATTTTCTATTTGAATTATGACTAAAGTCCTGATTGTTAAGCTGCTTGAAAAACATCTATAGCTCTCAAACGATATCACATGTTTTGAATCTGAAACATGTGTCACATTCTATGCTTTGTATACTAAAGGATTAAAAAAAAAAAAATCATGAAGTTTTGACCAAGATAAGGTGGTCAGACATATGAGTTTTTTTATATTTTTTAAAAGATGTAATAAAAAATTCATAATTAATTATTTACTTAGAAAAAAAATTAGAAAAAAATATGCATCACATTGGGAGTAAGTCCTCTACTTCTATATAAAATATTATAAGAAAATATTATCATTTTATTGTGGTTAGGGTAGTCAGACATACACCTACTTCTTATTTTCCTGAAATTTAAGTATTACTGCATTGAAATTTCAAATTTTCACTAAATAATTTTTTTATTTTTTAAATAAACCTAGTAGTTTAGAAACTAAATTCAATTTACTAAAAATTATATTCTTACATATATTTAAAATAATATAGATAACTTATTCAAATATTTACATCAAGTTGCCTAACTCTGATTTTTCTAAATTTTTCACCACTTAAGGGCTTGATTTTCCGTGATGAGCCTGCACATACCCAATAATTATCCTAAGATTACTCCTAGGATCTTGCAAGGATAATTTTGGAAGATGTGGATGGTCGATGCTTCCTATTGACTGGTCCTATGGTTGTCTTGGTTCTTTTTGGTTGTTTGTTGTTATGGGATTCTTGAATTTCTCTCTTGGTGCCTACTTTTGACCTTGATTGTATTGTACTATTGATTTTCTTGATGCAAGAAACTTTCACCATCTTTATTAAAAAAAAATTAAGAGTTTAAAAATATAAGTAATAATTAATATAAATTTTTATTAAACTATTTACATGAGTTTCCTATATACTATTAATACTTTTAAAATCAATAATATTAATACTATTAATCGATACTTTGTTTTTGTTAAAGATCATGTAGATGTTCTTCTCTACAAATTTTTGTTTTATTTTCTTTTTCTCTTTAATTTTGTTCTTTTGTTGGCTTCAAAATTGGAAGGGTCTCCCTTCCCTTTTCTCCTTTTTGTTTCTTTTGTCGGGATCATCCACCTGTCATGAAATTGCACTTTTATGAAGGTTTTGGCTATCTGTTTGCTTAAAGGAATGTGTGGCTTCCATGTGGTGGTTGAGATGAGCCCAAAATATGCTCATGATTTGAGTATTATGTTGTATTTTTACTACCTTTACTCTTGTTGTTAATGGTTGTTTTAACTCTTTAAATACTTTTTATTGGGTGGTATCCTGTAGCAATACATTCCAACATTCTTGCAGCCTAACATTTCTATATGTCTATATTAATTACCCTATTTGACTTCCCAAATGACTAATATAATGCATGTAGTTTTGAATAATGAAATAGATTTAATATGTGATTAATGAATGAATACCATGTTGTTGCCATGTGTGTTTTCTTTCGCTTATGTTGCCTTGTGTATTGTAGGTTGTTGAAGGAAGCATGAATGAGTCAAGCGTAGCTGATCTCGGCCTTGCAGTAAAGTCCATTTCCTACACGACCTCTAGAAAGTTGTTCCGGAGAAGACTCTCTGACCAATTTGTTGGGAAGAAATCTAGATGTTAATTAATTTGGGAAGAATGGAATGCTAAATTCTCTATGAATCATGTTGAACCAATAATCTCATTTATGAAGTCTGTTCCTCAGTTTCAGGATACATTTATATACACCTCTTTCTCTGTTAGGGTTAGGTAGTTAGTTGTTTTCTTGATTTAAATAAGTGTTCCTCCTGCGCGGGTGAACAACACAGAAAGAAGATTATGTAAGAGTTAGTATCATAATAGGAATCAAAGTTTTCTTAGTTTTATGGAAGTAGAATAATCAATGTAGATGACTTCAAGTTCTGAATAAAAGTTGATAAAGTTTTGAGTTTAACCTTTGCGTAAATTAGTTGATGCTTGCTAAGGGGGCCCACTTAGTAAGTGTATGTAGTTGAGTAGTTGTTTATCTTATGTTGATTATAGGTTAGCTTTCGTTCTTGAAAGTTTTAGTACAAACTCAGTCTTATATTGTTCCTGCAGCATCAGGAATCCATCCCTGTGTTTGTTCCTACAACATAAGGCCAGTTCATGGTTTGTTTCTCAGTAGTAGTAGTTGTGATGATTTCTACTTTGGATAAGTTATGTTTGAGTTAAGAAGACTTTACATTACTTTCCTATAATATAGATAAAATTCCTTCCAAGTATTTATTTCCAATAAGTTGTGACTGAAACTGGTTCTTAGTGCACATACAGTGCCACTCTATTTCAAGTATACATTCCCTAGTTTGACAAGTAAATGAACAAAAATGAAAAGATATTAGTCCCCTGCTGGAATGTCCATTTCTCAGGTTAGGATTTTCTATGATTTTCATATCTTTTTGTGGACGTGACCATTTTTTGGCACCATTTTCGAGGATGGTGTCAAGCTAAGAACCTACTATAGTCATTATTAGCAATAGTTTAGTCTGTCATTCAAACATTTTCAAATTCTTTCAAATTACCATCCATTTTGTTGCATACATAGAAGAAGAGATGCTCTGGGAAGATTTCTCCCTAACCTTCCATTCATTGGTAATAATCCTGAACTAGCTTATAATTTATTTGAGGAAGGAGGAGACTTAGATATTGATCCATTTGCTGAAAATTTGTTTGCTGACTTGCTATTTGGCCTAGCTGACGAAGAACCTAAAGAAAATGCATTTGCTCTGATACTCCATCAAGAAAATATGGCCCGTAATCCACCTAATCAACCTCCTACTTTTGAAAATCAAATTTTCTCTAGTAATCCATCAAGAAAATTGACCTCATGATATCCATCTCATGTATGGAACCACTCTCCCTACTCCACAATCACTTGTAATTACAGAGATTCTAGACTTTGCCTCTGAACAACCTACTGATCCTAAAGAAAATATAGCTATATTAGATACTACCTCTAAGGAGCCTGTCCTGCAGCATCAGGCTAAACCACCCTTTCCTCAGAGATTGTAACTCACTAAATCCTAGTCTATGGAAGATCATACCTTTGATATTCTGGATCAGCTAAAGAATGTACACATTCAAATTCCTCTCTTAAAATCCATTAAAGATATCCCAATATATGCACGAGCCATTAAGGAGGCCTGTTTGAAGAAGACAGGAAGAAAGAAAAAGGATCCTCAAACTATCCATGTTCTAGGATAGTTAGTAGATATTATGTCAAGGAAGATAATTATTCCAAAATATACTAATCCTAGGAGTCCTATGGTACAAATCACTATTAATGGCCAGATAGTAAAGAATGTGTTGATTGACCTTGGTGCAGCTATTAATGTAATGACTAAGCATACCATGGAATCTTTGAATATCCTAGTAATTTGGTCTACACCTACCATCCTATAGCTTGCTGATAGTTCTACAGTAACACCTAATGGAGTGGTAGAAGATTTCATTGTCATCCTAGAGTCTTGGGAGTACCTAGCAGACTTTACCATATTGTCCACTAAGGCAACCTTGGGAGGATATCCTATCATCCTAGGTAGACCCTAGTTAACCACATCCAATGCCTTTATTGGATGTCATTCAGGAGACATGACAATTTCTGATGGTCAGTCAGGAAAGAAGTTGGTTTTATACCCACCTGCTCAACCTCAACCAGACTTGTCTCAACCCATCTAGCCAGATTTAGGTGAGGAAACTGAAGAAGTCAATTCCTTGTCCCAACTAATGATGTTGCAACCTAATCCATTTTCTCAGCTTCAGAGTGAGGATGGCCTGCTTTTACAACTTTTGCAATCCAACCCTGATTTGAGTAGTTCATTTGTTTCTGATAGCTGTCCTCAGCAGTGTTTCCTGCAACAACTGAATTCTGAAGGTCTAACACCTGAACTTCCTACAGTTTATCATAATCTACCTCCATAAGACATACTGACACCACTTGTATCAATAGCCTCCACGAATGATCTTACCAAGCAGGTGAAAATATCTCCAAACCGCTGTCTAAACATAAATAATAAGCTATCTCCATCTCAACAAACTGCCCTAGTCATAATTCTACAAGTTCAACATAGAGATTTTGCATGGCACTATGGGGATATGAAGGGACTAGATCCTCAACTCTATACTCAAAAAATCTACATTAAGGAAGACTGTTCACCTGTTAGGTAGCATCAAAGAAGGATAAATCCAACACTTAGAGAAATAGTTAAAGCAGAGCTTAAAAAATTGCTTGATGTTGGTTTCATCTACCCCATTTCAGACAGTCAATGGGTATCCCCATTGGTCATTGTTCCTAAGAAAGGTGGGAAATGGAGAATTTGTGTAGACTACATAGAGTTAAACAAAGCAACTAAAAATTATCATTTTTCATTACCATTTGTTGACCAAGTACTAGACACATTATCTAGTAAAAAGTATTTCTCCTTTCTGGATGGATACATTGGGTATAATCAAATTAGAATTGCCTTTAAGGATCAAGATAAAACAACTTTTACAAGTCCATGGGGTACTTTTTCCTACTCTGTCTTACATTTTGGCCTCTGTAATGCACCTACAACATTTCAAAGGGTAGTGATTAGTATTTTTTCCAACATATCTCATGATTGTATGGAGATCTACATGGATGACTTCACCACTTATGGAGCCACTTATGAAAAAGCATTAGACAATCTGGAGAAAGTATTGAAAAGATGTTAGGAGAAAAATTTTTCTTTGAATAGTGAGAAATGTTTTATGATGATGCAAGAGGGAATTGTTCTAGGCCATCGTATATCTCAAATAGGAATTCAGGTTGATCCTGCAAAAGTAGAAGTCATTCTAACCTTGCAAACACCTATAAAGAAAAAAGATGTTAGAAGTTTCCTAGGACATGCTAGATATTATAGAAGATTTATCAAAGATTTCAGCAAAATAGCCAGTCCATTATATGCCTTATTAACTAAGGATTCTAAATTTAATTGGACTGAGCCTATGATAAATCTTTCCTGTAGCTTAAGAACTTACTAACTCAGGCACCTATTCTTTAAGGACCGAAGTGGAGTTTTTCCTTTCATATACACACGGATGCTTCTGACTATGCTATAGGGGTAGTTTTAGGACAGAAAGAGAATTCCATTGAGCATGCCATATATTTCATTAGCAAAAACTTGTAAGGCCCTAAATTAAACAATACTATCACAGAGAATGAATTGCTAGTAGTTGTGTATGCCTTGAACAAGTTCTAACATTATGTCACTTGTTACCAAATATTTGTCCATACAGATCATGCAGCAATAAGATACCTCATGAATAAACTTGCCATAGCTGGTAGATTAGTAAGATGGTTACTATTGTTGCAGGAATTTGATATTACAGTTATTGATAAACCATGCTGGGCTAATGTGGTGGTTGATTTCTTATCAAGACTCCAAACAACTACACCTACCACCCCAGAGGTAATTGATGATAGATTTCCTAATGAACATCTATTTTTCATTGCTGCTCAGACCCCATGGTATGTAGATATTACAAATTACTTAGCAGCCAACAAGATTCCAGCCCACTTCTCACCAAAGGAAAGACAATTTCTAGTAGAGAAAAGTTTTAACTTTTCATGGATTGCAGACTATTTATTCTACACAAGACTTGACCAAGTCATGAGAAAATGTGGTAGAGAAGATGAAACCTATGACATATTGCATGCTTGTCATGATGAGCCATATGGTGGGCACTTTGCAACTAAGAGAACATCTATAAAGGTGCTTGCTACTGGATATTATTGGCCCACACTACACAAGGATGCAGCAGCCTACACCAAGAAATGTGACAGATGTCAACACATGGGAAGACCAACAAGGTCTGATGAAATGCCCCTATATCCTCAAGTGGTAGTCAGTCTTTTTGATAAGTGGGGCATGGATTTTTTTGGGCCTATTGATCCTCCGTCCAATGAGAAATCATATATTTTGATTTGTACTGATTATGTAACCAAATGGGTGGAAGTGAAAGCAATGACACATGCCCATGACAATAAGGTTGTTGAATTCCTGTATGAACAGATCTTTACTCAGTATGGAGTCCCAAGGGAACTTTTCATTGATCAAGGAGCTTAGTTTACATCCAATTTAATCACTACACTGATGAATGATTACAAGATCAGGCACATAATGTCTAGCCCCTATCACCCTCAGGCTAATGGTTAGGCAGAGGTTACAAATAGAGAAATTGAGATGATCCTTACAAAGACAGTCCAATTATATAAGAAGGATTGGAGTAGTCGACTTCCTGAAGTAGTCTAGGCCTATAGGACAACATGGAAAACAACTACAGAGTTTACTCCTTTTGAATTACTCTATGGAAAAATTGCCATGTTGCCAATAGAGTTTGAGCATAAAACCTTAAGGACTGTTCTAGAGCTTAACATTGATATTTCAGAAGCCCAAAAGGAACACCTCCTGCAGTTGAATGCATTGGATGAAATCAAAAAAGTGGCCCTGTAGCATACCAAAATTATACAGCAGCAACAGCAAAAATGGCATGACCACCATATCCAAACTAAGCAATTGTCTGTTGGTGATTGGGCGCTACTTTATGACTCCAGGTATAAAGAAAATCAAGGTAAACTCACCACCTGATGGCTTGGTCCTTATGAAATTATGAATGTATTTGATAATAGTTTAGTTCAATTAGTCACAATAGATCCTATTCGATTCAAGCTACTATTTAATGGACACCGTCTTTGGCTTTATCGTAAGCCAGCATCAAAAGAAGAATTTATGCAGTAGTTTGTTTAGGATCCTACCACTAATCTTCCTACAGCAAAAGGCTCTGGCCTTTCTCCTGTAGCTTCACCTTAATTTTACAATGCATGCTCATAATAAAGGTTTCTTTTTAAGGAATCCCTTTTTCTTCGTTGTCCTTCATCGCCACCATTCATTTCCTTTTCTTCCATATCATCCATCCATTTCATCCATCCACGTCATCCATCCATGTCATCAATCCGCATCACCCTCAATTATGATTTTATTTCCAACTGTCATTTCATGCTAAAGCAATAATCTTTCTAAGCACGTATGGGCATTTATTGAAAGGTATGCAATATCTTTTGTTGTCACATCATTTATTTATTTCATTTTATTCATTCACTACTATGTCTATATCAGTCATTATTACTAGATCTTCACCTATCCTTTAGTACATGTGAGGACACATGTCACATTTTAAGTAGGGGGTGGGATAATCCATTTTAAATTTTTTCTTATGCCACTGTCACAATTGTTTGGATATTTTATTTTCTTGTACTTTCCAAATATGACTGCATGTTTCCATCCTAAGTAACAATTAAACTGCCTAATTTGAGTAGTTGTAACAATTATTGCATGCAATTATCTTTTGAGTTCATTCTTGGAAAAGAAGAGAAAAGTGACGGTAGGACAAAAGAAGCAAAGCAGAAAAAAAAAAAATTGGATTTTTAGAAAAGAATTTGTGAATCTAGGTGGTCAACTAGTAAGACATGAGCCTATAGCTCATGAGTTATTGACACAAAATCCTCAAAAAATTCAAGCACTCAGCCTTTGTGGTTGGTTGAATTATTTTTTGAGGTTAGATTCTTTCAATGAGGAAGCTGCAGGCGAATTTTTAAGAACTCTTTCTGAAGGAGAGACTACAGTATGGGGTTTAATGGTAGCTGTAATAGAAGAATGAATTGCAGAAGTAACTGGACTTCCAACCATTGGAGAGAATTTCTCTTTAGATGTTGTTTCTGTGAGGGGAGAATTTACAGTACCAACTGATGGACTCTTGGAGGTCTCGAAGCAAGGCTGTAAACGAGTGTCATTGCCTCCTCCCTACCCAGAATATGCTACTTTAATAATCAGGTACTTAATGTGTGAAGGACATTTTTCTTATCTACATTCCTACCATTTTAAATTGTTTAGTCATATGAGGCATGGGTTAGCCATTAATGTCCCAAATTTTTTGTTAAATCTTTTGAAACAATGCACCCATGAAACCTAGAGTGGAAGGGATAATTCGATTGCCCATCATGCCCTTATTAAAATATTGATTGAATGTTCCATGAGGGATGTGTCACCTCTTTCCTGGTAAGAATTTGTTGCCCAAAATAGTTTGCAACTTCCAAAACCTCCTAGGGAACTTCTTGCATGACCTAAGAAAAATAAAAAGAGAATAACATCTACCAGTAGGGAAGCAGAGCAAGAATCATCTTCTCCTACAGCACGTAGTCCTACAGCCTCCATACCAGAGCCCTCTGCCAAAATAAAAACTAGGTCTGCCAATAGAAGACAAACAGGAAAAATGAAGGTAGGAGAGTCATCTAGGGTAGAACAAACCCCAAAATCTGACCCTCATCCTCAGAAGAGGCAACATTCTACTCCTGCAACATTCTCCCTTCTAGCAGTTTCTCCTACAGCAATGCCTATTGCCACCACAAGTTCACCATCATCTTCTTCTGATAAGTCTGAGTCCTCTAAGCAATTCAAAAAAAGGAAAGCTATGAGAGCACCTCTGACAACTGCAACATTGCCAAAAAGAATTTCAGCAAGGAAATAATGTAAAGTCACCCCTACCTCAAGTCAACCTGAAATTATAATAATTTTTGAGGAATCTGAAAGATCTGAACATGATGTTTCTCAAGATGTATCTGAGAATGGCTGAAGAATTATTTGTGTGAATTTTATTTGCATGGTTTTATAATTCCCTCTAAAACAAAGTGGAATCCACTTCTTTATATTGGTGATATTCATTTAAGATCACTCATGTCCTGAGCAACAAATGAAACAAATTATGGAAAAAAATTGGAAGCCTATGAAGAAGCTGAAAGGGATGAGCCCATCCCATTGCGATCTGAGAGTTCAGATCCCTACACAATGTTGAAAACTTGGCTTACTATTGCATATGGATTCAATAATCAAGTAGTCAGAATGAAAACATTTGATCTCAGGAAATAGGTATATGATGAATTTAAAGGTCAATCATATCTGTTTTGGAAGCTATCATCTTCTAGAGTTGGGAAAGGTGGAAAAAAATTAACTGTTGGTTTAAGAAGGTTTGAGCCTCATAGCCTCCTGAATTTCAAGGCAACCCTCAGAAGAATAGAAAGGTACATGCAACTAGGTCTTCAGAAGAGGTTTGAGTTATGGTTGCCTTTGACATTTCGACCTCCTCTACTAATGTGGCCACTTTACCCCTATCGAGCTATAGATATTAATGAGGATACAAAAGCTCAAAGATGGTAGAATTTCAGAGGTTTCTATTACAAGTTTAGAACTTCATTGCAGGGTTATGCCACACCCACTGATTTCAGGGAGACAACCAGGAAGTTTAATGTTGGAGGACCAACATTAGGCTAAGAAGGGGGAAAATGATGAGCCCAAAATATGCTCATGATTTGAGTATTATGTTGTATTTTTAATATCCTTACTCTTGTTGTTAATGGTTGTTTTAACTCTTTAAATACCTTTTTATCGGGTCGTATCCTGTAGCAATACATTCCTATATTCCTGCAGCCTAAAATTTCTATATGTCTATATTAATTACCCTATTTGACTTCCCAAATGACTGATATAATGCATGTAGTTTTGAATAATGAAATAGATTTAATATGTGATTAATGAATGAATATCGTGTTGTTTCCATGCATGTTTTCTTTCACTTTTGTTGCCTTGTGTTTCGCAGGTTGTTGAAGGAAGCATGAACGAGTCAAGTGCAACTGATCTCGACCTTACAGTAAAGTCCATTTCATGCATGACCTCAAGGAAGTTGTTTCGACGAAGACTCTTTGACCAATTTTTTGGGAAGAAATCTAGATGTTAATTAATCTAGGAAGAGTGGAATGCTAAATTCTCTCTTAATCATGTTGAACGAATAAGCTCATTTATGAAGTTTGTTCCTCAGTTTCAGGATACATTTATATCCACATCTTTCTCTGTTAGGGTTAGGTAGATAGTTGTTTTCTTGATTTAAATAAGTGTTCCTCCTGTGTGGGTGAACAACACAGAAAGCAGCTTATGTAAGAGTTAGTATCATAATAGGAATCAGAGTTTTGTTAATTTTCTAGAAGCAGAACAATCAATGTAGATGACTTCAAGTTATGAATAAAATTTGATGAAGTTCTGAGTTTAACTTTTGCGTAAATTAGTTGATGCTTGCTAAGGGGGCCCACTTAGTAAGTGTATGTAGTTGAGTAGTTGTTTATCTTCTGTTGATTATAGGTTAGATTTCGTTCTTGGAAGTTTTAGTACAAACTCAGTCTTATTATTTTCCTGCAGAATCAGGAATCCATCCCTATGTTTGTTCCTGCAGCATAAGGCTAGTTCATGGTTTGTTTCTCAGTAGTAGTAGTTGTTATGATTTCTGCTTTGGACAAGTTATGTTTGAGTTAAGATGAATTTACATTACTTTCCTATAGTATAGATAGAATTCCTTCCAAGTATTTATTTCCAATAAGCTGTGACTAAAACTGGTTCTTAGTGCACATACAGTGCCTCTCCATTTCAAGTATACATTCCCTGGTTTGACAAGAAAATGAATGACCATGAAAAGATATTAGTCACTTGCTGGAATGTCCAATTCCCAGGTAAGGATTTTCTGTGATTTTCATATCCTTTTGTGGATGCAACCATGTTGCATGAATTTATGATGAGGATAACTTAAACTTTGATTTAAACCATCTTCATCATGTGTTCATTCTAAATGGATACACTAATAAGAAAATTTCTATGGCCTATGAATAGGCCAAGGTGTGTTTTCTCTCCATCTCTAAACCCATCCACTCCTCTAGTCTCCCTATTGCCTCCCTCCCCTTCATTAATGGCTTATCCCAAAAAAATCCAAGATCCTTCATAAAAAGGGTCTCTAATGAGCTTTCAAACCCCTCACCACTATGAGGAATCAACTCCTCTCTCAAAGATCCCAAGGACATCCTTCTCCATGTAGGTGTCTACAAGGTTATGTGCTCTTATGGTGCACCTTATATTGGTGAAACTGGTTGATCATTCAACACTAGAATCAAAGAGCACATTTCTAACATCAGACATGACTGGGTACTCAAATATACTTTAGCCAACCACTCTTCTTCCACCAAACAACATCTTTGTCTAGAAAGCACCCAAATATTGAAAAAAGAAGATAATTTTTTCAAAGGAAGCTTAAAGAATCCATTGAAATCAACAACCACCCCTTGAACCTTAATTGTGATGAAGGGTGGAGGTTGAGTTAGGCTTGGAATCCCTTGTTAGCCAACATACAAATCCTTCATCTCCCTTCATCTCCCTAATCCCGACTTTTATTTCATTGGTTTGGTGGATTTCCTTTCCTCCCTTCACGTGCTTTGGTTTCCTTGACTTTCTTTTTTCCTATTCCCCTAATTATTGCTGGCTTCCTTCCCCCTTTTTTCCCATTTTTTTCCCTCAATTGTCCCTCCCTTTTTTTGTGGTTCCTTGTGTTTTTTCTTCCTTAATTGGATTTAGGCCCACTTTCCCTTTGGTTTAAGTGTCTTTTCTTGTGGTTCTTTTGGTTTAAATGGTTTGAGGCCCTCTGGTGGCTCTCGTCTTTTTTCTTTTTCCTTCTTTTTTTCTTCTCCCTTTAAGTTCCTTTCCTTTATTTTTCCTTCTCTTTTATTTTGATTATGCATTGTTTCTTTTTTGTTTTGTTATTTTTTCTATTTTTATATTCATTAATATAATTTTAGTTTTTGTTTCCTAATAATCCCTCTCATAACCCTTCTAAGGAGAAGAAAGGAAAGGCTCTTATTTTGGGTGATGTGGCTGATAAGGAAGTTTTATTCCTGTCAATCCCTATAATAGTAATCAAGGTTAGAAAATAATTTTAATCCCTATAATTAGTTTGAGCTGCTAGATGATCTTAGCCAACATGAGGTGAACCCCAATATCATGGCTCTAGATCAAGGTGATTTGTATATTTATTAGGAGGGTACTAAGACCAATGATTTTTAGAACATTCAAGAGAGTGGTATGTCACTAGCTCAAATGGATATAGATCAAAACCTCATGGTTTCGGTTGTTCCTATGGACTTGGTTGATGTGGAAGGACTCGAGGTTATGAATACATCATCTTTAGAGAAGATGGTGTCTAATTCAAAAAAGGTAAAAAATATTATCTTCCCTTAGGGCTTCTTCCAAAAAATCTAAAGTGGCTACTGAGAATCCTCAAGGACTTGGATAAAATTAAGATCAATGGGTGAGATGCTGGTGGAGTCAAGGTCTGTCAACACTCTTGACTCCCTTTCTATCCAAATCTTAGAGATGATTATTCTCTCACAGAATGTGAGGGTCTTGAACAACGACCCTAAACAAAAAATTGTTTGACATTTAGTGAGAAGTCAGTTAGTAGGTATGCTATTTATTTAGGAAACTAAACGTTTTTATGGAGATTATGAGTAGTTTGGTACCAAAAATTTGATGGTGGGGTCAATGTTAGTGTATTGGTGTGCAAGGTAATGTTGGGGTGTAGCTTTCTTATAGGATCATCTAAAGGCATGTCATATTTTGTGTATTTCTAGTATGTTTTCTATCTCTATGGTTGCTTTGAGTCTAGAGTTTTCCCCAACCAACTTGAATTGCAAGGAGTGTATTTTCTCTCATATTCTTCATATTTAGAGCTATGCTCCATTGTATCCTTGGATTATTACTAGATATTTTAATACTATTATTTAGTTTGAGGAAAAGAGGGGTGGATTTTTGAATTTGGAACTACCTACTTTTCTTTTCAAGGATATTATATCTTTCTTAAATATGGTGGATATAAAACCTAGTAATGGTCTTTTTACTTGGAATAATAGGAGGTGTGGTAAATAATGTATTACTAAGAGGCTTATAGGTTCTTGGATCAATGGATCATGGACTACAAGTTCGAATATTTTTTATTGGAAGGCATTTTACAATTGGAAAATTAAGCATTTGGCTTCTCTAGCTTATGTTGCTTGTAATCTACCTTTCAAGTTTCAACTTATGTGGTTGTGGGACCTACGACCATATTACTGAGTTGTGGCATCATGATAGAATTTCTTTTGGTATGGTTATGTATTCTTTTTTCAAGTTGGGTTTACCAAAATGTGGATGTGGAAAATGGGTGCTTCACTTCCTTATCCACACTAAAGGGGGGGTTAGGAGGAAGGGATCCAATTTCACAATGTTCACATTCAAGAATGCCTTAGAGATCTCAACCCAATGAAGGATGTTAGAGACATAACTAAAGATATCCTTGGAGATGAATGCAACAAGAAAGGGGGTTCACCACCAAGTGCAAACTTGGAAAATGCAAAATGTTTGAAAACATAGTGTGATATACACAAATACCTAGAAACTAACTTAGAAATGCAAATAAAGCAAAAAAAAGCAACAAAATAGAGAGTGTGCATCTGGAAATGTGTTGAAGACTAGAAGTAGCTCTGAAGTTCTAAAATTGCTATATTTTAGGCCTAGTGGGACTCATTCGTCATTTTGGGACTCATTCACCACTACTGGGGGATGTCTCATTTTGTCAAAAAGTGTCCTAGGAGAAAAAATTTGAACTAGAACTTTGCAAGCCTTTGAAGATGGAAGAAATAATACATTTCTCCTTGATTTCATATAGATTGGATGGATATTTTTCCCTAGAATTGAGTTTCCGTGAGTCTTGACAACTTTGACAACATTTGCATCTTTATCATTTTGGCACTCCTAAAAAATTCTAATCCATTTTTCTTCAATCTACAAAAATGAAATTAAACATTAAAGAGGGAAAAACTTGTTGATTATTAGAGGATAGGGGTTTTCCTTTGTCAAACCCCTTTTAGGTAATTAAACCAAAATGATGAAATGATATAATGAAACATGAACATGAAGAAATACAATTAGAAACTTTCCATGATGATAGATTTTGAATTGCTACAACAATGGATGAAGAATCTTCCCTTGAATTCCTTAGAATTAATTTTGTGAAGTCTTGAAAATATCTAACCCTAGCTTGCTTGAATTAAGAACATGAATGCATTATGATACTTGGATGAAATGAAGGTTTGTAGGCTTATTTATATAAGCAAGGCACTCAAATGTCCATTAATTTGATCCCCAAGGTAGAAATTGGAGAGAATTAAACTTAAAACCCAAATTTTCCAACTTAAAACTCAAAAATAGCCCAAATGGGACTCATTTGCCCCAAGTTGCAAATGGGTCCCACATGGGATCTTTTGCTAGCTAGAATGTTGGAGGCATGCATAAATTAATTTTATTTATTTATATTGTCAGGTCTTTGATCAAAATATGCCTTGGGATGCACAATATGGGTTCATAGGGGCCAATTAATTATGATATAATGGGTAATTAGGGATAAGGACAAAATGTCCAATGTGAAAGTGTGAATAAATACACTCTACAACATTAAGATGAGGTCCACTCAGCCTAAAAAGGCACAAAATCCAATGTGAATGTGTAAAACACTTTACAATACTAGATTAAAACCAAGTTTAATTTACAAGCCTTCTCGATTAATGTGAGAGTGTAATTAAATACATTTTACAATATTGAATTAAGGGAAAGATAGGTCCATTAGACTTAAATATTTAATAAAATTCTAGAAAATTGTGAAAGTCATTTGCAACACTTTACAACACCTGTAAATAAAAAATGCATTTTATTCAGTTTACAACGGCCCAAGACCTAATGTGAATGTGTTATCCACGTTACAACATTAAATCAATGCAATACTAAGCCAAAGATTACGAGGATGCAAACAAGATAGAAAAAGTAGAAGGGTTACTTTTTCGGTGTCCACATAACCAAAACTTTTAGCTGTTGCTTTTCCATGGAAAACAAGCAAGTACCTTTGATTGGTCAAATCAAGGATGCACAGTTTTCATTTGTTTTGTATCCTGAAGCTAAAGGATATCTACTAGAAAACATGAAGGATGAATATACAAAGGTGATAGCAACCACAAAAGAGTGGAGAGAAATGGAGGACCTTGAAGAAGAGGAAACCCAAGTGGTAACGATTGAAGAAAAGGTAAAACTTTCATCTTGTGAATTCATAGAATATTCTAGTTTGCATGTGAATGATATGAATGGGATGGTTAGGAATGAGAAGGTTAAAAGTTTTTTAGATTTTGGTAAGGATAGGACTAAATCTTGTTTGTGTTGGAATGTTATGAAGAGTGATAATGAAGGAAGAATTATAGTAGTGGAAAAAAAAATGATGTATTGGTCAGTTAGTGAAAGTATATGAGATGGTTCAGTTAAATGTTATTAGGGATGATTGGTATGCAAAGAAGGATTTGTATGGTGTTACGGAGTTAAGTGCATGTGAAAATTGGCAGAGGTCGATAGACTATGGTGCGTTGAATCCCACAAGATTAGAGGTGAATGAGGGATACATTTGGAGGACATGGCTGAGTTATGGTGGAGTTGATTCCACATCAAGGAAGAGGAGCAAATAAAAAAATTCTTAGAGGAGGAGGTTGTTTGTTCTAGCTAAGTGTTGGAAGAGGGGAAAGAAGAAGCAATTACAGATACAAATTTTAGCAATGGGGTTGGTTGGGGATTTCTTGTAGTCAGAAAGGATGGTACTATCACTCAACTCCATTTTGTGAATCCATCTTTACAAAATTATTCCTACCCTGGGTGTCTGATGCAGGAGCATTCAGGGTGTGAGAGTAATCTGGCATCAACAAAAAATAGCAGTGTTGTTTCTTTTGGAATAAGGGCTACATTGTCTAAATTTTGTTGAGTAGGAGAATGAAGTTATGTCTTGAAGATGTGCAAAATTTTGGACTTTGGGCTTGTGGCTTACTCATGGATGCAATAGGAAAGGGTACGTGCATGATCATCATTGAAAAAATAGGCCCTTAAGTGGCAAAAATTTCAGAAAAATTAGAGTTAGGCAACTTGACGTAAAAATTTGAATAATTTATCTATATTATTTCAAAAATATGTAAGAATAGAATTTGTAGAAAATTGAATTTAGTTTCTAAACTACTAGGTTTATTTAAAGAAATAAAAAATCTATTTGGTGGAAATTTTAAATTTCAATGAAGTAGTACTTAAATTTCAGGGAAAAAATAAGAAAGAGGTGTCTATCTGACCACCTTAACCACAATAAAATGATAATATTTTTTTATAATATTTTAGATATAAGTAGAGGACTCATGTCCGGATGTGATGCATATTTTTTTGTAATTTTTTCCAAGTAATTAATTAATTATGAATTTTTTATTACAACTTTTAAAAAATATAAAAACTTATATGTCTAACCATCTTAACTTGGTCAAAAATTCATGAATTTCAATTTTTTCTTTTTTTAATCCTATAGTATGCAAAGCATAGAATGTGACGCATGTTTTGGATTCAAAAAATGTGATATTTTTTGAAAGCTATAGATGTTTTTCAATCAACCTATCAACCATGACTTTAGTTGTAATTCAAATAGAAAATTGAATAATAATTATTTATTAAATTCAAAGTATAGCATAATTTATATTGGTGGAAATTTGAGAATCTCTTTTAAAAACCATTTTCATTTAATCAATTTTAAGTAAAAAAAAAGTCATCAGCTACATACCCTACACATACCCATCATATTGCCACTTTTTGGCCCATCATGATCCTGCACATACCCAAAAACATCAATATTCGATGTTAATGGCTTTCAGTGAATTAGCTCATCAGTGTGGTATGGATATTTCAAAGACATTATTTTGTGTCTCTCTGACATGGTGATGATGGAGGGTGTTGGCAGCACTGAACAATTGTGAAGGCTTCACATCGTAGGGAGATACATATATTGGTAGGATGTCATTAGGAGTCCCTTTGACATTCCAATTTTTCATGTTATCAAGGAGACAGGTATGTATTGGCAAGACAACTTATGGAGTCTATTTGACACTTTAACGATGTCAGACACAGTCTTTTCGGCAAGACTTTGGGATATCGGTGTGAGTTGTTTTGAATTCTCTTCAACATGCCGATAAGTGGGACCAAGATAAGAGATGATGACAAAGGGAGATGATATCATGATTGACGAGTGGAAACAAAGGATTGAATGGGTAATGCCACAAAGGTTCTTCATCGCGTTGAAAGATTGATTTTGACATGACAACAATATAAGTCCCTTTGACATTTCGATGGAACTTCATCAATGAGACTTCACCATATTGGAAGGAGTCAGTTGGGATTCCCTTCAATGGAGTGATAGGAATATTGAGGTGACATTGGGAATTCAAAGAGACAAGGTTTAAAGTCCCTTCGATACTATGAAAAGGTGAATGGCATGGCATGGACAAATAGGTAGAAGGCATCAAGAGAAATATGAAGACGAATAAGGGTTTGACACATGGCTACAAGGTATATCAAGAGGTTAGTGAATATTAGTGAAGACCTTGGTGGAACCGAAAGGAAGGTAACATTGATGGAGTTCGATGACATGGACAAATAGATGGTAGAATGTGATTGGATGACAAGTTCATTTGCATCATTGTTGAGAATTGTGAATAGTAATGAGGATGGCAATGAGGTATCAAAAAGAGGGATCAATATCAGTGAGACTCAAATCTTTCTCAACCCAATAATGTAACGTTTTTTCTATAGAATGGTGTGATGGTTCAAAGTAAGGTGATTTTCATGGTTTGAATGTGGTATGATAGCGTGATTGAGACGATAGTGTAGACAATGAGGAAACTGATCTTGATTGTTGGTTGGGTGAGGGAGGTAGTACTAAGGAAAGATAGGTAAGAGAATTAAGTGAGTATCAGATTATAGGGGAACACATCCAATGGAGAAGAAACCCTAGATGGCCATTTGCTAAAAATAGGAAATAGGATGAATCATGATGGTGTTACAATCAAGGAGATGGCTTGTTGGTGAAGATAGAGAGGGAAGATAAAAAGAACCACCTAACAAGGAAGTGAGGGGAGGCTAGACTAGGGAGAGTCAGTTGTAACGATCTCATTGCAATACCTAAGAGCCTGGAGAAAAATTTATTTCAGATTTGTAAATGATGTAATTATAAGGCCCATGTAATGAAGATAATAATATAAGATCTTTGTTTCTTCGTACATTCGTTGAGCTATATTCTATTATTGTTGTGATTTTTGGTCTATAAGGGGAGCGCCTTTCATCAATATGTCTTGCAAGGAAACTAACCTTCATGCAATAGTGAAGCACATTCATATCTAGTACCATTTTTTTTAGATAGTAAAGGATGTGATGGTGATGATGCATAAATTTGACACTTTTCATAATGTTTTGATGTACTAACAATGTCAATCAAAATATAAAAATTTAAGTAGTGTTCTGATTCTACTTTTAGGTCCTAAAAACTAGTCGATAGTGTTGGTACTCCCTTACTCTTATAAGGTATTCAATTAATGGGTGAATGTTAGGAAAGGTTTCTCAACCTTGCACCTCAATGTTAAAAATACAAAACATTTAATTTTTAGGCTATAGTCTATAGAAAAACATAATTTTGGGTCATTGATATTTTTTTTCCTAATTTTTAAGGATGATTCAACATCAATTCCATGATAATCAAGATATGGATTTGTTTTAGATCTTTTTTTTTCAAAATTATGGTCAAGAAACTTATTAGATCAAATTTTATGGCCTCCAAAAATAGGCTCTCCCACATTGAAAATGAAAAACATCTATGAGTTGTAAGAAAGAGGTACACTTGTTGACTAATTTATGACATATGTTATGACATCTCATACTACATATTTGAATGGGAATAATGAAGCACCCAAGTTCGTCAGTACATTATCACAAACATACATTGAGTGGAAAGAATATGTTAATGAATTTGGATTTAGGTTTCATATTTTTTATTATTTTAGCACATGATTTCCTAATTATTACCCTACTATATAAGTACTCCAAATGTCTAACTGGTGATACTCTTGTAAAGGTTTAGAATATAAAAGTGTATTGTAAACATTGATTATTAAATAATACCTTTAATTTTTTTGGAGTGTAATTTTTCTTCCAAAAGGTTTTTACCTATATAAATCACTAATGTTATAGTTTATTATATTTTTATTTATTTTGTTCTAAACAATGATTTTTTTAATCTTTTGACATACTTCCTCTCATAAATTAGTGTACCAAGCATATTCCACACCTTTATTTTATTTCATAATCTAATTTTAGATCAGTTGTATTTGATAGGTGTTAAGATGGAAGAAGTGATTACTATTTTTTACTACATTATTTATTATGTAAATCTTGGAAAATTTTGATTGTTGATTTTGTGGGTCTGAGATAGATCCAAATATGATTCGCTTATTACAACCTTGACTAACAAGAAGATGTAGATAAATTCTCTACATTATAGTTTCGAGGATGTCTTGCCTATTTGGGGTACATCCAAGAAAAAATGTGGTGGTTGAGAAAAAGGGGGTAAGGATAAGTCTAAAAATAAATCTAAATCTAAGGGAAGATCCAAAACACTTTGTAAGAGTAGTTTAAGGTACTAGAGATGTGGTAAATGCAACCATCTCAAGAAGAAATGTAGAAATGAGAAAAAAATTGATTCTTCTCCTAACAAATTATAATCATGAAGTTGCTAATGATTTTTTGATTTGTGCTATATGCCTTTTAATATCTTTTAATTGACATATTTGGGTGCATCCTACCATATGCCTCCTTACAAGAAGTGGTTCTCAATGTATTAAGCATATGATGGTAGACAAGTTTTTCTCAAGAATAATAACACTTAAAATATTGAGAAATAAGGAGAGGTAAAATTCGTATTCAATGATAGGGGAGTGACCACTCTCATGGATGGTTCTCAATATTTAAAGCATACGATGGTGGGAAAGTTTTGCTCAAGAATAATAACACTTGTAATATTGAGAGATAAGGAGATTTAAAATAGGTACTCAATGATAGGGGAGTGAAAACTCTTCTGGATGTATTGCATATCCCAAATTTAGCAAGTAATTTAATTTTTCCTCCAAACTCCTTACAATGCATGTCTATATGCATTTCAGTCATAGGCAACATGACAATTCTAATTTTTATCATTTTTATTTTTAAATTAAAAAAATTAAAGTTATTTTACAAATAACTTATTATTAAATAATTTTGATAAAAGAAATGTTATAATCGTAAAGAGGAAAATACTATGAAATTTTAAAACAACAAAATATTCAACCTTAATCGTTATAAAAATAAATTGAATATAATACTTATTAACATATTTATATTTTTTTAAATGCAAATTAAAAGTTACAAAGAATAGGACAGTCAAAAGACTCTCAAGAATAGATGTAATCAGCTGTCAAACAGTAAAACACGCTTACAAAGAGTTGAAACAAAACAAGACAGCACTCATGACGAGCTGCCAATAGCATAACTAGACCATCAAAAAAATTAAATTGTATCATATATTTTCCCTGGTGAAAAAAAAATTAAATTAAATTATTACCATCAATAAAATTTTGAAAGTTTTTCTAAAACTATATAATAATATGCAAAAATATTTGTGCTTTATCATCCATTCTCTCTAATATTATAATATTTGCAGTGTATTTTGTTTATAGTCGACTTCATCGTAAATACCTCCCTGGGGCAATTCCAATGCTTTGCTCTTTCCTGGCCGAGGAAAGGAATTCTAACTGCCACCGTTTTCGCTATAATGACAAGGAATGCCCAAATGTATTGTGTGTTGGTTTTATTAAGAAGATTTTGCTTTGATAGTGAGTACCAATGGAAATTTATATGCATATTGTTTATTTCCCATTTTTGAATTGTAAGTTGTATTTTGTTTGCTGAATTCATTCATTTTCTTAGCTAAAAAATGTATGGTGTTGGTTTTATTAATGTTGTCCTGATATGTCTGGATCAATGGGAGTTTTAAGATGTAGTTGTATTATATTTTACTAGAGTTGTTGTGTTTGTTGGATGAATAGAAGTTTAAGATTAATTTTATAGTTTTATATTTTATTAGAAAATTTTGTATAATATTGTTTTAGTTATAGTGTGGATTTGTATGAATTAATATTTAGTTTGGTCTAGAATTAAGAAGGTAAAGAAATAGTTATCTATTAGAATATAATCTTTATTTTGTTATTTATATTATTGGTTTTTTATTAATACTTTACAATTATATTTTTAATTATTTATAAGAAAAGTCCATAATAATTTTAAATTGCTAACTTTAAAGTTACAAGAATTCATCATCTCTATTTTTAGTTTCTACCACTACACTATATGGAAGAGGCAACTTTTAACTAGTGAATAAATGTTTTACTTTCAGTTAGTCAAAATTTATTATTTTGTTTTGATACATTATTTTTTAATTTTCTTTAAATAAAATGTAAGATTTTAAATTTTTTAAATTTTAATATTTTTTTTTATCAATCTCATTGACTAAAAGATTTTAAGCGATAAATTTTTTTATCCAATATTTTCAAGGATAATTTGGACAAACACCATAATAATAATAAAAAAGTTAAATCTTATCCATTTCAATGTATTATTACCACACATATTTACACAAATTCTAAAAGGTTGTTTTCCTCTCTGCACAATTAATTACTTGTTATTATATCTTTCCTTTACACTAGATTATATATTATATAAATATATTATACTATACATATTATATAAATATATTATACTATATATATTATACAAATAATATAGAGTAGATTGCTTATGAGATCCTCTAAAGGTATGCCCTCTTTGGTGGATTTCTAGTAATTTTTCTATGTCTATGGTTGCTTCGAATCTAGAGTCTAGCCCGAGATTATTCTTCTATCTAATATTTATGCCCCAACCGACTTACCTTGTGAGCAACATCTTTGGTCTCATATTCAACATATTTAGAGCTATTCTCTATTGTATCCTTGGATTATTGCTAAGATTTTAATGCTATTATTGAGTTGGAGGAAAAGAGGGGTGGGTTGTTGAATTTGGAGCTATCTGTAATAACCCTCCTGGTTGCTAGTTGGACTCAGTAGTGTTATGTTTTGTTTTCCTTCTCAGATACTGTGATGATACTGTTATTGTTTGATGTGGGTAGTTAGATGTTTGATGATGTTGTTATTTCATTATGGACATGATTACTTTATATGACATTATGGTTGGTTATATCAGTTGATTTGCATAATTATGATATGATGCAGTGATTTAATTTAATATGTTATGAGATGATTGTTAGTTAGAAATATTAATTGATTGGTTATATTATAATTGTTAGAATAGGTGTGATGAAGGACAATATGACATCACTCGTTCGCGAGTGCCCTGTTATGTTGCGATTCCTTCTCACAATGCAGTGTTTTGATTTAGTGCTTTGATGTTATATATATATGCACATGTACATAACTTTGTTGTATGCAAGATTTGCAGGTACAAGTCTCGATTCCACCTACTTCGGCAGGACAGGGCGAGCACCAATAACCCAACGGTTAAATGTTGAAACAGAGGTGACGATGAAGTCCTCCCGTCCCATGATGTCAGGTTGTCTCATTGATTGGTATTGTTCATTTTTGTAATTGTCGTCAATGTGGTTTGTGTTCTGTAATTGTCGTCTCTTGATTAATGTTGGTACGTTATTTGTTGTGGTGTAATCGATTTTGATGATGGAAGTAATTAGTTGTTTTAATGTTAGATTTAAATTATATTAGAATATTTAAATGATTTAATTATTTTTAAAAATCATATATTTCAATTAAATAATAATTAAATATTAAATGTGACTTAGTTATTTTTAATCAATTATCTAGTGGTGGATAATTATGAGAATAATTTATTTAAATTAAATAAGTAATGTGATGTGCAAGTAAAGTTGCAAAAACAGAAATAAAAGCAATAAAACAAATAAAAGAATAAAAAGATTGTGTGAGCCAATAGGAATGGAGATCTGGGAAAAAGCTAGTTTTTAAAAAATGATTTTCTTTTAATTTTGATTTTTAGAGTTTTTGAAGAGTTGGACAATATATTTTTATTTAATTAAGAATTTTTGGGAGTTTCACTCTCACAGAGATTTTTTGTCACAGAAGTTGGGCAAGAGATTGGTTTTGCATTCTGAATTTTTTTTTTTTTTAAAAAGGGGTTTTGAAAGCTTCTGTTGTATTTGGAGGAGAGTTATAGAGAGAGATTGTCAATCTGTTTCTGGTGAATATTCTGGAGAGTCTTCTAAACAAAAAAATAGGATCCAGGTTTGAAGGTGAAATTTTGTAGAGGAGATTTGGAGGCACGATCAAGGAACTCTTCGTAAAGCCCATCGGAAACAATCTTCATCAGGTTCTCGAATAAGCGCAGGACTCCAGGTTTTAATCTACTTCTTCTCTCTGGTCTTCTGATTTACGAAAACAAGAAAAAAATTAATTAGATTATTTGGTGAAAGAGAAATAAAACCTTAGAACAGAGAAATTTAGGGAATAGTGAAAACTACTGAAAAATACTCTTTCATTTGGTATCAAATAATGTTGAGTTGGGAAATAGACATTATAATCTTGAATTGAATTTCTTTGTTGTCTTGAAAATATACATAGCTGTTCTTTAAAAAAAAAAAAAAATGTATTGTGAAGATTATAAAATATATCTTTTATGAATTTATAAATATATTCATAGATGAATATATATATATGTAAATATATATATATATTGATATAAATTAATTCTATACTACCTTCTGTCCTCTGTGCCTGTGACTAAAATATTTATTCCTCTGAAATTTATGAATAGTTATATTCTATAAATATATATATATATATACATACAAATCCGTATATATATATACGTATACATTTATATATTAATTAAATTATATGAGCATAGTTATATATCTGGAATATTTTTTTTTAAAATAGTTTTATTTTCTGGGCCAAATTGCCATCGTTTTTCTTTCCGTGCTAGTGAAGGATAGAAATTTGTTTTTAAATAAAATTTTTTAAAAAAATAAGGGCGAAAGTTCAAACTTTATTGTTTTGTTGTATTGTGGGAAGGGAGGGACGGCGCAGCTGTACCTCCCCACCCATCTCCCTGCGCGCATGGGACTACGAGTACAACAGTCACATGGACTACTGTACGCAGCAGTCCTTAGGACTGCTGCGCACAGCAGTCACATGGACTGCTGTGCGCAGTCCTATGGACTGCACCAGCCATGGGGGCCCGTGCCCTTTTTGTTTAACTAATTTTTTTTTTTTTTAATATTAAATTTGTTATATATGTTAAATATATATTTGTTAAATTTTAATAATATTAATATTATTAATATATATATATATATATAATAATTAATGTTATTTTTTTTATTATTATTTGATGAGTATTTAATTTAATAAACATAATAATTATATTTAATTTATTTAATTTATTGAATATAACAATTATAATTTATTTGACTATTAAATATAATAATTGCAATTTATCCAAGTGACATTTTGATTATTTTATTTAAATATTTTTGTTAGTTTATAATGTAATTGTATTATGGGTTAATTTGTGTTGTTGTGTAAATAAAGGGTATTATTTTATGGGTGGAACGAATAATTTAAGCTGGTATCGACTTTAATTTGTTATTGTGGAAATTATTATTGTACGAGATGTAATGGGTACTATTTTTAAATATAATTAAACCTTGGATAATTTTTAGCACTCTGGATGTAATAGGAATGTTTTATGAAATTGAGTTAAATTGTGATTTTGGTTATGTAATCGAGTGAGTCTTTTTCCTTAACTATGAATTCATGCGGTCTTGTTATTGTCTTCCTTTCTTTATGGTTGTAAATTTTCACTCGTAATGTGGGAACCCTATTGTCAAATTGTGAAAATCTTGGTCCAGAGGCTTGTCATTTAGAGTGTTAGTCTTCTCTTGATTATGCTTTTGAGCGTTATTCGTGTTATGTTAGGAAGGGTTGAACAGTTTGGTTAAGTCTTTTGATTAAGATTAATTGCGAGAGGGTTAATGCCTCATGTATCTAGTTTTGGTTTACGCTTTATATTTGTTAGTTCAACCCTTGCCTACTTTGAGACATGTTAGGGG
This sequence comes from Sequoia sempervirens, assembly GCA_007258455.2. Lineage (NCBI taxonomy): Eukaryota > Viridiplantae > Streptophyta > Pinopsida > Cupressales > Cupressaceae > Sequoia > Sequoia sempervirens. The sequence continues at coordinate 533,632,358 of VDFB02000003.1, read as the reverse complement.
TCATAGGGAGAGTGGCTCTTCGTGGGCGCCGGCGCCTCAGGATGAGGAAGGGATCAGGATAACCCACAAAAGAGTAGTAAACAAGTGATAACCTAAACAATAGAATCTAGGGGGTTGGGTAGTAAAACACACAAGATAATTAAAACATTGGATTCCTCGGCTATGCATTAGGGCTACCATAGACTAGTGATAGAATAAGAAGGCCGTGGTCGGCATAGTCATATTCTCGTCTTCACGAGAGATTATTGGCTCCGCATTAGCTACCCTATGGTCCCGGCGCCTCAGTTAGGAGGAAGGGCCAGGAGATCCATAGATGGGTGTCGGCGCCTCAGTTGGAGGAAGGGCTAGGAGAATCCCATGAGAGCTATGCGATGACACTCTCCACTTGACACCCTTGTGCTTTGTTGCTATTGCCTCTGGATGTTATCTCTTTATGATGTTTTTTGTATTCTTGTGAACTTGTTTCATGATTGTTGATTGGTGATACTTCATGTTATTGTGATGAGTTTCTTAAGTTTTAACTTGTCATGTGATTTGTGAAAGTCGATGGTGTTCATTGCAAGCTTTGAGTTGTACTTGTTTTGTATCATGTCGTTATTGATTCAGTTTGGCATTCATGGTCGGGTTCACTTCCTCGTCACCTCTGAGCACGGGGGGTGAGTTACTTGTAATTCACATGGTTGGGTGGAATGTGCTCCGCACCTGTTGGGTTCCCCATCAGCGTCCTGTCTTCTCAGCATTTCCAGTTGGAGTTGTACCAGTGATCATTTGTACTTCAAATTTCTTTATACTTGTATCAATCCCCATGTTGGGAAATTCAATGTAATTCATTTATCAAAGAAAATTGTAATGTAATATTATAACGATGATGTAATAGTTAGGCTCATTTGTATCTTTGTTAAAAGATTTATCATGGATGTAATTATGCGATGTTTATTATGCTCGCATCATGGTTATAGGATGTATCATTGTTTATGGTTATTATAAAGTAAATGGTTATGTTGTAATTATAATCTTATTTCCGTTTAGTTGTTGAGATGTAACCTCATGTGCCCCAGAGAACCAAGTGTATTAATGCTATGTAATATGTTATGTGGTTATGGTTTAATGTTATTACACGTTTACTTTTGTTATTTTTAAAAAAAAATTATTTGCTTTGTGTGTGTTCTCTGGGGTTTGCACGGTGGGCGCTACAACTTGGTATCAGAGCCAAGGTTGCAAACGCTAGGGTATTTGGGTAGTGTAGTCCATTAGGTTACCATATGTGCAACTCTTGAGCTCATGTTGTACTTTATTTTGTGGCGTAGAACTATGCCTCGAGGTAGAGGATGTGGCCGAGCAAGAGGCTGTGGTGCTGGTCGTAGAGAAAACTGGTGAAGCCCCTTAGTTCCTACTTCCCATGGTTCTGAGCATGAGGAACAATAGAGTCTTCACAGCATTCCATCAGGTGGCCAGAATCTGGCACAGCTAGGTCTAGACGGTCAGTTACAGCATATTCTTGGAGAGTTTCTTAATCGTTTGGGACCCAGGCCAGATGAGGTACACTATGTGGAGAGGGAGAGAGAGAGGTCTCCGAGGCATAGGGATACAGATGTGGTTCAGGATGCAGTCATAGCAGGCCATATGAGAGATCTGATGAGGGAACACCCTCCTACTTTTGATGGGTCTGGAGGAGGTCTTGAGGCTGAGACCTGGTTAATTGATTTAGACCGTTGCTTCACCATGCACCCCTACGGTAGCAATACCAAGGCACAGTGCACAGTTATGCACTTGCGAGGCTTCACGTCTACTTGGTGCCACCTTGAGGAACAGAAGTTGCATCTTGATCTTAGTATGGTTACTTGGGAGTTGTTCCTAGACAGGTTCAGGGCTCATTTTCTCTCAGATCACTGGAGGCAACGCAGGGCTAACGAGTTTCACGATCTCAAGCAGTTGTCTATGTCAGTGGAGCAGTATGAGAGGCGCTTCTATGAGTTGAAGGAGTATGTAGGGATTAGCCACGATGAGGGCATGTTAGTGCAGCATTTTCTTCAGGGCTTAAATGCCCACATTAGTGGTGGAGTACGAGTCTTCGAGCCGAAGACGATGGAAATGGCAGTTGAGAAGGCTCGCTTAGTGGAGGAGAATTTGGCCATGGCTTTGGGTGGTCACATCAGAGTACAGATTGGTAGCACGCCCACACCTGGTTATGTTACTCATGGAGGGCAGTCACAGGGAGTAGGATCTTCTAGGAACAGGTACCCACCCTCGAAAAGGGGTTATCCATAGCAGCAGCCTCAGCAGCAGCAGTCAAAACAGAAGAACACTCAACCTCAGCAGGGTGGCAATTCTCAGTTTCGCAGGGATCAGAACAGGAACCGGATTCGTCAGGAAGATTTTGCATAGCCTGCACCTAGTTTCTAGTCAGCACCAAGTCATGGGAGTTTTCAGCAGTCAAATGCTCCATCAGGGGGTAGGGGTTTTGGTAGAGGCACTGGGTGTTTCTCTTGCGGACAGCAGGGGCATATTGCTAGGATGTGTCCTCAAAAGAACACTTCTGAATTTAATCAGAGGCCAGCAGCATCAGAGCCGACTGTAGGCGATGCAGGGAGATCTCATCATGTGTTTGCTTCAGTGGATAATCATCAGGCAGTTCATCAGAATACTGTGGTTGAGGCATCAGGTGTGTTGAATAATTCTAGCATTTCTATACTTTTTGATTCTGGTGCATCTGATTCCTTTATATCGCCTTTAGTAGTTGAGCGATGTGGCTTGGTGGCAATTAGTCAAGGTGTAAAATGGCATGTCGAATTAGCATCAGGGTCAAGGGCTGTGGTAGAGAAGCTTGTGCAGGATTGTATTTTGGGTATAGGTGAAATGTCAACTAAGGTGGACCTCAGAATTCTGCCACTCGGTTCTTATGATGTTGTCTTGGGCATGGACTGGTTGAGTGCACATCATGCTATGATTGACTATCGACGTAAAGCAGTGCGGTGCATTGATGACTCTGGTAAGGAGGTGGAGATCTTGGGTATTCAGAGACCCATTTCATTACGTATGATCTCTGCCATGCAGCTCAAAAGGAACTTTCGACAGGGTTGCCAGCTCTTTGCAGTATCAGTGAGTGACTTTGAATCTGAGGATAGTCAGGGGTTGTCATTAGATGATTACCCCCTTCTTAAGGGTTTTTCTGATGTGTTTCCAGAGGAGATTCCTGGTATGCCGCCAAAGCGAGATGTGGATTTCTGGATTGATATGGTACCTAGAGCCGAACCAATATCTCGAGCTCCATATCGGATGACAACACAGGAACTTCAGGAACTCCGTCTTCAATTGGAAGAATTGTTGGCCAAGGGCTTTATCCGCCCAAGTGTTTCTCCTTGGGGAGCACCGGTGATATTTGTGAAAAAGAAGGATGGTTCTCTTCGCTTGTGTATTGACTACAGGTAGTTGAATAAGGTGACAGTGAAGAACCGATATCCTTTACCCATAATTGATGATCTCTTCGATCAGATAAAAGGGGCAAAGGTGTTCTCTAAGATTGATCTCAAACCGGGATACCATCAGTTGAGGATTGCAGATGCAGATATTCACAAAACCACATTTCAAACTCGATATAGACATTACGAGTTCACTGTGATGCCGTTCGGGTTAACGAATGCACCTTCAGTCTTTATGAGTCTAATGAATGGAGTGTTTCGTACATACTTGGATAAATTTGTTCTTGTGTTTCTTGATGACATTATGATCTATTCTAGGTTGATGGAGGAACATGAGGAACATCTAAAGCAGGTGTTGCAGTGGTTAAGGGATAATCAGTTGTTTTCTAATCTCAAAAAGTGTGACTTTTACAAGACTGAAGTTCAGTATTTGGGCCATGTGATTTCTGGTGAGGGAATTTCAGTTGATCTTGCAAAGATTCAGGCCATTGTGGATTGGCCCGCACCCACAAATGTCTCAGAGATTCGCAGCTTTATGGGACTTGCAGGATATTATAGGTGGTTTGTTCAGGGGTTTTCTAGGTTGGCTCATCCTATCACCTCATTGCAGAGGAAGGGAAAGAAGCTTCTTTTGTCTGAACAATGTTAGTTAGCTTTCCATACACTGAAGGATAAGTTGACTAGTGCTCCAATCTTAGCAGTTCCTGATCCGTCAGGTGATTTCGTTGTTTGTACAGATGCTTCTTTGGAAGGTTTAGGGGTTGTGTTGATGCAGGAAGGTCGAGTGATTGCTTGAGTCACGAAAACTGAAGGACCATGAACTTAATTACCCCACTCATGATTTGGAGTTGGCCGCAGTTGTGCATGCCTTGGTGAGGTGGAGGCACTTTCTCCTTGGGCATCGGTTCGAGTTGCATACAGACCACCGTAGTCTATAGTACATTTTCATGCAGTCAAACTTGAATGCGAGACAGAGGAGGTGGATGGAATTTTTGTGTGAGTATGAATTTGAGGTGAAATATATTTAGGGCAAGGAAAATGTTGTAGTAGATGCATTGAGCTGACGCAGGCATGAGTTATCCACTTTGACTCTTGAGGTTGATTTGAAGAGTCAGATAGTTGCAACTCTTTCTTCTGATGATTGGTATCAGGTAGTGAAGGCAGAGATTGAGTCGGGTAGAGCTTTGGAAGGTAAATTTGCAGGATACTCTTTGGATTCGGATGGTGTTTTGCACTATGCAGGTCGTATATATGTACCTCCTGCAGAGGGTCTTCGTACCCTTATCTTGATGGAAGCTCATAGAGCTCCTTATTCGGCAGACCCAGGAGTTAAGAAGATGTACGCTGATCTTCGTGCACTATATTTTTGAGCAGGATTGAAGCATGACATTGCTGATTTTGTGGCTAGGTGTCTTGAATGTCAGAGAGTGAAGGCCGAGCATCATCATCCGGTAGGCTTGTTGCAGCCGCATCTTGTTCCAGAGTGGAAGTGGGACATCATTTCTATGGATTTTATAGTCGGGTTGCCTATGTCTTCCAGGCGACACGACGCTATCATGGTCACTATTGACAGGTTGACCAAGGTAGCCCATTTCTCTCCTATCCGATCTTCATATACTGCTTCAGTGGTGGCTAGGGTGTTCATGGAGGATATTGTTAGATTACATGGGATACCACGTAGGATTATTTCTGATAGAGATCCGGTATTCACTTCTGCATTATGGACATCCCTTCAGCGGTCCTTAGGGACTAAGTTGAATTTTAGTTCTGCCTACCATCCTGAGACAGATGGTCAGACTGAGAGAGTTAATCAGGTGCTCGAGGACATGCTTCGTATGTATGTCATGGACCAACAGTCTCGATGGGAAGACTATCTGCATTTGGTTGAGTTTTCCTACAATAATGGCTATCATAGTTCGATTGGCATGGCTCCATTTCAAGCTTTGTATGGTCATCCTTGTCGTACCCCTTTGAGTTGGGATCGATTGGAGGACAGGGTTCTTCTTGGTCCTGAGATGCTTCGTGACATGGAGCAACAGGTAACTCACATTCGAGAGCATCTGGTAGTAGCTCAAGATAGGCAGAAGAAATTTGCTGATGCTCACAGGGTAGATCGGCAGTTTGCAGTTGGTGATCGAGTGTTTCTCAGAGTTCGTCCTCGGAAGAGCCCTATTCGTTATGGAAAGGGTTCTAAGCTTGCACCCCGTTTCGTGGGTCCGTTTGAGGTGTTGGAGCGTATTGGTCCTGTCACCTATCACCTGGCATTGCCACCTAGTCTGTCGCAGATTCATGATGTTTTTCATGTATCTGTTCTTAGGCCTTACTTTCTGGATCTTACTCATGTTCTTGATTGGAATGCTCTACAGGTCAAGGACGGCCAACTAGCTCTAGAGCCCGTGGCCGTGGTGCAGCACAGGAGGCTCGTACTCAGAGGCAGGGATATTGAGCAGGTGAGCGTCCAGTGGGATCCCAATGATGAGGCTTCAGCGACTTGGGAGGATGCTTCCCATATGAGAGAATCCTACCCATACTTGTTTTCTAGCTTACAGGAGTAAGCCGGATTTAAGGGGGGGAGGATGTAATAACCCTCCTGGTTGCTAGTTGGACTCAGTAGTGTTATGTTTTGTTTTCCTTCTCAGATACTGTGATGATACTGTTATTGTTTGATGTGGGTAGTTAGATGTTTGATGATGTTGTTATTTCATTATGGACATGATTACTTTATATGACACTATGGTTGGTTATATCAGTTGATTTGCAGAATTATGATATGATGCAGTGATTTAATTTAATATGTTATGAAATGATTGTTAGTTAGAAATATTAATTGATTGGTTATATTATAATTGTTAGAATAGGTGTGATGAAGGACAATATGACATCACTCATTCGCGAGTGCCCTGTTATGTTGCGATTCCTTCTCACAATGTAGTGTTTTGATTTAATGCTTTGATGCTATATATATATGCACATGTACACAACTTCATTGTATGCAGGATTTGCAGGTACAAGTCTCGATTCCACCTGCTTCAGCAGGACAGGGCGAGCACCAATAACCCAACGGTTAAATGTTGAAACAGAGGTGACGATGAAGTCCTCCCGTCCCATGATGTCAGGTCATCTCGTTGATTGGTATTGTTCATTTTTGTAATTATCATCTCTTGATTAATGTTGGTACGTTATTTGTTGTGGTGTAATCGATTTTGATGATGGAAGTAATTAGTTGTTTTAATGTTAGATTTAAATTATATTAGAATATTTAAATGATTTAATTATTTTTAAAAATTATATATTTCAATTAAATAATAATTAAATATTAAATGTGACTTAGTTATTTTTAATCAATTATCTAGTGGTGGATAATTATGAGAATAATTTATTTAAATTAAATAAGTAATGTGATGTGCAAGTAAAGTTGCAAAAATAGAAATAAAAGCAATAAAACAAATAAAAGAATAAAAAGATTGTGTGAGCCAATAGGAATGGAGATCTGGGAAAAAGCTAGCTTTTAAAGAATGATTTTCTTTTAATTTTGATTTTTAGAGTTTTTGAAGAGTTGGACAATATATTTTTATTTAATTAAGAATTTTTGGGAGTTTCACTCTCACAGAGATTTTTTTTCACAGAAGTTGGGCAAGAGATTGGTTTTGCATTCTGAATTTTTATTTTTTATTTTTAAAAAGGGGTTTTGAAAGCTTCTGTTGTATTTGGAGGAGAGTTATAGAGAGAGATTGTCAATCTATTTTTGGTGAATGTTCTGGAGAGTCTTCTGAACAACAAAATAGGATCCAGGTTCGAAGGTGAAATTCTGTAGAGGAGATTTGGAGGCACGATCAAGGAACTCTTCGTAAAGCCCGTCAGAAACAATCTTCATCAGGTTCTCGAATAAGCGCAGGACTCCAGGTTTTAATCTACTTCTTCTCTTTGGTCTTCTAATTTACGAAAACAAGAAAAAAATAAATTAGATTATTTGGTGAAAGAGAAATAAAACCTTAGAACAGAGAAATTTAGGGAATAGTGAAAACTATTGAAAAATACTCTTTCATTTGGTATCAAATAATGTTGAGTTGGGAAATAGACATTATAATCTTGAATTGAATTTCTTTGTTGTCTTGAAAATATACATAGCTATTCTTTTAAAAAAAAAAAAAAATGTATTCTGAAGATTATAAAATATATCTTTTATGAATTTATATATATATTCATAGATGAATATATATATATATATGTAAACATATATATATATATATATATATATATATATATATATATATATATATATATATATATATATATATATATATATATATATATATATATATATATTTATATAAATTAATTCTATACTGCCTTCTGTCCTCATTGCCTGTGACTAAAATATTTATTCCTCTGCAATTTATGAATAGTTATATTCTATAAATATATATATATAGATACAAATCCGTATATATATATACATATACATTTATATATTAATTAAATTCTGTGAGCATAGTTATATATCTGGAATATTTTTGTTTAAAATTGTTTTATTTTCTGGGCCGAATTGTCGTCGTTTTTGTTTCCGTGCCAGTGAAGGACGAAAATTTGTTTTAAAATAAAATTAAAAAAAAAAGGGCGAAAGTTCAAACTTTATTGTTTTGTTGTATTGTGGGAAGGGAGGGACGGCGCAGCCGTACCTCCCCACCCATCTCCCTACGCGCATGGGACTGCGGGTACATCAGTCACATGGACTGCTGTGCATAGCAGTCACATGGACTGCTGTGCGCAGTCCTATGGACTGCGCCAGCCATGGGGGCCCATGCCCTTTTTGTTTAACTAAGTTTTTTTTTTTTTTATATTAAATTTGTTATATATGTTAAATATATATTTGTTAAATTTTAATAATATTAATATTATTAATATATATATATAAATAATTAATGTTATTTTTTATATTATTATTTGATGAGTATTTAATTTAATAAACATAATAATTATATTTAATTAATTTAATTTATTGAATATAACAATTATAATTTATTTGAATATTAAATATAATAATTGCAATTTATCCAAGTGACATTTTGATTATTTTATTTAAATATTTTTGTTAGTTTATAATGTAATTGTATTATGGGTTAATTTGTGTTGTTGTGTAAATAAAGGGTATTATTTTATGGGTGGAACGAATAATTTAAGCTGGTATCGACTTTAATTTGTTATTGTGGAAATTATTATTGTACGAGATGTAATGGGGACTATTTTTAAATATAATTAAACCTTGGATAATTCCTAGCACTCTGGATGTAATAGGAATGTTTTATGAAATTGAGTTAAATTGTGATTTTGGTTATGTAATCGAGTGAGTCTTTTTCCTTAACTATGAATTCATGCGGTCTTGTTATTGTCCTCCTTTCTTTATGGTTGTAAATTTTCACTCGTAATGTGGGAACCCTGTTGTCAAATTGTGAAAATCTTGGTCCAAAGGCTTGTCATTTAGAGTGTTAGTCTTCTCTTGATTATGCTTTTGAGCGTTATTGGTGTTATGTTAGGAAGGGTTGAACAGTTTGGTTAATTTTTTTGATTAAGATTAATTGCGAGAGGGTTAATGCCTCATGTATCTGGTTTTGGTTTATGCTTTATATTTGTTAGTTCAACCCTTGCCCGCTTTGAGACATGTTAGGGGTCATAGGGAGAGTGGCTCTTCGTGGGCGCCAGTGCCTCAGGATGAGGAAGGGCTCAGGATAACCCACGAAAGAGTAGTAAACAAGTGATAACCTAAACAATAGAATCTAGGGGGTTGGGTAGTAAAACACACAAGATAATTAAAACATTGGATTCCTCGGCTATGCATTAGGGCTACCATAGACTAGTGATGGACTAAGAAGGTCGTGGTCAGCATAGTCATAGTCTCATCTTCACGAGAGATTATTCGCTCCGCATTAGCTACCCTATGGTGTCGGCGCCTCAGTTAGGAGGAAGGGCTAGGAGATCCATAGATGGGTGACGGCGCCTCAGTTGGAGGAAGGGCTAGGAGAATCCCATGAGAGCTATGCGATGACACTCTCCACTTGACACCCTTGTGCTTTGTTGTTGTTGCCTCTGGATGTTATCTCTTTATGATGTTTTTTGTATTCTTGTGAACTTGTTTCATGATTGTTGATTGGTGATACTTCATGTTATTGTGATGAGTTTCTTAATTTTTAACTTTTCATGTGATTTGTGAAAGTCGATGGTTGTTCATTGTAAGCTTTGAGTTGTACTTGTTTTGTATCTTGTCGTTATTGAGTCGGTTTGGCATTCATGGTCGGGTTCACTTCCTCGTCACCTCTGAGCACGGGGGGTGAGTTACTTGTAATTCACATGGTTGGGTGGAACGTGCTCCACACCCGTTGGGTTCCCCATCAGCGTCCTGTCTTCTCAGCATTTCCAGTTGGAGTTGTACCAGTGATCATTTGTACTTCATATTTCTTTATACTTGTATCAATCCCCATGTTGGGAAATTCAATGTAATTCATTTATCAAAGAAAATTGTAATGTAATATTATAACGATGATGTAATAGTTAGGCTCATTTGTATCTTTGTTAAAAGAGTTATCATGGATGTAATTATACGATGTTTATTATGCTCGCATCATGGTTATAGGATGTATCATTATTTATGGTTATTATAAAGTAAATGGTTATGTTGTAATTATAATCTTATTTCCGTTTAGTTGTTGAGATGTAACCTCGCGTGCCCCAGAGAACCAAGTGTATTAATGCTATGTAATATGTTATGTGGTTATGGTTTAATGTTATTGCATGTTAACTTTTGTTATTTTTTTAAAAAAAATTATTTGCTTTGTGTGTGTTCTCTGGGGTTTGCACGGCGGGCGTTACACTATCTACTTTTCTTTTTGAGAGATAATATTTATAGTAATGGTATTTTTACCTAAAATAACAAGAGGTGTGGTAAATACCCTATTACTAAGAGTCTTGATAGGTTTCAAGTTTCTTATTTCTAGATCAATAGATCATGGACTACTAGTTTAGAGATTTTGAACTAGAAGCGATTTGATCATTGGAAAATTACACTCTGAACTTCTTTGGCTCATGTTTCTCACAATCCCTTTCAAGTTTCAACTTATGTTGTTGCAAGATCCATCTTTGTAGGCTCATATTGCTAACTGGTGGCATCACGGTAGCCCCACTTTTGGTACAACAATGTATTCTTTAAGTCAAGTAATTATAATTTCTAAAATATTAAGTCAAGAGGTGGAATAGATAGTGTTTTGGAAACATATTCAAGATAAGTTTGTTGCCCAAGCAAATTTGGATGCTATTACTTGGGGGATTAGGGAACTTGACCGTTTTGAAGAATCTCTCAAGGATAAGTCAAGGAATTTGAAAGCTCTAGAGGCATGTGAGCTATAGGAGGATATTTATTAGAAATAGAAACTAGGGGATTGAGTGGTTATAGGAAGGAGATAAACACACTAATTTTTTCTTCAACTCTATGAAGGCAAAGAGATATGGTAATTTGATTCCTTATCTTGTGAATTCTAGGGGTGATCTTTTGACCTCTCATGGGGAGATTTCTACAGAGGCTTCTCTATATTTTGCCTATTTGTTCAAGAAGGGTTCCCCTGATGTAAGGGAGGAAGAAAATCATATTATTTATTGTATTCATTCTCTAGTTTTTTATGGAAATAAATGAGAACCTCATGAGCTTGATCTCTAGAGGAAGTAGAGGCCACTATTTTTTAGATAAATAAAGGGAAGGCTCCTAGACTAGACAAATTTCCAAAAGAATTTTTTCAAGAATTCTAGGAAATCATAAATTTGCATTTATTAGAAGTGGTGTGTGAGTCTCAAAGGAACAAATAGATGTTGAAGGCCTTGAACTATACTTTTATAGTCCTAATCCCTAGTTACGATGAGGCTGATAGGCTAAGTTTATTATGGCCTATAACCCTTTGTAGTATGGTCTATATGATTCTATACAAGTTGATTGTGGAAAGAATAAAGTGATGGTAGGCCCATCTTTGAGGAATGGGGGCATTTGTGGCTAATAGGAAATTTTTGGATGGAGTCAACTATCATCAAAACTAAAACTATTCACTATATGGCAGCCTTAAAAGGGAAATTTATGTTTATCAAATGAGTCATGGCCAAGGCATGTGAAAGGGAAAAATTGTCCTTCCTTCAGAAAGTGCTTGGTTCTTTTGGTTTTGATAAGGAGTGGGTTACATGGATAATGATTTGTATCACGACCACTTCTTTCTTCATGTTGGTTAATGGAGAACCTTCCCCCTATTTGGAACTTCTAGAGATATTTGGAAAGGGAACCCCCTATCTCCATACTTATTTATTCTCTTTCCTAAGGGGAGAGGAATATAGTTATTAAATGTAATGTTAATTGCATGGCTTGATCCAAGAGTGAAATTTGGGTAATGGTTTACCTCCTCAGTCACACTTGCAATTTGTTGATGATATTGCTCTAATGGGTGTGTCTAAAGTTAGGGTGGCTACTAATATTCGTAAGGTTCTAAATTTTTATCTCGTAGCTTTAGGTCAGTAACTCAATGATGAAAAATATTATGTCTACTTCTTTAACACTCTTATGTATGTTCAATAGCGGATTTGTCATATTCTTAGATTTTGGATTAGTCATCTACCTTTGACCTATCTTGGAATTCCCCTCTTCATTGGAACCCTTCCCAAGGGTTCTTGGAAAAGTATTTTAGAAAATTTTTGTGTGAAAGTAAACCATTGGACTCACAAGTGCTTATCCTTTGCAGGTCATGTGTTGCATCTTAAGTTAGTGGTGCAGGCTCTGTCTAGTTACAAGTGTATACTTTAGGTGGATCCTTCAAGTTTCATTAAGGATCTAGACTCTCTTGCTAGGAAACATCTTTAGATTGGAAGCTTGGAATCCTCAAATTTGAGTCTTATGAAGTGGGAGACTATTTGTATTCTGAAACAACTTGGAGGTCTTGGATTACGACAAACCAGTCTAATTATTTTGGCTTTACCTACCAAGCTCTATTGGAGATGGTGCTATCAACAATGCCATGTCTAGGCTAGGATTAGCTATAAAAAAATACCTAAATGGGTTGGTGATGAAGGAGGTTCCTTGATTTGTGCTTCTGGATCAAGGCTTTGTGATTTGGGAAACACTAAAAAAGGTGCTAAGTTGATCAAGGATGGTTTATTCTAGATTTGAAATAGGGGGTTTGAAGCTCTCTTTTGGTATGACTCATGGGATTGTCTCTACCCTATCCTAACCAATTATCCTCATATGTAGGATTTATGTCATTGATTTCTGTAGGCTAGTTGGTCTCGATTTTAGGACTTCAAATCATGTTAGTTTTGTGGGCAGGTGGAGGTGTCCAAATGGAAGGACCCTAGTGAGTGGCATGTTGGTGGATACAAAGTGGATTTTGTTATGCTAAGTAATATTTTTTTTAGTAGAGAGTGTAGCCCTATCAAGGAGAATGATATTTTTGCTTGGAGTCCTGACCCTAGGAGGTCTACATGGTGGCTAGTGGTTATCAAGAGTTGATTGTTTGGAGGTATGAGGGCTTATAGGTTTCAAAGTTACTACTGATTTTTGAATTTTAGGAGCTAATCACTTGGGATTTGAGAGTGTAGACATCAAGGAACAAGACCACAAAAGTGATTTTCTAGAACCCTAGCAAGGACCCCTTTTCCAATGGGTGAATGAGTCCTTAGTGATCCTCGAAAATAACACATTTTCAGCAAGGTATACATTGTTTCAACATCTTAAAACCTCCTTTATTGTTCTTATAATAGTTAGGTTGGGTTTTTGATATTTATTTGCATCATATATATTACACATAATTGTATGTTTCATAACAAAATCTAGTGGTTCATCATCTTGATAAACCCCATTTTTCTATGAAACATGTGGAAATAGGATCCTAGGACCTAGTGAGGACCCATTTTCTAGGTGATGAATGGGTCTTAGGTCACTAGCCTAGGACACACACCTTGTAAAATTAAGTGTTGTTTAATATCATTTATGAATGTCAAGCTTTATCCCTCAAAATTTTCAATTAACTAGGCTTTGATTTGAATTGAAGGGAGCAATTAACCTCAAATTAAACTTAATTAATTATAAAGCCCTAGATTAGTGTGAAAATGTAAAGATCTATTGTACAACACCCTAGATAAGGCACCGTTAAGTCCATTTTATTAAGAAGGGTACTAAACTTAATATGAATGTGTAAAAAACATTACAACACCAAATCAAGGCATAATTAAGCTCATTTTAATATTAATTATTTTCAAATTAAGTGTGAAAAATGGATACATTTTTTGACACTACATTTTCCCCCACTTTAGTGAGAGTATGACCCCATGTCAAACTCAAACTAAAGTAGACATTCAAGAAACTTATGTATGCAGCAAATGAAAAAGATACACAATCATACAAAATCAAATAACAAGAAGAAAAGGGAAGAAGATCAAGCCTTGACTATCCAACATGATGTGGAACACATCTTAGTTGTTTGTCCAAGAGAAGGGGGAGGATCAAGCCTCAACTGTCCAATGCAATGTCGAACAATGTCTAAGTAATTTTTCCAATAAAATTCACAAGCAAGACTCAATGTCTACTATGTGAATGGCACACGTGTTCACTCCAAGGTAGTGGAACCTCAAGCCATCCATTAGGTGATTATCCCATAGGGAGGTGGCTTATTGAGAAATTCATGCTTGTGTGTCAGCTCTTAGTGTACTTACCATACCAAAGTTATTCCTCTAATAACTTTGATAGGGAGCCACTCACATTCTAATCTCTATGTACATGGAAAGGCTCCACATGAAAGAAAGGTTTGTTATGCTAGGTGGCCTTGGATTATCATTTCGAGCTTCACAAGGTCAGCAAGTTGTGTTATTCCAAAAAATTATGAACATTATGTATATAGGGTTTTTTTCAAAGGGATTTTTCTTTAGACATGTAATGTTTTCTTCTTAGGGATCATCAGGCCTAATGTCTCCAAGAGAGGAAAAATAAAGAGTAATAGATTGTGACTAAGGGGATGCCTTGCATCACATCAAGCCACTAAGGGAAATTTGTATGCTAAGAAATATCACACTCTTAGAGAACATCAAACCCAATGATACCACCAAGGAAAGGACACATCACAAGAAAAAATAAAATCACCCAATGAAACACATGCAAAATATTGAAAGATATTATCGATGTATACCACCACTTAAAAGAAGTTGCTAACACCATTGCTATGAGAAATTTCTTTATAGTGGCTAGTCATTACTCCTAAAACATGAGATATTTCCTTGGAAAATCCTATGCAAACTCATGTTTCTGAAATAAAGCTACGCCATGAAAATGAGGGAGGGGTTGCCCCTAAAAACACATAAGGACTCTATGGATTTAGGGTCAGTATTTCTATGCTACAATGTTATCATAGAGCATAGAAATGTCATCATTCCCCAAATACTCATAGAACTGGAAGAATGACATAAAGAGAGTGAAAACAAAGAAAAATCCTTTTCATTCAACATGGAAGAGACCTAAATGTCTCGACGCCTTTCATCATCACTAAAAGGAAAACACAAGAAAAATGAAAGGTAAAATGTTGATGACATAGAGAAGAATGTAGATACAAAAAAAGGAATACATAAAAAAGAGAGAGAGATACATCAAATGAAATAGCATGAAGGATCACAATACACGCATTCAATCACATAAAGAAACATGAGAAAGAAACAAAGAAAAATACTATTATAGCACATGCAAATCAACCTATAGCAGGTCATTCACATCCCAATCTTGATTTGTATATACAAAAAGTGGGCAATAAAAAGTTCCAAACTAGGGGATGCACCAAGTTCAACACTTGTTTTACGATAATTTCCATTAAAACTCATGGAAGAGGAAAAAAATGAATTCAACTCATTATGCACTTGTTCATCAATCTTTGCAATATCAATGTCATCATCTAAATAAATCACAATAGGAGGTCAAATGATAATGTCTCTAGAAGGTTCTTATTTATGCTTCGATGAGGGTATATAATCATGCATTGTTTTAGGAAAGTTAGGATTTTTATTTTTTGTTTCTCTTTTCTTGTTGGTTTTGTAACATATGAGAAATAGCACGATGTTTGTGCCAATGCTCTCTACCATTTTAATTTTGTTCAATCTGTTGTCAATTGTTGTTTGTGTAGGAGTGGGTTTTTCAACCATAGGCTTCTTTTATTCTTTTAGGGGAGGAATAAAAGGAACCAAAGGAGAGTTTTCAACCACTTTCTCTTTAGCTTTGTAAACTTGTTTGAATTTAGGAGGCACAATGGGATTTTTTTGGTTGTCTCGCAGTCTCTTATAGGAAATGGTAGCACAGTATTTTTCATAGGTTGCTCTTGGATGTTTGGAATGGATTTTGGTTTGATCATAGTTTTGTCAACGATAGGTGGCTCAATCACAGGTGGAGGAATCTTTCTAAGGGATAATTTTGCTATACGCTTCACCTTAAAATTTTGAAATGGTTTGAAAAAGTAGTCCTTGGGTGATCCCATAATAGTGGTTTACAATTTTTGGCCAAACTGGACACTGAAATTATTATTTTTAACTAAATCTTCACATTCAGGCACCTATAGTGGCTAAACTATGACGAATTTGAAGATGGTGCAAACTAGAGTCTCATCAAATTTTTTCTGTAGATTCTAAAAATATTTTTTTCAAAATTTTTGGAATCAAATTGCACTTCTTTTTCCATCTCCCACGAAAATTGATTTTTTTCAGAAAACAACATTTTAAAAAAGTGACTCACACCGTATAATGCATAACTTTTTTTCCATGAAGGATAAAATTCTAATTCTTTCAAATTTAGATTTTTAACTCTGATATCTATTGCTTCCACTTGGTTAGATAGTTTTTAATGAATATTTTTTCTTTAATCAAGTTTCAAAGTCAAACAAATTACAATTCAACAGTCGTGATAACGCTTAACTTTTTGTATATGTTAAAATTTTATTTTATTTTTTGTTGGATCAAGGACTTCAATATCTAGTGCACTCATATTTTTCAATTTTTTTAATAATCTTCTATTTTTCCACATGTGAAGAACAAAGAAATTCATTTTCAATGAAAAACTTATGTTTAATAAAATTTAAAAATAAATACATAACAAAACCAAAACATATTAAAATTATATTCATTTGATAGTTTTTTCTGAGGAATACCATAATCATTTGAAATAAATTTTAAATGAATTCATTTGATCCCCCAAAAGCTAAATCAAAAGTGATTTTTTATCAGCATTTTGATAGGTGTAAAGGAGACGCATTTATAGGTATGGTTTAAAACTAGCAAGGTTCTATCCAAGGGGGTTTGATCTAAGGTGATTTGATCAAACCATCTTCAATTGGAATCCTTAAAATGGAACTTTTTAAGGCTTAAATCATTATATTTTCTAAAAATATGTGATTTCAGCTAAAATTCGTTCCTCTCAGGAGTTGTAAACCACTATTATGACAGCACCAGTTGCGATGTCTAATAGGTTCAATAGGCTCAAGACAAAAGAAATCTAATGAAAAGTTCCATCAAGAACACATGAGATTAAAGCCACTATGGTGCACAATAAAGATCTCATTTCCAAAGAAAATTTTTAAACATTTATGCACAATCGATAGGATGGTATTCGTGGAGTGAAGCCATGGATATCCTTAAGCTTATTGGAAATTATTAATCAAGTATTTTTGTGTTCAACTATTGGATCATTTGTGTTGGATATAAAGGGTAGAGATAACATGATTTATGGTTACCAAAAGGTATTGAAACCATTTAAGTTGCATATTTAAGTTATATTTTAAATAAGAATATGATATTATTGTAACAATAAGTGATTTCTTTTGTTCAATTACTAGGGATTCTATGATTAAGTTTTGATCAAATTTTAAAAAGACATTTCTTATTAGATGTGTTGATGTGATGAGTTAATGAGGAGTCACACCTCCCAACCTTATTTGTAAATAAATAGAAGATCATTTTAAATTTGTAAAAAAATGAAAGTTCTACAAAATTCTATATTATCACAATATATTCACAAAATTAATGCATTTGACTAGTGTCTCCTCTCCCCTAATTAGACTAGATAATTTTAAAAAGGTATTTTTATGCTAAAGGCATTCCCTATTCGAAGTAGTGCAAGCTAATTTGATCTATCGATCGCTCAAATTGCTCGGGAGATGATTCAAATAATTTCAACCATTCAATTTTCATAGTTTTCAGTTAGCGGGTTTTTCCCTGTTCACCATTGCATGATTACGTAGGTTTTTTCCCTTGTTCACAATTGGATGAATTTTGTTGGTTATTTTGTTAGTGCATAAGATATTTTAGCAAAAAATTGCGTCTAATATTTAGTGTGCCCTACTGAGAAGGATATGAACGAAGAACAAAATGACAATGACAATGTTCCCTGCTTGCTCGTTATGGAAGAAAATGCTAAGAGGACTATAGTATTAAACCTTAGTAGGCCAGTAATCCAGTCAAGCATCTCATATCCTCCAAGCTATGATAATCATGTTCCCAGGGTAATGTCTCCATGATACCATTCAAATGAAAAGTTGAATAGTTGCTAGAAAGTTCAATAGAATGGTTTGGATTATCGAGGGAATCCTTAAAAAAATCAAGGAGTTAGGATCCGTAAAGTGATCTACACCTAAAGGAAAAATACCTTTAGAGGAAGGGAGTGGGAGAGGGATGTTTAGCTCTAAGGATAGCCCTTGAATAGGAATATCCTCCAAGCCTAGGATCCTGTCATTATTCATAACTAGGGTCAGCTCTTTGGAAAAGAGGTAAGCTTCTTGATTCAATTTTTCTTCCCTAGCCATCTAATCCTCATTGGATTCTTTATTCTTAATAAGTAAGGTATTCACAAGATCCTTATGTTGGGGTTCCAGCAGGGCCTCACCATTATTTTCCATAACCACTTCAGCCTCATTAGAAGTACTTTGAACATTAGACTCTTTATTTTCAAGGCCATCTCCTCCTGATTTCTTTCGCCATACAAATTTCAAAGAACTAGCTAGTTTCTCTTTCTCTTTGGTGACATTTAAAGGGTATTTCTTAGCCCAGTGCCTAGATTTTCTACATTTGAAACAAGCAAATAGGATTTTTTCAAACTCTATGTCCTACGACCAGAAACCCAGTGTCAACTAAATCTCGATCGATGAGGGAAGGTCAGCGTTCTGAGAGACCCATACACATATTCTTGCAAATACCAACCTCTTTCTAGCAGTTGTCATAGAATCAATAGAAAGGAGCTCTCCAAAGGAACTCACAATACCGTAAAAGACATCCTCATTCCATTATTCTAGGGGAAGGCCCAAAAGTCTGACCCATACTGGGACATTCTAAAAAATAGAAATTACAAACTTACCTTTTCTCGGGAAAGAGATATTTTGCACCGAAGGGAAAGATAACTTTCCATTTGGTTTTACCCCAAATAGAGAAGTCCAAGGTTTGTGATTACCTCCAATGTCACCAGTGGTCCCCACTACATCTTTGGATTTTTCATTTTTTTGACCGGTAGAGGAACCCACAGGATTAACCGCCGGAATATCCTTTCCACCCGGTTCCACCAGGATTTTGTTTCCAGAGTCCACATCATCCTGATAATCCTCACCTTGGTTCTTACTTGATACCAATGCCTTATCCACCTGAGACTTCTCAAATCTTGCTCTGCCTCCATTTCCATCACTTGGATTTTCAAAATCCTTCTTTTCCCGCCCGTATGCTTAAAGTGGGAGCATTGTTTCCTAATAAACAAATGAATGTTATGAGAGTCCTCCAGATTTACCTTTGTTGATATATGAGAGATATAACAAATCTAAACTCTATACCATTTATAGCTAAATTTAAATTCCATTTTATTAAATTGTTAAAAAAATTAAGTTGCTTAGAAATAATTTTATGTGTTTTTATAATTAACTTGAAATTATGAATAATTTTTATTTATTTATGAATGTTACAATATAAAACATAATTTTTTTTTCAATGTTTATTTGGTAGTTTAAAAGATGTGCCAATAATGTTGCAATCACTAATGATTAAATTTTTCTTGATTGGTTAAAATAGATTGGTAAGTAAATTTATCCTTAATAAGTAAATTTACGATTGATTTTTTCTTGATAATTAAATCAATATTTCATAAATTTATCTATAATTCTTATTAAATTTTTCTTATTTATACTAAATAATATTTTATTAAATTGTTAAAAAATTTAAGTTGCTTATAAATAATTTTATGTGTTTTCTTATTTATACTAAATTATATTTTACTAAATTGTCAAAAAATTTAAGCTGCTTATAAATAATTTTATGTGTTTTTATAATTAACTTGATATTGTGTATAAAAGGTTTAAGCTATGAATGTTATAATATAAAAATAAATTTATTTTTAATGTTTATTTGTTGGTTTTAAAGAAGTGAATAATATTGCAATAACTAATGATTATTTTTTTGTTGATTGGTTATGTGGTATTGTGCAATTATTCTATATGTTAATTTAATGTTATGAATGCTATAATATAAAGAATAATATTTCTAATATATTTTTAATGCATATTTATATTTTATAAACAAACATCTAAAGTAAAAAGTGTGATTGTAAAAAAATACAACTTAATGAGTAAAAAGTGAAATTATAAAAAAAATATATATTTATTTTATTTTTCTTTTATAAATATAATTTTTTTTTCTTTTATTAAGAATTATATTTTAATATTATAAATGTTAATCTACTAATCTCTAATAAAATTTATAACTATTAAAAATGATTACACACAAAAAATTAGAAATTTTCAAATGAGATTGAATTATATATTTAAAAAATAATAATAAAATACTTGAACTAATATTTTAGTCATAAATATTTTTATTTTTGAACTTTTTAAATTTTATAAATATGATATGGAAGCTAATTCAAATAAATAAATGATGTTCATTAATAAATTATAAACTCTTACATCAGATTGAATTATATTTTAGAATAAAATAGTTTGAACTAATATTTTACTCATAAAATTGTTTTATTTTTATTTTTAAAATATTAAATTTTCTAATTATAATATAAATACAAACAAATTAAAAAAAAATCATTAACAAAGTACATCAATATTTCATTTCAATGTAAATCAATTTAAAAGGTGACTATAAACTCAATTGAATGAATATGATATAGAGAATGAAAGTAAGAATGACTCAATGAAAATTATCTATATTTCATGTTAATTACAAGAATATGGATCATGTGAACACAATTTCCATCTTTTTATAATTTAAAAATACACATGAGTATTGGAAAGAACTCCACCACTCTTATTGGATGTAGTTGACACATGTATTTCTTGTTTATCGTTAGTTTCCATGAACTATGGCTATTCTCGTGATACCAATAAAACCCAAACAAACGACCTTTCCTAGTTTTGCTCCTCTTTAGACAACAATGTTTTACATTAATTGTAAAAGTTGCATATTTTTCTCTAAGTAAAATTTGAAAGTTTCACTTATTCAACATTTTAACTGAAAGGAAATTCTGACATGTAAAATTAGGAGAAAAAAAACCTGTAAGCGGGAAAAAGAAAACTCATTCAACCAATCAAAAACACAGTAAAAAATTTCATTGCAGATTTTAGCTATTTTTATAGATTAATTACTGGCATGAATAGTTGATATGCTTAGAAGATTTGCTTGTTCAAGGATAAAAAAACTTCAAAGGAGAAGAAAGAATTTCCCATAATTTTTATTTTATTTCATTGAAATGACTCCATGAAAATTACTATGCCTTCTGAGCAATTCTTATTTTTGAGCAATTAATTCCATGAACACAGCTTTTGTATTCTAGAATTTTGAGAATTTTGAGTGATACAATCATTTTTGCTTATAACTGTAAAAAATGAGTAATTTATTTTGTAAAATTAGTTGCAAAGCGACCTACTAACATCTAGAAAGAAAAAAGAAAACTATAATTTTTCACACTAAAATTTGAAGTCCTTAGGGAAGCCTGGAGGCAAGAATTCTGAAAAAATTGTACTCACCGATTGCTGGAGAGGAGGAAGGCGGAAGATTTTCTACAAAGCAAGGGTTTTCTTGATAAGGATTCATATAGATGTCTTCTGCAATGTAATTAGAAGGCTGAAGTAGTGGCGGTGGCAGAAAATTTGTCTCAGGAAAACATATACTCTCCTGCAAGTTAAGTTAAAAATTTATACTCTAACCCTAGAAATAAACTTCAACAGAATACCTTGTTGCTACAGTTCATGCTCAAGACTGAAAACAGTATAAATGGTTTTAGTTATCAAAAATACATACCAAAATAGTGAGCACCCAATACAGAAATCTTTCTGAACAGACCCAAAGAAACAATCCAAAGCTGTCTTCATATCAAGACCACCAATATTTAAAATAAAAAGTAATATTTCTGCCCTAAATAACAAACTTGAAGCTCCTCGAAATAAATTTACTTTACTGCTGTGATTTGAAGATGTTTAGTCTAAGATCCATACTTCCATATTCAATAACAAAATGATCTTGTGAAATAAAATTGTCTCTGATATAAAATTTGTAAGCATTAAAAATACCTTTCATATTCAATGTCCACAATCCCTATTTAATAATTGAAAGGGAATAAATGGCATGCTGATAGCGCTACATCCGACACCATTTCTATATAATTTGGGGCTTGAAGCTGCCACATTTTGGCCATTGAGTCTCACAGTAGATGGTTTATATTGATAGGACCACCGATTTTCTTCTTCGGATGTCTGGAAGAAGGCTTTTTAGGAAAAATTTCGATGGATTTTTCTGTTCATCCATTTTCATACCTATCTTTTCCATGCAAAAAATGGTTGCAATATAAATTTAATAAATTTAATATTTCCAGCACTAACGACAGTCAACAAGGATGTCAATTTAAATGTAAAAAGTTAACGGATCCGTAAGAATTATAATTTTATTAATTTTTACATTAAATTAAAAATTAAATTTATTTTCAAAATAATGTGTTATTAAATAATATTGATATTAAAAAAAATTAATTGTAGAAATAAAAATACAAATATTTTTTTTGGTCTTTTCCTACGATGATCCAATAAAGAAAATATCCATTGCGATACCGTGGGAGACTCCTGTAGCATTTTTTGTTTTATCTTCACCGCCAGCCAATTCGCGTCAACAAACTGTTGCTCGCGATATCGCAATATGGGTAGTTACCCATTGCTATACCGCAGGGAACCTTGAATTAAGCCACTACTGCCAACGGATATTTCATAATACGGAAATAGATATTTAAGTTTTAATATTAATGTAAAGGAAATTTTATTAAATGTGTTTTGACTGGGAAAAATTTGTA
This sequence comes from Sequoia sempervirens, assembly GCA_007258455.2. Lineage (NCBI taxonomy): Eukaryota > Viridiplantae > Streptophyta > Pinopsida > Cupressales > Cupressaceae > Sequoia > Sequoia sempervirens. The sequence continues at coordinate 533,609,573 of VDFB02000003.1, read as the reverse complement.
ATAAATTTTATATCAGGCCCTCTCTTCCGAAAAAAATATTCACGTGACTTTTACCTATACATGTATATGTAATTTATTTTTATTAATGCGAATGTGAGCATTCAAAAAATTAACGAGCAGCAGCTCTGTGTTGAAGAAATTAATATTTTAAGTTTTATTTTTACTATGAAAATTCCTCTGCCAATTAATATTTTAAGTTTTATTTTTACTGTGAAAATTCCTCTGCCTCTGGCCTTCATGTGGTATTAGAGCAAGTTCGATTATCAGAGTCAAATTTATCAAAGCAAATTATCTGGGTAAATTTTAAAAATGGCAGCAAGCACAAGCTTGACAAACCCACAAATTCCACAGTTTAATGGGAAGAACTATGAGTACTGGTCAATTACCATGAAAACATTACATGAGAGTATTTTTCCAAGGATTTTAGTAGCAACAAAGTCCAAACAAGCATGGGACATACTTCAAACAGCCTATCAAGGCATGGCAAAAGTTAAAACAGCAAAACTACAAATGCGGAGAAGAGATTTTGAAACAATATCTATGAAGGACAATGAATCTGTAGATTCATTCTACACCCAAGTCATTGGTGTGGTTAATCTAATTAGGTCTCATGGAGAGAATCTGGAAAATACTAGAGTTGTTGAAAATATTTTAAGGAGTTTGCCCACAAAATTTCTACCGGTTGTAGTTGCTATAGAGGAGACAAAAAATCTCTCACAGTTATTAGTTGATGAGCTGTATGCATCTCTAATTTCTCATGAACACAAGCTAAAAAAGTCAGTAGATACATCACTGGAGCATGCTTTCAAAACTCAAGCTTTAGTCAGTCAAGGAAGAGGTAGAGGTAGATCAAGAGGAAGAGGAAGAAACTCTTACAGAGGTGAAAGATACAGTCTATCAAGTTCAAGTGGAAGAGGCAGCAAACAAGGCTCAAGCCAAAACCCAACACAGAATTAGTCACAAAATCAAAGGTATGATAAATTTGAAGTCCAATGTCACTACTGTAAAAAATATGGGCATTATATGAATGAGTGTAGAAAGAAGCAGTATGATAATAATAGACAAAATAAAAAAAAATTCAAGAGAAGGTCAAAATTAGAATTCAGATAAGAGGACAATGTTTTTAGCTTGTAATGTTGCTCAAGCAAATGAAAAAGATGTGTGGTTTTTAGATTCAGGCTGTAGCAATCATATGACAGGGAATCTAGAAATGTTTTCAAGTTTAGATGAGAATGTAAAGTCTGATGTTACATTGGGAAATGACAACAAAATGTCAGTCAAATGAAAAGGAGATGTCAATATTATAATTAAACAGGGGGAGAAAAAGTATATTTCAGATGTCTATTTTGTACCTGGTCTGAAACATAACTTAATGAGTGTAGGGCAACTAGTTCAAAAAGGGTATAGAATAACCTTCAAGAATGGTCTGTGCACAATTTTAGACAAATACCCAAGTGACCAGCTTATTGCAAAAGTCAGAATGACAAACAACATAATGTTTCCCTTAAAGATAAGGCCAGATTTGAATATAAATTATGCTCAAGCACAACACTTAATGAATTCACAAGTGGGTAGAGAAGAAACTACATCAATAGTGCAGACAATCTTTCAAGCTAAGATAAAAGATGAAAACTGGTTATGGTACCTGAGATTTGGGCATCTCAACTTTGGAGGTTTAAATTTACTTTATAGGAAAGGCATGGTCAAGGGACTACCTTTAATAGAAAAACCAGAAAGGGTATGTGAAGGGTGCATTTTAGGAAAACAACATAGAGAATCATTTCCAGTAGGAAAGTCAACTAGAGAAAAAGCCCCTTTGGAAATTATACATTCAAATTTGTGTGGACCTATGCAAACACCTTCAATAGGTGGTAGTTTTTATTTTCTAATATTCATTGATGATTATTTAAGAAAAACATGGGTTTATTTTCTAAAGCAGAAAAATGAAGTGTTTGATCTGTTTCGTCAGTTCAAGAATTTGGTTGAAAAACAAAGTGGTTATTATATCAAAGTGTTGAGAATAGATAGAGGTGGTGAATATATTTCAAGAGAATTTTTTATTTTTTGTAAAAATATGGAATTCACAAGTAGTTCACAACTAGATACACACTTCAGGAAAATGGAGTAGCTGAAAGGAAAAATAGAACAATCATGGAAATGGCTAGAAGCATGTTGAAAGCCAAACATTTATCAAATGAATATTGGGCAGAAGCAATATCTTGTGCAGCCTATATAATGAATAGGTGTCCAACGAAAAGTGTCATGAATATGGTACCTGAAGAAGCATGGACAAGAAGAAAACATAGTGTTACTCACAAGAGAGTATTTGGATGTGTAGCATATGCACATGTGCCTGATGAATTGAGAAGGAAGCTAGATAACAAAGGAGAAAAATGTATATTTTTTTGATACAGTGAAGAATCCAAAGTTTATAAGCTCTATAATCTAACAACAATGAAAGTTATAATCAGCAGAGATGTACAATTTGTAGAAGATGAATCATGGGATGGAAGCATAGAGAAGACAGTCAATATTTTAGCTAGTATATCTCAAGAGGAGAATGAAGTTCCAGCATCAACAAATGTTCCAGTTATTGTGACTCCTACCACTCTCATTCAAGCTCAACACAGTAGTCCACAAGTGACACCAGCATCGACTGTAAGAACAGCCTCATGCATTCAAGGAAGCAGTCCAACAAGAGGACAACAAACACCATCCACAACAGGACCATCGGGTCCACATTCCATAAGTTCAAGTGATATGTCAAATCCTACATTGGCAAGTGTGAGAAGATAGAAAATCAAAAGCATAAGAGATATATATAAGCAAAATGAAGGTGAGAATAATTCAGATCAGATTTCTCTTTCTACATTTTATTCTCAAATAAAAGATCCAGTTCATTTTGAAGATGCAGTCAAAGATGATAAATGGGTAAGTGTTATGGATAAAGAGATTGAAGTAATTGAAAAGAATTAGACATGGGATCTAGTTAATCTTCCAAAAGACAAAGATGTCATTGGAGTGAAATGGGTTTATAAAACAAAATTGAATGAAAAAATGAAGTTCAGAAGCTTAAAGTAAGATTGGTTGTAAATGGTTATTCACAATAGCCTGAAATTGATTACAATGAGACATTTGCACCTGTAGTATGATTGGATACTATAAGGATGATTTTAGCATTAGCAGCTCAGAATAAGTGGTCTGTATCTCAAATGGATGTAAAGTCAACTTTTTTAAATGGTTATTTAGAAGAAGTTTATGTGGATCAGCCACTTAGGTATGAAATTCTGGGTTAAGAAGACAAAGTTTACAAATTGAAAAAGGCACTGTATGGATTGAAGCAAGCCCCAAGAGTTTGGTACAGTAGAATAGACAATTATCTTTTGCTGAATGGATTTAATAAATGTAGCAGTGAGCCCACACTGTATACAAAAATGAATAAAGAAGGTCAAATATTAATAGTATGCTTATATGTTGATGATTTAATTTTCACTGGCAATTTTTTAGTTGATCTGTTCAAAGAAGACATGAAAGAATTTGAAATGACAGACTTAGGTCTGATAAGTATTTTTTGGGCATTGAAGTGAATCAAAATGAAAATGCTATTTTTATTTCACAGTCAAAATATGCAAATGATATTTTGAAAATGTTTAATATGATGAAGTGCAAACCAGCACCAACACCTACAGTGATAGGTCTGAAATTAAGCAAGGATGATAGAGGGTCTAATGTTGATCCAACTTTGTTTAAGAGGCTTGTTGGAAGTCTCATGTATCTCACAGCCACAAGGCCAGACATTATGTATGGAGTAAGTTTGATTTCCAGGTTTATGGAAACATCAAAAGACACCCATTGGAAAGCAAGGAAGAGAATTTTAAGGTATGTAAGTGGAACAAGAAATTTTGGCATTAAGTATTCAAGTTTAGATGAGTTCAAACTCATAGGATACACAGACAGTGACTGTGCTGGCAGCATTGACGACAGAAAAAACACGTCTTGTTATGTATTTAATTTTGGGATAGGGGTTGTCTCATGGTCTTCAAAGAAGTAGCCAATAGTCTTTCTTTCATCAGCTGAAGCAGAATATGTGGCAGCCACAAGTGCAACATGTCAGGTAATCTGGATGAGAAGAATTTTGAAAGAATTGCAAAATGAGCAAATGGAGGCAACAAAAATTTATTGTGATAACAATTTAGCCATAGCTCTCTCAAAAAATCCAGTCTTTCATAAGAGAAGCAAGCATATTGATACCAGGTATCACTTCATCAGGCAATTAATTAACAATGGTGACATATTTTTAGAATTTTGCAGATCGGAAGAGCAAAGTGCAGATATTTTCACAAAGACACTGGGAAGAGATATTTTTATTTTTCAAAGAAACAGATTGGGCATGGTGGATTGTGCAATTATGTTTAAGGGAGAGTGTTAGAATTTAAACCTAGCTGTTGCCATCACCCCCAGCCGATGCCTCTAATATTGTAATAAAGAACCGAAATAGATATTAATTGACCGGGAAAAAACGGTTAGGTAATTTGTAATAAATTTTATATCGGGCCCTCTTTTCTGTGAATAATATTCACGTGACTTTTACCTATACATGTATATGTAATTTTTTTTTTTTTAATGCGAATGTGAACATACAGAAAATTAACAAGCAGCATCTCTGTGTTGAAGAAATTAATATTTTAAGTTTTATTTTTACTGTGCAAATTCCTCCTTTGGCCTTCAGTATTTTTACTTTAAGATTAATACAAAATATTTAGGCTTTTAATCTTTTATTAAAAAAAAATACTACGAAACTTTAAAAACCAAAATATTCATCCTTAATCAGTTATAAAAATAAATTGAATATAGTCGTCTTCATCGTAAATATCTCCCTCCCTGCGGCAATTCCAATTCTTTTCTCTTTCCTGGCCGAGGAAAGGAATTCTAAGTGGGCACCGTTTTCGTTATAACGACAAGGAATGCCCAAAATGCAGCTTATTTAAGCCATGCTTTGCTTTCAAACTACTCACCAAACAAAATGGCAAAGAAATATTTGATATCATTAATGCTAATAATAATGGTCATATTAATATTTGGAGTGTCGATGGTGGTTTCATATGATTACTGCGATCACAGAAGATTTTTGTGCGAGAAAGATGCAGATTGTGGTGGAGATGCTCCCATACCTCTTGACCAGTGCAGAAAAAATGGATTACGTGGGGAAGGTTATCGCTATTGCTGGCTTCTAGTTTCTCTTCTGTTTTATGAATTCTTTCGGCTTTTAATGAAAAAAACTATGCTATGGTGTGTTGGTTTTATTAAGAAGATTTTACTTTGATGTGAGTTCCATTAATCGTAGTTTGTATTCTGTTTCCTGAATTCATTCAGCTTTTAATAAAAAAATGTTTGCTGTGTTGGTTTTATTAGAATTACCAATAGAAATTTATATGCATATTGTTTATTTTCCATTTGTGAATTGTAGTTTGTATTCTGTTTGTTGAATTCATTCAGTTTCTTAGACAAAAAAGATGTATGGTGTTGGTTTTATTAAAGCTGTCTTGATCAATGGGAGTTTTAAGATGTAGTTGTCTTATATTTCACTGCAGTTGTTGTGATGGTTGGATCAATGGAAGTTTAAGATTAATTTTATTGTTTTATATTTTATTAGAGAATTTTTTATAATATTATTTTAGTTATAGTGTGGATTGTATGAATTAATATTTGGTTTGGTTTAGAATTAAGAACGTAGAGGAAGAGATATTTATTAGAATGTTATCTTTATTTTGTTATTATATTATTGAAATATTTTAACATTTAACAATTATTTTTTAATGGACTATTCATTTTCACTCATAAATTAAAAATCATTTGACTATTTAGTATATATCTTATATTTGTTCTTAATACCATTTTTTATAATTTAGTTAATATGATTTTGTATAATTAAAATTAAATGTTATATTTAATATTTTTTATATAATTTTAATTTCTAAAACAATTGATAAGCTTGAAAAAGATGATAAAAGACAAGAGTTTGGGATTCTATTTCTAAGCAATGTCCATAATATAACTTTAAATTACTAACTTTAACATTATAAGAATTCTTCATCTCTATTTTTAGCTTCTACCACTAAGTGAGAGGGGAGGGGCAACTTTTAACTAATAATTAAATGTTTTACTTTCAGTTAATCAAAATTTATTATTTTCTATGGGTTGGGGCCCTAGTTTGGTTGGCTAAATCTTTTCTGTAGCAAGTTCTAGTTTCCCCCACCCTTGTGGTACCGGAGGCGATAGGGGGTCGTGCTACCTGATTCCTATAGTCTAAAAAAAAAAAAAAATTATTTTCTTTTGATACATTATATTTTAAATTTTTTTAAATAAAATGCAATATTTTTAACCTTTTAAATTTTCAATTTGTTCTTTTTTAAGTATAATTTTTTTAATCCAATTTTTCAAGGCATTTTTCTCTAAAGACCATAATAAAAAAGGCTAAATCTTATCCATTTCAATGGATTATTACCATAAATGTTTACACAAATTCTAAAATGTTGTTTTCCTCCTCTCCACATTTAATTACTTGTTACTCTATCTTCCCTTTACACATAAAAAAAATCCTTCATTCTAAACATTTATTTTCTTGTTATATCTTAAAAAATTATAAAAAATATAATTAAAAAGTTATTAACTAATATGTAAAAAATAATATAATAAAAAATTAAAATAAATATTATATAATACATAACATCTAATATACAATTTAATATATTTTTAATTAATATACAATTTAATAATTTTTTAGTGTATTATATTATTAATTTGTCTTAAATATATTATATCAGACTGTTTATTATATTAATATATTAAATTAACATGTAATATATTAACTTTAATATAATATTATAATGTATGTACCATCTAATATATAACATATATAAGGTCTAATATATAATTTAATATATTAGATAATAAATAATAATATTATAATTATTATATTTTAATTTTTAATAATGTAATATATATTTTAATAATTTCATATATTTTTAAGATATTATGTTAATATACTATTTTTAATATAAATTATATTTGATTATATATTATATTAAATTAACATCTAATATATTAAATTGATTTTGTGATGAAAGATAAGATTGTCTTAATATTTTACTTATAGTAAATTTATTTATTTATTATTAAACTTAAAAATATAATAATGAAGAAGTATATTATTACTTTTGTTTTATTTTTAATTATTTAATTTTAAAAAAAATTTAATATGTAAAATATCATTAAATTTATTTTTAATTTTGTTATTAAATAAATTATAAAGAAAATTTTAAAAATATTATAATTAGTAATTAAGAATTTAAAAATGACAGAATGAAGAAAGCATGGACTATGGATATGTAGGTTTGCTACCTACCTGCATGTTGGAATCCTTCCTTGCATCCAAGTAGGGGGAGAATATCCAGTGTGTGGGGGTGAGTTCGAGCTTGGGTTGGGATTTTTATTGTGATTGAGGGGTTTTTGTGTTGAAATTTATTGCATTCTCTTTGCTTTTGTTGTTTGATGTTTGCAAGGCTCAAGTGTTTTTGGGAGGCATAAGGAGGTTCTTGCCTCCATTTATACTGATTATGGCTTTAGGTGAAGTAATTGGTTTTAAACCCTGTATGGATTTTTGAGCATCATTGGATGCAAATTATCTATCTTCATCAAGGCTTGATGATGAGAGTAATTTATACAATAAGGCTTCAGGGGTTGTCAAGATGGCTCCATCTAGTGGTCCTTGTATCTTGAAAACTAATGGTTGTTTGGAGAGGAGCCAAGATAGGCCTTTCCTAATGATTCAATTTGATTCAATTATGGATGAGGTTGAGTATTTTTTGAGGATTTAATAAGAAAATTCATGGGGATGTGTGTTTCTCTTCAATATTTAGAGGCTTGGGTAAGAGAAACATGGAATCTTGAGGGTGAAATGAAGGTGATGCTAATAGCCAACAACATTTTTATTATTGTCATTAATTGCATGGTTGATTGCAACAAATTTTTTAATGGTGGGCCTTATTTTCATAACCAGATTGGTTTGTTCATCAAGCCATGGCATATTATTTTTCATAACCAAATTGGTGTTCCTCCCTTGGTTTATGTTTGAATTTTGGTGGAACAACATTATAAATATGGTTTCTTTGTTACTAGGAAAGTTAGTGGGTCCCTATCTACAAAAATAGGATAAAAAGGTACTTACTTTTGCATGTATTTATGTTGAAATATATTTAAGTAACCATCTTCGAGATTCTCTAGAAATTTGTGGGTTCTTCTTCATGAGTACAATTGCTTGATTATGAGGCTCTTCCCTTTTACTACCGATTGTGTCATGAGAATGTCCACCTACAAAAATGATGTCCTGGAATCTACTCTTTAGATGCCCATCCTCATCAACCCTCCTCTAACCCTTCTAAGGAGGAGAAAGGAAATGCTCTTATTTCCCAAGTGATATGGCAAATAAGGAACATTTTATTCCTATCAAGCCCAATAACAAAAATCTAGGTCAAAGAAGAACTTTCAAGGAGAGATAGGAGGAAGAAATTTTCAATTTCTTCAAGGTGTTGGATGATCTTAGCCAATAGGAAGTGAACCCTAGTATGATGGCTCTGGATCAAGGTTTTTTGGAGCTGGCTGAGGAGGGTACTAGGAATAATGATTTTTATAATATTTAGGTGAGTGTTATGCCACTAGCTCAAATAGATATAGACCAAAACCTTGTCATTTCAACTTTTCACATGGACCTCGTTAATATTGAAAGGCTTGAGGTTGTGAATACTTCATCTCTAGAGAAGATGGTGTATGATTCAAAAAAAGGTAACAAGTCTTTACTTCCCTTAGGGATTCTTAGAAAAATCCAAAGAAAGGGGCTATTGAGAATCCCTCCAAGATTGGGAATAAAAAAAACTTAGTTAGAATTAGGATTATGAGTGAGACACTGGTGGAGTCAAGACCCTGTCAAAACTATTGATTCCCTTTTCTCCAAATCTCAAAGATAATTCTTCTCTCATGGAATGTGAGGGGCTTGAACAGTGGCCCTAGATAAAAAAAATTGTTTAATATTTGGTGAGAAGTCATTTACCATATATGTTATTTATTCAAGAAACTAAACTTTCTATGGAGAGTATGGGTAGTTTTGTGCTAAAACTTTGGTGGCAGGGTCAATGTTAGTGTATTGGTACAAAAGGTAATGTTGCGGGTCTAGAGCTTGCTTATGAGATCATCTAAAGGAATGTCCCTTTCGGTGATTTTCTAGTAGTTTTTCTATCTCTTTGGTTGCCTCATGTCTAGAGCCTAGGGAGATTACTCTTTTATCTAATATTTATGCCCCAACTGACTTGCTTGGTAAGAAACATCTTTGGTCTCATATTCAGAGCTATGCTTCACTATATCCTTTGATTATTGTTGGATGTTTTAATACTATTATTGAGTTGGAGGAAAAGAGGTGTGGATTGTTGAAGTTGGAGCTATCTTCTTTTCTTTTGAGAGATAATATTTGTTACTTAAATCTAGTGGATATAAAACCTAGTAATGGTCTTTTTACCTGGAATAACAAGAGGTGGGGTAGAGACTGTAGTTTTGAGAGGCTTGATAGGTTCATTGTTTCTTATTTCTAGATCAATGGATTGTGGAATACTGGTTTAGATATTTTGGATTGAAAGGGATCCAACCATTAGCTAATTAAGCTCTCGAATTCTCTATCTCGTGTTGCTTGTAATCCATCTATCAAGTTTCAAATTATGTGGCTACATGATCCCTCTCTGTAGGATCATATTACTAAGTGGTGGGATTGTGGTAGACCTACTTTTAGACTAGTTATGTATTATTTTTTCAAGCAACTATAATTTGTGAAATATCAACTCAAGAGGTGGAATATGCAGTGTTTTGGAAACATATTCAAGATAAGGCTATTGGTCAAGCTAATTTGTATACTATTACACAGGGGATTAGGGAACATGACCTTTCTAAAGAATGTATCAAGGAGGAGTCAAGGGATTTGAAAGCTTTGGATGAGTGTGAGCTATAGGAGATTTATTAGAAACATAAGGAAAGGGTTGAGTGGTTGTAGGAGGGTGATCCCACAATACTAGTTTACAATTTTTGGCCAAACTACATAGTGAATTGATTTTTTCTAAATAAATATTCACTTTTAGACACCTATAGTAGCTAAACCATGAGAAATTTGAAGATGATGCAAACTAGTGATTTGTGACATTTTTTTGTAGATTCTAAATATATTTTTTTCATTTTTTTTGGAATCAGATTGCACTTCTTTTTCCATCTCCTTCAATAACTAGTTTTTTCAGTAAACACCATTTTTAAGGAGTGACTCTCATCATATAACACATAACATTGTTTCATGAAGGATTAAATTCTTTTTTTTTTTTATTTAAATTTGTAACTACAATATCTAGTGCTTCCAATTGGTTTCATAGTGTTCTATTGAATATTTTTTTCTTAATCAAGTTTCGAAGTAAACCAATTACAATTCAAACATAGGTAGACCATATAAATCATAACATTTTTTGTATGAATCAAAATTCTTTTTTTTTTAAATCAAGGAATTCAATATTTGGTGCACTTATATTTTTCAAATATTTTTAATAATCTTCTATTTGTCCACATGTGCAGAACAAAGAGCTTGATTTTATGTGAAAATCCTACATACACAATAAATAAAAAATAAATATAATAATCAAATTAAATTTAATTAAAATTATAAATTTTTGGAAGCTTATAATAAGGACTACATACTTACAAAAACTAAATTTTAAATGAATTCATTTGATCCCCAAAAGGTAAATTAAAAGTGTTTTTTTATCATCATTTTGATAGGTGTAAAGGAGACTTTGTTATAGGTATGGTTTAAAACTAGTGGGGTTCTTTCCAAGGGGGTTTGATCTAAGCTAGTTCAATCAAACCCTATTTAATTGGAATCCCTTAAATGGAACTTTTCAAGGCTTAAATCATTATATTTTCTAAAAATATGTGATTTCAACAAAAATTAGGATCTCCCAGAAAGTGTGAACCACTATTGTGGCAACACCCAGGAAGGAGATAGAAACGATACTTTTTTCTTCAAATCTTTGAAGGATAGTAGACATTATAATTTATTCCTTATCTTGTAAATTATAGTGGTGATCATTTGAGATCTCATGGGGAGATTTCTAGTAAGGATTCTCTATATTTTGCCTCTTTGTTCATGGAGGATTCCCTTGATGTGAGGTAGGAAAAAAATCATATCATTGTTTGTATTCTTTTTCAAGTTTCTATGGAATTGAAGTAGCACCTCATGAGCTTAATCTCTATGGAGGAATTAGAGGCCACTATTTTTTAGATGAAGAATGGGAAGGCTCCTTGGTTGGACAGATTTTTGATAGAATTATTTCAAGAATTCTATGAATTCATAAATTTAAATTTAATAGAAGTGTTGTGTGAGTTTCAGAGGAAAAAATAGATGTTGAAAGCCTTGAAATCTACTTTCATACCCCTAATCCCCAAATATGATGGGGCAAATAGGTTGAGTTTTTTTTTTCGGTCTATAACCCTTTGTAACATGATGTATAATATTTTTTCAAAGTTGATTGTGGAAAGATTAAAGTGGTGGATTAGTAGGCTTGTCTCTAAGGAACAGGAGGATTTGTGGCCAATAGGAATATTTTTGATAGAGTTTTCATCATAACTAAAACTATTCACTATATTGAAGCCTTAAAAGAGAAATTCATGTTTATTAAATTAGACGTGGCTAAGGATTATGATAGGGTCAAATGGTCCTTCATTCAAATAGTGCTTGGTGCTTTTGGTTTTGCTAAGTGGGTTACTAGGTAATGATTTGTATCATGATCATTTCTTTCTTCATGTTAGTTAAAGGAGAGTCATCCCCCATGTTTGGAGCTTCTAAAGGTCTATGGAAAGGGGACCCCCTATCTTCATACTTATTTATTCTCTTGGTTGAGGGGCTAGGGAGAGTTATTAAGAGCCCTGTTAATTGTGGCTTGATCAAGGGGTGGAATTAGGGTAATGATTTACCTCCTTAGTCACGCTTGCAATTTTTTGATGATACCGGTTTGATGGGTGTGGCTAAAGTCAAAGAGGATAATAATATTCATAGGGTTTGGATGTTTATCTCATAACTTTAGGTTAGTAGATTAATTATGGTAAATATTTTATCTACTTCTTTAACACTCCTATGTCTATTCAATAGTGGATTGCTCATATCCTTAGATTCCACATTGAGCATCTACTTTTGACCTATCTTGAATTCCCCTCTCCACTAGAACCCTTCCATGGGGTTCTTGGAAGAATATTTTAGACAATTTTTATGTAAAAGTGAGCCATTGGACTCACAAGTGGTTATCCTTTGCAGATTAGGTATTGCTTCTTAAGTTAGTGGTGCAGGATCTTTCCTAATTATAGGTGTATGCTTCAGGTGGCTCCTTTGAAGTTTTATTCAGGATCTAAACTCTCTTGCTTGGAAATTTATTTGGGCTATAAACTTTCCATCCTTGAAATAGAGTCCTATGAACTGGGAAACCATTTGTATACCAAAATAGCTTGGAGGTCTTGGATTACAATAAACCAATCCTACTTGTTTGGCTTTATCTACCAAAATCTATTGGAGATGGTGCTATGAGAAATACCATGTCTAGGCAAGAATTATCTCTAGAAAATACCTAAAGGTGGTGGCAAAGAAGGAGGTTCCACAATTTATGATTCTCTAGATAAAGGCTCTATGATTTGGGAAACATTGAAAAATGGTGCTAAGTTGATCAAGGTGATTTATTTTGGATTTATAATAGGGAGTCGAAAGCTCTCTTGTGGTATGACTCTTAGGATGGTTTTTCCCCTATCATGACTAGCCATCCTAATATGTATGATTTCATCTCTTTGTGGAGGCTATTTGGTCAAGTTGAGGACTTCAAATATTCTCACTTCTATGGGCAGGCAGAGGTGTCAAAATGGAAGGACCCTAGTGAGTGGCCTATTGGTGGCTCAAAAGAGGATTGTGCTATACTAAGTAATATTCTTTTCGATAGATATTTTAACTCCATCAATGAGAAGGATATTTTGGATTTGAGTCACTATCCTAAAGGGTCTATAAGGTGGCTAGTGATTATCAGGAGTCAGTTTTTTTGAAGTATGGTGGCTTAGAAGTTTCTTAGTGGAAAAATGTTTGGAATAAGTTTTGTGGCCTAAGTGTAATTACTTCTTATGGACTTTTCCATAGAATAAATTCTTGACTTGGGACAATCTTTATAAGCATTGTTTTTAGGTTTCATATGTATGTGCTCTTTGTGCCTATTATCAGGAGGATTTTTCTCACTTTTTCCATTCTTTCCCTTTTTATAAGCTTATTTGGCACCTTTGGTGGGGTATACAGGGACACCCTTATGTTCATGCCTCTTCTCTGATTGAAATCTAGATTAGTTTGGGGAGGCCACTAATAAAGGCTTCTTTTCCTTTAGATTGTTTGGAACATTTGGTTTCCACTTTTTTCCTCTAGTAGATTTATCTTGAGAGGAATCGTACAATTTTCCATTGAATTAAGTTGATGATTCAACAAGTTTGGTAAAGAGTTGTTATGATTCAAGAGACTGGAAAATCTAAGTGTGAAGTTTCTTTCCCTTTGTAGAGGGGTAATGAAGAGATTGTGAATAGCCTTGGTCTACATGACCTCGTGGTTAACTCTTTCTATGTTCAAAGAGGTCATCACGCCAAAAAGAATGTTCAAGGATATGGTGTGGATGTTCTAAAGTTCAATATCGATGGATCTTCAAGGGGTAATCTTACGCATGCTAGGATTGGTGGAATTTGTAGAGATAGCTCTGATAGGGTCATTTTATTCTTCATTATTCATAAGGGGCACAAAACCAACAACTTTATGGAAGGTTTGACAATTTTGGTTGCTATTAGGTGAGCTTGTGCTCTTGGATGGTGCAAGATTATTTGTGAATCTGAATCTCAAATTTTGGTCATTTTTTTATCTAATCGAAGGTTGGATGTGGTTATTTGGAAACTTGACTCTATTGTTAGGCATATCTTGTAGTTGAGTTCTATGCATGATTTTTTTTCCTTATCTTCCATTCATCACGAGAGGAATAGGGTTGCTGACTATTTTTACAAATAGCCTTTGAAGCATATTGTTGATGGAAAATTAAGGGTTGAAAGCAGGGTATGTGCAAGGTCATGATGGGCCAAAAGGTGGTGATACGATGGGTATGTGGCTGATGATTTTTTTACCCAAAATTGACGAAAAAAAGGGTTTTTAAAGGATATTCTCATCTTTCCACCAATATAAATTATTATTTACTTTGAATTTAATAAATAATTATTATTCAGTTTCTATTTGAATTATGACTAAAGTCCTAATTGCTAGGCTGCTTAAAAAAAATCTATAGCTCTCAAATGGTATCACATTTTTTGAATTCGAAACATGTGTCACATTCTATGATTTGCATACTATAGGATAAAAATTGTCTAAAATAAGGCCCACCATTAAAAAAGTTGTTGCGATCAACCATGCAATTAATGAAAACAATAAAAATGTTGTTGGCTATTAGCATCACCTTCATTTCACCCTCAAGGTTCCATGTTTTTCTTGCCAAAGCCTCTAAAAATTGAAGAGAAACACACATCCCCATGAATTTTCACATTAAATCACGCTTGAAAAAAATACTCAACCTCATCCATAATTGAATGAAATTGAATCACTAAGAAAAGCCTATCCTGGCTCCTCTCCAAACAACCATTAGTTTTCAAGATACAAGGACCACTAGATGGAGCCATCTCAACAACCCCTGAAGCCTTATTGTAGAAATTACTCTCATCATCAAGCCTTGATGAAGATAGATAATTTTCATCCAATGATGCTAAAAAATCCATACAGGGTTTAAAACTAGTTACTTCACCTAAAGCCATAATCAGTATAAATGGAGGCAAGAAATCCTCCTTATGCCTCCCCAAAACACTTGAACCTTGCAAACATCGAACAACAAAAACAAAGAGAATGCAATAAATTTCAACACAAAAACCCCTCAATCGCAATAAAAAGCCCACCCCAAGTTCGAACACACCCCCACACACTGGATATTCTCCCCCTACTTGCATGCAAGGAAGGATTCCAACATGCAGGTAGGTTTTAAACCTACATATCCATAGCCAATGCTTTCTTCATTCTATCATTTTTAAATTCTTAATTACTAATTATTAAATTTTTAAAATTTTCTTTATAATTTATTTAATAACAAAATTAAAAATAAATTTAATGATATTTTACATATTAATATTTAAAAAAAATAAAAAAATAAAAAATAAAACAAAAGTAATAATATACTTCTTCATTATTATATCTTTAAAGTTTAATAATAAATAAATAAATTTACTATAAGTAAAATATTAAGACAATCTTATCTTTCATCACAAAATCAATTTAATATATTAGATGTTAAATTAATATAATATATAATAAAATATAATTTATATTAAAAATAATATAATAACATAATATCTTTAAAATATATGAAATTATTAAAATATATATTACATATTATATGGTACATATATTATAATATTATATTAAAGTTAATATATTACATGTTAATTTAATATATTAATATAATATATAATTTAATATAATATATTTACCATAGCTGTCCTACTCCCCAACCATCTCCTGGCTGTCCTACTACGGGTTTGGTCTCTGGTCTTAAAGGTACCTCTATTATGAAACTTGTCTCGTATTATGGGAATTCCATGGAAATTCTTTCTGATAAACCTATGGTCAGTAAGGAGTCGGTTCCTAGTGCCCCTGCATCTTGAAGATTTGGGAATACCCCTTATGATTCCCCTAATCAGGATGAAATTAATTCAGCCTTGAATAAGCTCAAACCTGAGGACATTGTGGGTGTGGCAGAGAAAAGTACGGATGGCCTTTTCACTGTTCTCAAGTGGACCCAGAAGGAAGTCTATGATTTGAAAGGCCGTAATATAGACCTAAGCAACAGGGTCATGGATTTGGAGCAGAAGATGAGCTGGAGTCGTAAAGAGAATGAAGGACAAGAAACCCCCTTACCAAGGAAAAGACAGCTTTCACAGGAGGAAAGATTGACCAGTATCAAGTGCAATATGTCCAAGATAGGCCAAAATATTAGGGCCACGGTGGCGAACAATCACAAAATTGCCAAGCATAACACCATCATCATCAATGCTATAGTGGAAAAGCTCAAAAAAAATCAAAAGGGTTCGTTGGTTGTGGATTTGGATGCAGACAGAGGTGGCTGCAGATTTGTTGGTGAAGGGATTTCAACTCGTACCCGGGCTAACACTAAGAGGAAGACTCCGACTTCATCACATATGGCTCAAATCCTCAAGCAGGGGTTACAGGATATGAAGGATGTTGAAATGGAGGCTGAGGAGTTGTTGAACACCTTGGAGTAGTGCGGTCGTTGTTCCTGGTTTTTTTTTGGGCAGTCCTTTTTTCAACCCTATTGTCTTTTTTTCTGTTGTTTCCTTTGTGGGACAGCTATCTATTCATTTGGACTTATTTTTTTATCTTTTGTTGTTTAAACTTTACGGTTTCAGGTCCCTGTAAAACTTGTTTTTTCCTTTTCAAAAACACTTATAAATAAAAATAAAAAGACATCAATGCTTATGAGGTAAAAGTATAAATGAAAGTAGAACATCTACATTAGAAAGTAACTTTTCTCCTAAAATAGAGCTTAAGAGGTGAAACCATTATTCATTCGTATCTCCTAGAAAATGCATCTCCTACAATAGTCATAAATAATATTTGTAAAGAGGGAAGGAGTGGAACAACCTTATGGTTAAGGAAGGATAGTGTTTCAAATTGGTTAGTCCCCCTTAAGATGAAACTATCCTATATGTGCACACTAACTGGTGATGCTTTTGGTCATAGATGAAGCAACGTGAAATTTTCAACATGGATCAAAAGTGTTGTGATGTTACGATTTTTCTTTTCATTCTGATAGTCCAAATAATCTTTGAATCACTGAAGTGAATTTAAAATCTAGTTTTAACATTTAGATTTATGTGCAACTATATTTTTTATATTTTTCTGACATGAGTCTTATGTAGGTCCTATGATTGAAAAATATTTCATGTGTACATTTAGTGCTAATGTTGGCCAACTTTACTAGGGGAGAGGGGTCCATAATGGAGCAGGGTCCAATAGTGGGGATCGAAGTAGTCTTCAGTGGGTCCCATAGTGGAGCACTTTAATATCCAATTGCAAAACACTTTTTATCTATAAAATACGCAAAGTGATAAATCATGTGATCATTTTTAATCATCCCCTTTAGCTAAATAAATCAAATATTTATTTAACTAAATCTTTATCATTTTCCATCTCCTTTTTGATTTAGTTTAATCCATGAATCTAAAGAAAAAAGATCAAATAACCTAATCTTCAATTAAGTTAACTAATTTAGGATTAAATCTAATCTTAATGCAAGTCCCATCCTCTAGCTTTTCCCACTTGCACAAATAAATGATTTTAATTAATTTATTAAAGCTTCATTTTCCATCAACATAGCATAATAGAAAATATTCTCTCAAATTTGAATTCAAATCAAGTTGACTTGTCCCTTCAAACATAGCATTAATTCTCCTCTTACATGTCCCCCACTTGGCATTTAAGACCCTTTCTTCTCCCTCCAACAAGCCAAATTTGAAATTTGAAAAGGCCACCTAATGTCATTTATTGGAACATTCATCAAAACTTGCACATCCTTGGCCCATTCACATGGTGACAAGTGGATCCTTCCTATTGGTTGGGTTTTTGTCCCACATTCATCCCTTTGGCCTCTTCACTCATCAAAATCTTCTATAAATGAAGAGGCTATCCTTCATTCTCATCATTCACAATTTTCATGCAATGTTACTCTCTTCACATTGAGAAATAATTTTGTCCACTTCATTGTTATAGCATTGTATCTTCAAAGTAGTTTCATCATTAGCTTATCAAGGATTGGGAAAGGGATTCTTTCCACAGAAGCACCAATCCACTATGGAATAGGTTATTCACTATGCTTTTTAGGATTTTAATTAGTTTGTTTTGATGTTTTGTTTGTGAAGCATAATGGATTATTTCATAAAAAAATGCTATTTTATTTGCTTGCTTTAAACTAAATGCATGAGGATGTATGAGATACAATTTAAGCTTGTAGATATATGGTGTTACCTTAACAACATGCAAAATCACATTACCTTGATTCTGCATGTTGTAGTTTGGAATCACATTACCTTGATTTTGCATGTTGTAGTTTGGAATCACATGACTTGTCCATCCAACAAAGAATTTAAGAGCTCTTACATGTCTCTTACATGTCTCTTGCAATGAAAAAAAATCAGCTCTATGACTTCCAAAAAATCAAAGGGCATACCACTAACAATTGCATGAGATTAAAGAACCTAGTTTAAGACCTCATTGAGCAAAGAATCATAAATTTAGAACAACTAATAGGAAATTAGAATCTCAAAATATACACGAATCTAATGCCTAACCATAATAATAAAGGGAAAAATAACACTAATAAGGGGAAAGGTACCTTCGAAAACATGAATCATGTGTACAACCATGTCATTACATCCTTGGATGACTACTGTGCTACCATCACCATCAAAGGAGCCCATGTTGATTGTGGAGTCACCACAAGAGGCAGAAAAGTTACCATCACAAGGTCATCTCAGCCAAATAGAGCACTCACACCCAACCTTAGATCTGTTCCCAGCAGTTATAATGTCCTTGATCAACTGAAAAGAACCCCAACACAAATCTTCATCATGGAGTTGCCAAAAATTTCTTCTATCCACAAAAAATCCTTGAGGAAGCATTGGCTTCATCCACCGTCCCCATAGATTTTGATGCAAAACAATTCCAAGCTATGGTTGGAAACATCATCACTTTGAATCTCCTTACATTCTCTAACTAGGAATTTCTCGCTCAACCATCTCACAACCGTGCACTCCATTTAGAGGTCTTGGTGCATAGAAATAAAGTCAAGCGAGTCTTGGTGGATGGAGGTGCAGGTTTGAACATTTGTTCCCTCAAGCTCATTAAGAACTTGAAAATCTCAAAGGATTCCATAGACAAAGGAAAAGGTATTACAATCAAATCATATCATGATCAAGAAAGAGTGTCCCAAGGCACAATTCAACTCTCTATTCAAGTAGGGATAGCTATCATGGAAACCACCTATCAGGTCCTGGACCTCGACTTTCCTTGTAACATTCTCCTAGGACATCCGTGGATCCATGCAATGCAAGTAGTAGCATCAACCTTTCATCAATGTGTCAAGTTCACATATGAAGGACAAGAGGTCACCATCCACAAAGATCCAGAACCATTCTCTTACTGCAATAACCTAGAGGAAAAATACTACAAAATCCCTCAAGTGACTAAAAATGATGAAGGACCATCAACATCATACATTGATCCAGCCACTCTCGCTTCCACTTCTACGAAAAAGACACCCGCCACTCCCGCCATCCCCACCATTTGTGATATCAAAGTCATCATCCAGGAATATGGTTGTAGAAACTATACAATTCCAAAAAATGCTTTTGTGATAGGAGAGTTACCACAATCTCCTAGATCATGAGGATTTCTGCAATCGAATGAAGCCTCCACATCCCAAACACCCAATGAAGGATATTCCAACTTCAGAAGTTGGGGAGATATCAACTAAGAAGTCATAGAGGAGGACCCATCCTATCTTCTATCCCAAGATAATAGACCAGCAACCAATCTACCAATGGATGACAGAGGCAAAGGTTTGCAAATGATGCTCGCAATGGGCTATGATAGAAACCAGAAACTGGGGAAAAATGACAATGGGCTTATAATACCACTCATTCTTGAGACATGAATGAGAAATATTGGGCTCGAACGTATCCCCTGAGTGTAACCATACATGGACGATGTCCTCTAGTTAAAAAAGGTCAAAACTCCTTAGCAATCATCAGCTAAACTTCACTTACCCATATCTACAGGTCGAGTCATAGACAACTTCACATTTAACATAACTGACGTCTGTAGTAGTTGTGATGACGAAGATCCCATAACCAACCTACCCATGCTCTTTGAGGACACCACCTTGCTCATGACTAGCACCCTATCTTATGAGTCTGAAAACCAAAACAATGAACTCTGTCTAGTCTACCCGCAACTCATCGACTAAGACCAACGAGGACTACCAATTCTTGACACATTCAAAAATGATGAGGCACTCTCAGAATTCATGGGACTCTGGGATAATATTCCATGTGGGGATCACAAAGTAGGATTCATCATCGAGCTGGATACACATAAATGCTAGGGGGAAATGATTGAATCCCTCAATCGTAAAAGTGAAAAACTAAGAATAATCTCTAGGTCCTTGAGTGAAAACCACACTATGGCACTCTCTGATCCAAAAAAAGTAAAAAGAAAGGATGCATCCAACAGTGAAAACCTCTCTAAGGAACTTGAGGATGGGGGATTCAATCTTCCTTTTAGAGCTCTTAATTAGGAAAAATCAGCGGTCCTAGTCAAAAAATGCAATCCAGTTAATGTAGGAACAAAGGAAACCCCACACATCACATTCAATACAGAGTCATTAGTATGAGAGGAACAAGAGCTCCTAGGAGCCTTCTTGAGAGAAAGAAAAGTTAATTTTGCATGGAGCTATGTAGACATGCCTGGGCTTGATCTAGAAATTGTGGTCAATCATCTAGTAGTATACTCTGAAGCAAAGCCCATTAGAAAAAAGCTCAAAAAATTGCACCTTCAGATCGCCTTACTAATAAAAATGGAACTAAAGAAGCTACTAGATGCAGCATTCATTTGACCAATCGACTATCTAGAATCGGTGTCAAATCTGGTTCTTGTTTCAAAACCAAATGGGGGCGTCTGAATCTACATAGACTTCAGGGACTTAAACAAAGCATGTCAAAAAGATGATTTCTTGTTGCCCAACATTGACATGATTGTGGACATGATGGCGGGACACGAAATTCTTTCCTTGATGGACATTTTTTCAGGATGCAACCAAATAATGATTGCTAAAGAAGACCAACACAATGACCTTCACTTGTCCATAGGGGGCCTACTGCTGGAATATGATGCCATTCGGCTTGAAAAATGCAAGAGAAACATACCAAGGGGCCATGAAATTAATCTTCCATGACATGATCCACAAAACTATGGAAGAATATGTCAATGACATACCAGCCAAATCCAGAAAGAGGGATCACATAACAACCCTGAGTGCTATGTTCGATAGGCTAGAGGAGTACAAAGTCTACCTAAACCCGAAGAAGTACGTCTTTGGTGTACAATCAGGAAAGTTGCTAGGATACATAGTGTCAATGAGAGGTATTGAGGTAGACCCTGCCAAGGTAAAAGAAATCCTTGAGATGGTGGCACCCAAAATGTTGAAACAATTGAGAGGCCTCCAAGGTAGACTTCAGTCCCTCCGAAGATTCATAAAACAACTAGCAGATAAAAAAATCCCTTATTCTCACCTACTTCACAAGGGCGTAGCATACAAATGGGATGCTAAGTGTGATGAAGCATTTAACAAAATAAAAGAATACCTACTCACACCTCCAGCCCTCATGCCATCAATCCCAGGAAAACCTCTCATCCTTTATATATCAACAACAATAGTAGCTCTCAGTGCTCTTTTGGCTCAACACGTTGAAAACACCACAGAAAGGGCCATCTACTACATTAGCTGCACAATGGTCGGGCATAAGTTAAAATACTCATTTATTGAAAAATCCTATCTAGCAATAGTGTTTGCTTCACAAAAATTTAGACATTACATGTTGGCACACAAAGTCAAACTCATTGCCAAGATCGATCCCCTCAAGTACCTACTATCAAAAGCAATGCTCATGAGAACAATGGCTAAATGGGTTATGATAATATTAGAGTATGACATTGAATATGTTGAGCAGAAAGAAATTAAAGGTCAAGTCGTCACAGATCAGCTTGCAGAAGCACCCATCTACTTAGAGAATCCACTCATGTCAAATTTTCCAAATGAATCCATCTTTAATGTTAGCATAGCTGACCATCGAAAACTCTACTTTGATGGCTCATACACGTAGCATGGATTAGGAGCCAGTGTCTTCTTTATCACCCCATAGGGGGATGACATACCTAGATCATATAAATTGGCATTCCCCTACACATACAACATTGCAGAATATGACGCTTTAACCATAGGTCTCAGAATAGTAGTACAGTGACACATCATGGCCCTCAGTATAGTGAAACTCCCAGCTGATAATAAATTAAGTGAATGGTGAATACCAGACTAAGGATGATAAGCTGACTCCATACAAAAAGTTGGTAGAGAGCCTTAAAGAATCATTCATCGATATCACATTTTAGCAGATTCCTAGAGAAAACAACAGAGCAACATACGCCATGGCAACAATTGGGTCCCTACTAGACATCCCTCATAATGTCCCAAAATATGAATTCTTGGTAGAGCAGCTTCTCATGCCCACATTCGAGGTACCAAAATTGAAATTTGTGTGTGAAATCGTTGGTCTTGGTGATCTCTGGTACCATGAAATTTATACCTACTTACGAATAGGGGTCTTACCTGCTAACTTACCTTCAAGCCTAAAAAGAACCTTTGTCAAGAAAGCATCATATTTTTTCATCCTAGGAAATACCCTTTACTATAGGAGCATAGAAGGAACCCTACTACATTGTTTAAACACTGAGGAGGCATTGACAACTTTAACTGAGGTGCATAACGACATCTGTGGTTCACACTTGAGTGGAATGACCCTGGCCAAGAAATTGCTGAGGATGGGGTATTATTGGCCTACAATGGAAAGAGAAGCACATGACTACATCAAAAGGTTCCTACAATGTCAGCAGCATGGTGACCTCATCCATGCTCCAGCTCAAGAACTTCATCCCATCATCACACCATGGCCCTTTTCATAGTGAGGACTCAATCTCATTGGAAAAGTCACTCCCACCTCATCTAATGGCCACAAGTTCATCATAACTGCCACTAAGTACTTTACCAAGTGGGTGGAAGCCATCCCCATGACATATATCACTGGAAAGTAGATATCGAAGTTCATCCTAAACTACTTAATATGCCAATACAGTCTTCCCCAAGCTATTATCTCAGATAATGGAACACCATTCAAGAATCAGGATGTTCGTGATCTATGTGAAAAATTTAAAATAAAACATCACTTTTGTACCCCATATTATCCCCAAGGCAATGGCCAAGCAGAGGCCACCAATAAAACCATTTTGAAAATCCTCAAGAAAATAGTTAACGACGTAGGTCATGACTGGCATCTGTAGCTAAATCCCACCCTCTAGGCCTATCAAACCAGCATCCACACACCAACAGGTGCCACTCCCTTCTCCCTAGTTTATGGATCAAAGACAATATTACCCATTAAGATCCAGCTCCCGTCACTAAGAATATCACTACAAAACCTCATCACAGATGAAGAATATCGAGTATCAAGACTAAATGAGCTAGAGCTATTCGATGAGTAGTGTATAG
Source organism: Sequoia sempervirens (assembly GCA_007258455.2). Lineage (NCBI taxonomy): Eukaryota > Viridiplantae > Streptophyta > Pinopsida > Cupressales > Cupressaceae > Sequoia > Sequoia sempervirens. Next base: position 533,585,997 of record VDFB02000003.1, on the reverse strand, counting down.
ATGGTTTAAATCATTTGCAAGTCTATCAGAATAGACTCAAGAGGAGGTATAACAGGAAAATTAGAAGCAGGGTTTTTCAAGTTGGAGAACTGGTGCTAAAGGAGAATCAGAAGAACATCCCAAATCCAAACAGCAAAGGAAAATTTGAACCCAACTGGTTGGGACCATTTGTTATCATAGCAAGCTATAAGTTAGGGGCATATCAATTATCAACACCTGAAGGCGAGCCTCTACAAGACCCCATGAACAACTCCCATCTCAAAAAGTTTTACACCTAATCTTGCAAGGCATAGAACCCAAAAAATCAAAAAATCAAAAAATTTCCTGAAAAAATGGTTACCTTGGTGAAAACTTGGCAAACAGTGCATCTTGGTGACAACAAAAAATCAAAAAGAAAAAAATCCAAAAAAATTAAAAAAAGATTAAAAAACAGTAAAGAGAAAAAATCATCCTTTGGTGAAAACCACTTCGGTGGCACTTTGGGCAAGTACCTTGGTGAAAACTTGGAAAACAAGAACCTTGGGTAAATTAGCACTTTCCATCCACTAGGATCTTCTTAGCTTGTTTTGCATCATTCCTCCATCAAGCTTCCATCATCCATCACATTCCATATATCCATCCATCATCCATCCATCCGACATCCACATCATAGCTTGGTCTTGTGTTCGTGTCATGATCCCTCCTAGTACTACTTGGCCCATTCCCAAGGTCAGTTTGTTCTTCTTTTATGAAAGTAGTCTATTGCATCACGCTGGGGGCATGTTCTCATCAGATCAGATTCATGTATATTCTCGAAGTCCTAAAATCCAAAAAATCTAAAACCATTAGAAAATTAGAAAATCCAGAAACATTACAAAACCAAAAAAAATCCAAAAACATTCATAAAACCAAGAAAATCCAAAAGCATTCAAAACATATCAAAATCCCAAAAACAGGTCAAAAAGTCATTCAAAAATTCAAAAATAGAGTCGTCTTGTCAAACTACGGGTCTTTGAGCCTTGAACGTAGGCAAGGTTGATCTTTGATCATCCCCCAAGAGACTTAGGTCAGTCGTTTAGGAGTCTATCATAATAAACTAGCAATCCATTTGTTCATATCTCATCAATAATCGAGTCTATGTCAGTTGAACTATGTGGTATTTTCATGTATAATGTAGGAAAGGCTAATCTATTGATCAACCTCTGAGGCCCCTAGGATAGGTCTAGGTTAGTCTCTTGGGTCAAAATCTCAGAAAACCCCAAAAAATTGGAAAATCAAAAATTAAAACATTTGTAAAATTTCAAAAATACCAAAAATAACCTCAAAACATTTCAAAAAACATCAAAAACATCCAATTATTTGAAAAAAAACATCTGTCCCATTTCCCTTTCACCCGCAATAACATCACTCATAATAAACGATCATCATCCTCAAACTTTGGTAAAACAATTGGAAACAAGTCTAGCATGTTAAAACTGAAAACTCAAAACATCAAGTCTCAGGTTTAGGTCAGTACATAAACAAGTTAGTCAACTCTTCTTGTCGATAGCCTATCATCCAATCAATCCCATATCAAATCATCTGGTAACATCATGTCCTAGGATGTATCCTTCCTACAATGGGCATTATTTATCAGAAAGAACACTTTGGATAAATGAAATGATGTGCCACCATCCACAATGGGCATTATCTATTGGAAATAGTTTCAGTTCTCATCCTTAAAAAACACATTTCCTTTTGGTTAGTGGTATTGAAGAACATTAGCTTGTTTGTTTACTTTATCTTTGTCTTTTTGACTTATCTCTTTGCGCTCATTCCAATGACCTCTTGATGATGTCCAAACAAATGGATTTAGAGAGATAGGAATGGGGCAACGATCATTATATTTTGTCTAATGTGCTTTTTGGACATTCTTGTAATATAACTTGTTTTGTTAGATATGTATGGAGGGTGTTTTGGGCAGCTTGTTGACTATTACATTAATAGGTTATACCTTTCCATGTTTTGGTCGAAGATGTTTGAAACTTCTAAAGTGCATCCTAGCAAGGTTTTTGCATGTTAGGTGTGAACAAGAATACTCTTTTCTATTTGTCGAGTCAAACTCCATCACACTAGGTACAATGCCATCTTGGTTCTTTATACCTCGATGCATCGTGCCTATGTGTGTTATCAAACATAAGGTAAGTGGCCCTTTTAAAATCCTAATTCTTGATAAGAAAATCATCCATTTCTCATCATTATCTCTCATAAAGTTGGCTTGTTGGATCCTCTTGTCATCATCTCATTTTTCATTTCTTCTTTTCCACACTAACATCGTGCCAAGATAGTTAATCATCATCACCAATGCATCTTTCTTGCATCCACAAACCATCAACATAATGCATATCACAACATATCATATAAGAAACACCGATCATCTCACATGCATGTTCAACATCATAATATAGATCTGTTAATCTAAGAATCTCATAAAACCATACATTTACATAAAACATTCATTGCATAATCATATAGGCATCATCACATCATATCATCATTTAAGTTGTTTAGGATAATATAAATTGGTTAATCTAAGAATCTTAAAACCATCTTATTTGCATCATCATCACAACCATCCATACGTCCATCTTGAACCTCTTTATCGTGAGATCAACCATCAAATCGAATCTTTTCGTTCAATCTCTTGAGGGGGCAATGTACTAGTGTACTTGTTTTCACTGGGGCATCTAAAAAAATCTAAATTTTTTGAATTTTGATCGCAGTAAGTTTATTCTTTGAACCAATGCAACAAGTACATTGCTTCAAAGAGGGGAAAAATGTAGACATGCAAAATTAGCATCATGCATTTAACTAATTCATATTCATCCATTCATCAAATAAATTTAGTTCATTAAATTCAATCTCTAAAGTCCTCCATTTAAATTAAATAAATTCATCTTTAATCATCCCCTTTAGCTAGATAAATCAAATATTTATTTAACTAAATCTTTATCATTTTCTATCTCCCTTTTTATTTAGTTTAATCCACAAATCTAAAGCAAAAATGTCATATAACCTAATATTCACTTAAGTTAACTAAACCAGGATTAAATCTAATCTTAATGCAAGTCCCATCCTCTAGCTTTTCCCACTTGCACAAATAAATTATTTTAATTGATTTATTAAATCTTCATTTTCCATCAACATGGCATAATAGAGAATATTCTCTCAAATTTGAATTCAAATCAAGTTGACTTGTCCCTTCTGACATAGCATTAATTTCCTCTTAAATGTCCCCCACTTGGCATTTAAGACCCCTTCTTCTCCCTCCAACAAGCCAAATTTGAAATTTGAAAAGGCCACCTAATGTCATTTATTGGCACATTCATCAAAATTTACACATCCTTGGCCCATTCACATGTGGTGACAAGTAGCTCCTTCGTATTGGTTGGGTTTTTGTCCCACATTCATCCCTTTGGCCTCTTCTCTCATCAAACTCTTATATAAATGGAGAGGCCATCCTTCATTTTTATCATCCACAATCTTCATGCAAAGTTACTCTCTTCACATTGAGAACTAATTTTGTCCACTTCATTGTTATAGCATTGCATCTTCAAAGCAGTTTCATCATTAGCTTATCGAGGATTGGGAAAGGGCTCCTTTCCACATAAGCACCAATCCACTATGGAATAGGTTATTCACTATGCTTTTTAGGATTTCAATTAGCTTGTTTTGATGTTTTTTTTGTGAAGCATAATGGATTATTTCATAAAGAATGCTATTTTATTTTCTTTGCTTTAAACTAACTCCATAAGGATGTATGAGATAGAATTTAAGCTTGCAGATATATGGTCTTACAAGAAGCACATGTGTTGCCAAATAAATTGTTGTACATGGTCTTACAAGAAGCACATGTGTTGCCAAATAAATTGTTGTGCAGAATTGGGAGTGATTTTAAATTTCCACGTAGGATTTTGAAAAATGTGATGTTAGGGTGCTCCACTATGGGCCCCTCTCCCCTAACATGTTTAGAATCAACCATTTGAGATCAAAGAACATGCCATGTTGTGTTAATGTGTTAATCATTAGAGGTTTATACAATTGTAATATACTAGCATATATATATTTAATAAAATATATAAAATAGGTCGAAAGATATCCTTCTCGAGGTGCCTAGTTTTTAAATCAATTTCTCACATAAAAGTGCAATAGGCACCTCGAGAAGGATATCTCTTAGCTTATTTTATATATATTATTAAATATATATATGCTAGTTAATTATTTCAACTATATCCCTAAAATTATTAATTATAACCTTAATCTTAATATGTAATCACAAAATTAAACATTTAAAATAATTATTTAGTAGGGTTAAAGTTATAATATAATTTGATTGTCTCTCTTATCTAGATATGGGTTCAATCTTTTTCTTCCTTTATTTTTGCACATATAACTATACTTCCACATTTCAACTTATTTTCATGGACTAGAGAAATATCTCTTCTTTAATTTTCATTATTATTGAATGTGTAGTTTTACCATTTCTTAAAAAAGTGTTTTTGTATGCTCATTTAAAAAGCTTGTTACAATCAGAAACCTTCCAAGAGGTTAAAGTTAGTTTTCTTCGTGTGAATGCAAATGTAAATAAGATCTAGAAAATAATTCTACTCTATGCTAGAGTGTAATTAAATTTTGTTAAAGAAAGTAGTCATACAAACACAAGGATTAAGTTATAAAGATTTTGATAGTTATGTAAGTAATTGTGCATGAGGATTTTATTCAAATAAAATTATGCTTCATATTTCAATACAAATTATGTAAGTTTATCCATGTATATATAGTCTAAAACATATATAAGGTTTAAACTTTAAGTGATTTTTTTTCAAAGAGATAGCAACAACTTTAAATTTGTGATTAAATAAACAATCTTATAAGAATAATGGAAAACATTATTTGAACAAAAAATTATTTTGATTTTATTAAAATATAAGTACTTTAAACTATAAAATTTAAATGCATAATGATTCACTCATAAATTATTTAAATTAAGACGTTTTAAAGCATTAATGATACGGTTACGCGGTTAGGGTTAGGGTTAGGATAAGGTTAGGGTTAATATGTAAAAAAAAAATTAAATCATAAGATTAGGGTTAAGATAAGGTTAGGGTTAATATGTCAAAAAAATTAAATCATATACAAAATTAAAATTGTAAATACTGATATCCTAATTCTTTGAATATTTAAAATTATATCATTAACCCTAACAACTAATTTAATAGAACAACTAATTTAAAAATTAATAATTACCATCATATAAAAATTTAATTATATTTGATTTCTTTTAACTTAGATTTGTTTAGATAATGAAATATAATTTTTATTTAAAATTTACCATTGACCATTTCATTTTACCATCATGTTTTACCACTTCCATTACCATTGACACTTATTTTACCACTTCCAAAAATGAAAAAAAACCCATTAAAACATTCAATTGAGTAACAGATGCTGCCCTAAGTATAATCACCATTTGCACTGAACAAACTTGTCTGTCAAAATTAAAGAACTCAAAAAATTTCAGCTTTACAATGGATTTCCTTAGAATAGAATGTTTAGTAGAATATTGTATACAGTCTTAAATAAGAGAATTTCGGAAACAATAAAGATCGATCAAGGAAAAAACAAACCAAAAGCTCTCCTAATAATATTATCTATGTAGTCACGAATGCAGTCCGTAGAAATGAGTTACGATTCAACAACTCAACTGTACGAAACATGAAATATTCAGTTTTTAGCGACTAAAAATGCTTCTAAAAATAACTCTGCTTGAATTATCTATGAACAAGGCGACCTGTAAAACCGTATTGACGGCTATCTTAAACGATTAAACGAATCTCATCCTTTCATCATTTTTTTGCCATTTTTCGACTGCTTTCCGCCATTTGTTTGCTGCTTTCCCCGCTGCTATCGGTTTCCGCTCCTCCACTGGTATTGACCTTTCACTTCTCCAATTTGGCGAGCTGCAGCCTGAAAATAAGGTTTCGACCGGGTTTTTACAGAATGTTTATTAAAATAAAAATTACGGCCAAGATCTAATAATGAGCACATTTACGTTTTAACATTACAACATCATTTACCCTACATCCAAGATCCATGACTGCTGGCGCTGCTCCAGTAGTGATCTGCAGTAGCAGAGGTTTAGTAAAGCACTATGACCAATACCGGGGCAAAAATGAATTTTTTTTAAAAAATACCTTGACCGTAACAATCGGTGGTCGTATTCACCCCATTCTTGCAGACGCAAACAAAATTATTATAGGGACTGGTGAATCCGCAGACGCCATTGCTCTTCTCGCAATCAACATGGGCAGAGGGGAAATTATTATTGTCTAGGTTATAATTATACTGGAGCTTGATACCATACTTTTTGGCTTATCTCCAAAGAGAAAACACACAGTTTTCAGATTAATTGCACAATAAATTCACATAAAGAAATTTGATTTATAACAATTAATACAACTGGGTTAATTAACCACTAATAACAGCGGAAACAAAAAATAAAAATAAGCCAATTATATTTTACCATCATGTTTTACCACTTTCATTACCATTGACACTTATTTTCGAAAATACAATATGATCTTACTTTATACAATATGAGTTTGCTACAGCAAACTTATTTTTATAGAGCCTAGCTGTTTTACTTAGCGTGCAAGGAAATAATGTTTCTTTGCTTTCTTTGGCTTTAATTACACATAAAATCATTTTTGAATTTATCTTATCTTCACAAACTCCAAAACATTTTATTAAAGAATAAAAATCCTGCTATTACTAAAAATCCAACTCGAATTGTTTAAAGGCATATTTAACTTGAGTTGCTTTAAAGTAATTTAAAGCATAGAGTAGAATTATTTTATAGATCTTATTTAGTTTAAATTGTTATTAAAGTTAAATTGTCTTCATCCTTATTATGTAAGCATTTCTTGGATGTAATTTTTAATATGCAATGCGATTTTTACGACTTGTGTTCAGATTACATCCCAGCTAATGAGTAGTACTTATGATTGAGCACTACACACACTAATACGATAGTATACAATAAAGAATAGTTGGGTAAATACATTAGAAAAATCAAAATGGAATAGCTTATGCATTCATTGTTTTTTTGGAATTTAATGTGTTTTTGTACTTTTGAAACTGCAAAACATTAAATTTATTTACTATGTTGCTGCAGTCCATGTTTGGGCCTCTGTAATATTGAAATATTAGAAAGAAAAATTATAAATGAGACCCTATAAGGCAGTTTTCTTCTGGGAGAAAGAATGGAAATTGCACAGTTTCTGCCTTTAGTTGCTGACACATGCCATATTGGCATCACCCTGAGAATTCTCTGAACTGGCTACATTTAAGCATTACGATTAAGTAGAGATTGCTTGGAAAGAGATCAAGGCATCTGATTTGGATTTGTAAACAATTGTATCAATCAATTGGGTTATTAAATCATGCCATATCTTTTTCCATGTCATTTTTCTGCGCCATATCAGGACACAATAGCAACTATACCTAATGTTTCTAAGCTATTACGGTGCCCATCCTGCCTCGACTCATCCCGTTTTAGCTTCCAGCCACCATGTCCTGACTTGGGTATGATGGGCAACCCTCCTAATGGCCACAAATCTCCTTGCTGACTCGTCTTGCCTTCTAAGGCCAAAATGACTCACTTAGGGCCTATTACAGCCGCGCCCCAGCATGTAAATCACATGTTCTTTCCTTTTGTGTCAATATTGACTCATCTCCATTTCGAATCCCATACCATATTGTAGCTTATTGGATATTTCGAATGCCAAGCAAATAACCTTCAGCTCGTCCCTTCAAGGTTTCTTTGATGGACTTCATCAATATGTCATGCTTGGGTTTGATGTCATCCTTCTCCCTTCTCTCTCTGCATTTTCCTCTCTGTTCTCCCTCTCAGAACATCGCCTGTCTCCCCTCAAGCGGTCGTGTGTTTCTTCTTTTTTGCTTGTGACCTGATGAATCCAGAGATAGGGACGCCATTCCTTATGAATGGTACGAATGCCCTCCTCTTTACTCTGACCTTTCCTACACGCTGCAACCTCACCTATTTGTTTCATTCATTAATGCCCATTTCATCCCACCCAGAAGAATGCCGAGAAAATTCACGGCATCAGACAGTAGACGAACCCAGTACTACGTGGTCCGTGGACAAGGGTGCCATGCCCTTTGACCATCCCTGCCATACCTAACTCATTGTGCACCGTATAGGGGCCTCACTCCCATCGTTCATGGTTGAAATGAATGTGCACCAAACAGACTTCGGAGCACCTGCAAACCGTCACTGAAAAATCAAACATTTGACGAATCCAGTGGGATTCCCCACGCAGAATAGCCTATCGGCTAATTATAGGTTTGTCATTTTATTTTATTTTTATTTTTTTCGAAAAGATATTTGAGGGAGGGGTGGAGGATTGTATGACCATACAAAGATGAACAATTTCTCTCTCTCTTTCCAATAAAAATTAAATAAATATATTGAACCAAAAAAAAACAAGTTCTCTCTTTTTTTCTTTTTACCAAAATTCATACACAGTAATTTAATGACTATTAAGCAATACTCCAACAGACTGTATCTACAATAAATCACATAGAATGCCAATGTAAAGCACATACGCAATTACGGTAAATTCAAATAGATAGAATTGTTGCCTCTCTCACCCACTTAACTAAGGAACCAGAGGAGCCTAGGTTGGTCTAGGCAATTTGCATAGAGAAAGGATGTTGAGTTGTTCCATCATTGATGACTTGTTGATACTACACCCCAACTCAATATATTAAAAATAAAAGCTCAATTCCCAACACACTGATTAAATTTGTTGCATGCTTTTATGGCGAATACGTTCATATAGGAAAGATATACCCTATCAATTATTTTACACGAATAGCGGTTGATTATGTGAGATCTCCACAGTAAAAGTCATTTCGGTGGTTGAGTAATGATGCTCTGGAAAACTAACTTTATTTAAGAGACATAACTTGAACAGTTGGGCCTCCAATTAACCCTACCATTATGCCCATGACGTCGTACTCTCATCCCAACCTGGTCAATCTTACTTGCCCAAATAATAGTAATTATCTTATTCTTTCAATCGAGAAGCTCAGTATCAGGTAAAAATAGACCCAATCCTACATCTATCTTTTAGATATCTTTTTTTTCCCTTTTATTTGCTAAATCAAGAAGCTCAGTATTATAGCTAAAAATAGACCTAATCCCGTGTAAATGTGTATGTACATTCGGTTAGAAATACTCCACATGCAAAATTAGCGGGTCAAGAGTGTGCTTTCCTATTGAGATAAGTAACATTTAAATCCCTGTAACTGTGATCTTCATATATGTTGTGAGTTGCACAAGTAAGTTCTCCTGCTGCCATTAGACAATAATTACGCCCTTCGTTTTGGTGAATGAGATGATGTTTTTTCTTAAAATAATATGAACCCATCCTATCCCCTCTCAAATATTTCTGCATTTTCACCTCCTGGGGATAGATATTTGTCCTAGCGCTAAGCTCTTGGAAGGATATATCTCGCTACTACCCTATTCTGCCATGCACCCTCTGCTACAGGCTTCTATATTGGGGCACCATTGCTTAAAGGATCTAGAGAGAAGAGATTTAAAGACAATAATCATCACAATAAACAAATCTTAAGGTAAATATACTATTTAAGATGGAGGGAGTACCGAGAAGTGAGTCATTGTAACGAAGGGAGTAAGGCATCCCCTCAAAAAATTGCAAAAATAGAAAATAAAAAATTCGAAGTGGGCACTGCATCAGATAAACCTTGTAACAAATTACTAACCTGTAAGATCTATCTTATATATGAGATTGCTTGTATAATAGATATGGGTATTGCTGCTAAAACCCATCAATAGAAATACTGATGCTTACCATAAGATCCACTAGATGATTTGGGCATTTTATTATACAAATTTCATGATAAATTTCACAAATACCCACTACACAAAATTGAATTTAGCATGCATTCACACCATCAAAGAAGCACATAAACAAGAAGTATACAATTTTTTTGTCATGAAGAAAGATCTGATTCTAGTGAAAAGCCCTAGACAATGAGAACAAAGGTTACTAGCTATATTTTCCTTCACAAAATCCTACAAAATTTCAAACTGTTTGCTCTATATCTAAGCACACAAGGCACTTACAAAGACACAACTCCTATTTATTATGCATAAACATTTCAGACCTGATTTGGTGCTTGATCTCAGCCTAGGAAATGGTGGAGTCAGCCACAAAACAACCCAGAATACATGTCCACCTTTAGAAATGGATTCTCTAGTAGCCTTGTCCTAATGATGGTGTGTCCTGCCTCGTATGCTTCAAACACCCTCCCTGAACCCACTCATCAATAGCCACGACCACTCTATGATGAGAAACAATGGGCATGTTGAAGGAGAATCCATCAACTCCCTTCAGAGAACCAATAGTTACTATGCTCGCACTCTAACTCAGACTTGGAAAAATCATGACTTTGGTGTCGAAGGAAGAGCTTTGAAATCACAATGCAAAAAGAATAGCCGCAGGTGGATCCATCTTAAACCTAGTTGAAATTTATTACCTCTAGCGAATTTGGTAACTTCTTAAATGTCTGCCAACGCAAGGAGAGCCCATACCTGTTGACGCGAAGGACGAATGGCCATGCCCGGTGACTGCGTAGTGGACTGCACATCGTACACCGGGAATTTCCACTAGAATAGTCCACCGGCATCAGATAGTAAACGATTCCAGTGGGAATTCCCACCTATAATAGCCTATCGGCTAATAAACTGCCATACTTCATTATTTAAGATAAATTTGTTGTTGGTTTACTTTCATGAATTGATTCTTGTCGGGGGAAAATTTATCTTGGATAAAGGATTATGGCAGTTTATTTTATACCTCAAAAAACAATAGTGAGACAAAATTCATAAAAATTTATGTCATTTGTACATAAAAAAAACCATGAAAAAATGGTAATAATGAGAAGTAAACAGTGAATTGAAGTGGTTAATTATGTGCATCAAGGGAAGGAGAGTATATAATAAAAAGAGAGGGTTCTTTATGTAAATAAACGAAGCTATATCCAAATTTAGTATTTTATGGCTAAATTTTATATTGATGACATATTATTTCTACAAATTCATGTAAGTACAAAAGATGAGGCAACATTAATATCTGAATGTTAGAGACAATATAAACCTTTATTCATGAAATTTTGTATTCAATACATATTATTGTAAAAATATTTTAATAGGTTACAAGATTAGTTAGGTGACAAAAAAAAATGTTGAGCAAGATGTACTTCTTCTAGCATTTCAGCAAAACAAGAAAGTATAACCAATACACCTTTGTTGAAAGGTGTTGTGTCTTCCCTTATGTCAGAAAATAAAATTGTTGTGTCTAAGCCTATTGTCAGAAAATGCCAACAATGAAAGTCACAAAATCATAAACCCATTGTGAGAATTTGGGAATAGTACAAAACAAATAGGGGGAAATACGGTCTTGGTTACAAAGGTTTTGTTGGCTCTTGTGTCCCAAAATATTCTAAACCTATAAAATTTGTATCAATGACACATATGAATAAATCTCAAATTGAGTCTACATATTTTGATGATTCTTGTGAAGTTCAAAAATTTAAGCAACCAAAAGCAATATGTGTTAGTTGAATAATGTTCAAATTTGTTCCAATTGTGGTTGTCACAGTCATCTTTCTAGTAATTAATTTAATCTACAAACTTTTCTATCATGTGGTTTGCTTACTCATTCTACCAAATATTTTTATCTACTAGATCCACCTTCAAAATCTATAAGGTAGATCATTCAAGGTGGAGATCCAATGTTGATATGTTAACCAAAACTTATAAGAGAGTTCAATCTATTATTGATAGTGAAAATGTGCCTTCTCATAATGTGGTGATGTTTTTCCTCATAATTCTTTTAATATTGATGCCAATCTTATTGAGCCTACATTAACTCCAATTAATGTTGGTATTTCTTATATGATATTGAATATATTTGATAAGAATTTAGTTGTTAAGAATATTGATGAAGTGAATCTACTTCCCATGAAAGATTTTTCTAGTATTGGATATATAGTTTATGCTAATTATGATGATGTTGGTCCTTACTAATATATTCAAATTATTTGAGGTTATGTAGATAAAGAATTTTCCACTTGTTTAGTCACTCCATTAGGGAGATCATGTTGTTGATATTTTTCTTTCACATATTCTAATGGGGGGAATCTTATGTATATGTCAGATTCAAGTGGTGATTTCATAGATTGTTGACACCTTATGATTGGTGTGGTAATTACACTTCAATCTTTTATTACACTTAATATGTGATATTTCAAATATTATTTTCAATGACTACACCCATTGTGCACGTTGTTTTAGTTAAATTTTAAATATTATTTTCAATGATAATGCAAAGTTTCCCCAAATTGATAGTTGGTAACTACTCATATTGGTCACTAAATTTTGGTCATTTTTTAAAATTAGACCATGGACAAGACAAGTCTGAATTTGAGCCTTGTGAAAGAAACAATCTCATTATCAAAAGTTGATACCCCTCATAGTAACATGCTCATTCTCAAAGTTTAGACTTGTCAAGGCAACAAGCTCAAAATTAAATTTTGAACACTATCAAGGTTACAAGCTTAGTTCAAACAAATAAAAGATCTATCATAGTAATAGTTTCCTTTTAAGAAGCTTCAAACTAGCTAGCAAATAATCTTCACCAAATTTTTGGGCCAAGAGAAGTTTGAGGAGCTTAAAATACTGCATAGTTTCATTATAACCCCTTCAGATTAAGGGAAAAAATTTAATGTTTTAATCATTAGGGGTTAATAAAATTGTAATATATTATTTAGTTTAGATAGTTATGATAGTCAAACTGACCTCCTTATAAAATATGTATGTAAACATTTCTTTATATGTAAATTTTTAATATGCAATGAGATTTATTTTCTATTCTACTCTTGTTGGGCATAACATGTTGCTCACTATACATGGGTGATCCCACAAAGTTGGTATACAATTTCTAGGAGATTATGATTTTTGCTAAAATCACATATTTTTAGAAAATATAATTATTTAAACATTAAAAAGACCCATTGAAATCATTCCAATTGAAGAGTGTTTGATCGAACTACTTTAGATGAAACCCCCTTGGATAGAACCCAACTAGTTTTAAACCATACCTATAACGAAGTCTCCTTTACACCTATCAAAATACTGATAAAAAACCACTTTTGATTTACCTTTTGGGGGATCAAATGAATTCATTTTTTATTTTTTTAAAGTATGTATTCCTTATTATAACCTTCCCAAAAAGTATAATTTTAAATAAATTTAATTTTATACTTATATTTATTTTTTATTTCTTGTGAATGTAGGGTTTTCACCGAAAATCAAGGTCTCTATTATGCAAATGTGGAAAAATACAAGATTATCAAAAACAAAAATTTAAAAATATGAGTGCACCAGATATTGAAGTCCTTAATCCAACAAAAAAAAAAAATTGAATTTTGATACATACAAAAAAAAATTATGTGTTATATAGTTCGCCTATGTCTAAATTGTAATTGGTTTGACTTCAAAACTTGATTAAATAAAAAAATATTCAATAAAACACTATGAAGCCAATTGAAAGCACTAGATATCATAGTTACAAATCTAATTTAAAAAAAATAGAATTTTATCCTTCATGCAAAAAAAGTTGTTATATGGTGAGCGTCACTCCTTAAAAATGGTGTTTACTAGAAAAAATATAGTTTTTGAAGGAGATTGAAAAAGAAGTGCAATTTGATTCCAAAAAAAATGAAAAAAAAAATAGATTCTATAGACAAAATTTTACAGATCACTAGTTTCCATCATCTTCAAATTCCTCATGTTTTAGCCGCTATAGGTTCCTGAAAGTGAAGATTTAGTTAGAAAAAATCAGTTCAGTGTCTAGTTTGGCCAAAAATTGTAAACTAGTATTGTGGGATCACCCACATGTTATGTTCTTACATATCCTCAACAACCTCCTATTTTAGTACATAAATGAAATCAACTACATGATTATCCAAATAGTCTCACTAAACCTACTGCTAGCAAAATCACGAATCAATGTAATCATTTATATATAATGTCAATTGGATTATTTTGATGGTTTTCCCTCTTTTTTATTTTTTTATAATTTAGATCAAACCAATAAGAAAAAATCACAACCAACCAATGTAGAGAATGCATATGTATTCTTTGTTTTTTTAAATGTTTAAATTGAACAGAGAAGCATAAACCATGTAATAACCCCATGTAAAATTCCCAAAAAGGGTATCAGTTGTTTACGTATTTAATAGTAATACTACTCAAAGGATAATTCCATGCAACAAGTCTTATAGGAATATACTATTAGTTTTGAGATAACATAATGGGGTTAATCCTATTTTTAATCATGGGAATTAATCTAATCTTTATTTTCTAGAAGTAGTTGTCAATTTGTGAAACTTTAATATCTTCCAATTTGATAGTCAATGCTTTAATCCATATGCCCCAATGGCATATAGGGGACAAATGGCCTTTTCTATTTTTCATTAAATATTTCTAAGAAATAAAAGCAACATTGACATAGGTAATTATTCTAAAATATATCATCCTAAAACTATTTTGATAGGGATGGAAAAGAACATTGAAGAACAATATACCCAAAATATCAAGTTATCAATTTGGTATCTCTAAATCTATTGTAAATGGATACTGCCAAAGAGTCATATTTTAGGGGGGAAATTCTATCATTTTGTATTATATTCACCCTTTTGAATATTTATAAAAAAAATTCAAGGAAGTACAATTAGTGACCACTAAATGTAGGGAGGAATCCTAGCTTGCTCACATGAAAATCCAAATTTCAAAAAATAAGTTACAACTGCATAAATTGAATTCACATCAAGTAGTTCTAAGAAATGTTAGAAATTTTTTAATTTAAAATTTACATCTAAAGAAATTAAAAACTTGTATGTTTCATTAGAAGCTAATCAATATTAGAGCCAATTTGAAAGTTATCCCTCATATGAAATCTTGTGTAGTTGATTGTTTGTTCCTATTAGACAAGACTGTGTGTTGCACTATTTAAGGGTGCATATGGACACTATTCGGTGGAAAATAGTTCCCCCTCCCTTAAAAATATTGTAGCATTCTATTCTTTTTTGTGAAGAAATTTGGTGACGTATGAAATGGTTTCCTCTTGTTTGATTAATTTTTGAGCCAGGTGTGCATAATACCTGGGAGAAACTTTACCATTTTAGTAATCTTTTTATGCTTTATTAGAATAGATGCTTAAAATTTAGAAGAATTTTCAAAAAAGAGATGAATATACATAGTCTTTTCATTGTAAATATTTTGATTTCATGATATTTTTGAATGCTTAAAGCTAAATCTACTTAAGTAAGAGAAAGTTATTTTAAGTTCATGAAATTTTATTACAAATATGTCAATTTCATGAAGTTGTTAAATGACCATACCAAGATTATCTTTTTCTTATCCTTATGATTCCTTTGAAAACTCAAAAAAATCCATTTACCCCTCATGATTAACAATATTATCGCAATGAACCCTAATGCGAACCTAGTACGATCAAGACCTAACATAAACAAGCCTTGGGATTAAGCTAAGTTAGCCTAAGATTTAGGTTGTCTTGGTGCCATTTTTCAAGTAAGATAGGTTCCCCATAGTGTGTTTATGACGATTTTATCTACACTATTGGTGTATGGCTAACATTCTCATCAATAGGAATTGGCACTAGAAGGAGGGCATCTCTAGGTTTTATTTGGAATCAATATTATTATCCCAATTCCGAGTTGGAAGGTTGCTTGTGAAGCAAAGTCTAAGCAAGCCAATAATGGAAATTAAAATGGAAGTTGGTAAGCTCATGGAAATCCTTAACTGAAGGCTTCATCCTTTGAGTTTGTTCACCTTTGTTAGGATCACCGAGTGTAGGATTCATGATCCAACCAATTATGGTGAACTTGATTGTAATTTTTTTTTAGCAAGGGTAAGTCTAGCCACCTATAAGGTGATTCCATTATTAGAGGTTTCTTTGACAGCTAAAAGAAAGGAACTGTTAAGGAAAGAAAGTTTAGATTTTGAAGAAATTCCTAACCCTAGTGAAACTGGAAATACTAGAAAATTAACTGTTAAATCAAACGGATCCACTAATCATAACTGTGATGAGGAAATTTTTGAAATTTTTCAAGAAGAAAAGCAAGGTCATCAATACTTAGAAACAAAATTTCTAAAATGTGAAAATGGAAGCGATGAGTCATGAATCTTCTCACACATGGAAGATGCCAATGAAATAAAGGAGGGGAAAAATGAGTGGGAGATGCATGCTTTTCACCCCTAACAATGAACCCACAATATGAAAGGGAAGAAATTATTGATTTCATGCAAAGTATAGAGTATCAAGTTTTTAAATTCTCTTTTTTTGATGATAATATATATTGTGTTACTACTTGATCTAATGAAATGAATACTTTTACTGAGACTAAGAACAAGACCAAGGACTTGAGAAATCTTAGATAGAAAGTGAATCATGAAATGAGAGTAGTCATTCATGGAGTGGAAAGAAGTGAAAAGGAAAGCCTTGAACCAGGATTGGAAGAAGGTAGAGTATTGGGAAGCCATGAAAGGTGTGTGCAATTGACCTTTAATGAGGTCATTTCCATACATATGAGCCAATTCATTGGTAAGTATGTATTTCAATTTATATTTGTTAAATGCAAAAAACATAAGATAATTCATTGTTATAGTAAGATATTTGAAGCGTATTCAAGTGAATTTAAAGATAAGCCTACTATAATTCATACAAAAAACACCATGAAGATAGTAGTAGAAATTAAGGTAACTTGCTTAGTTAGGGTTAATCAGTAAATTTTAGTTAGTTTTCTTTGATAGGGTTTGTTTTTGCTTAGTTAGGGTTAATCAGTCAATTTTAGGTTAGTTTTCTTTGATAGGGTTTGTTTTTTCTTTTTGGCTTGCTCTTGGAATTAACAAATTATGCTTAAATTAAGAAACACAAATGAGGGTGAATTTAAAATTCTTAAAGCATTGCACTGTAAATTGAGAAAATAAAACCTTGCAAAGTAAATACACACTTAATGTATAGAAAGGAAAAGAAAATCGTTATAATTTGTATGTACATGGAAACAAAAAAATTATCATTATAAGAAGATAAAAAAAGGAAAAAGATGTGTTGAGCTAAAAGAAAAGGGTGGCTAATCAGTCAATTTAGGATGCTTCATCCATAAGGGTAGTATATCCTAAGTAAGCATTTTCCCTGTGAGCATCAAGGTCAGGGGTGTGTAGATCAATTAGGAAAGGCTAGATGGGCACTGATTCTACTCATTCTAGAAATAATGGAATATTGCCAACAAATGGAATGCCAATGGCCGGGTGTCCAATTGAGAGGACATAGTCCAAACTCCCTAGAAAATCAGGTCACACTATCATGTTTCCAGCTTCATGAACTTTAGCAATAGAAATCCCAAGGTCTAGAAGCAAGGCTATGAACCACGAAGCCAAGTTTTAATTTATCCTATAAGACACTCTGAACTCCACATAAGTTTCCTCAAGGACCGGGCACAAATTGGATTTGGTGGTCGGAGTCTTGAGAAAGAAGACCTTTCTGAGTCTCTCGGTATTAATTTGACCCAAGAATCCATTCTAGCAGTAAATGCAAGTCAAGAAGATGGAAGTATCCATAGGCTTTGAAGCAACAAAGCAAAAGCATAGTAGAAAAAGCATGAAAATTGAAGAAAGAAAAGAGGTGTAAATAATTTTGAGAAGAAGTGTGGAATTTATAGAAACCTGTGAGAAATCTAGGGTAGTTAGTTTCTTGGATAGAAATCTTAGGAAATGTAAGTTGAGGTGGCAACATGAAAATTTTCTCCAGTGTTAAATGTTAAATCAAATAAATTCTCATAGAATTGGTGGCCATTGCTTCAAAGTTTTCTGGTACATGAAGATCGTGAATCAAGGAAATTGAAGATTTGAAAATTTAATGGTGGTCATTTTAGTGCATTTTATCAAGCAGTATTAATCATGAAGGTGTCCATGTGTGAATTGAAGAAAAGAAAATTAAGTCGGCGATGTAGCACACATCGACATCTAGAAAATTAAAGGAAAGAAAAATGTGTGCTAAGGCATGCAAATAAAATGTAGAGTATGATGGTCAGACTTAAGTGTAATTATGACAAATCTAATGCATTAATTTTAGTGTAGCGTTGTCAAATTGGAATTGCTAGCAAAGTTTATTTTAGCATTTTTCATAAAAATAAAATAAAAATGGAAGGATGCTAACCGATATTTTTTAATTTAGAATTAATTTGGTGATTGGACTACTTGCTGCTAAATTTTCACTTATGTATATTTTTTGGATAGATAGAGAATTACAATTAGCTACAATTTGGTATAAGGATGGTAAAGTGTAGATGTAAAGTTGCACATACAGGGAATAATTAAATGATTTTTTGGAATTGGTGAAATGATGAAGGGATTTTCATTAAATGAAAAATCAAAAAGCAACCTTCGCTACTACTATAATTCCCAACCTACTAGTGGGCTTCATTACCTGCAAGTTGAAGCAGATGAGCTTACAAAGAAATATCAACAAAAAATATGAATATCAAAAGAAACATCAAAAGAGAAAATTCAACACTTTAGGCTATCCAAATATCTCTACCAGGGCTATGGATGACTGTCTGGTAATAGAGCTATATTTGGGGGAAATTACAAAGATAACCATGTTGGGGCTATAGATGCTTGATTAGTAGCAAGGCTCTATCCAAGGCTGGATTTGGAGGATTATTAAATTATGTAGTTCAATGCCACTAAACTAGTTTTTTGACCAAGTTCTAGAGATTAGAATTAATCAAATCAGACATTAATACTTTCCAAAGAAATTTTGTAATCTTTATGCCATAATTCAGGTAAAGGTAAAGCATTATTGTTGGAAATATGTATAAGTTATAATTTATAGTGGGTGATTTGATCCTAGATTTATTTGAAATATGGTTTTATTGGTTGCAAGTTGTTGTGTGGTCTCACATTATGCCCAAAGCCTATAAGACTTGGGGACCCAAGTGAAAAATTCATGCTTATGGCAAGTGTTGGTTAGCAAAAGAAAGGATTAGTGGAAGTTAAAGTTAAAAGGAAGTCTTTGGAGTAATTCATGATTTAGATGTATCGAGTACCCGATACCAGGTATCAAAAAGCTAGAAGTGTTGAAATGTTAATACACGGTTTGGTAAGTGTTCCTATTTGGGAGAGAAGGTCTGGGAAATGTAGAGTTTTTGGTAGAATCCAAGATCCGTGAGAGTTTTTTTTTGGTAAAAGCTGAAGTTGTTAGTTATTGGGTATTGGGTAATAATTTTGAGTTTTAGAGTTAAATGTCTAATATTTCTCGGGGAGTTCAGGAGGTTCGGTAAACAACCTAAAAGGAATAGTTGTGCGAGAATGCACCTAAAGTATGATATTTATGATTTGTTTAAAATGATGATTTATTAATGATGATTTTATTTTCTTGATAGTTTTATGAATGCTTTGAAAGGGATTAATATGTGGAATTTGCAATTGTAGGAGGAAAAAATTGAGATGTAGTGTTTAGGTATGCACAGTTAGGAAAACTTGGGTTACAAGTAGATCCGATGGTGTTACTAGGTTGGGTAGCACACTTTGAAATCTCATGTGGGGACAAAGTTCATTGTGAAGAACCATCGGATACCAAGAGACCAAGAATCTTGGTATTATGAATGCAATGAAGGAGTGTGCTCAGCCTCAAGGTGATTCACTTTTAGGTGCATTAAGCTTGAGTCTGAACCTAAGTGTAGGAACAAAATGTCCACTTGATCATTCTTAATGTAGTGCCCTAACAATACACTAGGACATAACACTACTAATTTTTATTTTTTTAACCAAAATAGCGTATGTATCTAGTACGAGGAAATGGATTAGTGTTAAGGCCATTAGCATTATTTGATCAAATGTTGATACTAAGTTTCACATTAATAATGGTGTTAATATTAGCTCCCTTGAAGAGGGATATTGATGTTAATGTCATTACAACTACCAAGATACTAAACTCTCCTTGGAGTAATTATAAATATTATTAGACCTATAAACCAATAAAATAATTTTCTCTTCTAGAAGAACATAATTTACTTATTCACCCCAAATTAAATGTGAGAATGGAAGAAAATATTATACATTAACTATCAAATTTGTATACCCAATTATTTATTCTTACTTTATATTAACTTAATTAATTTCTTGTCCTTCACAAAATAGATAAATAAATAAATAATTAATTAATTAACATATTTATACTTAATTGCCTTATTCTACTATTAATTATTTATTTGTTCAATTTACCTTTTACTCACTCTATTTATGATCTTTGATTCACTCTATTTATTGATATATTTAATTACCTTTTTATTCACTATATAAAAAAAATATTAAATTAAATTAAATTAAAGGAATTAAATAAATCTTACTATCTTCATTACCATGGGAGAGCCTGTAAGTATTCATATATATATATATATATATATATATATATATATATATATATATATATATATATATATATATATATATATATATATATATATCCTCTAAGTCCTTTCTACTACTTTAAAATTTAAGCAACCATCTTGTAGTGGTGTTTCTGGTTTTCCCCATTTTTGTGAATCTTCTAACTCATTCTCGTGTATTTTCAGACCCCTGTATGAGACTTAGATGACAATGTTGAGGCTCCTGGTTGCATAGTTCCCACCGAAGCTGGGGGTTCACTTTATTTTGTATCTAAGTTCATATTCTTTTTATTTTTATTTTGTTGTTATTTGCAATACCCAAATGAATGGGGTTTTGGGGGCCAAGCCTCAACAACGTAGAGAGGGAGGGATTCCCCACCCCTCCTCAAGTTGTGGCCTGAGAGGCGTGCGGGAGACTCCTATCTCCCTGCCAGTTGGGTGTCACCGTGGCGCCCAACTCAACCATTTTAATATTATATTATGTTTTATTTTATTTTATTTTTTTACTATTGTTATCTTCAATAATCGTTTCCTACCGCATATTCACTTAATTATGTTTTGGGTTATTGATAGCATGGTTACTAACATAGCCTCCTTTCCAACCTGTGTAGGTCCATCATGGAGCAACCATTACCTACTCTTTCAAATCCAAGATCGACCCAGAGCCAGGGAAAAATGTGTAGTTTGGTAACCCCATGAACGAAATGGCTTATGGCTAAGGCTAGATCACCGTGTAGTGAGCTTAATCTCATAGCTTAGTGCAGAGTGCAACAGTTAATGTATTGTCTCAAAACCCCTCATCTCAATCAAGAGATGCCTTGTACATAAGATCAAATAAATGGAAATAATATTAGTTCTATTTGTGTCATTTTTAGTATTTTTATGATTGCTAACATATCTATGCACAACAATTTCCTTAGGTCATCAGTTTCTAGGTCTCTATATTATTTTATTTATCTATAGCACTTTATGTTTTCTAAAAAAAACACCCAATCGTTGATACATTCAAAGCACAACCACACCCATATATATATAGTTAACCAAAGTAACATTATTATACTAACAACACTTGGTTCTTGCATGAACACTTTAATTTCCATAAGTTTAAGAATTCATTTTTCAAATGAAAAGAATAAGCTACACTCTTCTTTAACAATTATTCCAAATTGCATTTTTCCTAAACATTGTTTTTTTTTTTTTGAACATATCTAACCGAACTAGCAGAGAAAATATCCTATAACAACATACAAGCACTCTCCATTTGTGACAAAATGCATTTCCCTTAATTTAGAGCATATTTTACTTTCAGAATAGAGTTCCATTTTGGGCAGTAATACATTTATTTTTTTCTTGAAACAAAGACATATATTTTTTTTGTTTTCCCTTTGAACACAGTTTTCAGATTACTATAGGGATACCTTTCCTTCTTTTAAATAGAAAACACATTTCCTTTTTTTTCTTTCCAGGTTACATTTCCGTTTGAACAGACAACATCTTTGGACTAAAAGAAAACAAACGTTTCCTTTTGGAAATAAAACCCATGACTCATAGAATGCATCTTTGAAGTCAAACATGGTACTTCTCTCTTATCTTGGAGACAAAGACATATCTTACAGCAGAGTACATTTCTCTTAACAAAAATATATTTCTTTCCTGAACACAATACTTTTCCTTTGAAACAATAAAAAACTTTCTCAGTAGAATACATTTCTATAACAAATAGCTTTTCACAATCTACAACACCCACAAAGTTCAACCTGGAAGAAGGAATGAAACTTTTTTTTTTCTTTGGCCATGGGGTGCTCACCACCCATCCATAGGCTGGAAAACCAGCCACCCCCAAGCTGGGAGGCTAGAAAACAGACCTAGGATACACTCATTAACCCTTCCCAAATTAAATAGAGTTTTCACTTAGTTACACATCAAACAACATTCATGAGGGAAGGAGAAAAACACAACACAAAGACCAAACCGATGGTCTTATGGGGAGAGGCTGGGAGGATCATAGCCATAGGGCATCTAATCATTTAAGAGTCACATAGACTTCAGCTCAGTAGCTTTCTATCTTCACATATTTATCTCTTTTTTTTTTATCCACTCATAGAAAAGGGTACTCTTACCCTCCTTTTCACAACTGTAACACCAAATTTCACAATGAAAAGCAATTGCACATGCCCTTTTGGGGATCTCTCCCCTGTATCCCCCACTTGGGTTGCTCACTACCAATGCTGGGGAGCCAACCCTACAACCTACACAATTCTAAGACTCCTCACAACTAAAAACACAACTAACAGCCCAATAACAAGGCACAAAACAAATTTTACACATCTAAACATTCCAACAAATAACAGCCCAAAATCAAGGCACCAAACAGATTTTTACACATCTATACATTCCAACAAACAATAGCCCAAAATCAAGGCACAAAACAGATTTTTACACATCTATACATTCCAACAAATAACAGCCCAAAATCAAGGCACAAAATAGATTTTTTTCACAGCTATACATTCCAGTAATTAACAGGGTGAAGATCCTACCTCTATCCTTGAAAATAAGTTGTTGTTAGATCCCTTCCAAACTTTCTTTCAGTTCCTCCAGCTCTCTTTCTATCTTCTTCTCCCTTCATCAAAACCAGAATGCCCCTACCCTTCCCAAAATCTCTCTCAAATCCTTTTTTTTCAACTACCATGTCCTCCTTTCTTTATGAGGCATGGACTTCACATGGTTGGATGCACAATTTTCGTCACCCCCTCTTGCAAGCAATGTAGGAGGGGTCATTAATGAAATATGACAATGTTTCTAGTCTAAGAAGAGCCCTCAACGTTAAGGTCATAGGCCTAGGGTTGAAAATAAGCAACTATTAATTAAAAGTAGGACAAAATTGACTTTTAAAACTGCACTAATTAATAAATCCGAAAATTACCACTTTCTTTTTGAATCACACTTAGTTCCCAACAATTTCAACATTTACACCCTCACCCCACATCACTAGACACACAACTTTTCAACACAACACACAAGATTTAGACTCAACATGGTGACACAACAAGGTTTGTTTGGCAGCCTCCAATTCCCATAGCTTAAAGATATTCACCTGCACACTTCATGAAAACATTAGTCCTTTTGCCAACAAAATTAAATCCAAGTAAATAACATAATATAATGGAGTACAATATATATCACATTCTCTTTGCACACTAGCATATGCATTCTTTATATTTTCTTTTCAAACATCTAAGCACATGTTACACTCCAAGAAATATCTCCTCAATTTCACCACATAAATCAACAATACTCATATTCATTGTGTAGTCATTTCGTTATTCACTTGTAAAGACGTAATATCAAAAATGCATCTACATCATATGGTCATTCACAAATTCACCTAATTAACACAACATCACATATTCTACTCTAGGCATGTTATTTCAAGATTCATATAATTTAAGATATCAATAAAATTAGTTAATAAAAATCAACATAATCATTAAATTACAGTCCATAAAAGTAATTAATCTAACATGCATCGTAATATATAAGTTCAATGTTTCTGAATCACAATCATCCATCAAAGAATATAAAGTATGAGAATAATGTACCAATGTACGATCATGCAATAACAACAAAACATAATGTCCATAGATCCAGCTAATGGTGGGTCTCACATCCTCCCCCCCTAGGGATGCACTTCCTCCTAGAAGTCATCGAAGAGGTAGGGATAAGAATCCCTCATATGTGATGCATCCTCCCAAGTGGTTGAGACCTCATCATAATGGTCCCACTGAACCCTGACCTGGTCCAAATCTCAACCTTGAATGGCCAATGTTCGGCAAGCTAAAATGCAGATGGGCTATCGCGCCAGCTGCCCGTCTGTCTCCACAAGCAAGGCATTCCAATCTAAAATATGAGAATCGTCATGAACATATCTTCGTAAAACTGAAACATGAAAAACGTCGTGGATGCGTGACAGGCTAGGTGGCAAGGCTAGACAATAAGCTACTGGACCTATCCACTCTAAAATCTCAAATGGTCCCACAAAACAGTGTGCAAGCTTAGAGCCTTTCCCATAATGGATTAGGCTCTTATGCGGTCGTACTCTCAAGAACACATGATCACCAACTAAGAAGCTTTGATCTATCCTCTTAGCATTAGCATACTTCTTCTAACAATCCTGAGCCTCTTGTATACGCTGCCTGATCAAAACCACCTATCGCTCCATATCCTATAACATCTCTAAATGAATTGCCACTCTATCCTCAATCCGATCCCAACTTAGTGGTGTCTTGCAAGGTCTACCATACAATGCCTGATATGGTGGCATATCCAATGAACTGTGATGCCCATTATTGTAGGTGAACTCAACCAAATACAAGTAATCCTCCCATCAAGACTGCTGGTCCATCACATACATGCGTAACATATCCTCAAGAACCTGATTCACCCTCTTAGTTTGTCCATCTGTCTCAGGATGATAAGCTGAACTAAAGTTGAGCTGAGTGCCCAATCCTTGTTGCAATGACCTCCAAAATACTGACGTGAAGAGTGAATCCCTATGTCATATAATCCTGTGAGGTACACCATGAAATTTGACAATGTCATCTAGAAATACTCTCACCACTGCTGGTGTTATATAAGTCGTACACACTGGTGAGAAGTGGGCCACTTTGGTCAGCTTGTCCATAGTTACCATGATGGCATCATGGCGGCATGAGGACAAAGGTAGACCAACAATGAAATCAATAGAAACAGTATCCCACTTCCACTCAAGAATATCGTGTGGGTATAGTAGTCCTGCTAGATGCTGATGCTCTGCCTTGACCCTCTGACACTCAAGGCATCAGTTCACATACTCTGTGATATCTCGCCGCATACCACCCCAATGGTACAACTGTCTAAGATCAGTGTGCATTTTCTTCACTCCTGGGTGTGCTGCATAGGGTGCCCTATGTGCCTTTGATAATACCACTGTACGAAGATCTCCTACTCTAGGTACATATATGTGACCTTTGTGTCGTAGTAACCCATCAGACTCAAGTGTGTACCCTGAAAACTTACCCTTAAGGGCCCTCTGTGATTGGATCTCCTACTATACTGCTAGGTATGACTCATCCTCTGGTAAGTGTTGTAAGATCTAACCCCTAAGATCAATGCTCACTGACATGAATGATATCCAATGGCGTCTCCTGCTCAATGCATCTACTACCACATTCTCCTTCCTTTTGATGTAATGCACATCAAAGTCATACTCGCATAAAAACTCCATCCAACACCTCTGACAAGCGTTTAGATTTGGCTGTGTGAAGATGTACTGAAGGCTATGGTGGTCTGAATGCAACTCAAAGTGATGACCCAAAATAAAGTGCCTCCAACGGACTAGACCATGAACCACTGCTGCTAACTCTAGGTCGTGCATAGGGTAATTTAGCTCATGGGTCTTGAGCTTTCGTGACTCATATGTGATCACTCTACCCCCCTGCATGAGTACTGCGCCTAACCCATCAATTGAAGCATCTGTGCAAACCATGAACTTTGCTGAAGGATCAGGTACTGCCAATATAGGAGAACTAGTGAGACGCTCCTTGAGGGTCTGAAAGGCCCTCTCACACTGCTCAGTCCACTCAAACTTCTTCCCTTTCCTATAAAGGGGAGTGATAGGATGTGCAATCCTAGAGAACCCCTCAACAAAATGATGGTAATAACCAGCTAACCCCATAAAGCTCTTGACCTCTGTCACTATGGTAGGTGCTGGCCAATCCATGATGGCCCTAATCTTTGATGGATCTATAGAGATCCCATCGCTAGATATAACATGACCAAGATAGTGAACCTCTGAATGGAAGAAATCACATTTCGACAAGCTACCATATAACTGATGCTCCCTCAAACACTGCAAAACTTGTCGTAAGTGCTCCTTATGCTCCTCCTCAGTATGTGAATATATCAGAATATCATCTAGGAACACAATCACAAATCTATCCAAGAAGGTGCAGAATACCCTGTTTATGAGACTCATGAACACTGCAAGGGCATTCGTTAAACCAAAGGGTACCACTGTGAACTCATAATGGCCATATCTAGTACAAAATGCAGTCTTATGTATATCTGCCTCGGCAATCCCCAACTGGTGATAACCTGACTTAAGATCTATCTTCAAAAACACCCTAGCACCCTGTAACTGGTCGAACAAATTGTCAATCCTTGAATGTGGGTAACAATTCTTGATGGTCACCTTATTCAATTATCTATAATCTATGCAAAGTTGAAAGGATCCATCCTTCTTCTTAACGAAGCTGACAAGAGCACCCCAAGGTGAGACACTAGGAAGAATATGACCCTTCTCTAACAAATCCTCCAACTGAAGCTTGAGCTCACTAAGCTCATGGGTGGTCATCCTATAGGGTGCCCTCAAAATCGGCTCTACTCCTGGTATCAAATCAATATGGAAGTCAATCTCTCAACAAGGTGGCATCCCTGGAAGCTCTGAGTCAAACAAGTCTACAAACTCTCTCAAAATGGAATGATCACCCAATGATGCCTCTGGCTCCTCCTCATCTCTGTCACTAATCAAAATGGTGAACAACTGACACCCCTTTTTCAAACACCGCTTCAACTGCATAGCGGAGATCATGTGAAGGGAAATAGGTCTTTGAATTCTTGTAATCACCACTGGAGCAACCTAATCGTCTACACACTCAATCACTTTTTGGCGACAATCCATCTTAGCTCGATGCTTATCAAGCCAATCCATACCCAACACCACTCCGTAAGAACCTAATGGAGTGACACAGAGATCAAATGAAGTAGTCATGTCTCCAAGCTGTAGCAAACATCCTCTCACCACAGAATCTACCAACACCTTAGTCCCAGAGGCTAACTCAACCTCCCACTTATCCTCTTACCTAGATGCCACTAGCCTACTACGCTCCACTATAGATGGGGAAATGAAAGAATCAGATGCCCCAGAATCAAACAAAATAGAAACGTGCACACCACCAATCATACCTAGGGCCTCAATAACTATGGCCTAATGCTTAGCTTGGCGGTTCTCGACTGCTGCAAAGACATGATGGGATTTACCCACATCACCCACTGTTGGCTCTGACCCTACTAGATGTTGTCCTCTAGAAGCAAAACCCTGGGGACACTCTCTAGCCAAATGTCCCACTGTACCACATACATAACATGGTCCATGAGTCTGTACCTGTACCACTTGAGCCCTGTTACCCTGCTGACCTCCAGTCCTGCTAGATCCACTAAATCCTCCTCTAAAACTCTATTGCAATCGTGCAAGAGTAGCGGCCTATGTCTGAGGATGTTGATCATGTCGTGATCCCTGTGCCTACCATCCTCTGCTGGAACCACTTTGGAAACCCCGTTGAGGTCTAGGCCTCTGACTCTGCTGCTGTGGGGGTCTAGGTGGCAATGATGAGGGTCTAGACCCTCCCTTAGGAGAGAAAGGCAGTCTCTGAAAACCCTATGACTGGGAAGCTTGATTGCGATTTCTAAACCACTCACGTGCCTCTTGGGACTTTCCCTGAATCTCCTCTGCAATAAGGGCCTTTTCCACAGCGGCCCAGAGGCTCTTTGGAGTAGCCATATGGACAGGACCTGAAATGCCTGCATTTAGACCCCTAATGAAATGATTAACAAGAGGTTTCTCATCTTGTATTTAGTCAACATACTGAAGCAACTCAAGAAACCTGCTCTCATACTGAACAACTATCATCCCTCGTTGATGAAGATCATGAAACTCATCTATACGACATTGCCTGAAGTGCTCTGATATGTAACGGGCTCTAAATCTCTCTAGAAAAGTCTCCCAAGTAAGAATGTCAAGAGAAAGATGATGTTTGCGTTCCTCCTGATTCCACCACATGGATGCATTCTCTCTAAGAAAATGCACTGCAAAACGTGCCTTTAGGTTGCTTGTATAGGTACGTAACCTGAAGCACCTCTCTAGATGTATAAGCCATGCCTCAGCCTCTGCACCATCTGTGGCTCCTGAAAAATTAGGTGGCAACAATCGAAGGAAATCATGAATCTCCCTTCCTACATCTCTAGATGTCCTGGCATCATCAACTCTCACTAGCAATCGCAATGGCACCTCTGGGGGTACCTCCAAATGCACTGAATCTGACTCCCTCTCTGCATCCTTGTAATGCCCATTGTGCAAACCCCAGAGAACACACACATATCAAATAAATATATATATTTTTAAAACAATACAATTAAACATGCAAGAAACATTAACCATAATCACATAACACATTACATTGCACTATTACACTTAGCTCTCTGGGGCACGCGAGGTTACTTCACAAACAACTAACAATGAAAGTAAAAGATAACAACATAACTATTAATATTATAAACCATGAACAATAATACATCTGTTGATGGTGTTTTTATGCACTTTTCAACAGAGGAAGTGCGTAGGTGCACTACCTCTCTTGAAAGACAATCTCCCACAATCGAATTACAGAACACTATCCCAAGGTCTCTCGGATGTCAGGTCATGACAGTGCTTAGATACCTCAGTAGTTTGATGTGATTTGCTGGAATCACAAGGCGGTCTTATAGAAATACAAAGTGTGGACACAAAGTATGAAGTTGGTTCTTGAAATGGAGTCCCTAGGATGGAAGGTTATTATGCATCGGCTGTAGGTTCAAACAACAATCTTAGACTCCATTTTGTTATTGGATTTAGCTTTACAATGTGCAATGAACCTTAACATGGGTCAATTACTAAAAAAAAGAAAAGAGCAAAAGGGAGGAAAAGTTCCTAAGTCTGAAGCTTGCTATGAATAGTAACAATGGAGTTCCTGCAATGGACAATCCTTCAAAACAATATCCCACTTAACCAGGGATTTCACAGTATCATGGAAATTGTGCTATCTTCTAAGGGCTACAGATATTTCATCCTTCATCCACCACATGCATACATGAATCAAAGATAAATGTTTGGGGCAGCTTTAAAATCCAGTCCAAGCTAACTTTGCACAGCTATCTACCTTCAGCAAACAGCAAAAAGTATGGACTTAAAAGATCATCAACAAAATAGGAATTTTCATAATCACCCAACAACATTCCTAAGATTTATCCAAATACAATAAATAGCTAACTAAACAGCCATAAGATCTAAGCTAAACATGTAAAATTGGAGAATGAATCAAGCCACATGGGAGAAACCAAAAAAATACACCAAGTCAATGATATTTCTTATAAATTTTTGCAGCATGCCTTTACAACAACTCAACTCTCACTTTTGCAAATGAGGGGAGTGCTCTATTTATAGTTTTCCAAAAGTTAAATGAATGGCCAAGATTCATTACAAAATAGGGTTTCACCTACCCCCAAATAGATTTTAATTTAAAATTAAATTTTGTCCCTTCCCTATTTCGTCATCTAGTGGATGACACTATAGCTTTTTTGTCCTGTAGCTAATTGCTATTTTCTTGGCTGCAACTACTCCTCAGGAAAGTTTTCTTCTTTGGCTGGGCTATCTTCTTGCTCCTCAGAAGCTGCGTGCTCAATGTATTTGAGGATGACGGCCTGGAGCTTGTCAATCTTGAGAATCTCGCATCTTAATGCCTGGTAACTCCATTCCTTAGCGTTCTCCTCCAGCCGCTTCCAATCCTCGTCA
Source organism: Sequoia sempervirens (assembly GCA_007258455.2). Taxonomy (NCBI): domain Eukaryota; kingdom Viridiplantae; phylum Streptophyta; class Pinopsida; order Cupressales; family Cupressaceae; genus Sequoia; species Sequoia sempervirens. The sequence continues at coordinate 533,555,744 of VDFB02000003.1, read as the reverse complement.
TACTTCAAACCTTGGTCCCTGAACAGCTCTGATCGGTCGAAAGCACGGGTAGCAAAACTCAGGAACTCCGTTGTGATTTCTCTGGCTGTCCCGTCCTTCATCTTTTCCTGGAAGTATGGCTTGATTTTTTCAGCGTCCATTTGTACAGTTGGCATATCATAGCCCATCATCAACTTGAGATATTCGACGCATTTCACCCTAGATATTTTTGATCCACTCGATATCTGGATCTACCTTGTTCAGGATCTGCCCCAACCTCTCCTTCTGGTTAATGAGGTCCCTGCGCCACACATCCACTAGCCAATGATCTTCTTTCTTTAGTTCTAGCTTCTCCTCCCACATGTTCTCAGGCAGCTGAAGTATGGCTTCAATTCTTGGGAAGGTGGAGTTGTAGATGGCGGGAAAATTGGTGCAGAGCCTCTTCATGCTCTCCAGGGATTGGATCAGGCCCAAGAACTTGTTGGCTGTCCGCACAACCCTACTGATTCCCATGTTTCCGACATATGCAACTTATCGAAACCAATCCTTGGTGGTTTTCTCCAAGTTCTTCCTTCTTTCCATCTTGTCAATCTGTTTCTTGGAGAGCAACTGCGATGTAGCTGTGGAGGTGGTGGGCAGGTCGTCCACTGAGGACCATTGCTATATGTAGTCGGTTAGGGCAGCCACCTACGCTTTAAGTTCATCTTTGGAGACCTTGTCCTACTTTATCAGGTGCACCATCGTGGCTACCGATTCCTCCAGGTGTTCAACCTTTTACTCCCTTGTTGTTGTCCCCAAATCAATAGTGGAGATATTATAGCTTAGTCCTGCCTGGCCAATAGTAGGTGTTGCAATTTGTGCCGCTCAGGAACCAGAAGCGTCCATTGTTATCTTGGATCGGGCCTTGGGCTTCTTCTCTTTCTTTGTCGTGGTCAGAGATCGAGTCAAGATGGCCTCCAATCTCGCCCTTGGGTCCTTTAGAATAGGAGTTGTCTTCTCAAGTTGTTTCTCCAACCAATCAAGTATAACAGATTTATCTTTGGGCGCATCATGGCTGCCCTCACCCTTCTCAGTTAGAGGAAAGACTTCTACCTCCTCCTTTTGGGGTTCCTCTTCCTCTTTAGTAGCGTCCTCCTCTTCTTCGTTGGAGTCACAAATATATATGAGGTGTTTGATGGGAAGCTTGGTGGACAGTTTCCTGGTGGGACTTTCTTCCTTCGCTGCCTCCTCTTCTTCTCTTCAGTAGCCTTGGCCTCAGGGCTCTTAATAGCATGAGTCTCAGCCTCAGATAAATCATTTTCTGGCTGCTCCTCCGATGGCTGCCCCTCTTCACCATGTGGTGACTTCTCTGTCTCGTCCCCAGCATCCTTTGGTTGCTGCGCCAACTCTTCCTCAAGGTCCTCATCGAAAGTCTGGATGATTTCCTTTGCGCCCGAGCCATCCTCCTTATCTTCGCTTCCAAAAGAGCCTGTCTCTTATCCCTCATAGACCACCCTGTCGATAGTTCGGTGCTCGTACTCAGGTGCTCGTGATACTTGTCGGCCTCCTCCTCAATAGGCTTAGAGGCTTCCTGCTCTTGCTCCTCCAACTCTTTTGAAATCTACATTGTGGCTTCCATAGCTGGCGGCCCTGTTGGCGGTTGTGAAGGCTGAGCTTTTGCGAGGGCTTGGGCGAGGGTTGCCTAGAGAGCTGGATTCATCAATATTTGGGAGAGCTCAGGGGGAAGGTTTTTCATATGTTTGGTAAGGGCCTCGGGCATGGTGGTGGCAGGAATGGGCGATGTTATTATAGCTAGAGGGAGGGATGTAATAGGTGACATGGTAGCAGAAGAGGAAGGGGGAGTGGTCATGTCGGAAGAGGAGTCAACATTAATTATCGACCTAGCCGGGGGTGAAGGAGCAAGATGGACAGAAATGTCTACCGCCGGCGAAGATGATGCGACCATAGCTAGGGAGGCGAGCGGTGCACCAAGAGGGGCGGGGAGAAGCAAGGGAGGCTACAATTCTATTGTAGCCACTGTCTGTTTGAGCCTCTTGGGAGATGAGCCTCCCGTTTCTTTCTTTGCTTACTCCTTGGGGTCCGTAGATTGCGCTATCTCTGTTCCCTTTCTCTTCTGGGACTTGGTGACTGGAGGAGACTGGGAGGTCCTGCCAGTTGACATGGTGGCGACAACGTCCTCTGTGGCACTTGGTTCACTCTTGAGCCCTTCATAGGTGAGGACCACCTCTTGTTGCTTCAGATAGGCCACCTACCCATCGACCCACTCCCTGGTGCGAGTTATGATTGGCTGGGTGATTGTATCTAGGTCATCGACCTCTTATTCATCCCAGTTGATGGATGGTATTGGCAGGTTAGCCACTGCAGGGTACCTTGGGTGCATAATGGTGGACTCATCCTCCTCAACCTGGTCTGGCACCGGGAACAGTTGCACCCTCCTTAGGAACTACACGGTCATGCGCATGTAGTTCCTGGCGCGGACCTCCTTGTCATCTTTGCAATCTGCCCAGAAATCCTTAATGTGGTACCAGTGAGCATAGGTCGGCCCTAGTGCTTTTCTCACATGGCCATGTGGATCCATCTATGGGCACGCGGTGTACCAGTCAAAATAATATTCTTTAAGCTCCTTAGAGTTGTTGGCACATTGAGAAGTCTGTAACCGGTACAGGCCCTGGCCGAGGGTCATGTGATAGGAGATCCCTGCTACGTGCTTATTGCTGAAGACGACCTGGATGTGTTGCAGCTACCGAGAAAGCTCCAGGAGGATGATCTTGTCATTTGGGTATCGCGACAATCTTTTCGGCCGCTCAGTGAAACCCTGTGCCCGGATGTAGGTAAACTTGGGGAATTGGATGAATAGGAAGGCATACTCTTTTAAAAGCGCCTTTGCGCTGTGGGAGATCCTCCTCTCGAAGTCTCTGATGATCAATCTGATGATATGGCCAATGAAGGCATCATTGACCTGACAGTATTCCTTCTTGAAGTTGAGATATTGGAGCTGAGGGTACTTGTCAAACGGCTTGAGCCCTCGCTTATGTCCCTGATCGGACAGTACAAAAAACCCATTGTATTGTCTTTAACCTGCCAGGGAGTAGACGAGGTAGGAGGTCATGTAAAACTTAGAACTCTTCTTAACATTGACAAACTGCTCATGAAAGCAGTTGCTAATGATGCCTCCCCAGTCGAATGAGACCTTGGTGTTAACGTCCTTATTCCCCCGTAGGATCTGTTCAATGTAGTAGGCCATCCATTCCTGGAAGTAGGTGGCCGCTGGGAGACCCATGACCCTGCTCAACATAGTTACCAGGTCGTGGTAGTCTTCGTAGAAATCACTACGGAAGAGTTCTTGGGGAACCTTCGCAGCGCTGCCCCGTTTCTCCTTAAGCCAGTAGAGGTTGATAGACTTCTTACACCCTGATGGATTAGCATCCCACACCGCTTGGCATTATTCCAATGAGGGGACCTCCATATGTGGGAACGTGGGAATGTGAAATATTTTCATGATTCCTTCTGGCGACATGTTGGTGAGGATGTTCCCCTCCTTGTCTACGATTTTTCTATTGTCTGTTTGATAGGCTTCTCGGCAAGCCATCACTAGTTCGGGTGCCACCAGAGAGGGAGGGAAACTAGCGGCCTTGGCGATTCCACTCGGCCTTATTAGTCTGGCATTCTTAGTTGTAGGATTGACCTTGACCCTCTGAGTGAACTCATCTATGTCCACCTGACCAATGTTTGTATCTAAATTTTTTTTCCAGTCGGTGGAGACCTTTGACTGGAGTGGCTCGCCTTGGAATTGATATTTCATTTGATCTTTATCTTCCTTTCCCCTAGGGGTCCTTCCTGATTTCTTGCCCTTATCCTTTTCGGCGGAGGCCCCTGAAGTTCGTGCAGCCGATTCCATATATTCTGCAAGCAAGGGAAAAGTCAGTGTAATAAACATCAGAGCGTTCATGTTAGTCCATATTTTAAAAATAACATCTAAATAATCATTCAAATATATCATAAATTTTATCCTTAGATGGTATCGATCTTCGTTTCAAGGCATTTGGACAATCCAGGCCCAGGGGGGCCGGACTTCCCTGGTAGGAATGCTGTCAGGAAGGGAAAACGCAGCCGAGAGATTCTGGAGACCCTCCTTGGTCAAATTTTAAAGTTTCGAGAGACTCATGATCAAGAAGAGCAAATTTTAGGACGTGGGTCGAAGTCAGATTTTGGATTTGAGCTTGTTCGGGCCGATCTAAGGGGCATCAGAGGTCCCAAGCTGGGAAGCAGTTAAGAGACGGTCGTTGGCAATAGTGGGCAGCAAGCGGAAATCCGATCGAGGAAGTCCGGCGGTGGAAGTCTGAGGGCCGGGGTCCGGGAGGCCAAAGGACGGCCAGCATGAGGTCTGTCAATTAGGTCCCGCGACATTTGGCGTGGCAGGGCCCGGAGGCCGAAGCGACGCAACGCGCTGACCGCCGTGAGTTTTTTGTTGATTTCAGGCGGCGAGTGGGTTCCCGGGACCCGATGGGCGGTAAGCCGACAGGGGTCCGCCGTCGAAAGGTTTTCGTGCTGCTTAACGGCGACGGCGAGGGCGAGGAGATCCTCGGGGCCCGAAGGGCGGGAAGCCGAAAGGGTTCCACCGTGGAGGACGGCGAAACCGTCGCGGAGTTCTGGGAACGGAACTCTAGACAGCCGGGCCCGGAAGGTCCCGTGGCAGCGAGGAGTAACCGCAAAGCCAGATGGAAAAAGGAGGCCCAGGTTCCGAAAACTGGGCAGACGGCCAAGAATTTCCATTAGAAACAACGGCGGGTAAGAGGAGGACTTCTGAGGGTGGAAGTCCGACCGCCGGGGCCCGTCGCTCAGTCAGACGGAGCGGAAATTCAAATGGCAGGACTTCCACAAACTTCCGAGAACAGAAGTCCGGCAGGCGGGGCCCGGGGATGTGGAGGCAGCCGCTTCAAAAGAACAAGGCAATGGCGAGGGTTAGGGCGGAGGCCGGGGCGAGGGAAGCTGGGGCACGAATCCCGTCGGAGACAGCGAAAACAGGGCGAAACTCCAGGGACGGAACCCCGGGGTCCGGAGCCCGACGACACGAAATGGCACCCGCCCAATTCTTAGTTTAGACAGCGAAGGATACTCTGGAGCCTGGAAGCCAGGAGGTAGGGGCCAGTTTGAAGATGAGGCACGGCGAAGGCCCAACAGAAGTCCGAGGGGAGAAACCTGACCAACAGGGGCCAGCAAGGAAAATTTCTGTCGACATGAGTTTGCAGGTTTGAATTCTGACGGTGAAGACGAGTTTTGGGCCTAGGAGGGACATTCTCCCTACGTGAAGAACAACCGCGCCAGGGAGAGGTCCCGATTTGGCAAGGTGGGCAATCTTCTGGGGTTTTGCAGATTTCTAAGACATGGGTTTGGTGCACAACCTAGTTTTCTATCAGTTTACACTCTCCTATCGATTTGTTCATTTGATTAAATTTTTTAAAATCATAAAAAAACATGCACGGGAGGGTGACCGATTGCCTACCTCAAATATGCAAAGCGGGGAGTCGTGAAATCAACTGGGGAATCTGACGGAGTGAAGCCGACATCGATGATCATGACGCTGCTGATCGCAGTCAGCTCCAGATGCTTGGCTTGTCAATTCGCTCCAATTCAAATTGTGAAAATGAGTTCGACGGGCCAGACATTATATACCCCAACTGCCATTAATACCAGCAATAAATGCATGTACGGCCGTGGAAAAGTTGGTGGATTTTGAAATTAGTTCGATGGCGGTGGCGGCGATGTTGGAACCCGGAGGCCGGAAGGATGCGAGGTGACGGCCGTCGTCAGGTTTTCAGCAATGAACGGGGGACGACGATGGGCAACAGCTCGGGTCCCAGAGATCGGAAGGTCGGCAAGGATCCGCCGTCAAAGGATTCGTGCCGCTTAACGGTGACGGCGATGAGATCCTCGGGGCCCGAAGGGCGGGAAGTCGGCCGGGTTCCGCCATGGAGGATGGCGGAACCATCGCGGAGTTCTGGGAACGGAACTCCAGATAGTCGGGCCCGGAAGGTCCCGTGGCAGGAAGTGGGCCCGGGACGGAAGTCGGAAAGCGGACTTCCGGGGCCCGGGACCAGAAGGGGTAAGCGCCGCCTTGAAATATTTTTGACGAGTCTTAAACGAAGGGTGGCAAAGTGGGCCCCAAGGGGGGGGCGAAGGCCCGGAGAACAACACAAAGGACGACAAATGCAAAGGGGAAGCCCGATAAGGGAAGCCCAGAGGCCCAGGCCCGGAGGGGCCCAGGGCCGTTCCAGAGCCAAAATGCCAAAGGGAACCCACGAGGCACCGGAGGGCAGCAAAAAAACAAAAGCGGAGGCATGATCGATTTATAATAGAACTTTGGAGCAAGATTGACCATGTGGGACATAAAAAAAAGGGGCCCACACAAAATGACGCGGCCCTGAAAGACCCGATGAGGCAAAAGAAAAGAGGGTCCCCGTTCTGAATGGGGCGTGTGTGCTAAGGGCACAACAACATCTAATAACCAAGAGTGAGAATATTAATACATCACATAATACAATCATAATGAATCTATTTTAACAAATTACAATTCATCCTAACTATTACATCATTTTAATATTACATTACAAGCTCTTGATTAATAATTACATCAAATTTTCCAAACATGTGGGATAAAATAAATACAATAAAATCTGAATTACAAAGGAACACTGGTGCAACACCAATTGCAGAAATGTTGAGAAGATAGACTATAGATGGGGAACCCAATGGGTAAGGAGCACGTTCCACCCAACCATGTGAATTACAAGTAACTCACCCCTCGTGCTCAGAGGTGACAAGGAAGAGAACCGTACTATGAATGCCAAACCGACTCATGTACAATCATAGTACAAATACAAACACAACTCAAGGCATACACTGATATAACCTACAATGTTCATGAACCAAACATGACAAGATAAAGCTATGAAACTCATCACAAATAAACCAAGCATTAACAATTAAACAAGTAACTAAATAACAATCATAAACCAAATTCACAAGAATCATAAATAACATAAAGATTACAATATCCAGAGGCAACTACAAGAAAGCACAAGGGTGTCTAGTGGAGAGTGTCATCGCATAGCTCTCATGGGATCTCCTGGCCCTTCCTCCAACTGAGGCACCAGCCCCCATGAAAAAAAGCCACTATCCCTAAGACCCCTAATATAAAACAAATCCAGGCAAGGGTTGAACTAAAACAAATAAAGCATAATACTCAAAATAGGAAAATGTGAGGCATTAACTCTCTCACGACGACTCATAACCAAAGGTCTTAATAAAACCATTCAACTCTTCCAAGCATTAAACCAATAAGTTTCAATTCTAAAAGTATGGCTAAGACGAGGAGAACATTAAAATTAAACAAGCCTTTAGAACAAGGGTTGCAAGACAACAGGGTTCCCACATGAACAACACTAAACAATAATATAATGTAAAAGAAAACTCAAAATATATTTTGCAAGTTTGCACTGTTAAATTTAATTCCATTCTCAATTAAATAATTAATTTCACCAAATAACTGATCATTACAAAAAGAATATCAGATTCCAATCATCGAATATAATGAAATGCAATTTTCTCAATATAATCCACAAACAATGAATTAAGAAAAATTTTCTGTTTAAAATTATTTAAAATAATGCCCTATATATATGTATATATATGACATTATTTAACTTTTTTAAATAAAATATATAAATTACATTTTCAGATAAAACTAATATTAAATAAAATAATTCTAATTATATTTAAAATAAAATAAATTATAATCATAATATTTAATAAAATAAATATACTCACCCAAATAAATATACATACATATATACATATATATATATATATATATATTTATATATAAATATATATATATAATAAAAATAAATTAAATTAAATTAAAAATTAAAAAAAAATACAAAACAAGCAATACCCCGCAGGCCCTGCCATCGTAGTCCTTCCAAGGACTGCGCTCGGCAGTCCCTACAGCGACTGTGCATAGCAGTCTTCATGACTGTTGTGTGGCAGTCTTTATGCCGCGACAGGGTTAAGGGGGGGTACAGCCAGTCCATCCCTCCCCGAAGCCCCTAATTTTTTTTTTTAATAAATCTTATTTATTATATTATTTTTTGTTTAAAATTTCATTTTATAATAAATGTAAATATGTCCATTATGAACAGGTACGGACGCAGACACAGTTTGGCATGATAACAAATTTGAAAAAAATAATTTTCAAATGCATTTTAATGCAAACATAAATTCATATTTTAGATATATATATATTATAAATAACTACACACAAACATAGAGAGCACAATTTTCTATGTAAAATACAAAATAACATAAATTTACAATATATATATTAATGATTATCAAAATAATATTTCAAAACCTTCCAAATACGAAGATTAATTTATTTAATTTTTTCATAGAAAATAAAAGAGAGAAATGGGGCATATCTAAACGAAATTCAAAAAGGTTTCTTTTTAATTTATTTGCAAAACCTGATTTCTAAATTCAACATGAATTTTCTTTTCAAAGAAGACCTATTTGTTTATTCATTTTCTAATCTCAAAGAAATCATTTAAATCTAAATCACAGAATGATTTTCTTTTTTTTTCAAACACAGATTGATTCTAAAACACCTCTTTATTTCTTTTACAGATTTAAAACCATTAAGAGAAGAGAGTGGAACCTGGAGTCCTGTGCTCTTGGGGATCTAATGAAGCTGGTTTCTGATGGCCTTTACAAAGAGCTCCTCCTTCCTGCTTTGAATCTCCTCTGAGTAACCGTGCTCGAACTCAAATCCGATACTTTGTTCAGAAGACTCTCCAGAATGACCAGTAACAGGTTCCCCCTCCCTTTCTATAACTCTCCTCCAAATATCCCCCAAAAGATTCAAAAATACCCCAACAAAAAACTTGTGCAACTCCTCAATCACAAATCCTCTGTGTGTGTCAAACTTACCAAAAAAATTCAATTAAAACTAAAAGATATTACCAATTTTTTTCAAAAGCTCTCTCAAAAATCATAAATAAAATAAATTATAATTTTAAAAGCAAGATTTTGAGTCAAATCTAAGTTCTCATTCATTCTCACAACTTTTTCATTCTTTTATTTATTTATTTTTCTATTTTCAATACTTTTTGTTTTAATTTCTGTTTTTACAACTTTACTTGCAAAGCACATTATCTAGTTAATTTAAATAATTTATTCTAACAATTATCCTCAACAAGATAATTAATTATAATAATAAAACACAATTTAATATTTTAACTATCATTTAATAAACTCGTGACTTTTTAAAATAAATAACACTTTTAAAAATTACATACAATTTAATCTAACATTAAAATAAACAATTATTTCCATCATTTAAATAAAATAAATCACAGCTTATAAAATACCAACATTAATAAAATATGACATAACACAACCACAAACCACAATAATGAAAACTACAAAAACGTACAATACCAATCAAACAAGACGGTCTGACATCATGGGATGGGATGTCTTCCAAGTCATCTCTGTTTCAACATTATGCCATTGGGTTATTGGTGCTCGCCCTGTCCTGCCGAAGTAGGTGGAATCAAGACTATGTACCTGCAATCCCTGCATACAAACGAAGTCGTGTACATGTGCTACACTGTCCTTCATCACATCTATTCAAACAATATAATATAACCGATAAATTAATCATTTCTAAACTAACAAATCATATCATATTATGATGAACAATTACTAATTCACTACATCACCACCTAATACTACATCTATATAAAAGCATCACCAACTAAATGCAATCATAATGTAATATCATACTCACAAAAATACCATTAGAAGCTCTTGTCCCATCTTCTTCTTTTGATTCATTAGCCAAGCTACCTACACATCCTAGGTGAAAATGGAGGGGTACTACATCCTCCCCCCCTAAAACTCGACTTACTCCTGGAAGTCACATGGCTCAAAATGGAAACATAATCATATTAGTACCAAAATTTCTCTAATCTATAATTGATATCCAGCCTCTTTTTGAATCATTACAATTAGAATCACTAACCGGCTTCACGTTTAAAAATAATATCTTCTTAACTACTTTTATTTATAAATCCTTACATCTCTTACAATAACATACTTGGTTTCAGCACTAATAACAAAGCAAGTACTCCTATTAACTCAATTTTCCATTTACACAACAACATCTTCAAAATATCATAGAAGGAAAACACATCAAATGATTACTTGAAATTAATGAAAATACACACCATATCATGTTTCAGTAACATATTTAAAGTCATAATTTATGATTCTCAATAATATCCAATCTATTTTATACCATAGCGTCATAATATACCCACATTTAAGACAGCATGGTTAACCCTCTTTTACATCAATAGGCACAAAATATAAGAAATATTCTTCTAACACATACATACACAGTCACATCACTGGGAACCACATAACAAGGCTACACAAGGGTCCATCTGGACGCCGCAAAGCAGCATACTAATCCACAATACATAATCCATGAGCCAAGAGAAAAAATCCATCTCACATAATCCATACCTCACACTCAGTGGCTTGATGGTGTTAGGCCACACACACATGGTGAGACCATCCAACCAAGACCACTATGACCCATCTCTTGTTGTACAAGGTGGTTAGCCTCCAAGAGATAGTCATTACACATAGGTGGGTAGTGGGTCCTAGCTGTGTAATAGCCTCACATACCCCCATCCTAAAGGTTCCCTGCGTCTACTTCCTCATATACACTCACCAAGTCCGCCTCATACGTCCTTGGAGAGGAATCACAATACAACATATAGCCGACCTCAAAAACAACAAGGATAAATTAGTTTAGCCACCAAAGTCATAAAACAAACATCAAATAAGATTCAATTTCAACAGTAAAGCAAGAAATGCACGCAATGTCAACACTAAATCAAAAGTAACCACGAGGGCTATGAGAGAATAAGTCACAAAGTGTGGCTAAACCATTACAATCAACCATAAATAAAGTGTCGGCCTACATAATCACTAGAAAATCATCAATAAGTATAAAGAAAGTTCACAATCCATGAAATTGCATGGTACACCACTATGTGAGTAGATACTAGCCACCAAACGAGGAAGGAGGGAACATTGTCCAGCTATAGTAGTAGCCCTCATGTGGTGGGGAGTAAGCACACCCTCCACATGACCCAGAGTGTGCTCCTCAGAAACACTCTGCCTCGCGTCGTCATGCGACATGGACTAACCAAGTGGCCCACACACTCCTTGGTTGCCCGCATAGGATGTGCACCTTGGCCTCCATCCTGCATCACATCGTAGTGCGACATGGTCATACACCAGCTGGAGAAGGCACGCACTGGTCGTATGCCGCATGGCAGTGTGTTTGTGGCTCTGTAGAAGTAGGCACACGCTAGACACACCCCGCATAGCAATACCTCGTGGAAAAGGCACACGCAAGTACTCATCGTCGCCAGAGGTATACATGGCTAGGACCTACCCATATGCTAACTGACCCAAACGCTGTCGAAAGCAAACATGAGTATCCCTCTACAAATGTGTGAGGCCCCATTACGCTCATCACACAAGTAGGCTATCATAGCACATCTCATAGTGCACCTTCACGTGTCTAAGCACGTGGCATCGTGTCCTCGAGCCCAGCTCGCTACCATCAACAACACGGCATCATCACCAGCACTATGTCGGAACATCAGTGGGGTGTGGCATCGTATCCATTGCATCATGTCGGAACATGTGCAAATACAGTGTATGCAATACATATATGGGCATATCAATATGGGGCTACTCGAGCTTCACCTCTCATACGGACGAGGTTCACTCGCTAATGTCAGCTCAACGTCCCTATGGACGGCCAGACCAATACTAACAACCAATGCTGCTATACTCAAAACTGTGGGGTTTAGGCTGGCACATATGAATCAAGTACCCTGATCCATCATAAGGGGAAGTAGTGAGTACGTTTCCTCGGGATCGGTTGAGTTAAGAATACTCTGCGTCGCAATATGCGTACGCTACACACTCCGCCCAAGGAACTTTGTGGCTGCTACTACCCCTTCACAGATTGAGGGACTAGAGAACCAAAAGAAAAGAATCTATGAAACTATCTTTTGGCTACTCATATATAAATTTCAACCACACGTGGGTTGGCCCTCAATCAGGTAACAGACATGCACACATGAATGGTATGGTTATTTCCACACCAAGGAAAACAACAGTTTCCCCATGGATGGGTACATAGTATCACCATCGCATGGCACACAAGGCAAGCACAGGTTTAATACAACACACAAACATTGCACAGATACTGGTTTCCACAAAACAAGGAGTACATTCATACCTACTATTATAGAAAACAAATTTTCCCTATTCTCATATGCACATACATGATTGATGCCGCATATCAAAAACAAGTACTCCCAACATCCTCCATACTTTTCTTCTGAAATTATAAACTCTTTAATCACTTTTACAATTCCTTAAATATCAACATTATCCTCTTCCTCAAGTTCAAAGATCAATTTTATCAACTCCCTTAAAGCTAGAATTAATACCATAAGCCTAAACAATTCTCACCCGCTTTCTCCTAGACAAACATACTCTCTTTTTTTTTATCACATAATAATCTTCTTGATTCACAAAAAAAAATATTTTTATCACCATTTACTACATCATACACTTTATGAGAGATAAACATCAATGTCTTTCAATTATAGAATTCCTATTTGCTTCCATCATTCATAATAATACACGCATAAAGAAACTTTTATTTTCATGTCATGAAACAACATTTTACCCAAGTTATATCATTTACATTTGTAGGGGAGAGTGCACTTAACATAGAAACACATCATATACATGTCAAAATGCATTGTCTTTCAACACAAAACATTACCATTTATTTACATACTAGATTCAATAACAATTAAGAAGAATCGTCAATCAATTACACACCACAACACATCAATTTTGTATTAATTCAAGATTTCATTAAATGAACATACATCATCACATTTTCTCCTAAGGTAAAACATTTATTTGATCAACACAAGGCCTTTAAACACCATCCAAGTACAACACATTTATAAAATCAAAATATTTAAATTTTTTTTACTTCATGAAAATACCTAGGAGATTGTTTTACCCATACCCCTAATCACACTCATACAATGCAACATTCTTACCACACTTCTAGCACTCTACGAACTTCAATTCTATAAGATTTTTCCCTATACACTGGTGCAAATAATATATGATCAACTTCACCTATGAATTTATACTTATGAAGAAAATTTTGAAAACTCAAATTTATTCCTAAACTTGTTATGCACAACTTCCTTTCATAAAACTTAAAATTAACTAGCATATATAAGCATTTAATAACCAATGTACTCCTAGAGCATTCCCTTAAAACTTATGCATCCAAGAACACAAGGAGATAGAAGAAGTGATTTCTTTGCAAGGCACACACTAAAAAAAGGTTTGTTAAATTAGTTTTTTTTTTTA
>VDFB02000003.1:533242208-533539708 GCA_007258455.2 Sequoia sempervirens | reverse complement strand
ACTGTTGTTCGACAGTCTCTATGCCGTGACAGGGGTAAGGGGGGTACGGCCAGTCTGTCCCTCCCCAAAGCCCCTAATTTTTTTTTTAATAAATCTTATTTATTATATATTTTTTTGTTTAAAATTTCATCTTATAAGAAATGTAAATATGTCCATTCTGAACAGGTACGGACGCCGACACAGTTCGGCATGATAACAAATTTGAAAATATAATTTTCAAATACATTTTAATGCAAATATAAATTCATATTATATATATATATATATATTATAAATAACTACACACAAACATAGATAACACAATTTTCTGTGTAAAATATAGAATAACATAAATTTACAATATATATATTAATGATTACCATAATAATATTTCAAAACCTTCCAAATACGAATATTAATTTCTTTTTTTTTCACAGAAAATAAAAGAGAGAAATGGGGCATATCTAAACGAAATTCGAAAAGGTTTCTTTTCAATTTATTTGTAAAACCTTATTTCTAAGTTCAACATGAATTTTCTTTTCAAAGAAGACCTATTTGTTTATTCATTTTCTAATCTCAAAGAAATCATTTAAATCTAAATCACAGAATGATTTTTTTTTTTTCAAACACAGATTGATTCTAAAACACCACTTTATTTCTTTTACAAATTTAAAACAATTAAGAGAAGAGAGTGGAACTTGGAGTCCTGCGCTCTCGGGGATCCGATGAAGCTGGTTTCTGATGGCCTTTACGAAGAGCTCCTCCTTCCTGCTTTGAATCTCCTCTGAGTAACCGTGCTCGAACTCGAATCCAATACTTTGTTCAGAAGACTCTCCAGAATCACCAGTAACAGGTTCCCCCTCCCTTTCTATAACTCTCCTCCAAATATCCCCCAAAAGATTCAAAAATACCCCAACAAAAAACTTGTGCAACTCCTCAATCACAAATCCTCTGTGTGTGTCAAACTTACCAAAAAAATTCAATTAAAAATAAAAGATATTACTAATTTTTTTCAAAAGCTCTCTCAAAAAACATAAATAAAAGAAATTATAATTTTAAAAGCAAGATTTTCAGTCAGATTTGAGTTCTCGTTCGTTCTCACAACTTTTTCATTCTTTTATTTGTTTATTTTTCTATTTTCAATACTTTTTGTTTTAATTTATGTTTTTACAACTTTACTTGCAAAGCACATTATCTAGTTAATTTAAATAATTTATTCTAACAATATCCTCAACAAGATAATTAATTATAATAATAAAACACAATTTAATATTTTAATTATCATTTAATAAACTCATGAATTTTTAAAAATAAATAACACCTTTAAAAATTTAAATACAATTTAATTTAACATTAAAATAAACAATCATTTCCATCATTTAAATAAAATAAATCACAGCTTATAAAATACCAACATTAATAAAATATGACATAACACAACCACAAACCACAATAATGACAACTACAAAAATGTACAATACCAATCAAACAAGACGGTCTGACATCATGGGATGGGATGACTTCCAAGTCATCTTTGTTTCAACGTTATGCCATTGGGTTATTGGTGCTCGCCCTGTCCTGCCGAATCAGGTGGAATCGAGACTATGTACTTGCAATCCCTACATACAAATGAAGTCGTGTACATGTGCATACGTATATAAATTCAAAGCAATGAGTGGTGCTACACTGTCCTTCATCACATCTATTCAAACAATATAATATAACCGATAAATTAATCATTTCTAAACTAACAAATCATATCATATTATCATGAACAATTACCAATTCACTACATCACCACCTAATACTACATCTATATAAAAGCATCACCAACTAAATGCAATCATAATGTAATATCATACTCACAAAAATACCATTAGAAGCTCTTGTCCCATCTTCTTCTTCTGATTCCTTAGCCAAGCTACCTACATATCCCAGGTGAAAATGGAGGGGTACTACAATCCTCATGATGCTCTGCACGAACATGAGGGGGAGACCTACTATGCTCGTGGTCCTCGTCTCTGTGTGCCTGAGAAGAGTGGTGTGAATTCTCTCGCTAATGATCCTCCGCTACTGATTGTAACCTAGCATGAATAACTCCAATCAAATCCTATATGGCATGGAGGATTTGGGAGTTAATGTTTGGTGGAGGATTCGAATGACCTGCCTTAGAAGCGTGGGTCCCTGCTGGTGATGAATTTACTTGCCCCCTTCCTGCACCATGTCCACGACCATGACCGCATCCCTGAACTCTCCTTGTTCTAGCCATCCTACACAATGCCATGAATGTGTAAATACTCATAGCACATTTATGCCCAAAGTTCCTAGTGTTGGAACCTAGGCTCTGATACGATGTGTAGCGCCCTAACAATACACTAGGACATAACACTACTAATTTTTCTTTTTTTAACCAAAATAGCGTATGTATCTAGTATGAGGCAATAGATTATTTTTAAGGCCATTAGCATTATTTGATCAAATGTTGATACTAAGTTCGACATTAATAATGGTGTTAATATTAGCTCCCTTGAAGAGGGATATTGATGTTAATGTCATTACAACTACCAAGATACTAAACTCTCCTTGGAGTTATTATAAATATTATTAGACCTATAGACCAATAAAATAATTATCTCTTCTAGAAGAACATAATTTACTTATTCACCCCAAATTAAATGTGAGAAAGGAAGAAAATATTATACATTAACTATCAAATTTGTATACCCAATTATTTATTCTTACTTTATATTAACTTAATTAATTTCTTGTCCTTCACAAAATAGATAAATAAATAAATAAATAATTAATTAACCTATTTATACTTAATTACCTTATTCTACTATTAATTATTTATTTGTTCAATTTAACTTTTACTCACTTTATTTATTACCTTTGATTCACTCTATTTATTGGTATATTTAATTACCTTTTTATTCACTATATAAAAAGAATATTAAATTAAATTAAATTAAAGGAATTAAATAAATCTCACTATCTTCATTTGCATGTTATTAATTTTCCTCTTAAGAAAAAGTAAAGGGGATTGAATTACTAGGAAATGGTTTCTTTTTTTTTCCTTGAATTCCTAATACTATTCTACTTGACCTTAGCTTTTATTTTATTTTATGTGTCTCTCCCTTAAGAGTATGGGATATATCTCCCCTCTACTTTTTGCCATATAAATTATACGTATTTTTTTTTATGCTTTTCTCATGGCAAGGGCATGATTTATAGCTCTTAGCATTATATACTCTTATTTTAATACCTAATAAGGTTCGCATATATATATCAAGCACTAGGATCAATGGTTGTTATTTAAAATTTTTATTGAAGTTTCATTCCCCACCAATTTAGGAAGCCCTAAACGTAATTCCCTAAGGATTAATAATTACCTTGGTCAACGTGAATTAAGGAACCACAAGAGGAACTTACGCAACAAAGTAATGTCCAATTAGGGCACCACGACAGCGTTGATTTAAGCAACAAATAAAGAAATCGAAAATAATTGGTGCGTGAAACAAGTTTTTTTTGCTTGCCCTAATCTTTTTTTATGTTTATGTTTTATTTTTGTCCATTCATCTCTGACCTATGGAAGAGGCCATCGCCACCATGGGAGAGCTTGTAAGTATTCATATATATATATATATATATATCCTCTAAGTCCTTTCTGCTGCTTTAAAATTGAAGCAACCATCTTGCAGTGGCGTTTCCGATTTTCCCCATTTCTCTGAATCTTCTAACTTGTTCTCGTGTATTTTCAGACTCCTGTATGAGACTTAGATGACAACGCTGAGTCTCCTAGTTGCATAGTTCCCGCCGAAGCTGGGGGTTCACTTTATTTTGTATCTAAGTTCATATTCTTTTTATTTTTATTTTGTTATTTGCAATACCCAAATGAATGGGGTTTTGGAGGCCAAGCCTCAACAGCGTAGAGAGGGAGGGCTTCCCCACCCCTCCTTAGGTTTTGGCCTGAGAGGCGTGGGGGAGACTCTTGTCTCCCTGCCGGTTGGGTGTCACCATGGTGCCCAACTCAACCATTTTAATATTATATTCTATTTTATTTTATTTTATTTTTTTACTATTGTTATCTTCAATAATCGTTTCCTACCGTATATTCACTTAATTACATTTTGTGTTATTGATAGCATGGTTACTAACATAGCCTCATTTCTAACCTGTGTAGGTCCATCATGGAGCAACCATTACCCATTCCTTCAGATCCAAGATCGACCAAGAGCCAAGGAGAAATGTGTAGTTTGGTAACCCCATGAATGAAATGGCTTATGGCTAAGGGTAAATCATAGTGTAGTGAGCTTAATCTCATAGCTTAGTGCAGAGTGCAACAGTTAATGTATTGTCTCAAAACCCCTCATCTCAATCAAGAGATGCTTTGTACATAAGATCAAATAAATGGAAATAATATTAGTTCTATTTGTGTCATTTTCAGTTTTTTTTATGATTGCTAACATATCTATGCACAACAATTTCCTTAGGTCATCAGTTTTTGTGTCTATATTATTTTATTTATCTATAGCACTTTCTATTTTCTAAAAAAAACACCCAATCGTTGATACATTCAAAGCACAACCACACCCATATATATATATAGTTAACCAAAGTAATGTTATTATGCTAACAACACTGGTTCTTGCATGAACACTTTAATTTACATAAGTTTAAGCATTCATTTTTCAAATGAAAAGAATAAGCTACATTCTTCTTTAACAATTATTCCAAATTGCATTTTTCCTAAACATTGTTTTTTTTTTTTTTTTTTTGAACATATCTAACTGAACTAGCACAGAAAATATCCTATAACAACATACAAGCACTCTCCATTTGTGACAAAATGCATTTCCCTTAATTTAGAGCATATTTTACTTTTAGAATACAGTTCCATTTTGGGCAGTAATACATTTATTTTCTTCTTGGAACAAACACATAATTTTTTTTTTGTTTTTCCTTTGAACACAGTTTTCAGATTACTATAGGGATACCTTTCCTTCTTTTAAACAGAAAACACATTTCCTTTTTTTTTCTTTGCTGGTTACATTTCTGTTTGAACAGACAACATCTTTGGACTAAAAGAAAACAAAATTTTCCTTTTGGAAATACCATGGCTCATAGAATGCATCTTTGAAGTTAAACATGGTACTTCTCTCTTATCTTGGAGACAAAGACATATTTTACAGCAGAGTACATTTCTCTTAACAAAAATATATTTCTTTCTTGAACACAATACTTTTCCTTCGAAGCAATAACAAACTTTCTCAGTAGAATACATGTCTACAACAAATAGCTTTTCACAATCTGCAACACCCACGAGGTTCAACCTGCAAGAAGGAATGAAACTTTTTTTTTTCTTTGGCCATGGGGTGCTCACCACCCATCGATAGGCTGGAAAACTAGCCACCCTCAAGCTGGGAGGCTGCCAAACAGACCTAGGATACACTCGTTAACCCTTCCCAAATTAAACAGAGTTTTCACTTAGTTACACATCAAACAACATTCATGAGGCAAGGAGAAAAACACAACACAAAGACCAAACTGATTGTCTTATGGGGAGAGGCGGGGAGGATCACAGCCATAGGGCATCCAGTCATTTAAGAGTCACATTGACTTCAGCTCGGTAGCTTTCTATCTTCACATATTTATCTCTTTTTTTTTTATCCACTCATAGAAAAGGGTACTCTTACCCTCCTTTTCACAACTTTAACACCAAATTGCACATGCCCTTATGGGGATCTCTCTCCTCTATCCCCCACTTGGGTTGCTCACTACCAATGCTGGGGAGCCAACCCTACAACCTACATAATTCTAAGACTCCTCACAACTAAAAACACAACTAACAACCCAATAACAAGGCACAAAACAAATTTTACACATCTATACATTGCAACAAATAACAGCCCAAAATCAAGGCACAAAACAGATTTTTACACATCTATACATTCCAACAAAAAACAGCCCAAAATCAAGGCACAAAACAGATTTTTACACATCTATACATTCCAACAAATAACAGCCCAAAATCAAGGCACAAAATAGATTTTTTTCATAGCTATACATTCCAACAATTAATAGGGTGAAGATCCTACCTCTATCCTTGAAAATAAGTTGTTGTTAGATGCCTTGCAAACTTTCTTTCAGTTCCTCCAGCTCTCCTTCTATCTTCTTCTTCCTTCGTCAAAACCAGAATGCCCCTACCCTTCCCAAAATCTCTCTCAAATCCTTTTTTTTCAACTACCATGTCCTCCTTTCTTTATGAGGCATGGACTTCACATCGCTGCATGCCCAATTTTCGTCACCCCCTCTTGCAAGCAATTTAGGAGGGGTCATTAATGAGATATGACAATGTTTATAGTCTAAGAAGAGCCCTCAACCTTAAGGTCATAGGCCTAGGGTGGAAATTAAGTAACTACAAAATTGACTTTTAAAACTGCACTAATTAATAAATCCGAAAATTACAACTTTCTTTTTGAATCACACTTAGTTCCCAACAATTTCAACATTTACACCCTCACCCCATATCACTAGACACACAACTTTTCAACACAACACACAATATTTAGACTCAACATGGTGACACAACAAGGTTTGTTTGGCACCCTCCAACTCCCATGGCTTAAAGATATTCACCTGCACACTTCATGAAAACATTAGTCCTTTTGCCAGCAAAATTAAATCCAAGTAAATAACATAATATAATGGAGTACAATATATATATCACATTCTCTTTGCACACCAGCATATGCATTCTTTATATTTTCTTTTCAAACATCTAAGCACATGTTACACTCCAAGAAATATCTCCTCAATTTCACCACATAAATCAACAATACTCATATTCATTGTGTAGTCGTTTTGTTATTCACTTGTAAAGACGTACTATCAAATATGCATCTACATCGTATGGTCATTCACAAATTCACCTAATTAACACAACATCACATATTCTACTCTAGGCATGTTATTTCAAGATTCATATAATTTAAGATATCAATAAAATCAGTTAATCAAAATCAACATAATCATTAAATTACGGTCCATAAAAGTAATTAATCTAACATGCATAATAATATATAAGTTCAATGTTTCCGAATCACAATCATCCATCATAGAATATAAAGTACGAGAATAATGTACCAATGTACGATCATGCAATAACAACAAAACATAATGTCCATAGATCCAGCTAATGGTGGGTCTCACACTTAGTATATGGGAAGTTCCTACATTTCATTTGGAAAATTTGCTCGATCCATGTTGATGCACTGATCATTTTAAAGATGGGGCTATTGAAATATATTAGAGGGTTGACATCTGTTGACCTATACAACAATTATCTTGCTCGTTGTCATATTCCACATGCCTTGTCGTGATTTGTCCCTCGGATTGCCTCTCATGTATTGGCTGAATTTCTTGAGCGCCTTGTTCTTATAAAAGGTTGAGAGATGTTTCATTTTTAGTTAATTTTAGAATTTGTGGATGTTAGAGAACCAAAAGATCTTTAATTTTTTTTCGTTTTCTTGATTTTTTTTTCCATTCTAGATTAAAAAATGTATGTTTCATTAGAAGCTAATCAATATCAGAGCTAATTTTAAACCTAATATGAAATATTACGTAGCTGATTGTTTGTTCCTATCAAACTTAAGGGTGCATATTGACACTATCTAGTGGCAAATAATCTCCCTCTATTTAAAATATGTCATCATTGTGTTTTATGAGTGAAAAAATCTGGTGACATATGTAATGGTTTTCTTTGGTTTGGTTAATACTTGAGGCATGTGTGGATAATACCTAGGAGAAACTTTGTCTTTTTAGTAATTTTTATGTTTTATTAGAATAGATGTTTAAATTTCATAAAAAATTTCAACAAAAAAAAATCAGTGGATGAAGTTTTCTAATTGTAAATATTTTGATTCCATGATATTGTTGAATGCTTAAAGATAAATCTACCGAAGTGAAAGAAAGTTATTTGAAGTTCATGAAATGTTATTGCAAATCTGTCAATTTCACAAAGTTGTTAAATGATTGGACCAAGATTATATTTTTCTTATCCTTATGATTCCTTTGAAAACCAAAAAAACCATTTACCCCTCATGATTAACAACATTATCATATTGAACCCTTATGCAAACCTAGTACAGTTGAGACTTGACATAAATGAGCATTGGCATTAAGATGAGTTAGCCTAAGATTTAGGTTATCCTGGTGCAATCTTTCAAGATAGGTTCCCCGTAGTGTGACTATGAGGATTTTATCTACACTGTTAGTGTGTGACTAACATCA
The DNA here is from genome assembly GCA_007258455.2 of Sequoia sempervirens. Taxonomy (NCBI): domain Eukaryota; kingdom Viridiplantae; phylum Streptophyta; class Pinopsida; order Cupressales; family Cupressaceae; genus Sequoia; species Sequoia sempervirens. Next base: position 533,531,437 of record VDFB02000003.1, on the reverse strand, counting down.
TCCTCAAAAAAACCCTATTTTGGCATATCCACCTCCATGTATAGAAAATGATGATGATCAAGAGGGAATGCTATAGGTTTAACAAAGGAAAAAACAATAATTTATTGAAAATAAAAAATGATAAATGATAATATTACCTTACACATGAAACACTTGTCAAGGTGATGTTCTCACCATAAGTCACCACAAAATTTGATTTGTGGATTCTTGGATTGCTTGATAGACCTATAATAGGTTATTCCATAAAACACAGTAGATTGATGTAGCTAGCTTATACAAGATAACTCAATATATCTTCACAATTTTCTTATAATAGCTCCTTATTCATCCTTGCTTCTTTCCAATGTTCAAATGAGAATAAAATTTCTTTATGTATGCATCCCAACTAATATTTTTTTATTATAGCCTAACCTGGGATCCTTTTAATTCTCCAAAGATTGACACCAAAATTTAAATTTGAAATAGGAAACAACTAAGGTCAAGGTTTCCCACACCCTATACTAGATGTTTTTTTCCCAAGTTTATCAGATGTGGGGGAATTTAATATATTTTCATAATCTTTAATATATTTTCATATTCTTTTTTTTTTTATTCAAGGGCTAAACGCTTTTGACCATAGCTATGAACCAGATACAACCATTGAATAATACCACACCAACGGGGTTTGAACCTTGGTGGCAAGAACAACAATGCCACCAATAAACCATCACACCACGCCAATATTGGCATATATTTTCATAATCTAACCCCAAAATGAATAAATTATTATTATAATTAATGTTGTAGGAAAAGTAGGATGTCCATGTAGTGTAAAATTTTGAGGGTGACAATTTATGATAACGTAGATGTTTTTTCCCCAATTTTTTAGGATGATTAAACATCAATTCCCTAATAATCAAGATGTGGACCTGTTTTATATTTATATTCTTCAAAAGTAGGTTCAACCAATATTTTAGTTTAAATTTTATGGCATCCAAAAGTAAGGTCTCCCACATTGAAAATGAAAAACATCTATTATTTCTAAGAAAGAGTTACACTTTTGACCAATTTATGACATATATTATGACATGTCGTACAACATCTTTGAATGGGGATAATGGAGCACCCAATTTAGTCAGTATATTATCACAAACTTACATCAAGTAAAATAAATATGTTAATGAATGATGATTTAGGTTTCATGCTTTAAGTTATTTTAGGACTTGATTGCCTAACTATTATTTTACACTTTAATATATTTCCTTTTCTTTTTCTTTAGTGATTAATATGAATGTTTTGGTAGTGATTTCATAAGTACTATTATGTTAACAAAATTGCTCCAAATCTCTTATTGGTGATACTTTTGTAAAGTTTTAGAATCTTAAAGTATATTGTAATCACTTATTACTAAATAAAACCTCAAGTAATTTTTGGAGTTTAATTTTTTTATTTCAAAATGTTCTTACACACATAAATTACTATGTTATAGTTTAATTTTTTTTTGTGCTTATTTTGTTATAAATAAATTATTGCTTTAATTTTTTCACACACTTCCTCTCATAAATTATTGTAGGAAGCATATTATACACCCCTATTTTATTTTATAATCTAATATTAGTACAACTATATTTGATAGATGTTAAGATGAAACAAGGTGATTAATATTTTTTACTATATTGTTTATTACATAAATCTTGGAAAATTTTGTTTTTTTATTATGTAAATCTTGGAAAATTATGATTGTTGATGGTTCTCAATATTTAACGCATATGATGGTGGGCAATTTTTGCTCAAGAATAATAACACTTGCAATATTGAGAGATAAGGTGATGTAAAATTGTTGTTCAATGATAGGGGAGTGAAAACTATATTCCATCTCCCAAATTTACCAAGTAGTTTAGTTTTTCCTCTAAACTTCTTTCATTCATTCTGTAGTGCCCCTCCATTCTCATAGTGGATGTGTAGGAAGTTTGGATTTGGAAATTGGAGATGAAAGTAAAATAATAGAGACATTTAAAGGTATGTGCTAATGATGTTAAACAATTGATATTGTTTATTATGAATTTATAGACTAAGTAAAAAGGTTAGGAAATAATTTATTATATATGTTTAAGGATATATTTATCATGATGTGTGTGTTCAGACATGACCATTACTACGATGTATGTTATTGACATATTGAAGTGATGAAAGTGTTTTGTTACCTTTGGGGTTTTCACTTGATTCTAATATATTATCATTGTGTTGTCATATTATTATGATTTTGATTATGGTTATCTTTATTATTATAAAATATACTAATTTGTGTTCAAGCTTTGTGGTTGCAAGATGGGGTATGAGCTTCTATTAGTGTTTTGGTAAGTATGATGCATATTGTTATGTTATTATTATTATGTAGAAATTTACTTGGATAAATGAGTGATATAGTAGTATGTTTATTAGGATAAGTGGAAAGGGCGGCATCATACCATTGGACGTATGAGAGACATACGAGAATGAGATATGATTGCTAGAGCTTCTTTCTTAGTGCTTCGACTATTATGCACATGTGCTCTAATTTGTATGTTTAAGTGAACATGTATTAGGCTACGTCTCTACCTAAATTAGCAGGTTTGAGCGTGCCTCTAATCCCAATGGTGGTTGAGGAGATAACATCTAAGCCCAAATTATAACCTAACCCTAGCCATTGTTCTCAATTAGATACAATTGATGAAGAATATGTTAACTTTTTTTCAGGTTGTCATGAGACAATGTTTGATCTCCTTTACCCTATGTTTGGAATGTTGCATTTATTCGATTGTTTCTTATGTGATATGTGATTGTTTGATTTTATTGTCTAACCTTAGTTTTAGATCCCATCCTGTTGGTGTTAAACCCTATGGTTAGTTGTGTTGTTATGATTGTCATTAGTATTATTTATCTTTTGATGTGAATGCTACTCTTTCATGTGAAGTTATTTTATGATTTATATTTTATCTTAGTTTGTGAATTATTTGAGTGAAGTTAGATATTGAATCTATCATATTTATTCTTATGATTTATATTAATGTGTTTGAGGTGTGATATAATATTATTGATAAGTGACATTTATTTATGTTATTATTTTGAGGAATAATTATTTGATTATTGTTTATTATTATCATTATTTGGTATTTGGTTATTGTTTATTGAGTAATATTTGTTTTACTTTTGTTTGGATGTATTTTTTGTATTATTAGTCTCTTGATTTATTTTATTAAAATGGTCACTAAATTTATGTTTTATGGAGTCTTTATGTGGTTTTAATGATTTAAAATGTTTCCTATGTGATAGCTTTATGGGTGAGAGGTATTTTTATTTTATAAATTTATATTTTTTGAGTCCAGAACCCACCCTAATTACTCCATTATGAAAAGTGACGAAAATGGAAGTTGAAAGGGTGGCTCAGAGGTTGTCTTTTCATTGGGGAAGTGTTCTCTTTATTTTGGGGGGAGATAAAGGGTTTCCTTTCAGTTGAGTTATTTTTTTTTTGGAGTGCATGTTGGATTTGATTTTTTTTCGGGAGAGATTTTTTCATGCTTGCAAAGAGGAAGAAGCAATGGGAAATTTGTTGCAATTTGAGGGTTTTGAAAGTTGAAAACTTTGGAGCTCAGCATCAAATTTCTATCATTCCCAAGCGTTGGATCCAGGTTGGATTTTTAGATCTTGTGTTAAAATTATCTTTTGTATGCATGAATGATTTGATTGATTTAATTTTTTTAAGTTTTAAAAATAAATATTGGATAGTTTTATTTCTGTGTGTGAATGAAACATTTATTTATTCTACAATAAAAATCACTACATATTTTTTGTTCTTATTTTTTACCAGTAAAAGGGTCTGATTGCGTTGCTCATAAATCTAAATTTACAAACTGGGTTGGTGAGATTTTTAAAGGGTTTTTTTATCTCGTTGTCATTTAAATTTGGTCCAAAAATCTCAGAAACTTAGATCATAGTTTGTGGTATATGGTTAAAACACGGGACTGCTGTCAAGTTGCTCCTGTATAACTGCAAATATCTTTATTTCTCTCTGTAACCAGCCAATAGAAGATTGAGATTTTAGATTTATAGGGGTTTGAAAAAGGTTAAATTAATTTAAGTTTTTAATATTTTATTTTGAAAAAAAAAATCTAGTTGCTAGATTACTTATTCTATCAGTTGACTTGACTATAATCGGGTATTGTTGAAAAGAGGGTTTTATAGGATCTGTTTGTTGTTTTGCATATTATTAATTTTTGAGTTATTTTTGGTCAATTTTATTCACGTTGCTAAGTAGGTGACAACCAGATCTGAAATGGGTCTTTTACGAATTTTGATTGTGAATTGATATAATTATTTTATGGTTGTTTTATGGCTGTAAGATTTGATTGTTGTCAAAAAAAGAATTAATTCAATTCTAAAGGTTGCATTAGAGGGTATAATACTATCTTTTGATCTGTATTAAGTTGTATCATTTCTATTTAAATATGTTTACTATTTGCATAATGTTAATTTCTTCATGTTTGTGAGATCTTATGTTGAGATTTTTGTATATGTAAAAATCAATTATGTCAGGGATGTGCATTGTTGGTCTTGATTGTGAATTACTAAACTAAAGTGTGTTATTATATTATAATATTGGGAGATTGATGTAATATACTTAATTGTAGTGTTGTGGTTTAATGATATCCTTTTTAGTTTTCTATCTATTTGTGTTATATGATTGGGTCTATAGAAGTACTTAGAAGTATTTGTGAAGTTATTGTAATTTTTCAGTTGATTTTTATTTTGGTAATTTTCTTTGGATGTTTAGTGTCAGCCACTTGTTGTTTTTGTTCTGTTGTTTGCTTATTTTTGGGGCTTAGTGTTGTCTCCTAGCATGGAGGGAGTGGGCCTCATGGTTCCACGTGGTAGGGTGGTATTTCTGAACCATCCATTGGGATTTAGGTGGTGCAATTCGTGCACAACGTGGAGAGTCTTTCTTTTCACTTCATTCTATATTTGAAATTATGTGCAGGTGATATTTTTATAAAAAAATTATGTTTAGTGTATTTTATACATATGTACCTCTTAGATTAATGAATCATGTTCATGGTAGCATTCTTGTATAGGAAGAGTAAGTGAATTGATACAATCTTGATTATACACATTTTTACTATTGTTTAGTATGTAATAGAGAGGTTTAATATAGAAATATTGCATTTATAATGCATATGAGTTTAATTAAGCAGTAGATATGATATATCTTTATGTACTTATTTTATAACATTGATTAGAATAGATTTATATTGGCATAGTGTTAGATGTGGTTTGGAGATAATTTAGATATGTTATCATATATAATTTGATGTATGAAATTAATTTACGTTCAAGTGCTAATAAAATATGGTCATAGTGTATCAAATATATATTTTTTAGGCTTAATTAGTGTAGGTGTATCTTAGTAGCGACATTAGGGGACCATGGTGGATAGGTGTGCAAATGGGTTATGTTCAATATTACTTTTAAGTTATAATGTGATTATAATATCATGTTAATGTAATGATGTCATTCATATTAATTGGTTGAGTTGCATTAGTTAGTGTTACTTTAGTTTTATTTTTAAATAAATAAAAATTTGGCTTGGTATTGATGGTATTTTGTATTAATCCACTGGGTCCCTTAGGAGGGCAATACATCTGGGTGTTGTCATAATAGTGGTTTACAATTCCTGAGAGGAACAAATTTTAGCTGAAATCACATATTTTTAGAAAATATAATGATTCAAGCCTTAAAAAGCTCTATTTTAAGGATTCCAATTGAAGAGGGTTTGATCAAATCACCTTAGATAAAACCCCCTTGGATAGAACCTCGCTAGTTTCAAACCATACCTATAAATGCATCTCCTTTACACCTATCAAAATGTTGATAAAAAATCACTTTTGATTTAGATTTTGGGGGATCAAATGAAGTCATTTAAAATTTATTTCAAATGATTATGGTATTCCTCAAAACAAGCTATCCAATGAATATAATTTTAATATGTTTTGGTTTTGTTATGTATTTATTTTTTAAGTTTTATTAAACATAGGTTTTTCATCAAAAATGAATTTCTTTGTTCTTCACATGTGGAAAAATAGAAGATTATAAAAAAAAATTTGAAAAATATGAGTGCACCAGATGTTGAAATCCTTGATCCAACAAAAAAAATTAAATTAAATTTTGACATATACAAAAAAAGTTACACGTTATACAGTCGCGCTGTGTCTAAATTGTAATTCGTTTGACTTTGAAACCTGATTAAGAAAAAAATATTCAATAAAAAACTATCTAACCAAGTGGAAGCACTAGATATCAGAGTTACAAATCTAAATTTGAAAGAATTAGAATTTTATCTTTCATGGAAAAAAAAGTTATGCATTATACGATGTGTGTCACTTTTTAAAAATGTTGTTTTCTGAAAAAAATCTATTTTCGTGGGAGATGGAAAAAGAAGTGCAATTTGATTCCAAAAATTTAAAAAAATATATTTTTAGAATCTACAGAAAAAATTTAATGAGACTCTAGTTTGCACCATCTTCAAATTCCTCACAGTTTAGCCGCTATAGGTGACCGAATGTGAAGATTTAGTTATAAATATAATTTCAGTGTCCAGTTTGGCCAAAAATTGTAAACCACTATTATGGGATCACCCATCTGGTATCAAAGCCAAGTTTTCAGCACTGGGATCTTTGGTTGATGTTGTTGCACATGTCTTGTTATAGTAACTTTTTTTATGCATGTGCTGATGAATGTTTGATGTATGATTAAAAATTTGTAGGGACCCTTATGTTAGATACTTTGTTTTAATCTATACATTTAGTTGAGACGTTAGATAGAGGATTATACACTTTGTGTATTCTTTTGTTGGGTGTGATTCCTTATATGTTTGTAACTATTGTTTTTTCTTGTGTGACCTTGTTTCATTTCTATGACTTTTAGTTCCTTAAAAGTGTAAATTTAATCTTGGGATGTATTTGTGGGTTTAGATTAATTAGTTGTTAAGTTTGCATGTGGATTTCCTTTATTTGACTAAATGTGCATTAAGAAAATATGTTATTTTGTGCAGTTGGGCTACTTAAATCATTTTATGTAAGTGGAAATGTATGTTATGTGGTTAAAAGGGAAGTCCTGACCTGAGTATGTTATCTATTCATGTGTTTTTCTATGTTTTGTAGGAGTGTTTACACCCATATATTGTTTAGTGCATGTTCATAATGTTAAGAATATATTGCATGTAAAATGGTTCTTAGAATAGATTAAGGAAAATATATAAGTGGTTTATAAATGAATTATAGTCGATATTTTGTGATCATTATAATACATGTTGAGTGATGTAATGGAATCTTAACTTTGTTTTTAGCTATATTTATAAATGGAAAACTTGTCTATGAGTGGTGCTTAAAATTTGGGTAGAAAGTGTGACTTATTTTTCCTTTATATAGATGTTTTGTTTGGAAATGTTGCATTTGCAAATTGCTTGCATTAAATTAAGTTATCTTGTTTCTTCTTTATCCTAGCCCACATACAGTTAATAAAAAAATAAAAATAAAATAAAATAAATAAATAGTATTAAACAACATTATAATAGAAAATCATTTAGGTCTTAAACTTGTATGCTTAAACCTTGATGATGAATCAAAGAAATAATGTTTGAATTTACTTGAGTGGTAAACTATATATTCTCTTGAAATTGTACTCATTTATGGTTAATGCATAAAAGATAAATTATGAATGAGACTGAGTGTAGTTGCTAGGTATTTAATCTATGTATTTGGAAATAAATTTATGTGAATAAGTTTGCATTATATGATATGATATGTTTTTTTATTAGAAATGACTACTTTTGTGGAATAAATAAGATGCTAGTGCATAGAACTAAGTTTGTATTTTGAGAAATTATGAGGACTATATTAGTATTTGAACATTTTGTTTATTATGTATAGTTGAAACCTATGATATAATGTCCTTTCTTACTTCTATATAAATAGAAAAGATTTATCCATTGAATTTTTTGTATGTTGAATTGTTATGTGGGGGTAGCATGTGAAATAATTAAACTTAGGTATCAGATATGGATGTTTGAGTAGGCATAATCACTATGCAAAGGTTTAGTGTTACTTGTATTGGCCTGAGATAAAATTTGAGAGAATGTGGGATTGTGTTTTGAAAAATAAATATGTGATGTTGTTTTGTTTTGTGAAAATTTGAATAACTTGTGTATAACTAGTTGAACTCCGGATACACGAATAATGGTGTGGAAGTATTAATGATTCTTGGATGCATTTAAAAATTTATGCTACTTATGTAAAATTCTTAGTGTGGAGGAAAAAAAATCAGTTTGCATATGCATATGTTATAAGGATAAAATGTTATGTCGAATGAATAAAAGTGAATGCAAACTTGTTTAGTGGAGTTGATAAGTGATCACGATAATATTGACATTAACATATCAGCATCATGTGATAAATGGAAAAGATTAGAGTAAAAGAAAAATTGATATAAGGTTATTGACATATGTAATGATATGAATCACATGGATTATGGAAGTAAATGTTGTCATGGAATTGTTTATGTAATTTTATCACATGGATTATGGAAGTAAATGTTCTCATAGAATTGTGTATGTAATTTTATCCCTTGTAAATGTGAGAAACTAGTAACTGTGCATTGGTTGAGTGTTGTGAATACCCCGTACTTGCTTTGTGTGCCCATGGGATGGTGATACTGTGTACCCATCCATGGAGAAAATTGTGTATTTGTTGGTGTGGGATTAACCATACTATTATGTGTGCTTGTATGTTTGTTACCCGATTGAGAGCCAACCCACGTGTGGTTGACATTTATATGAGTAGTCAAAAGATAGTTTCACAGATTCTTTTCTTTTGGTTCTCCAGTCTCTCAATCTGTGAAGGGGTAGTAGCAGCCACAAAGTTCCTTGGGTAGAGTGTGCAGCGTACGCATAATATGACGTAGAGTAGTCTTAGCTCAATCGATCCCGAGGCAACGTACTCACTACTTCCCCTTATGATGGATCAAGGTACTTGATCCATAGGTGTGAGTCTAATCCCCACAGTTTGAATACAACAGCATTGGTTTGTTAGTGCATGCCTATCCGTCCATAGGGATGTTGAGTTGGCATTAGTGAGTCAACCTCGTCTGTATGAGAGGTGAAACTCGAGGAGCCCCATATTGATATACTCATATATATATTATATATACCGTATTCGCACATGTTCCGATATGATGCAATGTATACGATGCCACACTCCACTGATGTTCTGACATAGTGCTGGTGATGATGTCATGTTGCTGATGATAGTGAGCTGGATTTGAGGACACGATGCCACGTGCATAGACACGTGAAGGTGCACTATGAGATTGTGTTATGATAGCCTACTTGTGTGATGAGCATAATGGGGCCTCACACACTTGTAGAGGGAATACTCATGTTTGTTTTCAACATTGTTTGGGTCGGTTAGCATATGGGTATGTCCTAGCCATGTATACCTCTGGCTATGGCGAGTACCTGCGTGTGCCTTCTCCACGAGGTATCGCTATGCGGGGTGTGTCTAGCACGTGCCTATTTCTATGGAGCCACGGACACACTGTCATGCGGCATACGACCAGTGCGTGCCTTCTCTGATTGGTGTATGACCATGCCGCACTGAGATACGATGTGGGATGGAGGTCGAGGTGCACATCCCATGCGGATAGACAAGGAGTGCATGAGCCACTTAGCTAGTCCATGCCGTGTGACGACGCGAAGCAGAGTGTAGTCGAGGAGCACACTCTGGGACATGTCGATGGCGTGCTCACTCTGCACCACATGGGGGCTATTGTATAGTTAGACGTTGTTCCCTCCTTCCTCGTTTGGTGGCTAGCATCTAGTCACACAGTGTTGTATAGTGCAATTTCTAAGATTGTGAACTTTCTTTATAATTATTGATGATTTTCTAGTGATTGTGAAGGCCGACACCTTGTTTATATTTGATTGTGATTGTTTAGCCACACCTTGTGATTTTATTTGCTTGTAGCCCTCATGGTTACATTTGATTTAGTGTTGAAATTGTGCGTATTTATTTCTTTATTGTTGAAATTGAATTTTTATTTTCTTTTATTTATAACTTTGGTGGCTAAACTAATTTATCCTTATTATTTTCGATGTCGACCATTTGTCGTATTGTGATTCCTCTCCAAGGATGTATGAGGAAAACTTGGTGAGTGTATACGAAGAATTAGATGCAGGGAACCATGAGGATGGGGGGTATGTGAGGCTGTTACACAGCTAGGACCCACTACCCACCTATGTGTGATGACTATCTCTTGGAGGCTAACCACCTTATACAACAAGAGGTAGTTCATTGTGGTTTTGTATGGATGGTCTCACCATGTGAGTATGGCCTAACACCATCAAGCCACTGAGTGTGAGGTATGGACTATGTGAGATGGATATTGGCTCTTGGCTCATGGATTATGTATCATGGATTAGTATGCCGCTTCCGGTGTCCAGATGGACCCTTGTGTAGCCTTGTGATGTGCTTTTCCCGGTGATGTGATTGTGTATGTATGTGTTAGATGTATATTTTTTATGTGTTGTTGCTTATTGATGTAAAAGAGGGATAACCATGCTATGTTAAATGTGAATGTATTGTCAATCTATGGTATTAAATGGAGTGGATGTTATTGAAATCATAAATTGTAATTGAAAATAAGTTTCTAAAACATGAGACAATGTGTATCTTTGAATTAAAAAAAATTTATGTGCATCCCTTGCATAAGATTATGGAGATTTTTGTAAATTAGGAATGGAAAAAGGAGTTAATTAGAGTGCTTACTATATTTGTTAGTGTAAAATCAAGTATCATACTATAAGAGATGTAAGGATTTCTAAGTAAAGGTGCATAGAAAAGTATTACTTTCTAATATGTAGTTAGATAGTGATTTTGATCGAAGATGTTCAGAAAGAGGATGTACATCAAATATAGAATAGAAAATTTTTGGCACTAATGTCTTATGTTTTCACCCTAGTTTGTGACTTTCAGGAGTATATCAAGTTTTAGGGGGGAGGATGTAGTGCCCCTCCATTCTCATAGTGGATGTGCAGGAATTTTGGCTTTGAAACTTGGAGATGAAAGTAAAATAATAGAGACATTTAAAGGTATGTGCTAATGATGTTAAACAATTGATATTGTATATTATGAATTTATGGACTAAGTAAAAAGGTTAGGAAATGATTTATTATATGTGTTTAACGATATATTATCATGATATGTGTGTTTAGACATGACCATTACTATGATGTATGTTATTGACATATTGAAGTGATGAAAGTGTTTTGTTATCTTTGGGGTTTTCACTTGATTCTAATATATTATCATTGTGTTGTCATATTATTATGATTTTGATTATGGTTATCTTTATTATTATAAAATATACTGATTTTTGTTCAAGCTTTGTGGTTGTAAGATGGGGTATGAGCTTCTATTAGTGTTTTGGTAAGTATGATGCATATTGTTATGTTATTGTTATTATGCAGAGATTTACTTGGATAACTGAGTGATATAGTAGTATGTTTATTAGGATAAGTGGAAAGGGCGGCATCATACCATTGGACATATGAGAGACATACGAGAATGAGATATGATTGCTAGATCTTATTTCTTAGTGTTTCGGCTATCATGCACATGTGCTCTAATTTGTATGTTTAAGTGAATAGGTACTAGGCTACGTCTCTATTTAAATTAGTAGGTTTGAGCGTGCCTCTAATCCCAATGGTGGTTGAGGAGATAACATTTAGGCCCAAATTATAACCTAACCCTAGCCATTGTTCTCAATTAGAGACAATTGATGAAGAATATGTTAACTTTTTTTTGGGTTGTCATGAGACATTGTCTAATCTCCTTTACCCTATGTTTGGAGCATTGCATTTATTCAATTATTTTTTATGTGATATGTGATTGTTTGATTTTGTTGTCTAACCTTAGTTTTAGATCCCAACTTGTTGGTGTTAAACCCTATAGTTAGTCGTGTTGTTATGATTGTCATTAGTGTTATTTATCTTTTGATGTGAATGTTGCTCTTTCATGTGAAGTTATTTTATGATTTATATTTTATCTTAGTTTGTGAATTATTTGAGAGAAGTTAGATATTGAATCTATCATATTTATTGTTATGATTTATATTAATGTGTTTGAGGTGTGATATAATATTATCGATAAGTGACATTTATTTATGCTATTATTTTGAGGAATAATTATTTGATTATTGTTTATTATTATCATTATTTAGTATTTGGTTATTGTTTATTGAGTAATATTTGTTTTACTTTTGTTTGGATGTAATTTTTGTATTATTAGTCTCTTGATTTATTTTATTAAAATGTTCAATAAATTTATGTTTTATGGAGTCTTTATGTGGTTTTAATGATTTAAAATGTTTCCTATGTGATAGCTTTATGGGTGAGAGGTATTTTTATTTTATAAAATTATATTTTTTGAGTTCAGAACCCACCCTAATTACTCCATTATGAAAAGTGACGAAAATAGAAGTTGAAAGGGTGGCTGAGAGGTTGTCTTTTCGTTGGAGAAGTGTTCTCTTTATTTTGGGAGGAGATAAATGGTTTCCTTTCAGTTGAATTATTCTTTTTTTGGGAGTGCATGTTGGATTTAGATTTTTTTCGGGAGAGATTTTTTCATGCTTGCAAAGAGGAAGGAGCAATGGGAAATTTGTTGCAATTTGAGGGTTTCGAAAGTTGAAAACTTTGGAGCTCAACATCAAATTTCTATCATTCCCAAGCGTTGGATCCAAGTTGGATTTTCAGATCTTATGTTAAAATTATCTTTTGTATTCATGAATGATTTGATTGATTTAATTCTTTTAATTTTTGAAAATAAATATTGGATAGTTTTATTTCTGTGTGTGAATGAAACATTTATTTATTCTACAATAAAAATCAATACATATTTGTTGTTCTTGTTCTTTACCAGTAAAAGGGTCTGATTGCGTTGCTCATAAATCTAAATTTACAAACTGGTTTGGTGAGATTTTTAAAGATTTTTTTCATCTCGTTGTTATGTAAATTCTGTCCAAAAAATTCAGAAACCCAGATCGTAGTTTGTGAGATATGTTTAAAACACGAGACTGCTCTCAAGTTGCTCCTCTATAACTACAAATATCTTTATTTCTCTCTGTAACCAGCCAATAGAAGATTGAGATTTTAGATTTATAGGGGTTTGAAAGGGGTTAAATTAATTTAAGTTTTTAATATTTTATTTTGAAAAAAAAAATCTAGTTGCTAGATTACTTATTCTATCAGTTGACTTGACTGTAATTGGGTATTGTTGAAAAGAGGGTTTTATAGGATCTGTTTGTTGTTTTGCATATTATTAATTTTTGAGTTATTTTTGGTCAATTTTATTCATGTTACTAAGTAGGTGACAACTAGATCTGAAATGGGTCTTTTACGGATTTTGATTCTGAATTGATATAACTATTTTATGGTTGTTTTATGGCTGTAAGATTTGATTGTTGTCAAAAAAAGAATTAATTTAATTCTAAAGGTTGCATTAGAGGGTATAGTACTATCTTTTCATCTATATTGGGTTGTATCATTTCTATTTAAATGTGTTTACTATTTTCATGATGTTAATTTCTTCATGTTTATGAGATCTTATGTTGAGACTTCTGTATATGTAAAAATCAATTATGCAAGGGATGTGCATTGTTGGTCTTGATTGTAAATTACTAAACTAAAGTATGTTATTATGTTATAAGATTGAGAGATTGATGTAATATACTTTATTGTAGTGTTGTGGTTTAATGATAGCCTTTTTAGTTTTCTATCTATTTGTGTTATGTGATTGGGTCTATAGAAGTACCTAGAAGCATTTGTGAAGTTATAATTTTTCTGTTGATTTTTATTTTGGTAGTTTTCTTTGGATGTTTAGTGTTAGCCACTTGTTGTTTCTGTTCTGTTATTTGCTTGTTTGTGGGGCCTAGTGTTGTCTCCTCGCACGGAGGGAGTGGGCCTCAGGGTTCCATGTGGTAGGGTGTTATTTCTGAACCATCCATTAGGATTTAGGTGGTGCAATTCATGCACAACATGGAGAAACTTTCCTTTCACTTCATTCTATAGTTGAATTTATGTCCAGGTGATATTTTTATAAAAAAATTATGTTTAGTGTATTTTATACATATGTACCTCTTAGATTAATGAATCATGTTCATGGTAGCATTCTTGTATAGGAAGAGTAAGTGAATTGATACAATCTTGATTATACATATTTTTACTATTGTTTAGTATGCAATAGAGAGGTTTAATATAGAAATGTTGCATTTATAATGCATATGAGTTTAATTAAGCAGTAGATATGATATATCTTTATGTACTTATTTTATAACATTGATTAAGAATAGATTTATATTGGCATAGTGTTAGATGTGGTTTGGAGATAATTTAGATATGTTATCATATATAATTTGATGTATGAGATTAATTTATGTTCAAGTGCTAATAAAATATAGTCATAGTGTATCAAATATATATATTTTTAGGCTTAATTAGTGTAGGTGTATCCTAGTAGCGACGTTAGGGGACCATGGTCGATAGGTGTGCAAATGGGTTATGTTCAATATTACTTTTAAGTTATAATGTGATTATAATATCATGTTAATGTAATGATGTCATTCATATTAATTGGTTGAGTTGCATTAGTTAGTGTTACTTTAGTTTTTTTTAAAATAAAAAATAAAAATTTGGCTTGGTATTGATGGTCTTTTATCTTAATCCACTAGGTCCCTTAGCGGGGCGTTACACATTCAGCTTTGATGTGACTTCCATTAATTGTAGTTTGTATTCTATTTGTTGAATTAATTCAGCTTTTAATAAAAGAAATCTATGGTATGTTGGAAATTTTTATTATTGAATTTTTTTAATATTTAACAATTATTTTTTAATGGATTAATTCAATTTCATTCATAAATTATAAATCGTTTGACTATTTGTATTAATGTTTATTTTATTTTATTTTATTTTTATCTTATATTTGTTCTTAATTTTATTCTTTATAATTTAGTTAATCTAATTTTATATAATTATAAATGTTATTTTTTGATTTTTATTTATGATTTTATTTTATAAAACATTTGATGAGCTTGAAGAAGTTGATGATAAAAAGACAACAGTTTGGGATTTTATTCCTAAGACAAGTCCATAATAACTTTAAATTGCTAACTTTAATGTTACAAGAATTCTTCATCTCTATTTTTAGTTGCTACCAGTAAACTAGGTAGGGGAGAGACAACTTTTAACTAGTGATTAAATGTTTTACTTTTGGTTAATAAGAATTTATTATTTTATTTTTATACATTATATTTTAATTTTCTTTAAATAAGATTTTCAACTCTTTAAATTTCCAAAATTAGTTTTTCTCAATCTAGGCATAAAATTTTTTATCCAAATTTTCAAGGCATTTTTCCATAAAGACCCTAATAAAAAAAATAAGGTTAAATCTTATCCATTTCAATGGATTATTACCACAAATATTTATACAAATTTTGAAATGTTGTTTTCCTCCTTTCTAGGATTAATTACTTGTTATTCTATCTTTTCCTTACACAAGTCAAACAAAAATATTCTTCATTCTAGACATTTTCTTGGATGCTATATCTTAAAGTATAATAAAAGTGTAATTAAAAATTATCATCAAATAATCTAATAACAAATTAAAAAATATATATTATCTAATACATAACATCTAATATACAATTTAATATATTTTTAATTAATATATTAAATTAACATGTAATATACTAGTAGTCGTATGCATAGGCATGGACAACAATCAGCCAAGCAATTAGGGGCCCACCATGGTGGGGAACATTTTTGGTGAGGAAGGTTGAAGCTTTTTATTTGCATGGAAAGGTCACTGTGAAGGAAATGGATGAGTTAGATTGTATGAATTTGTAAGAGTTATTGATGAACTCAAGCACCCAGGATCACTTGCAAAACTAAGATAAACCTTCCACATGAGAGCAGCAAGAGATAAAATGCAGGAATATAGTGCAATAACAAAATGATGTTATCATCACACACTAAATGATACAATATACCTCAACTCTCCTTTGAATTGATTGAGTTATTATGAACTCATCTTTTCTAGATAGGAGGGAGAGGTGAGTGCTGATTATATAGCACAATATGGGCAAATAATTCCAAGAGGGGTAATAACTCCCAAATAACCAAATTAGGTGGGAGTTATGCCTACTTGGAAAATGTCAAATAGGTGGCATAACCTACTCAGAAAGAGACAAATGAGTGATTTTGTGAGGTGGCATATAAGGCCAAAATAGGGTGTGAATCTCAACCACCTAAGTGTGAGTGGGAGCAACACATGTAACCAATGGATTACGCCATGTGTCCTCACATAAACCACATCTCCTATAACCTAAGGTATGCTTAATAATGTGTAGGAAAAATATTAAAAAACCTACACTAATAGAATTAAATAATCACAAAGAACATTTTGTATAGATTTTAGTTAACACTATTAGATAATTTCGAAATCAATTTTTAAATTTGTTTAAAAGTGGGAACTTAAAAATTAAATAAAATAATAAATTTAAAATAGTTGTTTCTTCTAGCAAGAATATTTAAATTTTATATTTAATTGCAATAGATGCACATGTATATTGTCACTTTTTATGTAGCCTATTGAATTAATTAATCATTAAATTTTGAAGTCAATGTAAGTTTTCTGTAAGGGTCATGAGATGTGTGTATTTTTTAAAATTGGACAAAAAAGGTACATATTTTTTCCATGAAAGGAAGACATTGAATATTGAGTACATTTTATAATTAGTATATTTATATAGTTTTGGAAATTAAAGTTTTAGTATGCATGTGTTTTTTGACGAGAGATGGAAATTAGTTATAGGCATCTGCACTTGTAATTGTATTTTTATCTAGAGAAGGTGTGAGACCAATTTATATCTAACAATTGGGATAGGGGTCGACCGCAAATCAGTAATGAGTGGGGAGCAAGGAAGGAAGTTGTTAATATTTGCAAGTATTAGAGAAAGTCAGAAAAAGGAAAGCATGTTAAATATGGATTAAGTGGAGGTGAATGATGATAAGATTTTTTGAATTTGAAGCAATTAATCATGAATATTTTTAATTACAATAATTCTTTTAAAATGATTTATATAATTTTATATGTATTATACTATAATAGTTGTTAGGCCTAGATGTACATTTATATTTGATTTTTTGTAATGCCCATATTTTACACTAGGGCAAAAATGCTACTATTTTTTTTTTTGAAATAACTATGTAGAATCTGACAAAAGTTAACCATGTGCATGCAATGCATATCACATGATGGTGTATGGTTTTCATCATTGATGACACATTTTCTAGAAGTAGGGTAAGGGAAGGAGAATAAATTCATGTGTGTGGAGCCCATCACACGCACCCTCAACTCTGCACAGGACAGGCTCAAAAACCTAGGTCAGAAAAGGTTTCATTGGGTGTCCTACTGACCGAGATAAGGCCATGAAGGCCTATTTACAATTAGCTACTTGTTGCAAGGTTAGGGTTTCCAACATTGGCGGTTTAAGGATAAACACCGCATCTAATCTTTTAAAGTAACCTTGGTACATACTTACTTACACTTCACCATTGAAAAATTACAAGCATAGTACTATTTTCACTCGCATTTTTATTTTATTTTATTTTGTTTTGTGTTATTGGGTTTACTTAGTTATACAAGTTTATGAGGTTGGTGTACACAATACTCCTTGGACATGAACACCAAAATCATCATGGAGCTAGTGCCAACCCTAAACCTCGATCTCAGTCCTCAACATACTTCTACTTATTAGTAGATAGAGGCTAAGATTAGTATTATTCTAATATATCATTTGCAATAGAATTATCTTTGTTAAAAGTAATAATGCGTCAATACTATTCACGACAGTAGCAGTATTAGCGTGGTACACAACGTTATACATTTTCCAATGTGAGGCAATTAGAAGAATTAAATTTGGAAATAACCATGGTAATAATATTACCAACGCTATAACTCTATAAGAGTTTTAAACATAATCCCATTATTAGGAGTAAGTAGAAAATATGTGTGACAACAATTATAAAAGTAAGAGAAGGTAGTGTTATTACTATTAGTTTACCAATATCAATACTTTTGACTATTTAAGTTATGATATAACCCACACTTAATATCGACTTAATATAAGTTATCTATATTAATATTTAGATTTCATTATCAACTATATTATTATTACCTAACATTAGTTTAATGCTAGTATTAATGTATGTAATAATATTCATATTAGTATTTCAATGGACACTTAATATTAATAGCACATGTATATATATATTTATACTAGTTGATATTGTAACTTTCAATGATTGCCCATTAGATTCGCCTTATTTAATAAAGTTCCCTATTGCTATTCTAGAGGGACATGAATAGTATTCTAGAATCCACCTTTCTTATTTCCAGGTTTATTGTAATATCGAACTGCTTGAGAGAAATTTTTTTCCAACACAATATTAATAACCTGAATTTTATTCCGATTAATCCTATAATATATTAACATTTATATGGACATTGCCGCCTTTTAAAATTACAAGCATTTATATTACTAATGTGTGACTTGTTTACATATATATTTTTTTAACATATTGTCAATCACAAAAGGCATCTATTCTGATGCCTCAAGCACTTGTCATAGTGCACATATATCAATGTTTCCATCGATAATCTATTACAAGATTATTATAAAGTCGATTTGCACCAGAAGCTTATAAAAAAAAATGAAGTGTTAGAAGCTCTCTCTATTTTATGTCGCTGGATACACGGATCCATTCCCTCCTGCTGCGCTAACATTGCTAACAGATCCATTCCCTCCTACCACGCTGACATTGCTAAGACGGGGACCCTATGTTGGGTCCGTCCTAACCAAATGTTGGCTCTGGGCAGTCGCTAAGCATTTGCTATCGTGATACTTTACCTACGAGAAACTTGTGAAGCAGACAGGCTAGAGGCGTGTGGTTATCAAGGCACATCGAACTATAGATTCCAAGCCTTCCCTCCTGTCACCTCATGGATGCAACGCATCGAAGGTGGAAAACGTGAGCCCCAAGGTTGGTACGACAACACTCTTTCAACACTGGCAAGGAGTCATTCACTTCATAACCAAAATTTGGAAGTTACTCCCATAGCCCTCCTTTTCACTATTAGCGGCAACCAGTTTATCGGCCAACTATCTGCTCGACAGATACTAGTGAGTATCATAATTATCGACCTAGTCCATGAGGTAGTAGGGGTTCGATTGGAGACTAGTGATGATTTCCTGACAGCAATATGCATAGGGACGACATTATCTACATCACTCTCTTTAGACTCAAATATTCTCAACTGCCAATGCTAAACATGAAGAAATTGCACCACAGACTCAACATTTTTACCTTGTGGCTACGACCACTAATCACCCACTCAGTAGCATGTTGGTCATCCAATATTCCATCTTTAATGGTGTATGCGGAGAGTTGCCAACTAAATGCGTCGATTCGAGGAAACTGACAGATTACACAGCTAGGGTCTACTCGAATGCCACTTTCAATTTACTTGGAGAGCACGTCGAATCTCCCTACTCACTCATTTCCTCGCACCTATTTAGGTGCCCAGAAGGGTCATTGATTCGATAATTCTCTTGAGACATTCTGAGTTCCTGTGCAGTTTTTAGGATAACCATGCTGAGGGCCACAACAAAGGTTGCAAAATCTATATTAGCCAAGATATAGTTTCTTACAAACTGTACAGGTATTGCCCCAACTCTCTTATTTATTTATTTCATTATTTCCTTCCTCTCTTCAAATCTGAGCCCAAATCTATAGATAGCTTGAATAATTTCATGTAATGCAGGTTGAGGATCACAGACTCCCCTATCACCAAACAAGGATTTAGAATGGGGCTGCGATGGACCGATTGGAAGTCAATACTCGGCCTTCCACAAGGAGTATTCAAAGGAATCTTACCTTTCTTTTAGTCCGTGCATGCCCAAGGCAGACGTACTAAATCAATGGGTGCTAAAGATTAGACGATGTACATTCTCATATTGTTAAGAGGAGGAAATGGGAGTCAAAACACTACTGTGAAAAAGGGTATAGACACCGATAAATATACACTTATATTTAGATTAGGTATATTATATCTTCATATTCTCAGTGACATGATTACACATCAAAATACTCTACACAATGCTAAGACCTTATATAAAGCACCTGAATGAATTTGTCCACTTATACTAGGAACAGTCTTACGTTTTAGTCTCTTTATTGTTCTAGATCTCTTGAACTATCCGTAAAAGTAGATATATGTTTCCTTATCTTTCTCGTAGACAGTCCCAAAGGTTTTCAAGGTAATAAAACGTTGCACAGATTTCACATTATTGAATTTAACCCTGCGAAGTAATGTCTTCAACCTTTTCATTTTTATTTATTATTATTTTTTTCCCAGTTATTTAAGCATTCTCTACTTAGATATGAGTAACTACCTCTAGGTATATTCTCGAAATAGATCCTTCTTAATTTCCTTATGGCTTAAGCAACGGAGATAATCTTTTAAAAATCAAAGTAACAAATAAACAACTGTTACTAACAGAATGCCTATTTAACTAACTCAATACATTTCAAGCATATTTTATTCTCCTTACACTTGGTAAACTCAGGAGGGGGAAATGCAAAACATTGTGCCTCTCTATATTACATATGAACAAAGATAGACTATTTTCTTCTAAACTATCTGTTCTTTTCTTTTCTTTTGTTTTACAGTAGTAAGATAACCCCTATTTTTTTTCTTTTTCTTTTTTTTTTTTAAACTATCTATTTTTTTTAAGCTAGTGTAAGCTCATACAATTTTCAGGATAACAGTTCATAATTTTTGAGCTAGGTATAAGGCAAATACAACTATTTCATTTCATCAAAATAAATAGAAACATCATAACTTTACTCAGAAGGAATACATGTGGTATTTACAATGATGGAGTCTATTTGCACTTGAGTAACATACATGGCACTTTTTAAATAGAATGATGTTTCCCTTTATGAATAAAACTATGCATGTTTGAACACAACTAACAAGAACTTCAAGGACATCATGGCATTGATATTATTTCCAACACATGCTCCACCCAACAACAGTCAGGATGCACCTTAAATCTGCAAGCTCTTCCAACAGTATCACCTACACATGAAACACACTCAAGAAACAACTTTCTTTATGGCCATTGGTGTGCTCACCTCTCAACCATAGGTTTGCTCACAAACCACCCCCGAGCTAGGAGGCAACCGAGGGAACCAGGTACAAACAAAACCAAGCTAAACATTGTTTTACACACACAAGATTGTTTTCACACCCAACCAAGGGATTTTTCACATAACTTTAGGATTCCATCAAGAATCCAATGTGGGGGATAGAGAGTGGACTACGCACTCCATATGGGGACTCACAGTAATAACAACAAGAATAATTCATATCATACTTCCATCATTTCACATACAACCCTTCCTTAATATCTTCACTTTCTCCAACACCCGTACCACCAAAACCATTACTACCATTTCACATTTACATCTGGGTACTCATACCCTTTTTGAGCCTCTCCTCTTAAGGAGGGATTATACTTCCCCATGGAGGTTCCTACTCCATACCATCCCCAACGAGGGATGCTCTTCCAAAATTTTGGGTGAGCCTATCCCTATACACCCTTTTTCCCATAACACATAATACATCAAAAACACAAGAAGATGTGCTCCAAAAGTGTTTTGAAATAAACACACAAATCAAACACAATAGATAAAATTTCAAACACATCTTTTCACCTACACATATAATCTTTCAAATACAAGCATGAAGAAGTAGAAAGAAAAAGTGGTGAATCTACCTTAAAACCAAGCTCAAGGAAGGATGCGTTGAGGATCCACCCAACTCCTCTTCTTCCAAGCTTTTTCTTCCAACTCCTCACTCCCCCAAAATTCAACCAAAATCAAGAATGCCAAAAAGATCCCCTAACCCTTGTTTTGAGTTTGCTTTATAGAAACTCAAGTATGAACTCCTTTGAATAGGGAGTTGACATTTGTCAACCTCCCATTCACTCTCTCAGGCGCACTCACCCATGTGTTCTCACACATGTGTGAGGATTAGGGAGACTTCCAAGACAACATGGAGAAGTGGGATTGGAAAGGGACTAGTCCCCATCCCACTTTCCAAACCTTATTTTCGCCAAACTTCTTTAAGGCCTCAAAAAGAGTGCCCTATCTTGAGATTGACCCATGATTTTGAGCTAAAAAGGTACCTAACCCATAGATACCTGCCCTAGGGACCTTAAACCCATAAAAACACTTTAAAAAATCACTTTTCAATCCCCAAAAAGTTCCCAAAAGTTCAAATCCGACTTTGTCCACTTGGATAGACAACTCACCTCCTAGATGGACTGACGTGGCAATAAAAACCAAATTAAAATCATTTACAAATAACATCAATAATTACATGATGGAACTATAGTCCCTTCATATGGACTTTAGCTCGGTTTCACTGGTTAATTTACATAGGGTTCCCAAGAGTCACCTCCAATTTCCATTGGCCATGGAAAGTGCACCTGCACACTCGATGCACACATTAATACATCCAAGTAAATCATATTCATATAAAAAATTCAAACCATTGCATTTACACCAGATTCATAATCCACATAGCATAAGGATCCAATAACATAATTGAAAAATCATTAGCCACCTATCTTATATCCTTTTCATTAACCATAACTTTCATACTCATCCAATTGGGGCATGATTGGTTCCCACCATTGGTTTCATTCATTCAACATTAAGTTTCTAGATTCAAAATAAACAACTCAATAACTAGCATAAAATTTGATCAATCATCATATGAACTTAAGCGTTTAAATATCTCATCATCATTCTTATCAATAGGCATAGATAATAACCAGACTCAAAATACTCCAAGTTCTAGATGTAGCATAGTCATAATCAAATCATCACAAGAACACAAATGTCTAAATCTCCTATCATCAAGGGTATCATTAAGCATAATTAATAATTAAACTTAAAATAGTCTACACACTAGATGTAACATAGAGGTGGGCCTCACATTTTTTTTGTCTAGTTGATGAATCAATTGATTAATTATAATGATTTAATTATCATGAGGTAGATATGAATACTAATAGATGGCAAGATTGGAGTTGTGGATTAAATAACATAAACAATAGAGTTTCTCATTTCAATTTAAGGAAGCCAAAAAAGTTGACATCGTTATATTAGAAGAATGATTATGCTCAATGGGCATATCAACAAACACCTACCATTTTGTGTGGCATACTTTGATTAAGTTGCATTGTTGAAAGAGCCATTGTGGTGTGGGTTTGATACTAGACCACTATAAAAATTGTCGACGCCGACTCTATTTTTTAGCAAGCTGGAGGGTTGTAAAATCATTGTGGTGTGCAATCTGTAAGTTGTTTTCAATGGGATTTTTTCTAAAAATAGTAATTTATTGTTTATGTGTTTTGTTGTCTATTTATTGTTGCTTTTTTCTTTATAAATCACATTTTCTAAACTGAATATAATTCAAATTTGTAAAGTATTAGCTTTGTTAAGTAATATTATGAAATTGAGTTTTAAATAAAAAAATTCTTTATAAATCACATTTTCTCAATTGAATACTGACGAGGGAGAAAACTCGAGACACAGAAATACACTCACAAAATAGAGAATAATATTTTCTATTAAAATATGGAACTCTTACATGCAGAGGATCATAAATCCTCAAGCTCTGTGATACATGCAAATTACAAACTTACAGAAAATTACCCAGATCCCCTTTCACAGCATGCGAACTTCTTTCCCCAAAAATTTACTCAAAAATTAGAAACAAGCCCCTAAATAGACCCATTTTGGTTTGGAACCAAAAAAAACCTTCGAGATAAGATTTCTGATGGTTTGGCGCAAAAATTACAATTTGAAATTCAAGTTTAAATTCACAGTCAAAAATTAGCACATTTCTAAAATATGCACCAACTTTCGGCAGCCATAACTTTTAATCCGACTGTCGGATCTTCAATTATAATACCTTTTCGGAAAGCTCTCGAAAAAATAATTTTCCACAAAGTAGGTCTTCAAAAAACTACTTTGGCATTTCTACAAATTTTCAGGCCCATCCGGGATCGTTTAGTGCCTCAAACTGAGCTCGGAAGGTTTTTCAGGGCAAAAAGCAGAAACTGGAACTTGAATAACTTTCAAGTCGTGAATGATCTTGACCTGATTCTTTCACCAGACTATGTATTTTTCCATCCTGAACCTTCCCATAAATTTATGTCTTCCCACGACTTCAAATTCAAACTTGCTAAAAATAGCAGTTAGCAGAAAGGCTTGATTGAAAGTTGGAAACTCTTATTTGTGAAAAGGGTATCTAGAAATGCAAAACATCTACAAAAGAAAACAACATGAAAAAAAATGGAAATCCTCTTTTTGGGTGATGCAAGATTGCCCTCACACCACTGGATGCACGCATCAAATACAAATTGAAATTTGTAAAGTATTAGTTTTCTTAATAATTATAATCTTTGTCCAAAATTTAAGGTATTATATATTTTGTGTCAATAGAGTGTATATTTGATGTTTTTGTACAAGTAAATCAATTGTTTGATTCATTAAAATGGGAGGATGGTTCTTGTGTTTAGGAATAAGACTTACTAGTTACAAAGCACTTGGCTACCAAATTGTACATTATGTGTTATCTTCCTAACATCAAATTAACAAGTATGCTTTTGAAAAAGTGACTCAACTAGTATAGTTATGTATTTTGGAAAAGTGATTCCATTAGTTTAGTTATAATGGACATCAAAAGTGGCTTTTGCAAAAAAGTGAAGATGTTATAAGTAGTATCAACTCCATAATTCTAGTTACAAAGTGGCTACCAAATTGTACATTATGTGTTATCTTCCTAACATCAAATTAACAAGTATGCTTTTGAAAAAGTGACTCAACTAGTATAGTTATGTATTTTGGAAAAGTGATTCCATTAGTTTAGTTATAATGGACATCAAAAGTAGCTTTTGCAAAAAGGTGAAGATGTTATAAGTAGTATCAACTCCATAATTCTAGGATTCAAATGACAAGCATACTTTGTCAAGGTATTTTAATTGAGTTAGAAGCTACATATTATTTGCAAGGAACATTAGAAAGATGTCGGCAAATGTATACAATAATTTGTCTAGACATATATATATGTAAGAACAAGTATATGGTGTTAAATGGAGAACTACAGAATCCATGTTTGTTTGTCTTCCTACCATAATGGAATAATGAGGGCACATGGCCTATATCGAGAACCCTAAGCAAGAGAAGAATGAAACATGCATGGGATATACCATGGAAATTCAACATTCATTATTATTTTATTTGAATGACAAGGAAAGCCTTATTTCGAGGCAATACTAAAAACACAATAGTAAATGTATACAAGAATTTGTGCATGTACATATATGTATGTAGGGGAAAAATGAATGATGTGAAATGGGAAGCCAGAGAAAAATGTGGCAATTTTAACAATGGTCTACTACTTAAGCATCACTGCACTCGCTATTTGCACAATGCATCATAATCAATATAAAACCCTACAACTTACTATCAATAGGAACCAGAAGTACCAAATGAAAGGAATGAAGAATAAATAATGTTCTATAAAACAAACACCATAGGGCTCTCTCAACAATGCAACTTAATAAATATTCTTTCTCTCACATTTCACAATGCATCAGTGTTAGACCCCTTCAGCCTGGTATCAAAAGCAACAATAAACAAAGAACCAAATAAATGAACAATAAATTAATCAAACAATGACTTATTTCACTTCCAAAAAGATTTTTTACTAAACCAATTGGAATCAAAAAGGAATAATTAAATGTAACTAAGTATATGTGCAAAATGATCAAAGACAATGGCAATGTAAAAATAATTAATGGTATTCATGACTAGTTGAATGAATCTATTTATTGACATGCTAGCATTATATAGTTGGGAGAAGTAAACCTTTTTTTGTGGAGCACTCGTGTTGAAGCAAATCTATATGTAGCATTGAATTGAAAGAATTGCCACATGGAAAATTTGACATGTACACACCAGAGCACTTTTGTCCTATAGGGTATGTAGTCTGAAATGTTATAAAACCCATGGAAAATTCCATAACTTATAATTTAATGATGAATGTCATGAAATTTAAAGACATAGAAAATGCCATGAATTTTATAACATTTCATTGCACACCTTGTAGGGAAAGATCATTGCTTTTGGTTCTTCATATCCACTAGTTTAAATGAAATATGTGCTACACCAATATCCATCCAATGAAGAGCATATCTGATGATTATAATTAGGCAGATTTCCACCTACAAAAGGAAGATGGTTAGTAGCAAAGAATAGTTTCATGTTTTTGAATCATATAGCATATCATTGAGTACACTTAATTGTGTAGGTGGAAATTTATATTCTTGGCAGAATCACATTTCATTGCAAAAAAGGGTAAGCAAAATAGTTAACAATAGTTATAGTTGGTTAACAGAATGTATTTATTGATAATAGGAAATTTTTGTACTTACATGTCATGTTGGTGGTGTTCAACAAGAGTGAGAAGCATTGGATCAACTTGTTGGAGTAGGAAAGAATATGAAATAGAAAATTTACAATACAATAATTCACTTGTATGTCTATTTCTTATGTGCAACATTATAAAGAAAAAGATATAGTCATAGGAGAAAACAAGTTAGCATTGTTTGTCGTAAATAAAAAAGAGATAAAATAGGAGATTTTGAATACATGGGATACTCACAAATAATTGTGTATAAGTAATATATCTACTAAAAATGTTGAAAAGACAGTTGTGGAAACAATGACAAATACAATGAATAGAATAGAGTATTTGTTTTTGATGGGAAAGTGTGTGTGAGAATTTGTGTGTCTATGTATATAAGCAAGAGAAAATATATGATGATAGAATCCAAAAGCACTAAACCCATGTGCATTGTCCTCCCTACTATATTGGTATCATGAAGCCTCATGGTCTCTAGCCAAACCCTTGAGCAAAAAGTCAAGTAAGGTCCATGGAAAATTTCAAGGACTCTTAGCATATATGACAAAAAACAAAAACAAATAAATTCTAAAACAACTATTGGGAGAGCACTTAAGAATCACAAGTAAGTTGACATACACAATTTACAATAGACTAATTTGCTTCAATGCCTATTATATTTGTGCAACATTAGAAAAGGGAAAATATAAATATAGAATAAAGTAGGTTAGGGTTATTTGTCCATGTATGTAAGCAGTAAGAAATAAATTGATGATAAAATTCAAAACTAGTAAACCCATACTCGTTGTCCTTCCTACCATATTGGCATCATGAAGCCTCATGGGCTCTAGCCAAACCCCCGAGAAGGAAAAGTAGGTAAGGTCCATGAGAAATCTCAAGGACTCTTACCATATATCACACAATAAGAAGAGTAAGTAAAAGATGGTTGGGCCAAGTTGTTGCAGCATGAAAGGATGTGGAATAGAGAATTTACAACACAATAATTTTCTTGAATTTCCATTGTATCTGTCCAACATTATAAAGTACATAATTTAGATATAGAGTAAAAGAGGTTAGCAATATTTGTTAAAAAAAGAAAGAGACAAAATGGAACATTTTGAATAAATGGCATGTTGGTAAACAATTTTGTCCAAGAAATCTTCATTGCTATGTGTTTGTATTTTTTCTATGATACCCATTTTGGAGAGTTGAAAGACATAATAATTCTCTATGCATGATTTGATCACAGTTAAATCTTTTCATTGTTGAATTATATGGGAAATGACTTGACCTGCATTCTTTAATGGTAACGTGGAGCATGGCAAGAACACAGTTTTCTAGTGGTGTGGTGCTAGGTCAATAGCAAAGGATTGTAAAAATCACTCACTTTAGTGGAACGGAACAACAAACACCACTCTCATCTACTTCTGGGGATAAAAACTGTGATGGTATGAATAGTTTGTTTGTCTACTCAGAAGCATATGAGAGCGGTGTCTGGTTGCTATTCATAGCCACTTAGATCGATGGGTAATGCTTTTGTGCAACATTAGAAAGGGAAAAAAATATGCATATAATAAAATAGGTTGGCATTGTTTGTTGTAAATAGAAAGAGATAAAATGGGATATTTTATTGGAAAACAACTGTGTATAAGCAATGCACTAAAAATTTTGAACAAAGAGTTCTAGAAACAATGACAAATACAATGAATATAATAGAGTATTTTTTTTATGGGAAAGTGCATGTGAGAATTTGTGTGTCTATGTGTATAAGCAACAACAAATATACAATTATAGAATCAAAAAGCACTAAACCCATGACCATCTTGATATATATGTGCAGTGAGTGGAATGTGCAGAAATATGGGTGTTGTGAAAAAAACTATATAACATTGTACCATTTTTTGTGGGTTAAAAAGTATAAGGAGAAGAGATATCCTAGTAAAGAAAAAGCATAATACGATTTGAAGACAGTTAGAATAAAATTGGTAAGTGGAATATATAGAAGAATGTACAATAAAGGAAAGAATATAATAAAACATAGTCACACAACACAAGTAATATATGTAACAATTGACTAAATGTGCTTGCAGCTATAACTTCAAAAGATAGCAATAGTTGCATTGTCTCTTATCTATTGAGCTTTATATCTTTAGTTGATAGGCTATTTTTTTGAAGTTTCTATTTGCTAAGAAGAGAGCATTTAATTTTGGAGTCTCTGTAAAGCTTGAAACAAATGAGGGGAAAAGGATATCATGAAACATATTGATATAAGATTCAAGCTACATTATTTCATAGTACATATTAAAAACAAATAGAGGAATTATATAACAGGTATTAGAACAACACTTGTTGGATAGTAAATATTACACACAAAGAGGAAAATTGTATTGAGTGCCCTGGTAGATAGATAGAACCATAGGCACATATCTATATGTACTCAATTCCGTAATTGGTATATAAAAAATACCCATATAGGAGCAATAGTAGTTATATCTAGGTTCTTCCATTAAAATACTTAGGATTGGTAATTTTTTTGCCCAATTGTAGATTAAGATAGGAGTGATTGTAACATATTGATAATACTAGAATGGATTTTTTGGCAATGCAACTGAATCAATATATTTTCTAGCATATTTTGTAATATAATTTTCCACAGTGTAACATTGAATATTGCATTTAATTTTTGTTGTGCAGTTACACCACAATACATATATATATATAGATATACATATATGGAAACATATATATACATATACATCTATATGTGAATACATATATATATACATGTACATATATATATATACATATATATGCATGTATATACACACATATATATATATATATATATATATATATACATGTATATATTGTAAAGTTGGGCTCCACTATTTACCATTAGATGATATAGAGAAATAGGAGAATTGTAAAAGAACTAACAGGGAAACACTAGAGAGTGACATACATATGAATCTTAAGTATCATCTTAATATGTCTTACGACTGTTACATAGACTGCTTGGCTTCTACCAATATGTTGCATGATGCTCTTTTTCTATCATCTATTCAAAGTTTCCTATAAAAAACTATTTTTTTTGTTGTTCTTTTTCTTTGCAAGGCAAGAAAATGTACTAGTTAAGTTGCATTGTCGAAAGAGCCATTGTGGTGTTGCTTGCATATGAGGCTATTGTAAGAATAGTAATCCTTGACTCTCTTATATAATAGATCTGATAGTTTTGAAACTATTGTGCTGTGAAGTTTGTAAGTTGTTTTACATGGGTATTTTCTATAAATCTTTTGTTAATCATATTGAATACCAAACAATGCAACTTAAATTTCCAATTAAGCTTGTGGTGCTATATGCACTTTACATAGATCATTGCATCATATAATTGTTGCATAACATAGAGAAAATAGGCACTGCCCTCAGGAACTAGGTTTGAATAATTGATTTGGGAAGTTGGAAGGATACACACATTTACAGTTGATGTTGATACAATTATGTTACAATTTCCCTAGTTCTCTATATGTAAAGATGGGTTGGATGGATAAGTGGAAGCTGAGTGGCAAGTTTTTTTCGGCATGAGGATGGAGCTTAGCAATTATATGGGTTGGGGGTTTTTTTTTAAAGTCTCCATGGATATTTTTGTTAGCACAACCATAAAATGGAATTGCTAGCGATGATGATCAAATTTTACTAAAAACCTGGAGGTTACCTCTTAAACAAAGGATCTACCTAAATCTTCCTCATTGGTCAATAGAGACAAATAAGCATAACCATAAACCAATGGCAAGCAAATTACTAACCCTCCACATATTTTCTAGTGAAATAAAGGATATTTAGTTGCAATTCCTCCATCCACACAAAACAATAATCTCTTTTAAATCTCCATAGTCAGTATAACGACAAAGATACAAACATTTGACAAGAAAAAATAGAAAATAAATTAACCATCTATGCAAATTGCTCAGATCTAGAAGGATGTACACTATACATATGTGTGTGTGTGTGTGCATGTATACATATATATACATGTAAATGTATACTTGATTGTTCGAGGTTAGCAATTACATGGGTTGGGGAGGTTTTTTGTTTGAAGTTTCCGCTGGGGTTTCCATTAGCGTAGCAATAAATTGGTATTGTCAGTTGATGAGCTTAAAATGCACTCATAATTTGGATGTTATGATAAACTTTTAAATGCCTTTACTTTTGTTATTTCATGGTTGTTTAAACTTTGTTGAAACCTTTTATTGGGATATCCTGTAGCAAGATACTTTTATATTCCTACGGCTCATTGTGTTGATTTGATTGCATTTATTACCCTGTTGACTCCCTAAAATGACTAGTATATCGTATACAGTTTTTGAATGATGAAGTAGATTTAAAATGTGTGATTAATGAATATATATCATGTATGTGCCATACGCCTTTTCTTTCGTATCTGTTACCTTTTGTTTCGCAGGTTGTTGAAGAATGATCGAGTCAAGCGCAACCGATCTCGGCCTTGCAGTAAAGTCCATTTCTTGCATGACTTTGAGGGAGCTCCGGCAAAGACTCTTTGACCGAAACCATGGGAAAGATTTTAATGACAGTCAAACTAGAAAGAGTGGAGTGCTAGATTCTCTCTGGATCGGGTTGAACACATAAATTCATTATCAAGTTTGTTCCTTGATTCGGGGATATACTTTACTTCCACATCTTTCTTTGATAGGGTTAGTTAGTTAGTTTCTCTCTTGTTTTTAAATAAAGTTCTCCTCCTGCGCGAGAGAGAGAGAGAGAAGGAGATGATAGTTAGAGTAAGATAGAATCAGAGTAGTAGATATCATGTAAGAGCTAGTATGATAATAAAAAGCAGAATCTATTTGACAAGAGACAGAGTTTGTTGTTAGTTTCCATATCAATAAAATAATGTATATCATTCTGTTTTTATGAATAAAGTTCAATGAAGTTCTGAGTTTAGCATCTGTGTAATTAGTAGATGCTTGCTAAGGGGGCCCACTTAGTAAGTATTTGTAGCTAGTTAGTTAGTTGTTCTTTCTTGTTGAGCTTCAGTTTGCTTTCATCTTTGAAGTTTTTATACAAACTCAGCCTTATATTGCTCATGCAGCATAAGGAATCCATCACTGTGCCTGCTCTTGCAGCATAAGGCCAGTTCATAGTTTGTGTCTCAGTCGTAGTTATTATGGTTTCTGTTTTAATCAAATCATAGTTGAGTTAAAGAACTTTGCATTACCTTCCTGTAGCGTAGATATAATTCTTTTCTAGTATTTATTTCTGCTAAGATTTGACCAAAACTCGTTCCTAGTGCATATATTTTTCTGCACCATTTAAAGTATACGTCCCCTGATTTGACAAGTAAATGAACGTCCACAGAGAGAGATATTAGTCACCTGTTGGAATGTCCAATTCCTAGGAAAGGTTTTACTGTTATTTTCATATCCTTTTGTGGGCGCAACCATTTTTGGCGCCATTGTCGGGGATGGCGTCTAGCTAGGAGTTTGTCAGAATTCATTTTTAGCATTAGTTTAGCTTGTTAGTAAAATTTTCTAGCTCTTTCAAGCCACTATTCACCATATTGCATGCATAGAAGAAGAAGAGACACCCTGGGAAGGTTCCTCCCTGAAAATTTGTTTATTGAACTACCATTTGACCCAGCTGACAATGAACCTAAGGAAAATCCATTCGCTCTATTATTCCAGCAACCAAACATGGCAAATAATCCACCTAATAATCCACCTTCTGCATTTTAGTTTCCCATTGTTCTCTAGAGAGACACTGACAATCTTAAAAACATTCCCTCTTCTTTGCTTCCAAAGTTTTATGGCCTGGTCACAGAAGACCCAAAAACCTTTCTGTTTCAATTTGATGTCCTCTGTCGCAGTTATGACTACAACACAGACACTCACAAACTGAAGTTATTTCCTTCCACCTTGAAAGAAGGAGCTCTTAGATGGTTCATGAGTCTGGGAAGAGGTGTCGTCGATAGTTGGGCGGCCATGCAGACGAAATTCCTTGAAAATTATAAGGAATATTGTAAGAGTGCCATCAAAGGTGATGATATATTCCGAATTCAGTAGAAGGACAATGAAAGTCTGGAAGATTATATTTACAGGTTTTTGTTTTCACTAAAGAGGAACTCAAACCATACTCTCAACGAGGACTCTCATAAACTACTATTTCTAAGGGGAATCAGTGATGCCTCTATAGATGCCCTGGACCTGATGGGAGGAGGTGATATAACCCAGCTGCCTTTGGATGATATAAAGAAAATATGTCTTAACTACTCTCAAGCAATAGTTAAGAAAGGTCAAGGTCATCATGCTACAATGGGGAAGTCTTCTTCTGGTGGATTTTCCCGGATGGAGATAACAAATTTACTATCTGACTTCAAGCAGGACATCATTAATAATATGGCTACGCAACTGGACACTATGCAAGCTCAGAGGAAACATGAGGAGGCTGAAGCAGTTTTGGCTGAGTTCTATCCATACTGCAGACAGAAGAAGCGTGACTGTAGATGCAAGATGGTGGCTAATTTGGAAGCCAGACAACTGCCTACTGACTTTAAGCCAGTAGAAGGAGATGATTATCAAGTATTCTTTGTTGCACTAAGGAGACCATGGGCCCAAAGACAAGGTATGTCTCAAGATCCTTTAACTTTTGGTAATCCCTATTCTGGCTATAATAAACAATGGCAACATGCATATGGACCACCACCACCCTGAAATCCACCTCAACCAAATTGGCCTAATTATCAGAACCAGCAATGGTAATCCCCTCAAGGAGGTTGGCAGCAGCCACAAGGGCAATGGACCCCACCTTCAGGAAATTGGCAACAAAATCCTCAATGGTGAGGCCCTCAGTAATGGAAAAACCAGTCTTCTAGATTCCTGCAGCTTCCACAGCCACAACCACATGCCCTTATGCCGCCTCATGCAGCAACTGCCACAAATCCTGGACCTCCAAAACAAACTCCTATGCATGCCCAGCCGCTGCCAAATCCCAATAATAAGCAACAGCAACAGCCTTAGCAGCCTGCGTATCTTGCTGAAGCCAACCAATATCAAGCTTATGCCTTAAACGTTAATGACATCCATTTGAAATCTGGAACCACTTTACCTTCTCCAAAACTATCTCTGATTACTAAAATACTAGATTCTCCCCTAGAAGAATCTACTGCACCTCTTGTTCCTGCTGAGCATATGCCCATAAGTGATACAGTTTCCAAGGAGTCTACTTTGAAAAATCAAGACAACCCACCTTTTCCTCAAAGGTTGCAAAGTACTGCATCTAAATCCATGGAAGAACCCACTTTTGACATTTTGGATCAGCTCAGGAATGTATAGATTCAAATCCCTTTATTTTAGGCTATTAAATATATTTCTATTTTTGGAAAAGCTATTAAAGAAGCCTGTTTGTAGAAGCCTGGATGAAAGAAAAAAGATCCTCAAACAATTCATATCTTAGGAAAATTGGCTGATATAATGTTGGGAAATGTAGTCATTCCAAAGTATATTAACCTTGGAAGTCCTGTAGTGCAGATACATATAAATGGCCAAGTTGTAAAAAATGTTTTGATTGATTTAGGTGCTGCTATTAATGTCATGACAAAGCATACTATGGAATCCCTGAATATCTTAAACATTAAGTCTACACCCACAGTTCTACAGCTTGCAGACAGCTCCACAGTTAAACTTGATGGGATAGTGGAAGATGTAATTGTCACTCTTGAATCTTGGGAGTATCCTGCTGATTTCACAATATTATTAGTTAAGGCAACTTTAGGAGGGTATCCATATATTATTGGTAGACCATAGTTAGCAATTGCTGATGCTTTTATAGGATGTCGTTCTGGAGATATGACCATTTCTGATGGACAATCCACAAAGAAATTGGCTCTGTATCCGTCTGCTAGACCTCAACCAGATTTTCCCCAACCTGTTTGGCTAGATGTGGGGGAGGAAATTGAAGAAGCCAATTCTTTGGCTCAATTAATGATGATTCAAAATGATCAATTCTCACAACTTCAAAGTGAGGATGCTCTGTTGTTTCAAATTCGATAATACAACTCTGATACGGGTAGTTCATCTGATCCAAATGGTACTCATTTACAATGTTTCCTGCAGCAACCAGATTTTGAAAGTTCACTACCTAAACATCCAGCGATTTTTCATAATTTACTTCCACAAGAGATACAAACATCACCTGTAGATTCTATAAGTAATCTCATTAAGCAGATAGAATTGTCTTCAGATCATTGTTTGAATATCAATAGCAAGCTGTCACAATCTCAAGAGACTATCTTATTAAAAATGCTACAAGAACAACATAAAGCTTTTGCATGGGAATATGGGGACATGCAAGGAATGGATCCTCAAGTTTGTACTCATAGGATATATATCAAAGAAGATTGTTCACCAATTAGACAACCTCAAAGAAGAGTAAATCCAGCACTTAAATAGATAGTTAAAAGTGAACTTTAAAAGTTGCTTGATGCTAGTTTTATTTATCCAATTTCTGATAGTCAATGGGTTTCTCCATTAGTCATTTTCCCCAAGAAAGGTGGAAAATGGAGAGTATGTGTAGATTACAGAGAATTGAATAGTGCCACTAAAAAAGATCACTTTCCACTACCTTTTGTAGACCAAGTACTAGACTCACTGTCTGGCAAAAGATATTTTTCTTTTTTGGATGGTTACAGTGGGTACAATTAGATAAAAATTGCCCCTGAAGATCAAGATAAGACCAATTTTACCTGTCCATGGGGAACATTTTCTTATTCGGTCTTGCCTTTTGGTCTATGCAATGCGCCATCAACATTTCAGAGAGCAGTAATTAGTATCTTTGCTGATATATCTCATGAATGTATGGAGATTTATATGGATGATTTCACTACCTATGGAGTCACATTTGAAGAAGCACTGGTCAATTTAGAAAAGGTATTGAAAAGGTGTAGAGAGAAAAATTTGTCTCTAAACAGTGAGAAGTGTTTTCTAATGATGGAAGAAGGTATTGTTCTAGGTCATCATATTTCAAAGAATGGAATTCAGGTCGACCCTGCTAAAATTGAAGTAATTCAAAATTTACAAACTCCTACAAAATAGAAAGATGTCAAAAGTTTCCTTGGCTATGCAGGGTATTATAGAAGGTTTATAAAATATTTTAGTAAAATTGTCAGCCCACTTTATGCCCTGTTAACAAAGGATTCTCAATTCGAGTGGACAGAAGCCTGTGAAAAATCTTTCCTGCAACTAAAGGACTTGCTTACTAAAGCCCCTGTTCTTCAAGGTCCAAAATGGAATTTGTTTTTTCACATACATGTTGATGCATCTGATTTTTGCATAGGAGCAGTTATGAGTCAAAAATAAAATTCAATTGAACATGCTATTTACTTTATTAGCAAGAACCTTCAAGGTCCTGAGCTCAACTATACTGTCACAGAAAAGGAGTTGCTTGCAGTAGTGTATGCTTTGAATAAATTTAGGCATTATGTCATAGGTTATCAGATATTTGTTTATACTGACCATGCAGCAATCAAGTATCTGATGAAAAAACCTCCCATCTCTGGTAGGTTGGCATGATGGCTCCTATTGTTACAAGAGTTTGACATTACAATAATTGACAAACCAGGGTGAGCGAATGTTGTAGCTGACTTTTTATCAAGACTTCAATTAGATGCACCTGTTGAACATGAGATCATTGATGACAGGTTCCCAGATGAAAACTTATTTTCCATTATTGCACATACTCTATGGTATGCAGACATTGCCAATTATCTAGCAGCAAATAGAATACCAGCTCACTTTTCCCCAAAAGAAAAGAAGTTGTTAATAGAGAAAAGTTTTAACTTTTTCTGGATTGCAAATTGTTTGTTTTATACTAGACCTGATCAAGTAATGTGAAGGTGTGTAAGAGAAGATGAAACTTATGACATATTGCATGCTTGCCATGATGAACCATGTGGAGGACATTTTGCAGCAAAAAGAATATCAATGAAGGTTCTTACAACAGGGTACTACTGGCCAACATTACATAAGGATGATGTGGCCTATACAAGAAAATGTGACAGATGCCAGCATATAGGAAGACCAACTAAGTCTGATGAAATGCCACTATATCCGTAGGTAATAGCCACCCCTTTTGATAAATGGGGGATGGATTTTGTGGGGCCAATTGATCCACCATCAAATGGCAAGTCATACATTCTAGTTTGCACCGACTATGTAACAAAATGGGTCGAAGTAAAAGCTATGACTCATGCCCAAGATAACAAAGTTGCTGAGTTTCTGTATGAACAAATTTTCACAAGATTTGGAGTTCCCTGAGAGCTTGTAATTGATCAAGGAGCTCAGTTTACATCAAATTTGATCACTGCACTAATGAATGACTATAAAATCAAACATAGGAAGTCCAGCCCCTATCATCCTCAAGCCAATGGTCAGGCAGAGGTAACAAACAAGGAAATCGAGGTGATCCTCACAAAGACAGTGTAGATCCATAGAAAACATTAGAGCAATAGACTTCCTGAAGTAGTTTGGGCCTACAGAACTACATGGAAAACAACAACTGGGTTTACACCTTTTGAGCTGCTTTATGGGAAAACAGCCATGTTACCCATAAAATTTGAGCACAAAACTTTGAGGACAACTCTTGAACTCAATATAGACATATCTTAAATACAGAAGGACCGTCTCCTGCAGCTAAATGCTTTGGACGAAATGAGAAAAACCGCCCTGCAACATATGGAAGCAATCCAACAGCATAGGAAGAAATGGCATGATCAGTACATCAAAACCAGGAAATTTTTTGCTGGAGATTAGGCTCTGTTATATGATTCTAGGTATCAAGAAAACTAGGGTAAGCTCACAACACACTGGCTTGGCCCCTATGAAGTTGAAAATGTGTTTGACAACGGAGTTGTACAGCTAGTCACAATTGATCCAGTCCACTTCAAACTGCTAGTGAATGGACACTGACTCCGGTTGTACCACAAACCAGTCTCTAAGGAAGAATTCATGCAGTAGTTCATTTAGGTTCCTCCAGCTACTCTTCCTACATCCGAAGGCTTTAGCCTTTCTC
Source organism: Sequoia sempervirens (assembly GCA_007258455.2). NCBI lineage: Eukaryota > Viridiplantae > Streptophyta > Pinopsida > Cupressales > Cupressaceae > Sequoia > Sequoia sempervirens. The sequence goes on along the minus strand of VDFB02000003.1, from coordinate 533,493,695 downwards.
CTGCAGCGTTACCGTAATTTTCAAAAAAAATATGCCCATGATAAAGGTTTTCTTTTTAAAAAAGAAACCCCTTTTTCTCCATTTTCATTTATTGCCCCCATCTCACTTCTTTATCTTTCATCCATCCATCCCATCCATCCATTCCATTCGTTCATCTCATCCACCCACATCACCCATCCACTTCATCCGTCTGCATCAACCTTAATTAAGATATCTTTCCCACTTGTCAATTCATGCAGACGCCGTCATCCTTCTTCACACGTACGTGCAATTATCAAAGGTACCATATATTTTCTTATCATATATTTGATTTATTTCATTCTATTCATTTACTACTATGCATGTACCGGTCATTATTACCCGAATCTCTACCTATTCTTTAGTACATGTGAGGACACATGTCATACTTTAAGTAGGGGGTGGGGTAATCCATCTTTCAAACCTGTCTTTTTGCCGCTGCTATAACTGCACAAATAACCTTTTTTTTAATACTTTTCTGGTACTTTCCAAATATGATCGCATGTCCTTCTTTATTGCATGTTTTTCTTGTAAACTACGATTAAGACTGCTTGTTCAAAAAGTTCATTTTTGGAAAAAGAAAGAAATGTGACGGCATGACAGAAAAAAACTAGAGCAAAAAGGGAAACAGAGAATTTGAATCTTCAGCAAGGAATTGAGCTCAGCTAAGGGAAAACTGCAAATATGGGTGATCAGTTGGTGTGACATGAGCCTGCAGCTCATGAATTGTTATTGCAAAATCCGCAAACAGTCCACGCATTCAGCCTCTATGGATGGTTAAATTATTTCTTGAGCTTAAATAATTTTGATGAGGCTGCTGGAGAATTTTTGAGAACCCTTTCTGAAGGGGAAGCCACCATATGGGGTCTAACGGTTGTTGCAACTAAAGATAGAATTGTTGAAGTAACTGGGCTTCCAGCCATTGGAGAAAACTTTTCTTTAGACGTTGCAGCTGCAAGGGATGAGTTTTCAATGCCCACTGATGGACCTCTGGAAGTCTCTAAGCAAGGATGCAAGCACGTATCATTGCCTCCTCCTTATTTAGAGTATGCCACTTACATAATCAGGTATTTGACATGTGAAGGTCATTTCTCCTACCTGCATTCTCATCATTTTAAATTATTGAGCCATATGAGGCATGGGTTAGTTGTAAATGGGTGATCCCATAATAGTGGTTTACAATTTTTGGCCAAACTGGACACTGAAATTATTATTTTTAACTAAATCTTCACATTCGGGCACCTATAGCGGCTAAATTGTGAGGAATTTGAAGATGGTGAAAACTAGAGTCTCATCAAATTTTGTCTGTAGATTCTAAAAATATTTTTTTCAAATTTTTTGGAATCAAATTGCACTTCTTTTTCATCTCCCACGAAAATAGATTTTTTTCAGAAAACAACATTTTTAAAAAGTGACGCACACCGTATAACGCATAAATTTTTTTCCATGAAGGATAAAATTCTAATTCTTTCAAATTTAGATTTGCTGGCATATCTAGTGCTTCCACTTGTTTAGATATAGTTTTATTGAATATTTTTTCCTTAATCAAGTTTCAAAGTCAAACAAATTACAATTCGGACCTAGCGGTATTATAGCAGTAACCTTTTTTGTATATGTCAAAATTTTATTTTTTATTTTTGTTGGATCAAGGACTTCAATATCTAGTGCACTTTCATTATTTTTCAATTTTTTTTTGATAATATTCTATTTTCCCGCGTGAAGAACAAAGAAATTCATTTTCAATGAAAAACCTATGTTTAATAAAACTTAAAAACAAATACATAACAAAGGCCAAAACATATTAAAATTATATTCATTGGATGGCCTGCGAGGAATACCATAATCATTTGAAATAAATTTTAAATGAATTCATTTGATCCCCAAAATATAAATCAAAGTGATTTTTTATCAAGCATTTTGATAGGTGTAAAAGGGAGATGCATTTATAGGTATGGTTTAAAACTAGCAGGAGTTCTATCCAAGGGGGTTTGATCTAAGGTGATTTGATCAAACCTTTTAGATTGGAATCCTTAAAATGGAACTTTTTAAGGCTTAAATCATTATATTTTCTAAAAATATGTGATTTCAGCTAAAATTCATTCCTCTCAGGAATTGTAAACCACTATTATGATAGCACCCAAATGTTAAAATTTCTTGTTAAAATTTTAGAACAAAGTGCCCATGGAACTCAACAGGGGAAAGATAATTATGTCGCTCATCATGGCCTTATTAAATTACTGATTGAGCACTCTTTGAGAGACATCTCACCTCTCTCCTGGCAACAATTTTTTGCCCAAAAGAGTTTGCAAATTCCACAACCCCCTAGGGTACTTACCCCACGACCTTAGAGGAAGAAGAAAGAAATTGCATCTACTAGTAGAATAGGGCAAGGGTCATCTACTCCTGTAGCACCTAGTCCTGCAGCCGTCGCACTTGAATCCTCTGCTAGGGTACAAACTAGGTCTGCCACTAGGAGAGAGAAAGGAAAAAAAAAGGCAGAAGGGTCCCCAAAATCTGACCCTTATTCTCAAAAAAGGCAATGCTCCTCTCCTGCAGCACCTTCCCTTGCAGCTATTTCTCCTACAGCAACAGTTGTTGATATTACTAGTTCACCGTCATCCTTTGGTAGGGTAGAGTCCTCTGAACAAACAAGAAAGAGGAAAGTTACCGAAACACCTCCTACATCCGTACCTGTGCCAACAAGGAAACAATCTAAGACCTCCCCTGCTTCACCGCAACCAGAGGTGATTGTAATTTCAGAGGGGTCTATTGAGTCTGAATTTAATGTTTCTCAGAATATGTCTGAGAATGCTGCTTAGAGTTCGTTTGTTCCTGAAGAGGGACAAGTTGAGGAAAAAGAAATAGGGCATAATGAGCAAGGGTTACCAAATCTTGATGATTTGGCTGCTGCTACTATGCAATTTTTGGATGAAGCACAAACTTCTCCACTGCAGCAACATGAAGAATTTATCTTACAGCAAGAGAAAGAACAGACTGAACAATTAAATGTGCCTAGTGAAGTTGTATTTCATCCTGCAATTTGTAAAGCCATTGTTGTGTATAAGAGGACATTTTTAATTGAGTTTTTGGAATATGTTAAAGCTAATTGGGAAACAGTTACATTGCAAACCCTGAATTTCCAACACATAGCCTAGACTGACATGCAACAAAGTCTATGAGAAGTAGAAAAGAGGAAATTGAAAAAGAAAATTGAAAGTCAAAAGCAGGAAATTGCTGAGTTGAAAGCAAAAATGGAAGAAATATTAAAGGTAACTGGTCAGATTATGGAATGCAGACCGCCACCCAGAGTTTATGCTCTGTGCCTTAAAGAACATTTTTTATGGTGTCAATTGATGAGAATTTCCAGAAACCAAGATCCTATAATTCATACTACCAAAGAATTTTATGAAGCATACCAGGCAGCCCCTAACTGGTTAAAGAATTCTCTGTGTGAATTCTATTTGCATGGCTTTTTAATACCATTTGAAATAGAATGAAATCCTCTTCTATATATTGGTGATATTCATTTGAGAGCATTTATGTCATGGGCAGCAAATGAGGCGAATTATGGCAGGCAGTGGGAAACATATGAGGAAGTTGAGAAAACAGAGCCTGTTCCATTACGCTCTCAAATTTCAAACCCCTATGCAATGTTGAAAGATTGGTTTGCTCTGACATATGGTATTAATAATGTTTTAGGCAGAGAGAAAATATTTGATATCAGAAAACAAGTATATGATGAATTTCAGGCACAACAATATTCATTTTGGATACTGGCATACACCAAAAGTGAGAAAAGATGGGAGAGATTAACTGTTGGGTTAAGGAAGTCAGAACCACATGGTCCCCTAAATTTCACAGCAACTCTCAAACAAACCAGCAGATATATTCAATTGGGACTTCAAACAAGATTTGAACTGTGGTTGGCACTGACATTCAGACCCCCTGTGCTAATGTGGCCTCTTTATCCTCACCAGGTTACAAATCTTAACAATGAATTAGAAGACCGAAGGTATGAAAGATGCCAGGATTTCAGAGGACCACTAACTTCAGAGAAACCACCAGGAAAGTTAATGCTAGAGGACCAGCATTGGGCCAAGTAGGGGGCAGTGATGAGCTTAAAATGTGCTCATAATTTGGATGTTATGATAAACTTTTAAATGCCTTTACTTTTGTTATTTCATGGTTGTTTAAACTTTGTTGAAACCTTTTATTGGGATATCCTGTAGCAAGATACTTTTATATTTCTACGGCTCATTGTGTTGACTTGATTGCATTTATTGCCCTGTTGACTCCCTAAAATGACTAGTATATCGTATACAGTTTTTGAATGATGAAGTAGATTTAAAATGTGTGATTAATGAATAGATATTGTGTATGTGCCATACGCCTTTTCTTTCGTATCTGTTACCTTTTATTTCGTAGGTTGTTGAAGAATGATCGAGTCAAGCACAGTCGATCTCGGCCTTGCAGTAAAGTCCATTTCCTGCACGACTTTGAGGGAGCTCCGGCAAAGACTCTTTGACCGAAACCATGGGAAAGATTTTAATGACAGTCAAACTACAAAGAGTGGAGCGCTAGATTCTCTCTGGATCGGGTTGAACGCATAAATTCATTATCAAGTTTGTTCCTTGATTCAGGGATATACTTTACTTCCACGTCTTTCTTTGATAGGGTTAGTTAGTTAGTTGCTCTCCTGTTTTTAAAAAGTTCTCCTGCGCGAGAGAGAGAGAGAGAGAGAAGAGATGATAGTTAGAGTAAGATAGAATCAGAGTAGTAGATATCATGTAAGAGCCAGTATGATAATAAAAAGCAGAATCTATTTGACAAGAGACAGAGTTTGTTGTTAGTTTCCATATCAACAAAACAATGTATATCATTCTATTTTTATGAATAAAGTTCAATGAAGTTCTGAGTTTAGCATCTGCGTAATCAGTAGATGCTTGCTAAGGGGGCCCACTTAGTAAGTATCTGTAGCTAGTTAGTTAGTTGTTCTTTCCTGTTGAGCTTTAGTTTTCTTTCATCTTTGAAGTTTTTATACAAACTCAACCTTATATTGCTCCTGCAGCATAAGGAATCCATCACTGTGCCTGTTCCTGCAGCATAAGGCCAGTTCATAGTTTGTGTTTCAGTCATAGTTATTATGGTTTCTATTTTAATCAAATCATAGTTGAGTTAAAGAACTTTGCATTACCTTCCTATAGCGTAGATAGAATTCTTTTCCAGTATTTATTTCTGCTAATATTTGACCAAACTCGTTCCTAGTGCATATATTTTTCCGCGCCATTTAAAGTATACATCCCCTGGTTTGACAAGTAAATGAACATCCACAGAGAGAGATATTAGTCACCTGTTGGAATGTCCAATTCCCAGGAAAGGTTTTACTGTGATTTTCATATCATTTTGTGGGCGCGTCCATCAGTGACGGGGATCTACCAGGGGTCGATGAGGCCACCATTTTTTTAATGTGGTGACATGGGTGTTGGTAATTACGTGGGGTCGGGGTGGTTTAGAATGGTGCACTAGATATGGGGAATGTGAATGGTAAGCATTTGTTCACGCAAGACCTAATGTTTCCTATCATTGCACAATGGTGGTGGATGAAGTAAATGCAATATTGAATGTTGTTGTGTGGGATAGTATACTTTATATTCAATGTTGTAATATGGGAAAGAATAATTTTATGAAGTTATCCTATTGAAAGGGGCATTGTAGGGCTATTTTGGTAGGAGAGTATTGTTAAAATCATCCCATATGGATCCATTTTGTAGCAGATTGGAGGGCTTCAAAAGTGTGGTGGTGTAGAATGTGTAAGTGATTTCACATGGGTATTTTGTAAGATCAGTTTTGCATAGGTGGCTCATGTTGTGCTTCTATATGGATGAAGAAATCACAATTAAATCTTCTTTCTTTCACCTAAAAAATATATGTGCTCAAGAAGGTGAGAAGGAAACCATGAGAACATGGAAAAATGTACTATGGAGAATAGTCTTTGGGGCATGCTTTTTCATTGTACCTACTACAAAAATTATGGAATATCTCTTTTGTGAATTCTCTATTTGAGTACTAAATATACTCCTAGGCAATGTAGCTTGAATTTCTAATTAAAGCAATATGGGTTTTGTGGCAAAGAATGTAGCTACAAATTTTCCAATGGGGAGGGCATTGTTTCTTTCCTTTGTAATGATTTGGAAGCTTGTAGGTATGTGGGTTGGTGGTGGTGGAGAATGGTGTCATTACAACAAGGAAGGTGAATGGCAAGTGTTTCTTTGCACAAGCACAAATGCATCTCCCCATCAGCATAGAGGGTTGGAGGGGGAAGTAAATGTTATATTGAATGTTTCCATGTGGAAAGCATACTTTGATTAATCCTTACTATCAAAAGAGTCATTGTGGTGTGGGTGAATTGGATTTGCTAATGCTGGGAATGCCACAATTGGTGAGAACTTGTGCAAGTTTTTTTTTTTTTTGAGGCGACATGGACCTTGGTAATTACATGGGTTGGAAATGGTGCACCTGGTTGACTCAATACAGGGCAACTGAATTCTTGGGTATAATATTTAGTAACAAATAAGTGTTATTGTGATACTTTTCATACAATTCCTCTATTAGAGCTGATTATATATATGTGTAAGACATGGAAACTGCATAGTTCTTGAGAATAGTGAACATGCTAGAAAATTTCTATCTTCCAATACATATCTTCATTTTCTTAAAGCTCTTATGGCTCCAATAACTTTTTTAGGAAAAGAGAATTCCCCATAAAGAACTATAGAAAATAGAATTACGAAGATGAAATACAAAAAAAATTGTTTAAAGGAAGAGAAGAAAGAAATAACAAAGGTCTTTTTTGAAAGCATACAATGTATAGGAATAACTATATAGACATACCTGATTTTGGTATGTTTTGGAATATATGTAACCATGCAAAAAGAATAGGGGAAATCATATAGTTTTTCTTTGCACTGAAGGATCTCTAACCTTTCAATAAGGGAATTGTTAAACCCATAAGCTAGTAAATAATAAATTTAGAAAACAAAATTATGACAATATATATATGTGGTTAGGTGTGTATGAAATGGCCAAAAAGATAGAGGAAAAACAACTTACAACAACAATACATATACACCATAGTGAAGATTGTAGAACACAACACTTGTTGAACATCCAATCGGTGAAGTAGTGGAAGTGCATGGGAGGTTTTGACCATTCTACACCCATCGAGCAATGCAACCAAAGGAAAAAATGGAATATATAGAAGACTATATATGTGTGAAAGGAATACAAATAGAGAATTCTATACATCAGCATTATACATATAGATATATACACATATATATACATCTACATATACATATATATATATACATACATATACATATACATATACATACACATACACATACACATACATATACATATACATACATGTGTGTATATATATAAATATACATATACATATAAATATTCATATACATATACATATGACTACAAACATACTTCTTTCCCTTTGTTTATCTCTTTTCTTCTTGACAACTTTTACTGACAGCCTAGACCTTACCTCTTAAACAAACGATCTCCCTAAATGTTCATCATTGGTGAATAAGATTTTCAAAGAATTCATAAATTTACAATTTTGAATGTAGTTGTTATATAGTAAATTTCTTTTTAATAGGTTTTTAACACTTTCCTTTCTCAAATAGTAAATGTCTATATAATAGCTTGAATATTGAGTTGGGAAGCGAACCATTATATAGATTGGTCTAGGCACAACATAGATTTATCTTTGTCCTACTTTTGATATTCTTTAGACCTGGAAGCACACACACACACACACAATTTTAGTATAATGAAAAAACTTATACGATTCATGAAGATTTTAAATATGACATAAAGAAGTTTAATCTCAATGATTAGCCATATACAAAATATTTAATATATATTAAAATATATTGTGAAGTATTGCTCATATAGAAAATATTTGAAATATATGTGGGAATAAATAGTTTAGTTGTATTTCAAATTCTAATCTGTGTAAGCATATCATATAAGCATCCAACTAATTTGAAATATTCAAAAGTAAGAATGACAACAAAATCAATGCACCATGGTATAATAAAAAAGATGGTATAGGTAAATAAACATACAAATATGTAGATGAAAACATAGGTATGAATTGTGTCCATATTTCTTAAAAAAAAGTCTTAGCATGTTGGAGTTAGCTTTTAAAAGTCAGAGTTATGAGAAATGATTAGAAGTGCAAAAGAGCAATCAAAGCATAGGATTGCTAGTGGAGCATTTTTCTATAGTAGGAGTAGATATCTTCATTTTGTCTACAAGAAATAGTTTACACTCTAATTCAAAATGAACTTTTGTTGCTTTGGTGTTCGTTCTTTTCAAGCATTCCTCTAAATTATACATTTTTATTCTAATAAAAGTAGTGAAGATATATGCTTTACAAACAAGGCCTCTAATAATAGCAACATGATTTGTTGTAGAGTTAGAGCTGTCCTGCAATGCATAGGGGTCTTTTGCTAGCATCTGTAACATGTACCAAAGGTTGTCTGAATGGTCTTGTAGCTTTAACTATAGAAAATATTGATAGTTGCATTCCTCAATTTCTATCTAGTAATGATCACAAAACCAAACATCAACATAGGGGCATGTGCATTTACTTTTGCATTCTTTACCATTAACCAACAAGGGGTAAGTAGTGTAACAAAAAGACTCAGTTTTTATAATTTGAATCGTTGCTTTGAAAATGGCTTCAACAATTTCTAGAAAATGAAGGAAATTGTTTAAGATAAATGCAATAGAAACTCTATCACTTGAAGGATGCAACCTCTGAGGTGCACAAGAAGTTGAAGCTAGTTGTTCTACTTTAATTAGACCCTTGGATCTAAGAGTGTTTTCCTCAGGAATAGAATGGTTAATTTCAAGGATTGTTCATGTTGATGTGTTGATAACTTTACCATTAATGTAGCCTGCATGGCCACTACGGACAACAAAAATCACTATTTCACTAGAAAGATACATCTAGTTCAAGGTATCACCTTTTTCTTGCAAGCTTGTGCCCCACAAATTAACATCAATGAGAGAAGTGGAGACATCATATAGTTTAATGGTTCGTTAGATTGTTTCAGATTCATTTCTCCTATGAATAGTTGAAATGTACCCAACATGCACTACAATGCCAATAATATCAACAAAGTTGTTATCACTATAGTTGCTTATTTCACTAACCAGCACAAAAGAATTTTTATTTGGGACAGGAATCTCATCTTTAGATTGTTTTATTGTTGATTTTTCATCCAAAACAATCTCAAGATTACTGTTTAATTTATTGAATCTTTTATTGGCTTCCTTAACTAATCCCCTCAATATTAAATAAGTAAACCCCACCTCAACTTAACCATAATGTAATTCAACAATATCATCAAAATAAGTAATACATATTTTTCTCCCCTCCACATCTATAATTTCAAAACTAAATAGTTTCCCTTCACCTCTTTGCTTCTAAAAATGATGCATCTCCCTAATATGTGTTGCACGCCCTTTCATTGTCCAAACATTTTGATAAATGCTCAAAGCTTTAATAGGGCTAATCTTTGGAGGGTTGTTTTGTTTTTTAGGGGACACTTGTAGACCAAATCTAGGGGCCCGTTTAGAAGGGGAAGGTGAGTCAGGTGCCAACATTTTCTCTTCTTGTTGATTGAACAAATACCTAGGGGTCCCAATAATTTGACAATTAGGCATAATTACAATTAATTTGGATAAGATTAAGGCCTTGGAAAAGAAGAAAAACAATGTATTTGACAAATTATGAGGTAGAAATGGAAAAGAGAGAATTATTTAGCATAGACAACAAATAATGCAACCCACCTTGAATCATGGATATTCCTACAAATGTAATCTTTTAAACATACAAGGGGCCCTATTTTCAAGGAACCTACAAACAAAATATCATTGCATTTGGAAGACAAAGTTACTATTTGCAAATGGTGTCCATCAGACAAGACAACCTTGTATCACTCAATCTAGCCTTCATGACCACCAAATTTTTTGAAGGACAAAATTTGAAGGACCAGAGAGGGAACAACATAATGAACATTGATAGAAAAAATTGAAAATGTAGTCAAAGTCAGATCTTTCTTTGCAACCTACAAACACAAGTGCAATCAAGCAAAATGAAGATCATCACACCAAATCGATAAAACAAGCAAGGAAAATGGAGGCTACAAAGAGATACATTATTATGTTCTAAAAAAGATCAATGCATGTTTATTTTCATCTCTATATGCTCTAAAAGATCAGTGCATCTCTACTTTCATATCTATATCCTCTACTATGACCAGCTATATAAGTATACACCTAAATGCCAATCAAGCAACAACAACAAAAAAGGCAGGAAATAATAAGAGCAAGCTTGCCGCAGGTACAACAAAAGAGGAAGACAAACTTACAGAATTGGGATCTATAGCTTGGTGGATTGCATCCTCAGATCTAGACTATAGAGCATCAGGTGTACAATTTGACACCAAATCAATTTTTGGGGGCTCTGGAGACCCATCCACGAACCCTAACTCTACAGAGGTAGTTGTAGAATCCTTTAAAGGAAAGGAATCTTCCAACCATAGTTCACTCATTGAGATCTCTATACCATAGTAAAAAATCAAAGATTAATGTATTCCAAAATTCAATACCAATTCATGCAGAACTTAGAATGCATACAATATTCTTCCTATATTTGTATAAATTCCTATATGCAAGAATTTGTATACATTACTACTTGCTCATTCATCTTTCTTAATAGAAACAATGGAATATAGAACAAAAAGAATAGAAATCCTTAAATACATATATGGGTTCAATTTTTCCTCTATTTAGACATTTTGGAAAACACAATTAAGAAAATATATATATCCATATGCACACATGTATGTATTTATCTATATATACAACAATATATCTGAATGATAATATTTTCTATCCAAACAAATTAAGCACATTAAAGATTACAAAATTTTAAAGTCCTTGTTACAAGAACAATAAAATACTCTACCATAGGAAGCTTCAAATGGATGAGTGGAAAACAATATCATCAAAGTTATTGATAGCCAAATAGATGAGAGCTGAAGAATACCATGAAACATGCTAATAGAACACAACCATTCTATGTAACAGTTGTGTTGTAAATTTTGGTTCCATAATTTTTTTGTGCAATACTTATTCACCAATGAGCAACATTTATGAATATCTTTTTTTGAAGAGACAAGCCCCACATTCTCATTATCAACTTTAAGAAACTCTTCTATATTTGAAGAATTTTATAATAGTCTACTATCAAACCAACACCACAATGGATATTTCAACAAACCAACCCAACCAATTTATTTTCCCACACATTTTAAAGTATACGTTCCCATGGACATATATATATGTGCATTCATACATATACATGTATATATACATATATACATATTATAGAGAAAAACATAAATTCTAACAAGACTATTATGGAAACAGTGAAGAACCACACAAATTAAAATAGGAGGGATTGTATATATATGGATATGTAGAGGGTTTCTTATCTATTTGAATTTTCCAATGCGATTTACATCAGTGAAACCATCAAGAGGATTGATTCTACAATAGTTGTTCCACAATTTCCATGTTGCTCTATAATATTTCATTCCACCCTATGCACGTCATATTTTTTGCATGATGTGCAAGGAAGCACATTAATTAAGTTGCATTGTTGAAAGAGCCATTGTGGCTACAATTTTCTATTAAACCAACAGGGACCACACATCTGAGGCAATGCTCTACTTTTACACCAACACAACAATGCCACTTTTAACAATGCAACCTACTCAATATATTATCCTCACAAAAAAAATTGAAAATGGACAAAAAAAGATGTAACCCACCATAACGAAGGCTTTCTTATGGTAGGACCTGAAGCAAATGAGAGAGAAAGAACACACACACATATATCACTACAATGGTTTTTTGAACAATGCAACTTAATCAAAATATACTTTTCCACACTACTACATTCAATATTGCATCTACTTCATCGACCCCCATCACACTACAATAACATAATGCATTAACCTCCACATCAACAAATACTTACCATTTACCTTTCGTGTATCAAGGTGACCACTTCCACAACCACCAAACCATGTAATATATGTATATGTGTATATATATACACACACACACACATATATATTGGTATGTGCAAGATCATCATGGAAAAAATAGGCCCTTAAGTGGCAAAAAATTAGAAAAATTAGGGTTAGGAAACTTAACATTAAAATTTGAATATGTTATCTATATTATTTCAAAAATATGTAAGAATAAAATATGTAGCAAACTGAATGTATTTTCTAAACTACTAGGTTTCCCTAAAAAACAAAAAAAATCTATTTCGTGAAAATATGAAATTTCAATGAAGTGGTACTTAAATTTTAGGGAAAAAATAAGAGGTAGGTGTCTGTCTAACCACCCTAACCATAATAAAATGATAATATTTTTTTATAATATTTTAGATATAAGTAGAGGACTCATGCCCCGATGTGACACATATTTTTCTGTAACTTTTTTCCATGTAAATAATTAATTATGATTTTTTATTACAACTTTTAAAAAAATATAAAAAACTCATATGTCTGACCACCTTAGCTTGGTCAAAACTTCATGAAATTCATTTTTTCTTTTTTTAATCCTATAGTATTTGAAGCATAGAATGTGACACATGTTTTGGATTCAAAAAATGTGATACTATTTGAATGCTATAGATGTTTTCTAATTAGCCTATCAATCAGGACTTTAGTCGTAATTTGAATAGAAAATGAATAATAATTACTTATTAAATTCAAAGTAAAGTATAATTTATATCATTGGAAAGTTGAGAATCTCCTTTAAACACATTTTTTGTTTCATCAATTTTAGGTAAAAAAAATAGTCGTCAACCACATATGCATCATATTGCCACTTTTTGGCCCATCATGATCCTGCACATACCCATATATATGTACATACATACATACATACATATATATATACACATATACATATATACATATGTAGGCACATATCTACACTTTGTGCATCTTTGGTTCGATACAAATTTTGTACAATTAGCCCCTTCAAATCCCTCTAATTTATTTCACTTCAAATCCTTACAAAGAGGACACTGTAGTTTGTGAATCACCATGCAATTTATTCTTCCCTTTGCCTATATACATTTGCAGATTCATTGACTTACCATGCTTTTCATTTTACTTTCATGCCCACCTTCTTTGTAGTCTTCTAACAAATAGAAGAATTGTATAACTATAACAATTGAATTATATTCCATTGAGTATTATAGAGTAAATGGGGAAATTGTAAGAGAACTATTAGTAAAAAATACATACATATATTTATCCATACATACATATATATAGACATGGAAGTACACATGCACTGATCTTTTGAAAAACTTGAAAATATAGTTTCCTTAATCATTCTATCCATGTGTTGTGATGATGTGCATTTTCCTTGATTACACTTGTTTAACAAAAAAATAAATATAGATATGCTTCCAATGCTAATAAATATAAAGGCAGGAGAGATATTAAATTATATCATACCTAGAAAAATCTATATAATAGTTCTCTTGCCAGTCCATAATCCAAGAAACATTATTCGGCACTCAATATTATAGGGAAATACCAAAAGGATAAAATATCTATGAGAATACATTTACTATATAACACCGGGAAAACTAATTTCATCTATATACAACTATGTATGTATATGTATGTATATGTTTACTTGTATATATGTATGCATATGTCCACATACTTGTATGTATATGTTTACATCTATACATGTACATGTATATACATATATATGTATGCATGCATATATGTGTCCATATGTTTACATGTATATATATGTGCATGTTTCACATGGGTATTTTTGCACAAATGATTAATTTATTGTTCATGTCTTTGGTCCTCTATTTATTGTTGCTTTTGATATGAGGGTGAAGGGGTTTAACACTCATGTACTTTGAAATGTGCCAGAAAGTATATTGATTAAGTTGCATTGTCGAGAGAGCCATTGTGGTGTTGGTTTGATAGCACATTATTTATTGTTTATGCCTTTCATTCAATGTTTATTGTTCCTATTGATAGCAGGTTTGAGGGTTTTATATTGATTAAGATGCATTGTGAAAATAACAAGTGTGGTGTTTCTTTAGTAGTAGACCATTGTTAAAGTCATCGCGTTCTACTCCATCTTATAGCATCTTGGGGGAGTTAAGGGAGGGAATTTTTTTTTTTGTGGCGACAACGGCATTGGCTATTATGTGGGATGGAAGTGGTGGAGAATGTTGTCATTGTAATGGGGAATGTGAATGGTAAGTGTTTGACATGGAAATTTGCAAATATGTGGGTTGGTGGCAGTGGAAGTGGTCTCCTCAAAAGGTGGAAGGAGAATGGTAAGTGCTTGTTGGCTCGATGATTAATACATTATGTGGTTATGTAGACATGTATATATATGTATATATGTATACATGTATATATATCTCTATGTTTACATGCATATATATAGATGTATGTCTATATGGGTATCTTGTATAAATGATTAATTTATTATTCATGTGACCTAGCCTCTGCTAATTGTTCCTTTCGATAGAAGGCTCAATAGTTTTAACATTGATCTACTACAAAATGTGCGAGAAACTATATTGATTAAATCACACTATTGATACAACCTTCTTATAGATATATATACATATACAAACTTAATCAAGACTCCAAGATACATTAGTGTTTTTGAAAAGGAAAAAATAGGTTTTACAAGGACCTGAAACCACAAAGTTAAAACAAATAAAGATAGAGCATAAAAAGTACGATCAAATAGACTGTTGTCCCAAAAAGGAAATGGCAGCAAAAAGAGACAATAGGGTCCAAAAAAAGGACCGCCAAAAAGCCAGAAATGACCACAACAGCACTACTCCAAGGTGTTCATCAACTCCTCGGATTCCTTTTCAGCTTCACTCATATCCTGTAACCCTTGCTTGAGGATTTGAACCATGTGTGGAGAAGTAGGGGCCTTCCTCTTCGTATTAGCCTCAGTTCGAGTCGAAATCCCTTCAACAACAGATCTACTACAACCTCTGTCTACATCCAAGTCCACAACCAGTGAGCCCTTTTGATTTTTTTCTAACTTTTCCACCATAGCATTGATGATAATAGCATTGTGCCTGGCAATTTTATGATTATTCTCCAAAGTGGCCCTGATATTTTGGCCAATCTTGGACATATTGCACTCCAACCTAGTCAATATTTCCTCCTGCACTTGTTGTCTTTTCCTTGGTAAGGGGGTGTTCTGTCCCTCATTCTCATTACAACTCTAGCTTATCTTCTGCTCTAGTTCCATGACTCTGTTGCTAAGATCTCTATTACAGCCAATCAAATCAAAAATGTCCTTCTGGGTCCACTTAAGAATAGTGAAAAGGCCATCTGTACTTTTTTCTGCCACCCTCATAATGTCCTCAGGCCTAAGGTTATTCAGGGCAGACTTAATTTTTCCCTGATTAGGGGAGTTTCTAGGGGCATTCACAAATCTTCCAGATGCAGGGGCACTAGGGGTTAACTCTTTACTGACCATAGGTTTATTAGAATGAATTTCCATAGAAGTCCTAGAGTATGAGACCAATTTCATAACCAAGGTACCTTTAAAACTAGAAACCAAACCTGGGGTAGGGCAACCAGGAGACTGTTGAGGATTAAGACAAGACGACGAAGCAAAACCCAAGATAGGGCAATCAGGCGAGGGCTACAGATTAGGACAAGAAGGCAGAGCATAACCCACAAGGACATTCTGAGAAGAAAGAGACTAGGAAACAGTGGTTTTAGACCTAACAGGGGAAAAAGCAAGAGGGGCCAAGGGATCATTCTCCCTGCTACTCTCCATATCCTCATCATCCAAATCCCCAACATCAACAGTTTTAGGCAAAGCAAGTAAATTTTGATAATGCTCATAGATGATCCTGACGAGACCAGGGTGAATAATAGAATTCTGCCTAGGGTTTCTTTCAACATCATCAAGGAAATTCTTCAGAGAAGAGAATAAATAAAAAGGCAAAGAGATACAAACCTTGTGACGAAAGTGGTTCAAAATGGAAAAGTGATAACTATACGCCCTGGTGAAGCGCCCATCAACCGTGATGTACTCCATAATGACTCTTAAAACTTTCCTCCAGATTGATTTAATGGACTCCACATCAAAGTAGCTATTGGCTACCTTAACTAGCTTAGCCTTCTCCTTATCTTTTTTAGGAAATCTGATGACCGCTTCATCAGACAATCGACGGTCCTTGTAAAATTTCACACCCTCAGTTGAAAGACTAGTAATCTCACCGATGATTTTCTCATTCAGCTTAACACTCCTGCCAAACAACACAATCTCACCATTTTTCCAGTTTTTGGCGAAATAGTCCAGCACCATCTCGTTAGTACCATGGAGCTTTTCCAAAAATGGGACTAAACCTCCCTTTTCATTTCTTTCCCAAGCTTTAGCATTCTTTCTGTGCTCTTGAAAGTGGCTCAGCTCAACACATTTTCTCTCTCCCCCCATCTTCAAAGCTTTGTTACACCACACCCTACAGTTGCTCTGGGTCCTGTTTAAGCATATTTTATCAAACACCCAGAAAGCATGCTAGATCCTCTTCTTGAAAAAGAAAATGACGTACCTAAAATTTATCCGCTTCATCATGGTGAAAAACTTCTCTTCCATGCATTGAATCATAATAAATTAGCGCTTTCACCTGAGAATGGAGGTAATCATTCTTCCTCCACGTGTTTTCCCTAACATTCTTGACCCCTTCATTGGCAAAGTAATCAGCCACCTTATTGGCTTCTCTATAGGCATGGGACACTTTCACTTTGTCGAATTTACTTAATAAGGCAATTGTGTCTTCGATCTACTTTTTGATGGTCCATGAAGGAGGGGTAAGCCCAAGAATGCAATTTATTATATTATTAGAATCACCGTCCAACCAAATACATTTCATATTCATCTTAAAAGCCAAGTTAATCACGTGATAAGCCCCAACAGCTTCTGCAACATGATTAGTTTGGGTGTCGATATCCACAGCAAAAGTCGTAATAAAGGCCCCTGTATTGTTTCTTAGAACACACCCACTGTGAGCTTTCCCAGGGTTTCCTTTAGCAGCACCATCAAAATTGACTTTCAACCAACCCAAAGGTGGCAAAGTCCACCTAGCATTCTCCCTCCCACAAAAGTCTGGCATGGGGACATTTAAATCTACTAATTTTGAATTCCACTTTTCAGCAGTAGCAATATCAAAAGGAGACCAAGTAGCTTTATTAACCATTTTTCTAGGGATTAAAGATAAATTTTCTTTTATTGCCCTAACAATTTTTTCATACAAGTCCCCCTGTGACTTATCTTTTTCCCTAAACACTCTGTTGTTCCTTTCCTTCCAAATACTCCATGATACAAAAGGTAGAACAAAAGAACAGAGCCTACGCACAAAAGGGGTTTTTGATGGAGCTTTCCATTGCAAGAAAAAATCTTTCACCGAAGTAGGGGAAACCCAAGCCATTTCAAGAAGCGCAAATTTTTTTCCCCAGATGTGCGAAACAAAAGGACAATGAAGGAAAGGATGATTAATAGTCTCAACATCATTCCTGCACATGTAGCATTTGTTAGGTAATTGAATTCCTCTTTTGCCAAGATTGTCCAAAGTGAGAATCTTATTCTGAAGCATGATCCAATAGAAAATATTGATTTTAGGAATCAAGAGATTAATCCAAGCCTTAGCCTAGAAGGGTGGAGGCTCCAGCGGACTAACCAACATAGAAGTAGCAGAAGAAACTGAAAAAAAGCCAGACGGATTGTCTATCTAGACAGCAAGATCATCCACCTGGTGTTGAACCAATCTTAGGGCCCTAAAGGTGGACTGAATAGGGCTAAGATCCAGACTGATGGTCTTCAAATCAACCCAATCCCCATCCCTCCAGTAATCTTTGACCAAGACCCCAAATTCCCTTTTACAATCATTCATCCATTTATTGAAATTCTCATTTCTAATTAAAGGATCCTTAAAAAGCCATCTATCTTCCCAAAATCTAACATTATTTCCTTTTCCAACAAGCCAACTAGTCCCCATTTCCAAGCTACATTAGTGTTATTCTAATACCTCTTTTACAATTTCTCTTTTTAAACTCTATAATATTTAGTGCGAGGCAATGGAGCTCAAAATTTTTCATAAAATTAAGAAGATTTAACTACAATTGCCCCTATAGCATAAAGTATGAAGCCAAAAATGCCCAATGATAACTACAAACAATAAACAAGCACCACAAAGATTACTCACCCCAACCATATTTTTTTCATGGAAGGAAAAAGATTTAACTACAATTTCCCTAAACCCAAAGTAAATAGAGCTCCCAATGCCAAAGATATACACAAATAATCTAAACAGGAGGCCAACAATAAGAGAAACAATATTTAACTACAAAAAGCAAAAGTTGCATAGCCATAACTACAAAGAATAAAAAAGGGCCACAAAAACCACTCAAGAACACATTAACAATAAATTAATCATGTATGCAAAACACCCATCCAAACATTAGTATAAGGTCACAACCTCCATTGAAAATTTGAGCTACATCACCTAATACTAAATATCATATAGAAGTAGAGAGATTCTAAAAAGAACTATTAGGATAATAGTAAACACCCACCAATGCAATTTTATCTCCAATATGTGAATGGTTTCATACATCCCTGAACCCTAAACACAGATAGCTAAAATTCCTCCTATACTAATAGCTACAATGCCAAAGTTATACAGAGATAATCAATACAGTAGACCAACAGTGAGAAAAAGTAGATTTAACTACAATTGGTCCTATGGTAAGAGGTAGAAAGGAAAAGAAACATATAACAAGAAGAAATTAACAATAAATTAATCATTTATGCAAAACACCCATGTATAACAGAGTATAACCCCACCAGCTTCATTGAAAATGAAAACCAAACCATGTGCACGGCAGCAAAGATGCACAAAGTATATATATGTGTCCACATATGTATGAATAAACAAGGGCCACTTTCACTAAATATTATAGAGAAATTGAGAAATTTTTAAAGAGGTATTAGAATAGCACTCAACAGCCAAAAAATTAGTAGCCCTATCCATATTTTTTTCATGAAACAAAGAAGATTTAACTACACACTCTCCACCCCCAAAGACTGATAATCTCCTTCATGTCTCGAAAATGGGTATAACACAAAAGATATAAACATAAAACAAGACGTTGACAATACATCAATCATCTATGCAAAGCACCCATGTAAAAATCATTATAAACCCACAAGTTCATTGAAACTTCGAGCTACATCACCACAAATAGAGAAATTGTAAGACTTGCTAAAATAATACTGGACAACCACCAAAGTAATTTTACCTTGAATATGTTAATTCTTTCATGCAACCCTAAACCCTACACATAGATAAATAAAATTTCTCCCATGGTAATGGATATAATGCCAAAGATATACATAGACAACCAACCAAACCATATTTTTTGGAGATCATCTATGCAAAGCACCCATGTAAAAATCAATATAACCCCACAAGCTTCATTGAAAATTTTAGTTACATCACCACAAATAGAGAAATTGTAAAATACCTACTAGAATAATATTGGACAACCACCAAAGTAATTTTATGTCCAATATGTTAATGCTTTCATACAACCCTAAACCCTACACACAGATAAATACAATTGTTGCCATGGTAATTGCTACAACACCAAAGATACACATAGACAACCAAAACAATACACCAACAATGTGTAAATAACCAAGCCCAAGCATATTTTTTAATGGAAGAACAAATGAGAATGATAATGTCTTTCAAATCTAAAAAATGGGTATAGAGACAAACAACCAAAACAATAGACCAAGAGCGAACAAATAACTAACCCTAACCATATTTTTTCAACAAAGAAAGAATATTTTTGTGCAATAAATGAACTTTCTATGTAAACTAACCATGTAAAAGCACTGACAATTTTTGGAGAACAAGAGTTTTCAATCTCGTATAAAATAGTTTGCAAACAACCTCTTATCAAACTAGCGATGGAGCCAAAGGACATGGTTTTCTACAATATTCTACTATTAATCCACCGACAAAACTAAACGCAAGGATTTTTACAATGGCCTCCTATGAAATCAATACCACAATGGCTATTTCGACAATGCAACTTAATCAAAATTGCTCCTATTATGATGGCTGCAATGTGAAAGATACACACAGATAACAAAAAACCATAAATGAATGACAAAAAACTTACTAACCCTAAGCATATTTTTTCACAAAACAAACATTTAACTACAATTCCTTCATCGATGCAAAATGATACTCTCTTTAAAATCTCCACAATGGGTATAACACCAAAGATACAAACATTTGACAAGAACACATAGACAATAAATTAACCATCCATACAAACCACCCATATAAAATGACTTATAGATTCTGGAGAACACTTGTCTACAATCTAGCATAAGATAGTTTGAACCAGTGATGGAGCTAAAGGTAATGATTTTTTTCACAGTCATCTACCACGAAACCAACACCACAATTGGTGTTTCCACAATGCAACTTAATCAAAGTATACTTTCCCAGACTGCTACATTCAATATCGCATCACTTCGTCTGTTCACATTTACTCCATCTGCCTCCATTGTACAACAACCACATAATGCATTAAGCATAGAGCTAGCAAGCACTTACCATTCACCTTCTTCCTTTTGAAGAGACCACCTCCACCACCACCAACCCATGTATTTGCAAAAGTTCACATCGAAAACTTACCATTCACCTTCCCCGTTACAACGACAACATTCTTCACCGCCACCAACTCACATAATAACCAATGTCCACATTGCCACAAGAAAAAACAAAGCGCCCTTTGCGTCAACCAATAGACTATTGACACCGACAAAACAAATTCATGGTTGGACAGATGAAAATCTCAACAGAAACTTCAAACAAAATAGCCTATCACCTAATTAACTTTAACATAATATTATAATATATGTACTATATAATATGTAACATATATAATATATTAGATAATAAATAATAATATTATTTAATTATAATATTTTAATTTTGTTTTAATAATTTTTTTTAAGTTTTAATGAGAAATTATAAATAAGCTTATTTTAAATATAAGTAAATAATTAAGACAATCTAATCTCTCATCGCAAAATTAATTTTGTATATTATATACTTAATTTGATATAATATATAATCAAATATAATTTGTATTAATATATGATCAAATAGCACAAAAAGAAAGTAATTGTCCTCTCCTAACATGGAAGCAAGTAAAATCAGATAACCAATCAAGCAAATATTTGGAGGTGGCCTAGAAGATAAAAGGAAGAACTCAACAAAGTAAAATGGGTAGGAAGCATATGGCACTAAGAAGGAAGAGATGGCAATAAGCAGCCGCCCAAAAAGGTTTATGAAAGAATTGGTGGAAGTGGACCTCTTACAAGTGGATGAACCTATGTTTTTCTTGGAGGAAGACTACTTGGAAGCCGGTGAAATAGGGTAAATAAATCTAAGAAGCATAAGCCAATCGGCTATAAAAATTTTGGGGAGAGCGAAAAAAAGGAAAGACAGAAAGACAAATACACAGAAAAGGGAAGAGGAGGCAAGTGAGAAAGGAATTATAAGCATTAAATATTTTTGAAAGACCAAGGGAGGAAAGTCCTCCCTTGGGGCTTAATGAAGTTCCTAACCTAGAAAACTAGGGGCCTACATGCACCTGACAAGAGGTGCTTGATAAAGCGCCACCTAGAAAAATCAAAAGTAGATATTATTCTATTATAGGAATCAAAGTTCAACACCCAGTGGAAGGGGAAATACTATTTAATTTATAAAAAAATTGGAAGGGGGTCTTCCAAGAAGTGGATGGATCTACAGGTGGTTTGGGTCTGCTATGGAATGATAACTGTTTGGTGGTAGAATTCAAAGAAAAGCAAATAAATTGCATTTTGGGCCAAGCTAAGAGTAGGCAGAGCAATTTAAGTTTTCCACTTTTTATGTCTATGGTCCAATAGGCACAAGGGAGAAAGATCAAGCTTGAAAAAGTATTTCCTTGAAAGTAGGAGCAATAGAATGTTTGAAAGTGATATTGGGTGGGGACTTCAACACCATTATTGATTTAAGCAAGAATAGCGGTAAAAATAAGGGGAATAGGGCAATGCTGGATTTCAGAGACTTTGTGGAAGCGATAGCGGTTGTGGATTGTGTACTAAAAATGGCATGCTCACGTGGACGAATAGGTGGCTAAGGTTCACAAATATATCTAAAAGATAGGTTAGCTTCTTATTGGGGTTGGGATGACAAGAAGACAAAATAATTAGTGGTGCTCCAATCCTCCCAATGTCAATATCTAACTATTACCTTGTACTCTTGGAGATAAACCTAATCGAGAAGCCAACAAGCAATTACTTCAAGTTTGATTCAATGTGGTGGAGAGATAAAAGTTTGATCATTAAGTTGGAAGGTTGGTGGAAGGAGGGGGACCTAAGGTTAGGGACATCAAGTTACTAGTTCATCAATCGGCTTAGGTTCATAAAGAAAAAATTGAAAGCGTGGAACAAAAAGTGCTTCCTAAACATATTCAAAGAAAGGAAACTATTGAAACCACCCTAGAGAGGTTGAATGACAGAGTCTTAGGACAAGGGATGTTTGAAGCTGAATTCATCAAAGAAAAATATTTGAATTAGTGAAACACCTATAATTTTTGGAAAGAGAGGAGCTTTTCTGGAGGGACAAGATAAGCCTAACATGGCTAGGTGAAAGCAATGAAAATACTAATTTTTTTCACTCCTCGACAAGAGGGAGGTGGGAAAGGAATAGAGTGGACTCAATTAAGCATGTGGATGGCTCGATAGAGGTAGGGTAGGAAGAAGTAGAATTAGAAGTGATAGATTTCTTTAAAGAAATGTTGGTGGATGGGTGTGGGATAGCAATGGAGGATGAAGAAACTCTCTCCTGCATCCCCTAGTTGATCGGTGAAGATGACAAAAAGTATCTGGTAGAACCATTTTCTAAAGATGAAATACAAAAACTGGCGTTTAAATTGCATCCAAACAAATCCTCGAGGCTAGATGGTTTCACAACAATTGTCTTCCAGCGGTGTTGGATTTCCTAGGAAAGGAAGTTTGGCGATTAGAGGAGGATTTTTTAGAAAATATAGAAGTTTGTGAAGGAAATTAACAAAACGGTAATAGCAGTAATTCCAAAGAAAAACATTTGTAATAGTTTTTTCCACTATAGGCCCATCTCTCTATGCAATTCAATTTACAAAATCATTTCAAAGGTGCTAGCGAATAGGTTGAAGAAGGAAATGACCAAGATTATATCAACAAAACAAAACAGGTTTACTCTAGGCAGAGAGATAATAAACTGCATCATATCAACTACTGAGACACTACACAAAATTTCTTTTGAGAAAGTCTGAGGTATTATAATAAAACTCTATGTAAGGAAAGCCTATGAAAGAGTCCAATGAATTTTTTTTTGTTGTTTGTAATGAGGATATTTGGTTTCTCGGAACACTGGTTAGATTTGATACATATTTTTATTTCTAGCCGTCATTATTGTATTTCTATAAATAGCTCTCTATGTGGGCTCTTTGCTGCAATGAATGACTTACGTCAAGGGGATCCAATCTCTCCCTTTTTGTTCATGATAAGGGCATAGCCTATAGGAAGGTATATAAAGAAGCTAAGGAAAGATAGAATTTGGAAAGGGATAAAGGTGGTGGAGGGGGTAGAAAACATGTCTCATTCCCAATTTATGGATGACACAGTTTCCTTGTTTGGGGAAGCAAATGTGAAGAAAGCAAAGCTGATAAAAAGGGTGTTGGAAAAATATTTTGAGTGCTCAAGTAAGACAAATCATGAGAAATGTAACTCCCTTTGACATTCTGTTGAGACTTAACCATATTAGAAGGAGTCACTTGGGAATCCCTCTGATGGAGTGTTAGGCATATTGAGGTGATATTGGAAATTTAGAGGGAGAAGGTTTTAATCCCCTTTAATACTACAAAAAGCTAAATGATGTGGCATGGAAAAATAGGTAGAAGGCTTGGTGATAAATCTAAAGAGGAATAAGAGGTTGACAAGTGGCTACAAGTTATATTGAGAGGGAAATGAATATTGGCGAAGACCTTGGTGTGACCGAAAGGAAGGTAATGGTGATGGAGTTTTACGATGTGGATAGATAGATGGCAGAATGTGATTAGATGATAGGTCAATTTGCATCATTGTTGCAAATTGAAAATGGTGATGAGGATGGTGATGAGGTATCAATGACAGAGATCAATATTAGTGAGAATCAAATTTGTTTCAACACGATAGTGTAATGTGTTTTCGATAGCATGGTGTGATGATTCAAAGTAAGTGATTTTTCTTGGTGTGAATGTTGTATGATAGTGTGTTGAAGATGATAGAGCAAACATAGAGGAAATCATTCTTGATTGCTCGTTGGGCAATAGAGGTGGTATTAAGGAAAGATGGGTAAAATAATTAAATGAAGATAAGATTATAGGGGAACGCATCCAATGGAGAAGAAACCCTAGATGGTTATTTGCTAAAAATAGGAAATACAATGAATCTGGATGGGTTACAATGAATGAGATGGTTTTTTGTTGAATATAGAGAGGGAAGATAAAAACTAAGCCAAAAAGGAAGTGAGGGGAGGCTAGAATAGGGAGAGTTGGTTGTAATGGTCTGCTTGCAAGATTTAAGATCCTAGAGTAGAATTTGTTTCAAATTTGCAAATGATGTAATTATAAGGCCCATGTAATGAAGTTAATAATAGAAGAACTTTGTTTCTTCTGGAATTGGTTGTGCTATTTTTTGTTATTGTTGTGATTTTTGGTCTATAAAGGGAGTGCCCTTTGTCAATGGTATCAAAGCCAAAAGATCTTAAGAGTGTAGATTATGCACTTGGACCTGTGGGTGAAGATTACTGAAGAGTGAAGTGGTGAACCTACAAGAGAGAGAGTTGTGGGAAAGTATGTTTATTGTAGGCATAAAATAGGATCTATGACTACTATCCTCCAACAAAGATAAAGTTGGGTAGAAGGGATAGAGTTTCTCTAGTAAGAGAGTATGGGTAGAGGAAGAATCTTTGAAAGTCTTTTTTTGTTAGAGGATAGTTGTGTGAGTGAGATATTATTGTAAAAATTACTTGTAACTATAGAGGGATTTGTGAGTCTCTAAAAATGAATGTGAATAAGAAGATGCAAAGTTTGGCCCTTCGTTAGAGGGCTTAAAGCTTTTTGTTAAAGCATTGAGAGAGTGTAGATTTACAATAACATCTAAAGGTGTTGAAGATTTGTAAAATATTGTCAAATGCGAGCCAGTTTACATTTATGAAACTTGAAGGTTGAATTTTTTTTTTGTTATAGCTTTGTGAGGCCTTAAAAATAGAGAAGAGAAAGAATAAAAATACTTTTTTCATTAGATGGATTCTAAGGATTGCTAGACTAGAGGAAATCATAGAGAGATTTTAGAAGATTAAAGAAAGAAAAATGATAGAGTTCTAGTAGCAAATAAATGCATTGGAGGATGAGATTGAAAGGAGGAAACAAAATAAGAGAAGAGCTAAAGGAAATTTTAATTATCCTTCTAATGATGTTTTGACTACAAGGAAGAAAGAGGATGAAGTAGAGTGTCATGCATGTGACACCGAGGAAGAGGATGCGTATGAATACATTGAGGAACCTAAACTTGAAACTCAAGGATTTCCATTGGAATACATGAAGGATGAATATACAAAGGAGTTAGCAACCATAGATGAGTGTAGAGTAATGGAGGACCTTGAAGAAGAAGAAACCCAAGTGATAATGATTAAAGAAAAGGTAAAATTGGCATCTTGTGAATTCATAGAATATTATGGTTTGTATGTGAATGATATGAATGGGATGGTTAGGAATGAGAAGGTTAAATATTCTCCATATTTTGGTAAGGATAAGTCCAAATATCACTTTTGTTGGAATGTTATGAAGAGTGATAATGAAGGAAGAATTGTAGTAGTGGAAAAAGAATATGATGCATTGGTTATAGGACAAGAAAGTGATACAATTGCATGTCTTATCAAAGTCATGAAGGAAGAGAATGAAGTTGAAGTTGCAACAAGTGATGAGAAGGTAAAATATTCTCTTAATGAATTCAAGAAATATGATTTTCATGTTGAGATGGGTGAGTTAGTGAATGTATATGAGATGGTTCAGTTAAAGCATATTAGGGATTATTGGTATGCAAAGCAAGATTTGTATGGTGTTGTAGAGTTAAGTGCAAGTGAAAATTAGTGGAGGTGGATGGAATATGGTGGGTTGAATCCCACATAATTTTTGATGTGTTTTTTATGCACTTCTCAACACAGGCAATGCATAGGTGCACTACCTCTCTTGAAAGACAATCTTCCACAATCAAATTGTAGAACACTATCCCAAGGTCTCTAGTGTTAGGTCTTGATAGTGCTTGGAATATCTCAGTTGATTTATGTGATTTGCTAGAATCAAAAGGCGGACTTATGGATGAGTTACAAAGCATGGGAAGTTGGGTTTGTAAATAAAGTTTCAAAGTGTTGGAAGTGAATGAACAGTGGCTGTCCACTCAAAACAACAAGTTAAAACTCATCAAGTTCATATGATTTAGCTTCATGTTGATGATTTGGATCCTACAAGGAAAGCTAAGGTGTGGAACTAACTCTCCTAACATCAAAACCTTAGGGAAGAATGTAGAGAATCTTTTAAATTTTACAATTATAGTCCAATTAAGATGCACTTTAAAGCAATAACAGAAATAGAGTATTTAACAAACACATATGAACACTAGATATACATGGGAAAACCCTTATGGGAGAAAAACCCACCACACCAAGAGAAGTCACTTTGTATTACAATAACAAATAATTACATACAAAGTTCTGACTTATCTTTTTGATGCCAGATTACAATAGTTTTCACAATGATCAATCTTGTTACAAAACATTCACATTATAGTCTTTACATAATAGAAATCACTCTGATACAATCACACAGTAATCCATTGATTCATCCAAACTGACACCATCTAAGATTCCATACTATGTTCATGTCGTTCCTATCTATCGAGCTTCCTCACAGAACTGCCACAATGAATTGTCTTCCAACGGTTCCCATTTGGCATCTCTGATTAGGAAAAGACTCACCACATAGGATGGTCTTCTATCAGTCAAAGCAATCAACCTATGCTGGCATGTCGGTGAGACACAAGAAGTGTCTCCCCGATGCCCAAAGGCTTCATTTTTGATATCAACAAGAGATTTCTCATCGGCAAGACTCATACCGATGCTCACAAGTCACAACAACTTTAGTTTTCCTTTTGGAAATACTATCGCACTCGCTAGAACCTCACGCTGAGCCTTAAAGTTAATTTGAGTGCATCCACCAGTCAGAAAGACTTATCACTTTCGCCAGGACTTCTTACCGAGGTCCTAAGTCATACCAAAACATTCAACATTCAGCAAGACATACCGATTTTGCTAGGAGATCATACCGAGGTTCAAAGTTACTCCAAAGTGCTCATCTATCACCAAGACATTCAACTATCGCCAAGAGGTTTCATTGAGATCTTTATGTTATATCGAGCACCGAACGGTCGACAAGACTTACCACTCTCGCTGAGAGTTCTTACCAAAATCTCCAAGTTACCACAAGACCACTGTTTGCCAAGAGTTATACCAAAGACCCCTCATCATCGGTGAGACTCTCCATTGGTCGCCAAGACTTCATACCAAAGTCTTTGAGTCACCGTGAAGGAACCAAGCGTATCCCGATTGACAAGACCTACCAATTTCGCTGGGACTTCTCCCCGAGACCCTTGTGTTACCCCGATAGCCATATGCTATCAGTGAGACATTCTTCAGTCATTGGGAATTCTTCCTGAGTGTTCAAGTCACCCCAAAGCTCGCGGTCGTTATGAGTCTCCCTGACACCCAATATGAATGGCCTATCAGCCAGAGATCTCCACACGGTAAGAGGTCACACTGAACACAACATGTCACATCGAAGACTCCAATGTGTAACCATTCTGTAAGACATCTGCAAGGTCACAATGACCTATACAAAACGTAAGGCTACAAATCTGATCATCAGCCAGACATAGAATATGTCACACCGACTTGGCTCCAATAGAGGCTACAGTCTTTGATGATTTGGGCATATATTTCCAACAATATCCCACTTGACGAAGATCACACAGGCACCTCCAGAGCACAAAAAAAATACTAACATTCATGGGCACTGAGGCCCATCTAATTGGCACACCACCTGAACTTGTCTGTGCTCAATGGCTTCATTAATACATCTGCAACATTCTCCAGAGTATCAACCTTTTCCAAACTAACCTTTCGATCCTCCACCATATCTTATACAAAGTGGTACTATACATCTATATGTTTCATCCTGGCATGGAAAGTAGGATTCTTTTCTAGACAAATTGCACTCTGACTATCACAAAAAATAGTTATTTTCCCTGCAACAAAACCAATGTTAGAACATAAACATTTTAACCAGACTGCTTCTTTACAAGCATGTGTAGCTGCCATGTATTCAGCCTCCATAGTGGAAAAAGTGACTACAGCCTGCCGCTTACTTATCCAACTCACTACACCACCATTCATCATGAAAATGTATCCACTAGTGGACCTTCTGTTGTCAATGTCCCTTGCCCAATCAGAATCCACATAACCTTGAATACTAGGAGTCCTCTGTGATTCAACCAAGTTCTCATGGTAACACAAAGCATATTTTGAAGTTCCCTACAAATATCTAAACACTCTCTTCATAGCATCCCAATGTGTTCTTCCAAGATTAGCCATAAACTGACTAAGTACTCTCACTACTTCGAAAATGTCTGGCCTTGTATAGACCATTGCATACATAAGACTACCAACCGCACTAGCATAGGGTACACTAGTCATGTCCTCCATCTCAGTAGGAGATTTTGGATAGTCTTCAACAGATAGCTTTGTTCCCTACAAAACTGGAACAACTAGCTGCTTGCAATCATTCATGCAAAATATCTCTAGAACAGTCTTGATATACTTACTTTGATTGAGCCAAAGTTTTATATTCTCCCTATCCCTGGTTATCTCCATCCCAAAAATATACCTTGCTGCACCAAGATCTTTCATTTCGAATTTAGCAGACAGCTGAGACTTAAGATCAGAAATCATTAGCTTACTATTGCCTATGAACAACATATCATCAACATAGAGAGCAATAATAAGAACTTGATCACTTTCAATTTTATAATACACACAATGATCATATTTTGATCTCACAAATCCCTAAGAAAATACAAAAGTATCAAATTTATGGTACCACATTCTAGGTGACTGCTTTAACCCATACAAAGACTTTTTTAACTTGCAAACCAATTTTTCTGTACCTTTTTTAACAAAGTGCTCAGGCCGGGACATATAGATTTCTTCTTCAAGATCACCATGAAGAAATGTTGTCTTCACATCCATTTGTTCAATCCCTAATTCATATGCTGCTGTAAGTGACAAAAGAAATCTAATAGATGTTAGCTTTGCTACAGAAGAAAAAATCTCCCCATAATCAATTCCCTCAACCTGGGAATAACCCTTTGCAGCCCATCTCGCCTTGTACTTTTCCACACTGCCATCCAGACCAATCTTCTTCTTAAATACCCATTTGCAGTCCACAACTTTTCTGCCTTTAGGCAAGGGCACCAAACTCCAAGTGTCATTCTTTTCTAATGATGCCATTTCTTCATTCATGGCTTCCAACCAAGAGTCTGAATCAGACATTTTAAATGCCTCTTTTATAGTCCTAGGCTCATCAGTGCTAGAAATTAAAGAATAGGCACAAGTAGAATCGATCAAAGAGAACCCATACTTATTAGTTTGTTTTCTTTCATGGGTTGACCTCCTCAATTGTTGAGGCTAAGGTTCTTCTTCTTCAGAACTTTCAGAATTGCTTGAGCTCTCCTCAGTTTTAGGTACATTTTGAATTTTCAATTCCTCTTTCTCTAGTGTGGGAGGAATTTCAACTACATCCTTATTCTTTTCTAACTTTGTGTCTGACTGTAGATCCAAGGTAGAAGGCTTCAACTCACAAAATATTACGCTTCTGTTGTACAAAACCTTATCCGTATTAGGAATCCAAAGCTTGTATCCTTTATGCCAGCACTATAGCCAATAAAAATACATTTGATAGACTTGTTCTCCAATTTAGATCTTTTCACATCTGACACATATGCATATGCCTCACAGCCAAAAACACGAATGTGTCTCAAAGAGGGCTTCTTACCAGACCATGCTTCTAAAGGTGTTTTCTCAACAAGAGTAGAGTTTGAAGAATGATTTATTAGGTAACATGCAATAGATACAACCTCAGCTGAGAACTTCTCCTCCAAGCCAGCACTACTAAGCATACTTTGTGTTATCTCCATCATTGTCCTATTGAAACTTTCTGCAACTCCATTCTGATGTGGACTATAAGGTGTAGTCATATGTCTTTTAATCCCATGGTCTTCACAATACCTCCCAAATTCATCAGAACAAAATTCACCACCATTATCAGTCCTTAAACATTTGATTTTTCTCCCATTTTGATTTTCTACAAGGTTCTTAAATTCCTTAAACCAACTGAACACTTCTGATTTACTTTTTTTTAAAATATACAAATGCTCTTCTTGAATAATCATCAATAAACGACACATAGTATCTTGATTTAGACAAAAAAGGAACATTCACTGGACCAAACACATCCGAATGAATATAATCTAGCAAACTAGAAGATTTATGAGCACTAGAATAAAAATAAACATGGTGCTACTTTCCATATATGCAATGCTCGTGCATAATTCAAATTGAAGGTTACAATCATCAAGCCCCTCAACCAAGTTTTTATTCTTCAAGGTTTTTAAACCTTTTTCTCTTTTGTGGCCTAACCTATGATGCCAGAGCATAGTCTTCTCTACTGGAAGTTTTACTTCCATAGAGTTTACATAATTAGGGACATTTCCCTCTTTACCTCTATGAGTAGCTTTCAATGACTTTACAGCGACATTGTTACATTGAACAGCCTATGCATCCAGCTTGTATAGGGTACCAATCCGAGCACCTCTAGCCAGCACCATAGAGCCTCTAGTCATCTTGCAGCCATTTCCAGAGAACATAACTTGCACTCCAATATCATTTAGCTTACTGATATATAGTAGATTTCAAGCCAGACCTAGTATATGCATAACATCCTTGATTCCCTTTACTCTGCCATCAAGAAATTGGATTCTAACTCTTCCACGATCAACAATCTCCAAAGATGAATCACTTTTCAAGTACACCTTTCCACCATCATATTCTTCATACTTTGTGAACCAATCTCTATGAGATGTCATGTGGAAAGATGCTCCTGAATCAATTAGGCAGACATCATCTAATGCCTTAGTAGCCAAGGTTGCAATGAAGGCATCTACATCACTCTAAGAAAATAATTATCGAAAGATCCCTTCTTCTTCTTCTTTTTCTCCTCTTTACAATCCTTTCGGACATGACCAAGTTGCCCACAATTCTATCATTTCACCTTGGACTTCTTTCCAAGAGACTTTGATCTCCCCTCTAATTTGAATTTAGATTTCTTGTCCTTCTTTTTTCCTTTCTCTTTTGACCTTCCTCTAACAGCAAGAGCCTCCTTCACCATCTCAGAAGATTTCTTTCTCATCTCTTGTAACAACAAAGATGCAACAACATATTCCATCTTCAAAATGGATGTTGTACTCCCAATAGCCATCACCAAGTGATCCCAAGAGTTTGGAAAAGAACACAGTAATAGCATACAATGATCCTCTTCTTCAATTTTCACCCCAACAGATGTTAATTTTGCAATCAGCATGTTAAATGCGTTCAAATGATCAGCTACAAACCCTCCTTCCTACATTTTCAAACTATACAGCTTCTTCCTTAAGAACAGTTTATTCACTAAGGACTTCCCCTGATAAATAAATGCTAGTCTCTTCCACAAGGAAGATGTAGTCTCCTCTTCATGCACATTCAGAAGTATGGAGTCTGCCAAACAAAGATTCATCAACCCTTTAGACTTTCTATCTGCAAGGTCTCAATCTTCTTGCTTCATGCCTGTAGGTTTAGTTCTAGACACAACAAGCCACAAATCATAATCCACTAAGAGATCCTCCATTTCAAGTTTCCACAACTCAAAATTGCTGCCATTGAACTTCTCTATTTCAATATTTCCTAACGTACTAGCCATCTCAATTTCTAATTAGAATTAACAAACTTCTACAAGAATCCCACTGAACAGAATTGACACCAAAAAACCAACATACCAACAATGATAACACAACTAGCCAAGCTCTGATACCACTTGTAAGGAAAGCTAAGGTGCAGAAACAATCCTCCTAACGTCAAAACCTCAGGGCAGAATGTAGAGACTCTTTTAAATTTTACAATTACAGTCCAATTAAGATGCACTTGAAAGTAATAATAGAAGCAGAGTATTTGACAAACACATATGAACACTAGATATGCGTGGGAAAACCCTTATGGGAGAAAAACCCACCACACCAAGAGAAGTAACTTTGTATTATAGTAACAAATAATTACATACAGAGTTCTGACTTATCTTTTGATGCTAGATTATAGTAGCTTTCACAATGATCAATCTTGTTATAGAACATTCACGTTATAGTCTTTACAAAATAGAATTCACTTTGATACAATCACAGAGTAATCCATCGATTCATCCAAACTGACACCATCCATGATTCCAGACTATGTTCATGTCATTCCTGTCTGTCGAGCTTCCTCACAGAACTGCCACAACGAATTTTCTTCCAATGGTTCCCATTCGGCGTCTCTGATTGGCTAAAGACTCACCACGTAGGATGGTATTCTCTCAGTCAAAGTGATCAACCTGTGTTGGCATGTTAGTGAGACACAAGAAGTGTCTCCCCGATGCCCAAAGGCTTCATTGTTGATATTAGCAAGAGATTTCTCATCAGCAAGGCTCATACCGATGCTCACAAGTCACAATGGCTTCAGTTTTCCTTTCGGCAAGACTATCGCTCTCACCAAGACCTCACGTCAAGCCTTCAAGTTAACCTGAGTGCATCCACCAGTTGGAAAGACTCATCACTTTCACCAAGACTTCATACTGAGGTCCTAAGTCATATCGAAATGTTCAACATTTGGCAAGACATACCGCTTTCACTAGGAGATTATACCGAGGTTAAAAGTTACTCTGAAGTGCTCATCTATTGCCAAGACATTCAACTATCACCAAGAGGTTTCATTGAAATCTTTATGTTATATCGAGCACTGAATGGTTGGAAAGAATGACCACTCTCGCTAACAGTTCTTACCGAAATCTCCAAGTTACCTTGAGACCATCATTCACCAAGAGTTATACCGAAGACCCCTCATCATCGGTGAGACTCTCCATCGGTCACCAACACTTCATACCGAAGTCTTTGAGTCACCACGAAGGCACCAAGCATATCCCCATTGGTGAGACCTACCAATGTTGTTGGGACTACTCCCTGAGACCCTTGTGTTACCCCTATAGCCATATGCTATCGGTGAGACATTCTTTAGTCGCTGGGACTTCTTCCTGAGTGTTCAAGTCACCCCAAAGCCCACGGTCGCTATGAGTCTCCCAACGCCTAATATGAATGGCTTGTTAGCCAAAGATCTCCACGCGGTAAGAGGTCACAACAAACACAACATGTCACACCAAAGACTCCAATGTGTAACCATTCGGCAAGACTTCTACAAGGTCACAATGACCTGTACAAAACATAAGGCTACAAATTTTCTCATCAGCCAGACATAGAATATGTTAGACCGACTTGGCTCCAATAGAGGTTACAAACTATGATGATTTAGGCATATATTTCCAATAGATCATACTATAACCAAGGATTAAAAGAAATAGCAAAAGGAGAATGGTTAAGAAAGCTATTATAATCCTAAGCTGTGAATGAACAATAACAATGGTGGCTGCTACAGTAGACAAACTCCCTAAACTGGGTTTTTCTTGGCCAAGAGAAACCTACAGTTGCACAAAACTAGTGCAATCTTCTAAGGACAGTAGATTTTCATTTTGCATACACACATCATGTACATGCAATCGAACTAAGTTGCAGCAATAAAGGAAGGAGGCTCAGACTAGTTTTGCAAAGTGATTCATCATCAATGAACCACTAAAAGCATGAGCTAGAAATTCATCAAATACTAAAACAACAATCACCACCACCACTTCCATTCAAGAAACTAACACCTAAACTAATAGGGAAGTTGAACCATGCATACATAAAGAGAAAACTCAAAAGGAACACCCATAAATCATGTAATGTTGCTTTCTATTGCTGCAGAATGTCTTTACATCAGTTCTTCAACCCTTACAAATGAGGGGCAAGCCCCTATTTATAGTTTTCCAAAGCCCAAATGAATGGCTAGGATCAATTTCCAATGAATGGCCCAGATTTGATTTATAATAGGGTTTCACCTACCCCCCATTATCCAGCAATTTTAAAATACATTCCTTGTCTTTTCTTTGTTTTATCATCTAGTGCCCAAGTGTTGTAGCAGTTTTTTCATTTAGCTAATTGCCCTTTTCACTGTAGCAGAAACTTCCTGAAAGATTCCCTCTTACTTGATGTGTTTGTAGTGTTCTTCCTTGGATCAAACGAGCTCGTTGACTATTGGAATCAATGGATTGGTTGCCCTGATTCAAGCGGATAGCCCCTTATGCCTTCTTCAAGGCTACCCCCTTGCATTTTTGTCCTTGACTTCCATGGCACAGGCCTTCTTGTAACACCGAACCTATTGGTGGGTGCTAGTAGGAGAGGCGATCATGAAATGAATGATGACAAGAGCTATGCATATTCCTTCTTCAACTTTCTTGATGGGTCTCCTGACAGATGTGCAGTAGGCTCCTTGAATCCTACGTACATGAAATGTCATAAGTGCTTTCATACACAAATAAAGGAAAATATTAGTCAAATATTAAAAAATCCTTGTTAGATCCATCCATGCATCACCAAAAGATCATAATATTCATATTGAGAGCTCATTTAGATCATAAACATTAATGTGATCCCAAGGGGGCGAACAGCGAATGAGGGACATCAAAATGGAAGGGAAGTTCCCAAACACCACAAAACATAGCAAAACTGAGATTTTTCAATTATAGCGCATGGGAAAAGGGGAAGGAAGATTGCCCAGAAAAACTTCCTTAAGATTGGACTCATTTGACAAAAAATGGAAGCTAAAAATGGCCATAGAGGGACAGAGTCCCAGAAACAGCCACAGAGGGGCTAGGCTCCGGAGGTTGAGTCGCTAGGGCTCCATAGATGTTCAAAATGACCATAGAGGGATGGAGTCTCGGAAGTGGACACGGAGGTGCCGGGTTCCGGAGGCTGGGTCGTCGAGGCTCCACAGATGTTCAAAATGGCCATGGAGGGACGAAATCCTGGGAACGGCCACGGAGGGGCTGAGCTCTAGAGGCCAGATCGCCGGAGCTCCACAGATGTTCAAAACAACCAAAGGGGGATGAAACTCTGAAACCACCGAAACTTAATAGAACATTGACGAAACTTTGGAAATTCAGTTAGGCACCTCAAACACATCCTATATCCACCAAAAAGTTAGCTCCAAAGTCAAAAATGTGGAAACCGGACAGGCAGGGGTCCACAGATGTTTCCAAAACAACCAAAGAGCAAGGGAGTTCCGAAGGGAAAGTTCTAAAACCACCGAAACTTAATAGAACCTTGATGAAACTTTGGTAGATCACTTAGGCACCATGAACACATCCCAAATCCACCAAAAAGTTGGCCCCAAAGTAAAAATGTGGAAACCGGACTAGCGGGGGTCCATGGATGTTTCCAAAATAGCCAAAGAGGAAGGGAGTTCTGGAGGGAAAGTTCTGAAACCATCGAAACTTAACGGAATGTTGATGAAACCTTGGCAGTTCACTTAGGCACCATGAACACATTCCAAATCCACCAAAAAATTTGCCCCAAAGTCAAAAATATGGAAACCAGACCGGCGGGGGTCCACGAATGTTTCCAAAACAGCCAAAGAGGAAGGGAGTTCCGAAGGGAAAGTTCTGAAACCATCGAAACTTAACGGAATGTTGACGAAACTTTGGCAGTTCACTTAGGCACCATGAACACATCCCAAATCCACCAGAAAGTTTTCCCCAAAGTAAAAAATGTAGAAAAAAGCGAATCGAGCGATCAGGGACTGAGTTAACAGAAACAAGATAATGGGCAGAAAAGGGATGGGGGACTTCATTTCTCTACAGATTTGAATACCCCAAGTAGGTGAATTTGGGTAGGGGAAATTAATCATTTGAAGGAACATGACCAATTTGGGCTTGGAAAATGGGGTACGCAAAACAAGACAGGAGCAAAGCAGCCTGTCAGGAGTGAAAAAAGGGGGGTTCGTGCCTATGGCGGGGTGTGTGTGCAAAACATGCACAGCAAATGGCGTCTCACTGGGGAAATGCTCCAGAGCATTTTGATGACAAACTGGAATCACGAACCGAGAATCTTTGGTTCTGACCTTCATGCTAGGGAAAACAAACTAGACGCTCAACCAAAGGATCAAAACCACCAGCCAACCCAACCTTCAATATGCTGAAAATCCAAGTGTGTGCAATTGCGTTAATTCCCATCCTTCGGTTGCTACGGAAACCCAAGCTCCATCAAGTGAAGCTACGTAGTTTATTCTAACTCCAAAAGCATCTGGGACATTGTCTCACTGCTAGTCAGGCATCCATAGCCCCGACAAGGTTGTCGTTGTGATTCTCCTGAACATTGCTTTACTGTCGATCGGGCTTCCATAGCCCCAGTAGAGTTGCTCGGATACCCCTAAAAAGTTGAATTTTCTCTTTCTCTTTAATTTTCAATGTTTTCTTTTTTCATTTATTTTCTCTTTTCATCTCTTTTATTTCAACTTGCAAGCATTAAAGCTTACGCTCACGGCTAAGAATCACAGTGGCGCTGGAGCAGAATTTTAGATTTTTCACTTAACTAGACTTCACAAAGGGCCCTACAATGACCATCGGATTCTTAAGATGTGTCAAGGAAGGATAGAACCTGGATGTTGTCACATGGGGGTGACAGCATTAGATAGTCAAGGGCGAGCATTGCATTATTGATAGGTGCATTGGCAGCCTCGAGCAGGTGTGGTGGAGGGTGCGACACTTCAAACATTAAGCTTGAATAAGGCTAGGAGGACGGGGCAGCAAATAGCTCTTCCAATCTTCGTGTTGGATCCACAACCCTGGTTGGCAGTTCTTCAAAAAGAAATACTTCTCCCCATTGATCATCTACAAACTTGGGATCCACTTGGTTGTTGTCCTCAAACGATAGTATGTTGTCTTGTCTCCTTCCCCAACTATCAACCTCCCTTTTATGATGTTCAATGTCATGGGATATTAACATGGACAAGTTTTTCCTATTGTAGCTCCTTGAATGTGAAGGAGGATCAACAACGATCATGGTAGAAGGGCTCCAAGTTGCATCTTGTAGTTGGTCAATTTTGTCATACTTGTTGGAAGCCATCAAAACACCCCACCTTTGTCTTCTTCCCTTTGTTGTTCATGCATCTCATTATGACATTCACTTGTTTACTTGTGCTCACTATCACTGTAAATGGAGAAGGAGCTCCTCTCCCAATCTGGAAACTCTAGTGCATCACTGTTCAGGGGCTCAAGGAGTATGTATTCATCACTACCATCTTTTGGGATGTGCTCTTCTTCGGCATGAGCATACCTCTGTAGTGTAGCTCAAAATGGAAAGAAGTCATCAATTGATGGCACCTCATTAAGGGGACCAGATTCTACTACACAATTTCCCTCCAAAGACTCGCCAAAAAGCCCACCATCCATGGCACACAACTGCTCTTCAAGAGGAAGAACTTCTTGGTGACTGGTGGACAACATTCCTGCTTGATCTACTTCATCGCTTAGAAGTCTGAGACTATATTGTTGTCCTTCTATTGCTGTCCCAACATCCTCTTGAGGTCTACCTTCAACTGAGCCATCACTTGATTCAATATTTTGGTCATCTTCTTCGATATGGCTAGCAAGTAGAGGAGGTCGAGTACTTGGATGCTCCACTTGTCCTCTAACTTGTTCAATGGCCTCTTTGCATAGCTCACATACAAATTCAGAGTGTGATGAATTATGAAGTCTACACAAATTTGGCAGTAGCAATACCTCCAAATCAACTTGGTATTTCAGCTCTGACCAACCCTTTTCCAACTTGGAGACGAGCTGGTCATATCTCTCCATGATCGGGTCCTCATCATCACTTGGGAGGGAAGTTGGATGGCGAACAACCGTAGAGAGTGGTTGTTCCCACTCCTCCAAACTTTCATTTTTAGATTCTCGATCACTTTCATTGATGAAGGAGAGATATTCTAATCTAATTTCACTTATACCTTCATCATCATTCTCTGCTGCTCCAATGTTGTCAACCTTTTCTCCTTCCTATTTTTCAGCATCTGAGTTGGTTGTCCTAACATCCACGGCTGTAGACTTCATTAGTTTATCGTCACCTACCAATTGCTCTCCATTATGAATGGAGGACTACCTCTGATTAGTGGAGGAAAGAACTTCTAAATTAGTTTCAATTAGATTTTCACCAAGGAAACTTGTCGTTATAGCGAAATCTACCTCTTCCTCCTGGTTTTCAACTTCAATGGTTGTTGCTCCAACATCAACTTGTATCAAATTTATTGGTTCATCCTTACTTTGTTGTCCTCCGAGTGTTGACAGCTCTTCTGCCTCATTGGATAACTTCTCTTCATTAGGAATTGGCTGCTCCAACCTGTTCGAACAACCCTTGGCTTGAGCGATGATGTTTGTGCATGAAAAGAAAGTGAATTCAGAGTGGGGTGCATTGTGAAATTTGCACCAACTTTCCATTAGTACTTCCTCCAATCTTGGTCCATCCTTGTTGCTCAAATGTTCCTAGATCATCTTCTTGAACGCCTTGGTTGCCATGGTTTTCAATTCTTCCTCTGGGTCTGTAAGGGCTAAAGGTAGATAGATTTCCCATAAGGGGATTTCTCCTTGCAAGAATTTTTCAATTCTGCTCAAAGAAGTCAGAAACCCAAACTCGATGTGCCTGTGTGTGCAATGGATCCAACATCTATCTGGTAATGTGAATTGCTACAATGGCTTCTTCAGTCTCTTATTCAAATCTGCATGCAACTGAGTGATATCGATTTGTGCATGCTGCTCCATTTTGACTCATCTTCTACTTGCCTTCAGAATTTTCTAATTTTTTAGCATTAAAAGAGATCTCCTTATCTCATATTTCTTCTTTGAAAGTGTTCTTTTTGAAGTGCCAACTTTCAATTTTGTAGCCTCAACATGTCATGCCCTCCTTCTAGCGCCAGTTCTGTTGATGGCGTTAGGAGGAGGAGGGCATAAAATGAATCACTTCCAACCTTCAGCTTTGTATTCCCAACGTGTCAGCCCTCCTTCTAGCACCATCAATAGAACTGGCGCTAGAAGGAGCGCATGACATGTTGAGGCTGCAAAACTGAAAGTTGGCACTTCAAAAAGAACACTTTCAAAGGAAATCTGAGATAAGGAGATCTCTGTTAATGCTAAAAAATTAGAAAATTCTGAAGGCAAGTAGAAGCTAAGTCAAAATGGAGCAGTGATCCAGGTGGATCCTAGAAAACCTAAAAATTTCACAATCTCAGAATCTCATGAAACTAGCATTATCACGCAGAGCTCATTAACATGGTCCTGACGCAACTTGAACGGGCTTAAAAGGAGTCTGTATGCAGAAGTTATGCGCAGTCAAAGGTCTGGTCAAATAGGTGAATCAGGCATTCTAAAAGGCAGAAAATTGATCATCTCAAAATGAAAAAAAAATGACACCAAGTTGTAGAGCTTGTTGCGCTGATTTCGGAACTATATTCGGTTTTGAAAATAGAGTCTGTATGAGCAAAATAGAGCCGGTCAAAGTTTGTAGAAAAAAAGAGTTGACCAGTCAAAATGATGACATCATCATGACGTCAGCATGGTGATGTGGCAAGTGGTGATGTGGCAAGATTATATGACATGGCATAAATATGGATTAAACCATATTTGTTAAAGAAAGAAAATATATAAAGTGAGCACCACCTATTAAAGTGGGATGCCACCTAAGGAATAAGGGGTATCCCACCTTATATGGGAAGTCTCCCTTGTCTTTAGGGAAAAACTTAAAAGGAGGAGAGGATGG
Source organism: Sequoia sempervirens (assembly GCA_007258455.2). Lineage (NCBI taxonomy): Eukaryota > Viridiplantae > Streptophyta > Pinopsida > Cupressales > Cupressaceae > Sequoia > Sequoia sempervirens. The sequence goes on along the minus strand of VDFB02000003.1, from coordinate 533,453,258 downwards.
TGGGATCACCACCCACAATTTTCTCTAAAAGATTTAATTGTTTTTTCAAAGCCTTAGAATAAGGCTAAATCCCTTTTTCCTAGAGGCCTAAATTATCCCATATTTTTAGAGGCCTAGAATATTTTCCTTTACACGGAAATATTAGGAATAGTATTCCTAAATTAAGGGGTCAAATAAAACCTTACATAAAATATTCCCTAAATAATAGAGAATAAATCCATTCGTAACCATTCAAATGGAAAGAGAATTATTTTGAGGGGATATTATCCTTCCAAAAATTATTAAAGGAGGATATTATTGAATTTTTTTCTTGTAATAGCAGATATGGGTATATTTACAAATAATATGGTTTTAGCCCATATTAGCAAATAAATTTGTATAAAATGGGGAGAGTTTTGGCTTGAAAATAAGCAAGTCTAATTGGACAAATAATTCTTTTGTGAGAGTTGAATTCTTTTTGAGAGGAAGAATTGCAAGGTGTTGTTATACACCAAAATTGTAAAAGTGAGAGAGATTGTGAGGAATTTTGTGCAGGTCTTTGAAGCTTGAATATTGTAAGAAGGCATCTTCAGGTGCTTGGTGATATTAATAAAAGCGGTCCAACATTGAGAAGTAGACCTGGAGACATAGTCCTGATTGGACGAACTCTATTATCAACTTGCATTTGATTCTTCTATCTTCTGTCTTATTATTCTTCTATCTCCTATCTTACATTCTCTCTAATTTCTTTCCAGTATTTTCAATTTGGCATTTAATTTCTAGTTACAAAATTTTAGTAATTAGTTAATTTCATTGAGTTCTATAAAGGATTAAGTGAACTTAGTATGTAATTTCAATGGTTAAACAACATAATCACGCAATTCTATTTGGATTAGGGAAAAATTGTAATTAGGATTAATTTGCAAGTTATTTTGTAAACCTCTAATTATAGATCAAGCAACATGCACAAATCTATATCACTAGCAACTGCATGGGGATTTGAATAAGAGATTGAAGAAGCCATTGTAGCAATTCACATTGCCAGATAGATGTCGGATCCATTGCACTCGCAGGCACAATGAGTTGGGGTGTCTGACTTTTTTGAGCAGAATTGAAAAGGTCTTGCAACGAGAAATCCCCTTCCAGGAAATCTATCTACCTTGTGCCCTTATAGACCTAGAGGAAGAATTGGCAACCATGGCAGCCAATGCATTCAAGAAGCTGATCCAGGACCATTTGAGCAACAAGGATGGACCAAGATTGGAGGAAGTACTAATGGCAAGTTGGTGCAGATTTCACAATGCACCCCACTCTGAATTCACTTGCTTTTCATGCACAAACATCATCACTCAAGCCAAGGGTTGTTCGAACAAGTTGGAGCAGCCAACTCCCAATGAAGAGAAGTTATCTAATGAGGCAGAAGAGCTGTCAACACTCGGAGGACAGAAAAGTAAGGATGAACCAAGAAATTTTATACAAGTTGATGTTGAAGCAACAACTATTGAAGTTGAAAACCAGGAGGAAGTGGTAGATTTCACTATGACAACAAGGTTCCTTGGTGAAAATCTGATTGAAACTAATTTAAAAGGTCTTCCCTCCACTAATCAAAGGAAATCCTCCATTCCAGAAGGAGAGCAATTGGTAGGTGATGATGAACCAATGAAGTATGCAGCCGTGGATGTTATGACAACCAACTTAGATGCTGAAAAACAGGAAGGAGAAAAGGTGGACAACATTGGAGCATCATAAAATGATGATGAAGGTATAAGTGAAATCAGATTAGAAGATTTCTCCTTCATCAATGACAGTGATCGAGAATCTAAATATGAAAGTTTGGAGGAGTGTGAACAATCACTCACCACAATTTTTTGCCATCCAACTTCCCTCCCAAGTGATGATGAGGACCCAATCATGGAGAGATATGACTAGCTCATCTCTAGGTTGGAAAAGGATTGGTCAAAGTTGAAATACCAAGTGGATTTGGAGGTATTGCTACTGCCAAATTAATGTAGACTTCATAATTCATCACACTCTGAATTTGTATGTGAGCTATGCAAAGAGGCCATTGAACAAGTTAGAGGACAAGTGGAGCAGCCAAGTACCTGACCTCCTCTACTTGCTGCCCATATCGAAGAAGAAGACCAAAATATTGAATCAAGTGATGGCTCAGCTAAAGGCAGACCTCAAGAGGATGTTGGGACAGCAATAGAAGAAGGATAACGATACAGTCTCAAACTTCCGAGCGGTGAAGTAGACCAAGCGGGAATGTTTTCCACCACTCACCAAGAAGTTCTTCCTCTTGAAGAGCAGTTGTGTGCCATGGACGGTGGGCTTTTTGGCGAGTCTTTGGAGGGAAATTGTGTAGTAGACTTTGGTCCCATTGATGAGGTGCGATCAATTGATGAATTTTTTCCATTGGGAGCTACACTATGGAGGTATGCTCATGTCGAGGAAGAGCACATCCCAGAAGACGGTAGCGATGAATACATACTCCTTGAGCCCCTGAATAGTGATGCACTAGAGTTTTTAGATTGGGAGAGGAGCTCCTTCTCCATTTATAGTGATAGTGAGCATGAGGAAACAAGTGAACATCATAATGAGACACATGAACAACAAAGGGAAGAAGACAAAGGTGGGGGTGTTTTGATGGCTTCCAACAAGTATGACAAAATTGACCAACTACAAGATACAACTTGGAGCCCTTCTACCATGATCGTTGTTGATCCTCCTTCACATTCAGCGAGCTGCAATAGGACAAACTTATCCATGTCATTATCCCATGACATTGAACATCATAAAAAGGAGGTTGATACTTGGGGAAGGAGAGGAGACAACATACTGCCATTTGAGGACAGCAACTAAGTGGATCCCAAGTTTGCAGATGATCAATGTGGAGAAGTATTTCTTTTTGAAGAACTGCCTACTAGGGTTGTGGATCCAACACGAAGATTGGAAGAGTTGTTTTCTACCCCGTCTGACAAGCCTCGTGCAAGCTTAATGTCCGAAGTGCCCCACCCTCCACCGCACCCGCCCGAGGCTGCCAATGCACCTATCGACAATGCAATCCTCACCCTTGACTATCTAGCATTGCCACTCCCATGTGATGACATTCAGGTTCTATCCTTCCTTTCTCCTATTATTTCTCATAACTGCACTTATTATTTTGATTACATATGGGAACGAGGGAAAATGAACATGTTTATGGATTAACCATGGGTTCAACGAGCCTCCTCAATTGCTGATTTTTCATGATGACGTGATTGAACTTGAGTTCTGCAACATTGAATTTATTTTTTCAGAATATAAAGATAAATTTTCATTGTTAAGAACGATAACGATTGCCCGTTTGCTTGTGCATGCACTGAGAAATCCAATGAACGTTAATGTCGGCTTGCCCTGCCTAAACATAGTGCTTTGTAAATATCTTTGTACATAGCTTGTTTTGAGTAGTATAGGTTTCTTGTAAATACTCCACTTTCCTGCTTTCCTTAGGTTAGTTGGTTTGATGTAGGTTGCTCACTTTGTAGGTTGTTTGTTTTTTGTTTGCTTTTGCTCTGCTCCTGCTTTGCTCGGGGTCCCTCTGCTTATAGCTGGGCACATTTGTGTGCACAACAAAAATACTTATTGCCTAGGGTTGTTCTATGTATTTCTTTGTCAAACTCTAATAAAGTCTTTAGAGTGGATGGTGAAGGTTTTTTGTTAGTGTCAAGTGATCTAGTTGTTTGATTCAAAGAGGATAAGTTGTTGATTTAGTCTGACTCTAACGTATTCTAAAATCTTACAACTCTTACACATCTTAAGAATCTGACAGTCACTGTACGGCCTTTTGTGAAGTCTAGTTAAGTGAAAAATCTAAAATTTTACTACACTGCCACTGTGATTCTTAGCCCTGAGCATAAGCTATAATTCTTGCAGGTTGAAATAAAAGAGCTGAAGAAAGAAAGAGAAAATTCAACTTTTAGGGGTATCCGAGCAACTCTATCGAGGCTATGGACGCCCGATTGACAATAAAGCAATGTTCAAGAGAATCACAACGACAACCTCATCAGGGCTATGGACACCTGACTGGCAGTGAGGCAATGTCCCAAATGCTTTTGGAGTTAGAATAAACTATGTAGCTTGACTTGATGGAGCTTGGGTTTCTATAGCCACCGAAGGATGGGAATTAATGTAATTGCACACAGTTGGATTTTCAACATATTAAAGGTTGGGTTGGCTAGTTGTTTTGATCCTTTGGTCGAGCATATGGTTTGGTTTCCCTAACATGAAGGTTGGAACCAGAGATTCTTGGTTTGTAATTCTAGTTTTTCATCAAAATTCTCTAGAGCATTTCCCCAGCAAGTCACCATTTGTTGTGCATGTTTTGCACACATGCCCCACCATAGGTAGGGACCCCCCATTTTTCACTCCTCACAGGCTACTTTGCTCCTGTCTTGTTTTACATACCCCATTTTCCAAGCCCAAATTGGTCATGTGCCTTCAAACGATCAAATTCCTCTACCCAAATTCATCTACTTGTGGTATTCAAATCTATGGAGAAATGAAGTCCCCCATCCCTTTTCTACCCATTGTCTTGTTTTTGTTAACTCAGTCCCTGATCACTCGATTTTCTTTTTTCTACATTTTTGACTTTGGGGCAAACTTTCTGGTGGATTTGGGATGTGTTCATGGTGCCTAAGTGAACTGCCAAATTTTTGTCAATGTTTCATTAAGTTTTGATGGTTTTAGAAATTTCCCTCAGGAACTCCCTTCCTCTTTGGCTGTTTTGGAAACATTCATGGATGCTTGCTGGTCCAATTTCCATATTTTTGACATTAGGGCGAAATTTTTGGTGGATTTGGGATGTGTTCATCGTTCCTAAGTGAACTGCCAAAGTTTCATCAAAGTTATGTTAAGTTTTGGTGGTTTCAGAACTTTCCCTCTAGAACTCCCTTCCTCTTTGGCTATTTTGGAAACATCTGTGGACCCCCGCCGGTTTGATTTCCACATTTTTGACTTTGGGGCCAACTTTTTGGTGGATTTGGGATGTGTTCATGGTGCCTAAGTGAACTGCCAAGGTTTCATCAACGTTCCATTAAGTTTCAATGGTTTCAGAACTTTCCCTCAAGAACTCCCTTCCTCTTTGGCTATTTTGGAAACATCCGTGGACCCCTGCCGGTCTAGTTTACACATTTTTTGACTTTGGGGCTAACTTTTTGGTGGATATGGGATGTGTTTGAGGTGCCTAAGGGAACTACCAAAATTTCATCAATGTTCCTTTAAGTTTAAGTGGTTTCAGAACTTTCCCTCGGGAACTCCCTTCCTCTTTGGTTGTTTTGGAAACATCTATGGACCTCTGTCGGTCCGGTTTCCACATTTTTGACTTTGGGGCTAACTTTTTGGTGGATATGGGATCTGTTTGAGGTGTCTAAGTGAACTATCAAAGTTTTGTCAACGTTTCATTAAGTTTTAGTGGTTTCATATTTTTGTCCCCCTTTGGATGTTTTGAACATCCGTGAAGCCCCGGTGACCCCGCCTCCAGAGTTCGGCCCCTCCGTGGCCATTTCTGGGACTCTGTCCCTCCATGGCCATTTTGAACATTTGTGTAGCCCTGGTGACCCGACCTCCGAAGCCCAGGTGACCTGGCCTCCGAAGCCCGACCCCTCCATGGCCGTTTCTAGGACTCCATCCCTCTATGGCTGTTTTGAACATCCGTGGAGCCCCTGTGACTCGACCTCCGAAGCTCGGCCCCTCCATAGCCATTTTTGGGACTCTATCCCTCCGTGGTTGTTTTGAGCTTCCAATTTTTGTCAAATGAGTCTAATCTTAAGGAAGTTTTTTTGGGCACTCTTCCTTCCCCTTTTCCCATGCGCTATAATTGAAAAATCTTGGTTTTGCTATGTTTTGGGGTGTTCGGGAACTTCCCTTTCGGTTTGTTGTCCCTTGTTTGCTTTCCGCCCCCTTGGTCCCACATTAATGTTTATGATCTAAATGAGCTCCAAATATGAATATTATGATCTTTTGATGATGCATGGATGGATCTAACAAGGATTTTGTAAGATTTGACTAATGCTTTCCTTTATTTGTGTATGAAAGCACTTATGACATTTCATGTACGTAGGATTCAAGGAGCCTACTGCATGTCTATCAGAAGACCCATTGAGAAAGCTGAACAAGGAATGCGCATAGCTCCTGTCACTATTCATTTCATGATCACCTCTCCCGCTAGCACCTACCAATAGGGTCGGTGTTAGAAGAAGGCCTATGCCAAGGAAGTCAAGGACAAAAATGCAAGGGGCTAGCCTTGAAGAAGGCATAAGGGGTTGTCCGCTAGAATCAGAACAACCAATCCATTGATGCCAATCGTCAATGGGCTCATTTGATCTAAGGAGGAACACTACAAACACATCAAGTAAGAGGGAAGCTTTCAGGTAGTTTCTACTACAGTGAAAAGGGAAATCAGCTAAATGACAAAACTGCTATAGCACTTGGGCACTAGATGACAAAATAGAGAAAAGACAAGGAATGTATTTTAAAATTGTTGGATAATGGGGGGTAGGTGAAACCCTATTGTAAATCAAATTTGGGCCATTTGTTGGAAATTGATCCTAGCCATTCATTTGGGCTTTGGAGAACTATAAATAGGGGCTTGCCCCTCATTTGTAAGGGTTGGAGAACTAATGTAAAGACATTATGTAGCAATAGAAAGCAACATTGCATGATTTATGGGTGTTCCTTTTGAGTTTTCTCTTTATGTATGCATGGTTCAACTTCCCTATTAGTTTAGGTGTTAGTTTCTTGAATGGAAGTGGTGGTGGTGATTGTTGCTTCAGTATTTGATGAATTTCCAGCTCATGATTTTTGTGGTTCATTGATGATGAATCACTTTGCAAAGCTAGTTTGAGCCTCCTTCCTTTATTACTACAACTTATTTCGATTGAATGTACATGATGTGTGTATGTAATATGAAAATATGCAGTCCTTAGAAGATTGCACTGGTTTTGTGCAACTGTAGGTTTCTCTTGGCCAAACAAAACCTAGTTTAGCGAGTTTGTCTACTATAGCAACCACGATTGTTACTGTTCATTCGTAGCTTAGGATTATAATAGATTTCTTAACCCTTCTCCTTTTGCTATTTCTTTTAATCCTTGGTTAGAGTAGGATCCAAAGCATCACCAAGAAGCTAAATTAGATGAACTTGATGAGTTTTAACTTGCTATTTTGAGTGGACAACCATTGTTCATTCACTTCCAACACTTTCAAACAAATCTGTAAGTTCACCTTGTGATTCCAATAAATCACATAAATCAACTGAGATATTCCAAGCACTGTCAAGACCTTACATTAGAGACCTTGGGATAGTGTTCTACAATCTGATTGTAGAAGATTGTCTTTCAAGAGAGGTAGTGCACATACGCACTGCATGTGTTGAGAAGTGCATAAAAAACACATCAATAGAACTGGTGCTAGAAGGAGGGATGACATGTTGGGAATACAAAGTTGAAGGTTGGAAGTGATTCATTTTATGCCCTCCTCCTCCTAAGCACATCAACAGAACTGGTGCTAGAAGGAGGGCCAACACATTGGGAATACAATGCTGAAGGTTAGAAGTGATTCATTTTATGCCCTCCTCCTCCTAACACCATCAACAGAACTAGCACTAGAAGGAGGGCTGGCACGTTGGGAATACAAAGATGAAGGTTGGAAGTGATTCATTTTATGCCCTCCTCCTCCTAACACCATCAACAAGGATCAAAGGTGAATGTGAGAAACATTTGGAGGAGGTGGTTAGGTTATGGTAGAGTTGATTCCACATCAAGGAAGAGGAGTAAGAATAGAGTTCTTAGAGGTGGAGGTTTCTTGTTCTAGCTAAGTGTTGGAAGAGGAGAAAGAACAAGAAATTGTAGGTACCAATTTTAGCAATGGGGTTGGTTGTGGATTGATTAAAGTCTGAAAGGGTGGTACTACCAATCAACTCCATTTTGTGAATCCATATTCATAAAATTATCCATACCTCAAGTTTTTGATGGAGGAGCATTTAGGGTGTGAGAGCAATCTTGCATCAACCAAAAATAGTAGCGTTGTTTCTTTTGAAATAAGGGCTACATTAAATAGAGTTTGTTGAGTAGTAGAATGAACTTATGTCTTGAAGATGTGTAGAAGTTTAGACTTCAGGCTTGTGGCTTACTCATGGATGCAACAAGAAAACATCTAAATTTATTTTTAACGATGTTTGGTGAATTGGTTCATCAATGAGATATGGAGATTTTGAAGAGACATTGTTTCATGTCTCTCTGACATGATGATAATGGAAGGTTCTAGTAGCAATGAATAGTTGTGAAGGATTCACTTTAAAGGGAGATAAATATATTGGTGGGACATCATTAGGATTCCCTTCAAAATTTTGACTTCACACCTCATTGAGGAGACAAGTGTGTATTGGCAAGAGCGCTTATGGAGTCTTTTCAACACTCTGATGACATTAGTCAAAGTATTTTCAATGAGACTTTGGGATATCGATGTAATTTGTTTCGAAGTCTCTTTGACATGCCAATAAGTGGGACCATGATAACAGATGATGATAAAGGGTGACTGACAGGTGGTGAAAAGGGATTGGGTGATGTCACAGAGGTTCTTCATCAGGTTGACACATAGATTTTGGCAAGACAACAATGTAAGTCTCTTTGACATTCTGATGGGACTTCATCAACGAGACTTCACCATATCAGAAGGAGTCACTTAGGATTCCCTCCAATGGAGCAATAGGCATAGCAAGGTGACATTCAAAATTCAGAGAGATAAGGTTTCAAGTCCCTTCAATACTATTGAAAGGTTAATGACATGGCATGGACGAATAGGTAGAAGGCTTGGTGAGAAATCTAAAGATGAATAGGAGGTTGACATGTGGCTACAAGTTACATCAAGAGGGTAGTGAATATTGGTGAAGAGCTTGGTGGGACCAAAAAGATGGTAATGGTGATGGAGGTCAATGACGTGGACAAATAGATGGTGAAATGGGATTGGATAATAGGTCAACTCACATCGTTGTTGTGAATTCTGAAATGTGACAACAATGGCAATGGGGTATCAACGAGAGAGATCAATATCGATGAGACACAAATCTATTTCAACCCAATAATGTAATGTTTTTTTGATAGCATGGAATGATGATTCAAAGTAATGTGGTTTTCATGGTGCAAATTTGTTATGATAGCTCATGTTGGAGATGATAGAGCAGATGAGGAAACCATTCTTGATTGTTGGTTGGCCACTGGGGGTAGTACTAAGGCAATATGGGTAAAAGAATTAAATGAAGATCAAATTATAGGGGAACACATCTAATGGAGAAGACACCTTAGATGACCATTTGCTAAAAATATGAAATATGATGAATCTAAATAGGGTTATAGTGAAGAAGATGGCTTGCTAGTGAAGATAGAGAGGGAAGATTAAAAAAACTAGCTAACAAGGAAGTGAGAGGAGGCTGGACCAGGGAGAGTCAGTTGTAAAGGTCTGGTTGCAAGAGCTGAGAGCCTAAAGCAAAATCTGTTTTAAATTTACAAATGATGTAATTAGAAGTCCCATGTAATCAAGTTAATAATATAAGATATTTGTTTCCTCTTACATTGGTTGTGCTATTTTCTATTATGGTTGTGAGTTTTGGTCTGTAAGGGGAGTACCCTTCCTCAATATGTCTCACAAGGAAACTAGCCTTCATGCAATAGTGAACCACATTCATATCTAGTACAATTTTTTGCTAGATAGTAAAGGATGCGATGATGACAATGTATAAATTTGACACTTTTCATAATGTTTTGATGTATTAAAAAATTCAATAAGAATAAAAAAGTTTAATTAGTGTTGTGATTCTACTTTTAGGTCCTAAAAACTAATCGATAGTGGTGGAACTCCCTTTACTCTTATAAGGTATTCAATAAATGGGTGAATGTTACAAAAGGTATGTTACAAAAGGTTTCTCAACCTTGCACCTCAATGTTAAAAATACAAAACATTTAATTTTAGGCTATAGCCTATATAAAAACCTAATTTTGGGTCATAGATATTTTTTTCCCTAATTTTTTAGGATTATTCAACATCAATTCCATGATGATCAAGATATGAATTTGTTTTAGATCTATTATTTTTTCAAAAGTATACTCAACCAACATTTTAGATCAAATTTTATGCCCTCCAAAAGTAGGTTCTCCCACATTGAAAATGAAAAACATCTATGAGTTGTAAGAAAGAGGTACACTTGTTGACCAATTTATGACATATGTTATGGCATGTAATACTACATATTTGAATGGGAAAAATGGAGCACCCAAGTTCATCAGAAGATTATCACAAACTTACATTCAGTGGAAAGAATATTTTAATAATGTGGATTTAGGTTTCATATTTTTTATTATTTTAGCACATGATTTCCTAATTACTATGCTACCAAAAGTAATTTGAATCTCTTATTGGTGATACTCTTGTAAAGTTTCAGAAGATAAAAGTGTATTGTAACCATTGATTATTAAATAATGCCTTTGATTTTTTTGAAGTGTAAATTTTTCTTCCAAAAGGTTTTTACCCATGTAAATCACTAATGCTATAGTTTATTATTATTTTCTTTATTTTGTTGTAAAAAGTGATTTTTTTAACTTTTTCACATACTTCCTCTCATAAATTAGTGTAGGAAGCATATTCCACACCTCTATTTTACTTCGTAATCTATTTTTGGATCAGTTATATTTGATATGTGTTAAGATGAAAGAAGTTATTACTAGTTTTTATGACATTATTTATTATATAAATCTTGGAAAATTTTGATTGTTGACTTAGTGGGTCTAGGATAGGTCCAAATATGAATTCCCTTATCATGACCTTGATTGACAAGATGTAGATAAATTCTATAGATTATAGTTTCAAGGATGTCTTGCCTATTTGGGGTACATCCAAGAAAAAATGTGGTGGTTGAGAAAAAGAGGGTAAGGATAAGTCCAAAAATAAATCTAAATCTAAGGGAAGATCCAAAACCCTTTGTAAGAGTAGGTTAAGGTACTAGAGATGTGGTAAATGTGGTCATCTCAAGAAGAAATGTAGAAATAAGAAAAAAATTGATTCTTCTCCTAACAAATTATAATCATGAAGTTGCTAATATTTTTTGTTTTGTGCTATATGTCTTTTTATATCTCTTAATTGACATATTTGGTGCATCCTACCATATGCCTCCCTACAAGAAGTGGTTCTCAAAGTATTAAGCATATGATGGTAGACAAGTTTTTCTCAAGAGTAATAACACTTATAATATTGAGAGATAAGGAGAGGTAAAATTGGTATGAACACTCTCATGGATGGTTCTCAATATTTAAAGCATACAATGGTGGGCAAGTTTTTCTCAAGAATAATAACAGTTGTAATATTGAGAGATAAGGAGATGTAAAATTGGTATTCAATGATACCCAATTTTAGCACGTAATTTAATTTTTCTTCTAAACTTATTGCAATGCATGTCTATATGTATTTCATTCTGATAAACAACATAACAATTCTAATTTTATTATTTTTTATTTTAAATTAAAATTAAATTTATTTTCAAAATAACATGTTATTAAACAATTTTGATATTAAAAAAAAATTATGATTGTAAAAAGAAAAATACAAATTTTGGTCCCTTGGGGGTATGGATTTTGAATTTCTAAAGACAATGTTGAGTACTATGCATTTTGGGACAGTTGTTACAGATTGAATGTTGCATAGAGGTAATCTATAGATGCTTTTCTTTGTTTTGCCCTTATGACCTATGACTTATTGAGTTTTGAAGCATTTATTTTTATTTAAGATTAAAAGAAAATATTTAGGCCTTTAGCCTTTTATAAAAAATAAATACAATGAAATTTTACAAGAAATATTCAACCTTAATCCTTTATAAAAATTCAACATACTTATATTTTTTTATATACTATAAAATTTATGCAATAAAATATAAATAGAACATCATAGTTAGTGTAATATATTTTTCCCTGGTTAAAAAAATTAAATTAAATTGTTACCATCAATAATATTTGAAATGTTTTTCTAAAACTATATAATAATATGCCAAAATATTTGCGCTTTATCATCCATTCTATGCAATATTATAATATTTGCAGTGTATTTTGTTTATAATTGACGTCATCGTAAATATCTCCCTCCCTGCGGCAATTCCAATGCTTTCTACTATTATTTTAGTGATAGTGTGGATTTGTATGAATTAATATTTTTGTTTGGTTTAGAATTAAGAATGTAGAGGGAATTATAGGCACGGTGAAATCTAATAATTCTCTTTTTAACCAGTGAGAGCTCATTTTTTCTATTTTTTTATTTTCAATTAATTATTTTTATGCATTCTAAATATTTATTTACATTTATTTCTTAAACTATTATCAATAAATTATTATATCATATATGAAAAAATTAAAAATATATACTATATAAGATTTAATACATAATTTAATATATTATTAGTATATTATATTATAAAATTATTTTTAATATATTATATATTATATTAATATATTAAATTATTATGTAATATATTAATTTAACATTGTATTATAATATATATTCTATATAATATGAAACATATATAACATATATAATTTAATATATTAGATAATAATTTTATAATATTATAGTATAATTTTTAATAATGTGATTTTTTTTTAATAGTTTAATATATATTGGATTATATATTATATTAAATTAATTTTGTGATGAGAAACATTGTTATCTTGATTTTTTATTTATATTTATAATAAATTTATTTATTTTATATTAAAATAATTATTGATTCAAATAATTCATATGTTTACTTTTAACATAAAATTATAATAATGAAGAAGTAGAATTTTTTTTACTTTTGTTTATTTTTAAATTTATTAATTATATTTGAAAACTTGAATATTAAAATATCAAATTGTTTTAATAAATATTATCAAATCAACCTCTTTGAATTGTAATACCAAACTTGACATTATAAAACTATTTATTTATACAAAAATATATTATAAGAGTATTGTAACTTTGTAATGTGAAATTCACAAACTACAAGTAAATATTATAAAATATTTAAATAATGTACTGGATGTTGATTCTTTGAAAAAATATATATTTTAAAATATTTGGAGCAAGTTTATTATTTTAAAAAGTAATTAGCATCATATTTTTTAGAGTGAAAGATGTTTCAATTCTACTAATGTGATTTAATTTTTAAATTAAAAATTAAATAAATAATTTTATGTTGTATAAAATATAAATATTATATAATATTCACAACTAGATCATGACAATATTCTCATTATTTTATTGAAAGAAATTATATTGTTCATTGAACAAAAAATAACCATGAAAATAATCTAGATGCAAAAAATGTGCATGGAAAGCTTTACAATCCTTGATTGTATTACTAAAATAAATATCCCATTACAAATTGGAGACAATATAAATTGCAACATGTATTCATTTAAGCTACAATAAAAGTTTCATTCAAGTTACAATAGAAGTACACAATGTAGTTATAGGAAATTGAACAATCTTAGACACTATTTCCTATATCAAATTAGAGAAATTCCTATCCCTATGCCTCTTCTTTAGAGTTTCAAAAGTCATAACCCTTTTAAATGACAAAGAGATTAAATCTTAAAGAGGGATATATCCAGATTGAAGACACATTTGACACTTGAGACTAGTTGAACCTCAAACTTGTAACAAATTGGCATCTAGAATATGCCTTATTCACCCTTATCCTTAATGCAAACCTTTTACCTACCCGTAAAAATGATTTTACCAATCACATTTCACTGACAAGTGAAAAAATTTTACCCCCAAACATTTTACCCACATACTAGTATTTAAAATAATGCATTTAACTCAATATTTTTTAACTAGCATTTTATCTGTTAAACCTTGAAAATCCTCTCTGAAATTAGTTTGACATTTTGTCTAACATTTTCTACTTTATGCAACAAACTCATCTTATTTTTCAATGCTTAAATCCAGTCATAAAAATGCCTTAATTTCATGGAATTTCAGCTGACCTTGCAAACGTAAATGCTTCTCAACCCCCTTCTTCTACTTTCCTAGATCAAATTACTACTTTCCAACTCAACGAGGACCCTGGCTAATCATATGCATATTGCGAGGAAATAAGCCATTGTGGGTTTGTTTCATTTAAAAGCCCTATAGCTACGATGCAATGATCTTCTTACACTTTGGGGAGTCAAAATATGGCACAGTCTAATGTTTGGAATTTCTAAACAACAAGTGAATAACTACCCTCAACACCAACAAAGAGTAGTTAATAATTTTCAATAATATAAAATAATGATTATTTAATTTATAGTCATATATGTCATTTTTAGTTGCTACCATTGAAAATATAATTTTATGACCTTCATTGTATTTCATGTACCTATGGTGAGATCTATGATCTAAAAGTAAATTTTGATCCCATGAGAATTACACATTGTAGGTATGTTTTACCTCACAAAATACAATGAGACCCATTAGATGATATTTTAGATCAATGGTGGTCACTAAATATTAGAATCTTTATTTAATTTAAATGGAAGGATTCACCATGGTAATTCATAAACTTTTCCATTATTTTCCAAGATTTACCAAGATTTTCTACAAAATCTAGCATATACATATTATTATAGTTTATATACTTGATAATTAATCCAAATTTTGAAATAATAAGAATGTAATATTCTACTATTTATACTCTTATATATATTCAAACAAAGAAGATATTTTCTCAAAACTAAATTGATTAAGAGTAACCTACCTAATTAGTGTCTTAGTCATAGAGTTAATAAATTGAATACATAAAATATAATCTCTTGCATCCACCTAATCAAAATACAAAGAAAAATATAACATAGTCTAGGAGCTTAAGAAATGGGATGTGACAAATTCATCTTTATTGGTGAGTTGAAAGGATATTTAAATATGCCTTATTTTATCCAAGAACAAAGTCCAATATTTAAGCATTATTTATATGATTATATTAATTTTTAAATAACACACATTCATCTTTGACAAAACAAAACAATGAGTGGATTAACATGTTGATTGGATCTTATGCTTTTTCTGAGGTCAGTAATAGCTCTATGATATCTAAAAATATCATGAAGAATAATAAACCAATTTCCTTGATGTCACTTTTGAATTTTTTGGTTTTATGCTTATTTATTTTGTTTAAGACAACTTGTTTGTTTGCTTTAGTGGATAATTTGAATGAGAACTTGCTTTTTATGTACCTATTATTTATTTATTTTATAAACATTGTTACTAAAACTTAGCAAACACAAAAAATTAAAACAAAACTATTCTAAAACATTTTGGTAGGAACTTTGCTCTGCAGCTCTTCTTATAATACAATCGTTATTTTGTTATTATATTATTGAAGATTTTTTATACTTAACAATTAGTTTTTGATGGACTATTCAATTTCATTCATAAATTGAAAAGTATTGACTATTTAGTATATATTAATGTTTCTTTATCTTATTTATATCTTATATTTGTTCTTAATTTCATTCTTTATAATTTAGTTAATCTAATTTTAATGTAATTTGTATAATTAGAATCAATGTTAGATTTAATCTTTTTTATATAATTTTATTTTTTTAAACATTTCATGAGCTTGAAGATGATGATAAAAGAAAAGAGTTTGGGACTCTATTTCTAAGCGAAGTCCATAATAACTTTAAATTACTAACTTTAATGTTATAAGAATTCTTCATCTCGTGGTATAGTTTATAGGGGGTCATGCTACTCGATAAAAAAATTAATAAATTTTTACTATATTATATTATTAAATTATTTTTTCAGTAAATTTTTTAAAAAATATTATTCAAATAATTTATATGTTTAATTTAAACATTAAAATATAATAATGAAGAAGTATACTATTTCTTTTTGTTTTATTTTTTAATTATTTAACTATTTTTTAAAATTTTAATATGTAAATATCATTAAGTTTTTTTTTTTTATTAAATATTATAAAGAAACATTTAAAAATATAATAATTAGTAATTAGGAATTTAAAAATGATGGAATGAAGAAAGTATGGGATGTGGATATGTAGGTTTGTGGCCTGTAGAAAGTTGCAACTTGCATGTTGTAATCCTTCTTTGCATGCAAGTGGGGGGAGAATATCCATTGTGTGGGGGTGAGTTCAAGCTTGGGGTGGGGTTTTGTAAGGCCTCTCCCTTTATACTAGGGTTACAACCCCTTTTATTATAAACTTATGCTACTCCATTATTTAGATTAAGAGTATGTCACTATGGTGATAATGATCAAGTTATGTGCAATTAAAATGTTTGTGCATGTTGTTAGTAATGATAAAGTTCTTAGAGCTACAATGAATTAATTAGCAGGAGGATAACGACTCTATAATTGTTGGTCTCTACGACTACCTCATAATTTAATGGCCTTAGTGTAAGTCATCTTGAGTATGTTGAAAGTTGAGTAAAAATGTTGCCTTAGAATTTGTCAAAACTACAATAGACATATTATAGAATTCCTATGTGCTAGTTGTATGTGTTGTCTTCTGTATGCATTATAATTATTTGAATATCATGGTATTGGCGTTATAACTTGTCCATAGTAGATTCAATTCATTCTTGTTCCTTTTGTATTCCAATACTTCATGCATTCCATGTAAAACATCGCTATAAATCAACTGTAATGTTACTTATCAATATTCTTCTTAAATTAGTATTCAAAAACAATGAAGAAACATAATAGGCAATTTAATTAGAGGTAATGGGATACACAATAAGTGTTATTGGGGTATGAGGAGTATCTAACATGTACGCTTATAAACAAAGTATAGAAAAAGGTATTAATTCTCCCATCATATTAAAGATATTTGTTTTTAGTAAAGTTAAAATGAGCATAGTAGGTGATTTATGTAGATCACATAAAGTATGTATTAATTTTCAATAATAATAGAATATGACCATTAGATAACATATATCAATCGATATAATGTAATATAAGTTAATTATATAAGCATTAAATACGATACTCTTAATATGTAACAATTCACTACACCTCTTCAATATATGAGCGATTGATTGAAAGTTGTTAAACTTAATCTACTAACCAATACTATCAAGGATATACGATATAGAAGGACTATGGATGAACATCCACATAATAACAATAATGCTAGTAATAATAATAATAGTAGTTATTAACAATGAAATTAGTTGGAATAGGCTATCACCTTGGTTGAAATCCAATTGGAGCTTGGACCATAGTTGGATTGTCAACTTGAGTTTTACCGAAAATTTAAGGAGTAAAACTTTTCTCTGAGGTAGCATTAAGAGAAGTTAGTGTGAGAGAGTGATTATGGTGCAAGCAATTATAAATAGATACTTATGTAATGTATACAATAGTAATTATAATAGTTATGTTTTTTTTTATTGGATAAAGAAGAAAAAAATAAATTACATCAGCGAGAATAAATAGCCAAATAGGCCACCATTAGGACATACACAAGTAGCAAGACAAGCTACTACAGCAGCAACAAAAGCAACAATTCTAGACCATCATGACATAAGGTAAAGCATGCTGCTACAGCTGTAATAATAAATAGATTTACAGTAGCAAAATGTCTTGTTACAATAGCAAAACTCCAACAAATACAATAAGAATCTCTCTTCGAAGAAGATTTAGAACACCACTGATAACCAAAACTTGAACCATTGGTCAACAACCATTTAAAAGAAGGTCTAAGCAGCTCAATGTCCAAAGGGTAGAATACTCTCCATAGCCTCCAAGAAGCAGCCTCCTTAGCAAGATGTCTATCCGTCAACCAACTGTAACTGCGCTTGAACATTGTAGATAGATGTTTTAAGATCATTGTTAGTTTCTAAATAATCGTGGAGCATAGAAAGAAAATTTGTAACTTGTAAAGAGAGATTCCAGCAAATTATTTGAACTTCAACTTTAAGAGGCTGAGAGATGTTGGAAAAGATAGCAGCGCAATGAAACTTCCAAATGAATTTAAGGATGACCTGCCTGCATAGTTGAGTGAGGATATTATGGTGAGAGGAGACACCAAGGAGTTTTGTTTTCCATGACCAAGCGTGAGTGAAGAGGGCGGGAAGCAAAGAGAAAAGAGAATGCCACAAGTTCTGAGCATGAGAGAAAAACAAGAAAGCATGCTTTATAGACTCAGATTTAGCATAGAAGGGATGTGATAAAGGAGGATGGAGAAATTTGAGGCAGTTACCAATAGGTAGCTTAACATGAAGCATCTTCCAAGCCAAGAGCTGAGATTGCGCATCGACTTTAGACTTCCAAATTTGATGGCTGACCATATTCCATTTTGATTGACTAAACTTGCAGTTCCACTTGACATTGAGCCGAGGTGAAAGAAAAATTGAGGGGAGCAGCTGTCTATAGATGATTTTGAGAGGAAAGAAGCGAATATTATGTTTATTAGGCCATTTCCAGTCTTTCAAAAAGCTAGAATGACAAGGAGAGGATAGAAGACAAAAAAGA
The DNA here is from genome assembly GCA_007258455.2 of Sequoia sempervirens. Lineage (NCBI taxonomy): Eukaryota > Viridiplantae > Streptophyta > Pinopsida > Cupressales > Cupressaceae > Sequoia > Sequoia sempervirens. The sequence continues at coordinate 533,434,748 of VDFB02000003.1, read as the reverse complement.
TTAGGGGGAACAAGGTGTTGTATTTGAAGAAGAGGCTATTTAGTGAGAGATGTCAAGTGGAACTCAGTTCGTAATTGTTGCCAAGACTTCCAATTGAAGCTGATGGGATCCCATAAATCACGAAAAACTTGAATTTCCTTTTTGAAAAGATTCTTGTCTTTAAAAATTTTAATAGCTCCAAGGGGTTTTCCATCTTGCTGAATTAGACGATTCCACCATATGGAAGAGTTTGCAAATCTGAGGCTATGACTAAAGGATTGATCATACCAAACCAACTTCTTCGAGGTGATTTTCCATGCTTTCCAAATAGAGTTGAAAGGAGCAGACCCATAAGTCTTGAAATAGGGGGCCAAAAGGAGCTTATCATTCCACTTGACATCATCCCAGGCATGTTTAGAAGTTGCATATTTAATGCAGAATCGAGCTAAATGTTTCCAAGGAGCCTCTCCTTCCAAAGCTCACACAATCCATTTGCTGGTGAGACAAATGCCCTGAGTGTATGGGTCAATAATCCCCAAACGACCTCTATCCTTTGGCTGAATGCAATGTAACCAAGATGTGGTAGGAGATGTAATACCCTCATACTGTTTAGACTTTTTAATTCCTATGTGTTAACTTGATACACTGATACTATGATGATACTATTAGGGTTGATTTGGTTGGTTGTAGTTTGATGATGTTGTTATTCCTTTAGTGGACCTAGTCGTTTGATATGACATTATTAGGATGATTTATGATACTCTGTGTGTTGTTTGGATTATTTGTTATTGAAATGATTTGTCATTAATGTTTATATGCCAATGTGATGATTCTATGGTGATGTTATTTAATTCAGCAGTATTTTATAATGTAATTGTTTAATAATTGTTATGATGCAGTAGTTAGGTATCATGTTATCTTATGAGCAATTTGGTTAGAAATGTTAGTTCGTTATTGGTATTGTAATTGTTAGAATAGACTAGGTGAGAGGACAGTGTAGCATCACTCGTCCACGAGTGCCCTACTACACTGCAATTCCTTCTCATGATAGGATGTTGATTATATATATACATGTGCTACTTGACGTTTATTTGGATGCAGGATTGCAGGAATAAGTCTCGATTCCACCTGCTTCGGCAGGACAGGGCGAGCAATAAATTAACCCAATGGGTAAAATGTTGAAAAAGGGAGTAGGTTTGGAAGTGTCCCCGTCCCAAGTCCATCGTCTGTTGTGAGTCGTTGTGTTATGACTGAAGTTTTGTCTTTGTCTATATGTAGTTTTAATGTTGAGTATTTATTTAATTCTTGGTTAGTGTTTAATTAATTAATCGTATTTCACAAAATAATTAATTAATGTTACATTATTATTTGATGTAATTGAGGGTTAGAAAGATGTTAAATTTAAATATATTGTAAATTAAAAAGTATTTAATTAACTAAAATTTAAGAAATTAAATTAAATTAATATTGTTAAGAATAATTGGATATTATATTTTTATTAATATTAAATTAGAAAATTATGTGAGGATAATATCTAAATTAAATAAATTATTTCAATTAAAATTTTAGATAAGTGTGAGCTTTTAAAAGCTGGAAAAGGACCAATAAGGAGGGAGGTTTTTTTTTTGGAAAAGAAAGCGGAAAAAGATTTATTGATTTTAATTAGTGATGTATTATTTTTATGAAGGGAATTATTCAGACAAGTTTTGGCTCTGTTGTTTTTGGGATCTAGAAAGAAAAAAAATAAAAAAAATTAAGAAAGATAGTTTGGAGTGTTGGAGGTTTTCTGGGGAAAATTATTGTGGGTTTGGAAAGAAAAGTGGGATTCAGTAGAATATTGAAGGCGGAAGGTCGAGGAAGGAGTTACAGGAGGAATTTGAGAGGAGGTTACAGGCGGGATTCTCCTTCAGACACATGATTCCAGGTTTTCCCCTTTTTAAATTATTAATACTTCGTAGGTCTGTAAACAAATCTGAATGCTATGTTTTCAAAAATTGTTTGATTGAAGTTTATGTTTTTAAAACTTGTTTGTGTTTAAAAACTCTCAAATCTTCTGTAGTAAATTATAGCAGAACTTGTTTTAAAATCCTTCAATATAGTTTAGTAGAGAAAACTAGTGTGCTTGAAATATAAAACAAAAAAAAATCATTTCTGATGGAAGATCGAATCTGCATGTTTAAATTTATATTGAGTTATTGAAAATCCATGGTTGAGTTGCTTAGAACCTCGGGTTAAATATATTTATTCATATACAAAGATTAGATATACATATATTATCATTCTGATTGAATCAATTTTCTAGGTTAATTTCTATCTTGTATGAAAACCTGAAGTTTTTATTGGTTTTGTCATAAATTTTGTTTATATATATATTCACTATATATTATTTAATATATATGTAAATTAATTGTTATGTATATATTTATAGATTTAAGTATCTGTTTATACAGAATAAATAAGTAAATGTATTTATGCCTGTATGCTAGGTCGACCTCGAGTTCTTTGTATTGAATAAATATTTAGATATGGAGTTTTAATTTTGTTTATAAGAAAAAGGCGTCTGGATGAATTCTATTTTTGAAATTCGTGATATTTTTATTTACATTATAAAATATGAATGGTTTATATAAAATAAATAAATAAATAAATAAAAATAAAAAATTTAATTTTAATTACTTGGGGGTGGGGGTCGGCCGAGGCCGTACCACCCACGGCCCCACTGTGGGGCTGCGGCCACCATAGGGTGGTACGTAGTACCACCGACTGTGGCAGCTGCGACCAACACAAGGTGGTACGCAGTACCACCGCCGGTGGGACTGCGGCCACCACAGGGTGGTACGCAGTACCACCAGTGGTGGGGACTGCGTCCTCCCCTTGGGAGATGTGCAGCACCCGCAGGGAAGTGTTAAGTTTTTTGTTATTTATTTATTTTTATTTAGTTTTTATTTAATGCGTTTTATTTTATTAATATTTAATTTATATATATATATATATTATTATTTAATGTATATTTAATATATATTATTTAATATAAATATATATTATTTAATATATTATTTAATATATATATATATATATATATATATATATATTACTGAAATTTAATTCAATTTTAAATTATATAATATTCAAATGTGGTTTAATTTGAATCTTTTTTTATAAAATACATTTTTCCGTAAAAAGATTATATTAATAAAATGAGTATTTATGTATTTATATATGACCAATTGTAGTTGCGAGGTAAAAACATAATTTTGAGAAAATCGCAATGATTAATGTAGTTGTGCTTATTTTAATTGATGTTGTGCTTGGGATTAAATCGAATAGTTAAAGTTTAAAGGATATGATGTTATAATGTAATTTTGCGAATTTGAATTTAACAGTGTGTTTTGTTTTGAATTGAATAATCTCGTATTGTCGATTTATTTGTTTGATGAAATTATTGAGTTTGGAAATATTTATTTATGGAATTGTTCTTAAGTAGTTGTTTTCTTGAGGTTATTCGTCAAGTTGTGGTGGTACTCTCTTCTTTATGTAATTGTGTCATATGGGAAAACCCTAGGTTCACCTTATTGTTCGTAAGAGTATAAGTTATTGTTAAGGGCTTCCAAAAATGGAATGTTTTTCTTTCAAGTTTCTTTTATTCTCCATGTCGGGAAAATGGGGTTAAGGGTCTATGTAAGTCTTCTAGAGAAGTTCTCTAGAGTGGGATGGTGTGTTGAGGTTCATTTTGTGAATCTCCTTGAGGTATTGTACTATGATGTTGTACCCGGTTTCCACGAACTGGGAATTTGTGTCTCCTAGGAAATAGGAGTGGGTAAAGAGATTTGTACCTCCTTTGGAAGGAGTGTGTATTCGTATTGGTTTCCTCCAGTGTTTGGAGTGAGTTCCTTGTTTTGTTTTCTCCTTGGATTGGAGAGGTTATGTTGTCTAGTTACCTATCGTGGTATCGTGCCTTGTGTGTTGTCGATAGGAGAGTGGCTCTTTGTGGGGGTCCGGCACACAAAGGGGCGCCAGGGTAACCTACCTAGAGTTTAATTAAGTGATAATCTAAAAGAATTAATGGGGATCTTTCACACTAATAAGATAAAGAATGTCTCTCTTGTGAAGCAAGTGAATGATAAGGCTCGAGATGAGATGGGACGCATAGTTTTGCGTGAGGGTCCGGCGGCCGGTAGAGGCAAGCCAGGGTAACCCAAGATTGGGGTACGGTAGCCTAGGAAGGTTGAGCCAGGGTAACTCATGGAAATTTATGCATGACACTCTTCCCATGTCGACAGTTAATCAGTTATTGTGCGATGTTCATGATCTTTGTTCTCTGGAAGCATTGTAACCTTGTGTTAAGTGATAATGTGTTGTAGTTGTCAAGTGATGTTGTGTTTGTAGTGGTTAAGTGACTTATTGATTTCTCTTTGGTTATTGTTGTAAGTAGTCTTGATATTATGCCTTGAGTTCATTGATGTTGTGAGTGTGATTAGTTGTATTTTGGAAAGGTGGTTATTGTTATGTTCAGAAGTGATTGGTTGTTGTGCCTTTTGGATTTGTCGTTATTGAGTTTTTAAGTGGTCTTTGATGTTAAGTTGTCTGTCTGGAGTTAGTTCGGTGTCATTGTTAGCCGTACTTGGTCGGGGACCCTTCCTTGTCTACTCCCAGCACGGGGGTGGTTGGGTGGAACATGCTTCGCACCCCATTGGGTTCCCTCTTCTGTTGCAGATGTATTTTTATTGCAGGTTTTTGGAAGATGTTGATGATCCAGTAATTCATTGTACCAGATGTATGTTATACTCCTGATGTAATATATTCATTGATGTATTGTCTCCCACGTGTGTTGGGATGTCCTTGATGTGATTTGTATATGTAGTTATTGAGATGTATTTCCAGTCAATTGTATTCTACTATCATTTGGATGTAATGTTTATTCAAGCCATGTATTTATTCAGGATCATTTGTTATAGTTGGTTATGTTGAGTTGTATCTATCGAAATATGTAACACTTTATATCTTTATAATTCCATGTATTGTCATATGTGCATATGTTATTAATATGGATATAGTTGATAGATATTTTAAATTATGAAATGGGAATGAATAGATTTACGTAATTGTTAATTATTGTTATCTTATTATCATTGTTATGGGTTAGTGTAGTCATGTCACTTCGTGTACCCCATTGGAACTAGTTGTGCATCATAATACATTGTTATGTTATAATGCTTAAGTATGTTATTATATTCTTTTTATAAAAAAAAAAATTGTTCCGTTGTTATTAGTTCCTTTGGGGTTCGCACGGCGGGGCGTGACAGGAGAGCCCTTCTTGTTTCCCCATTTGTCCCAAACAAAACTTCTAATCAGTTGAGTGAGTTGGTTATAGCATTTTTTAGATGGCAGCCAACATGATGAGATGTACACATGACTTGCCAAGAGGATTTTATTGGAAATTTGGATGTGACCAGCCATGGAAAGGAACCGATTAGTCCAACTCAAAAGTTTTCCTTTGAATTTGGTCATAAACCAATTCCACATATCCTTGAGGGAGACACCAATCCCAAAGGGAATACCAAGGTATCTAGTGATTGTACCATGTTTAATCTCACACCATTCACTAGGGATCCAAGGGGGATGTGGGGAAGGACGAGTCATAATGAATTTAGTTTTATTCATGGCAAGCTTGGATCCCGAGATAGTGCAAAATAAATCCAAAACATCAAGAGTATTAGTTACTTCACCTACTGTATTTTGAATAAACAACATGCTATCATCAACAAAATGGGAGTTAAGCACTTTGACATTACCAGGTAATGAAATCCCATGAATAAGCTTAGAAGTGCAGGCATGTTGAAAGAGGTAACCAAGGGCATCAGTAGCTAGAACATAAAGGAATGGTGCTATAGGGCAGCCTTGGCATATAGCTTTTTGTAAAGGGAATTGGGGGGAAAGGGCTCCATTGACAGCAACTCTTGCATTGGCATCAATGAACAACATTTTAATATGCTCTCAAATTTTGGTTCCAAAACCTAGCCAGAGATAATAGTTAAGTGTTGCATTGTTTGAGTAGCAAGATATATTAGTGTATAAACACATCTATGGTATAGAGTAGGTGCACTTTCATGCTTGAATTTTAAAATAGAAAATATTCATGATATCGGGGAAAACATAGAAGCGATCAACATTCAACTCAGAGCATGCCCTTGACCTCGAATATGTCAAGGAGTAAGCAGGAGCATTTATGATTTTTATAAATTTATCTCTCTGTCTGTGACTTTCCTTGCATAAAATAAATGCTGGCAATAGAGAGTTGGTGATGATAATGTTAATTTATGGTATACTGAGCATGGACAACTATATTTATTTGCTTGAGAAACCCTTTTAATAGTGAGATGGCATCTAATTAAAAGTACATCGTCCTAGTAGCCCATGTCTCATGCCAGTTAAGCCTTATTTAATTCCTCAGATAAATTTGGTCATGCAATGAAGATATTTGGAAAAAGACTGTAGAAAAAAAAATCTTACCTCGAGCTCAAGAATCTAGGAGATCTAAAACTATCTACCTTGGATGATGGGGGATTAACTGTGGTGGTTGAGACATGATTTAGAGATTTAGAAGCCAAAAGTGAAACAAGAAATAAAGGAGAATCAAAAGAGGATCTTTTGAGAGGTACTCGCAAACAAATCATGTCTGCGAATGCATCATCCACACTGTTTGACTGGGAGAGAATAATCTACCTAGTAGAAATCATGGAATGGGGAGATGGACCATGCAAAAAAACACAGGATTCCCTAATGATGAAAAAGCTACAGATCGAGGCCAAAGGAGGATTCCCAGTTGATCACTTTTCTGGGGAAAATGAAAGAGTATTTAGGAAAAGCTCAAGTATCCCACCATTTTTTCCTGAGATACTCATGATATAATGCTCGTTGTAAGGAATCACACATTTAGAAAATCAGATAATGTGTGTGTGTGTGTGTGCGCGTCCTATTCAGGGATCATTCTGTGACAGCAAGAGAGCTCGTGCACAACATTCAGGTGTCTTGGGTGGAAACCTACGTGCCTCTAATTTATAACCCCTATAGCTACATGATGAAAACTGAGTGCCAAAACTGTTAGTACAGAGGTCATTAGAAACAAAATATAAAAGGCTTGGCATGATGTTTTGGGGGATTCATTTCATTGTTTCGGTCTCTCAATATTCAACCAAGTTTTAGTGAAAATGAGCTAGTTGAGGTGAAGTAGAAGCTAACTCTGCAACGGTGCATCTTCTTGAAGTCTCTATCATGTGCTTGGCAATAAACACTTCTCTATTTCAAAGTTTAATGGGGAATGAGGATGACGATGACTATATTTACTATGTCACATTGATTATGAGAGAAGAGGATTTGCAAGTTCGAAAGATGAAGAATTCTTTGGACACGTGACAAATCCGTAGACTTCCATCGTGAGAACAAGAGGTCTGTATTATGCTTTTTCCAAAGCTTTGAGTCAATCAATTCTGTGTTATATGCTGACTTTTTTATTTTTCCTGTTAAGTGTTTCACTGAAAAATAGATAATTATTACTAATGTGCAGAAGATTACTGTCTATCCTTCTATTCTATAAGGGTTAAGCAACTGCAGCTTTCCTTGGATCTTGATTATCTGAAGTTTCCCTCTTAATAGATTGGTGGCTTCATTTATAAATATTATTGCATATTCATTCGTAGGAAACTGGATCTAGTTTTTATTTCTTAGTCTGCTATTATTTTTATACTGTACTTCTGCACATAGCTTTCTTAGTTTCATCTTTCCTGGTTTGGCTTCATATGTGCAATTACTCATTGGTTCATGGTTCATTTTGAGTTGTAGACTTGATTGATTGCTATGTTGATAAGTCAATAGGCTGTCAAAAAGAGAAAAAAAAAATTTAAAAAATCAGTCATTGACACAGAACTATATCAAATAGAAATCCAAAATGGATGAAGAAAAAGCAGAAGGGCCTCCGAGAAATATCAGCATCCTTTTGATCTTTATTGTTCTAAGGCTCATTGAAATCATGAAATCCTCGATTTTAAAATCCCTTACAGCTTCAAACTTGGTCAAACAAGGTTTCTAACTTGCTTGCTTTCTTTCTACAATATGAGTTTGACAGTAAAGATATTGTTTTTGACTCATTTAATTTGCCACACTTTGTCTTTTTTTTAATGCTCTAACTCAGATTTTGCCTTGATTAAATAGGGTGCCTACACCTGTAAATTGAACAATGGGTGAATGTCTTAATAAAGCAAACCAAAAAAAAAAAAAGGAGAGAAACATAAATACTAGACTTGCAGGAAAAATGATCACCGTAAAAAGGAAGGAAATAATAATAAAATCAATGGGGTTGAATGATGGCACTAAGCTTGGACGGTAGTAATGAAATGTAAAAAAAAAAGAGAAGACATATTGCATTAACATTACAAAAAAATTTCTAACCTTAGCATTTGTAAGAGCATTCACGTAATCCTCAAGTCTTAAGATCTTAATAAAGGGTAAAATACTATACCTCCACTCCCTAGATAAAGGTCATATTAATTTAAAATTAGACTATGTAAAAGGTAAGGATTAAGTATTAGGTTAAGCATTTATTCCATTCCTATTGAAACAGAAAAAAGAGATATTCTCTTGCTTATTTTAGGTTCCTTTTAAAAGTGTGTATATATATGTGTAAGTATACATATATATGAAATAAGTTATTTAATTATAAAAGATAATCACTATTATTATAATTCTAAATTATTCCTTAAAGTAAATGGAACATTTGTACTTAAAGTATATATATGAATTCAAATAATTGACATTTAATCAAATAGATACAACATTAATAATTTATCTTATTTTATAAATTGATGGAGACAATATTACCTTATTAGTTGGTAGAATATGATATTTTTGCTAGTTGTTTTTTGTTCTTGTAAAGTGAAGTAATTATTTAACTTGATTTATCAATAACATTTTGGATATCAAGTTAGAATGTAATACATTAATCCCTTGGTATGCAATAACAACCAAGTTACAAATCCATAGTTCATGTAGTTATTATTTTGTTTGGGCATTATTTATGTTGTTTGTGAAAATTCCATTATAGAAACAATTTGAGATTAGCCCACCCTCACATTTCAAACAAATTAACTTGTTTGATAGTTATTACCTTGTGGCATTATTCACATCTAATTTTGAAATATGTTCTTGAGGTCACTGGATGTTATTATATCCCAACTATTATAATAATTGATTAATGTCCATACCTTCTCGATGAACTAGGATGAGTAGGAATGTAGGTATTAATGGTTATTTTACCTATCTCTTCATTCTAAACCAATATATTCTATTTCTAAGTAATGTAATAAATTATTAAATAGACTAATTCTTTATTCGATGGTGGGATAGTTCATGAGATAAGAGTGGGTATGAAAGGAGATAATTTGGGTTTCTCTTTACAATCATGAGAGGACTTTTCTTTTCTTTCTTTTTTTGTTTTTTTTATATGCATATGGTTTACAGTATATATTCTTCAACTACATTAGTTCCACTTTAGAGGATATCTTTCTCAATTTAACCATTGTGGTTCTAGCAAGGCAAATTTTGGATATGTAACCAAGTAGAAAATATGTTATGGATTTAATAGGGCCTTAAGGGTCATTGGTAACTCATTCTATAGTGAAATATTTTGATTAGTGTTTTCTTTTCTTTTTTATATAGACATGTATTTAAAACTTCCCTCAACATGTATTCTTTACTAAAATATTATTTAAGGCATGGTTAAGAGAGGCATTTATTGTGTGACAATTGGGAAGTCTTCCAATAATGTTAGTTCAATATTTATAATCGAGGTCCATTTGTTTAAGAGTCTTCCTTTGAATTGTTAACACTATCATTGTTGTGTGAGTTGATGTTATGATTGAGATTGATGTTAAGTCATCCTTTAACCTAGTGGATTATAATCCCTTTGCTATTCAATCATTTGTGAGATGGTTGAAGCTTTTTTTGTCGAACTACGGTTCCTCTACGAATTATATATTAAGCAAGGCCGTCAGAGATGAGCTCCCAAGGATTTAGGTCTGGCCCCTAGGTTTGTTCTCCTATTATTATTACTTGTGGTTACTATTGGTTACTATTGTTATATATTCTATTTGGATAACTTGTGACTTGAACTAAGTTTGTGACTATTGATGAGTTGGTGGAACTAATCAAGTCTATCTTAATGATGCAAAATTCATGTCTCCTTTAAACACCATCCTTGATTGTCTTAGCAAGTTACTTATCTAGCAAAATATTATAGTTATAATTGGTCAAAGGTTGTATGATTTCTTGTAGTACATGCTTTGGTGACAATCTTTGAGAGTTTCTCAAGCATTTATTGTCAAAATTTGAAATTTGTGTTTTGTCCTTAATTGTATTTTTTGGTTTAAAATTTTGGGCATTACAGGTTTTTATTGTGATTGAGGGGTTATTGTGTTGAAATTTTTCTTATTCTCTTTGTGTTTTTGTTGTTCGATGTTTACAAGGTTCAAGGGTTTTGGGGAAATATAAGGAGGATTTCTTGCTTCCATTCATACCGATTATGGCTTCAGGTGAAGTAGTTAGTTTTAAACCCAGTATGGATTTTTTAGCATCACTACTTGCAAATTATCTATCTTCATCAAGGTTTGATGATGAGAGTAATTTCTTTAATAAGGCTTTGGGGGTTGTGGGCATGGCTCCATTTGGTGGTCCTTGTATCTTGCAAACTAATGGTTGTTTGGAGAGAAGCTAGGATAGGCATGTCCTAGTGATTCAACTTGATTCAATTACGAATGAGGTTGAGTTCTTTATTAAGCATGCTTTAGTATGAAAACTCATGGGGAAGTGTGTTTCTCTTTAGTTTTTAGAGCCCTAGGAAAGAAAAATATGGGACCTTGAGGGTAAAATAGAGAGATGCTAATAGCCAACAACTTTTTGATGGTTGTTGCTGAAACCTAAAAAATAGTGGCTCTATGTTTTGGGAGATAGAACCACCAATTTCCTCTAAGTTTTATTCAAGGAAAACTTAGAGATCTCAATCTAGGGATGGAAATGAGGGAAAGAGGTCTACAATAAGGTGTCTAAGGGGTGTGATTAAAGACAAAAAGGGAGTTCACCACCAAGCAAAGGCTTGGAAAGACATGAAATGTAAATGACATGCAAATCCTAACTATGCAACCTAAGATATGAAACTAAAAAATAGAATAACAGACTCTAAATGAACAAAGGGGCTCTTGGAAGAAAGATGTGGTCAAAACAAGCTCTAAAACCCTAGCATTTTGACTTTTGATGCTCACTGGGACTCATACGCTAGACTGAGTGATTTAGCCCCAATATAGGGTTTTTGGGTAGGGTATAGAGCCTCTTGATGAGTATTCTGGATCTACTAAAGACTAGAAAAAAAAAGAAATACTAGGACTCATACGCACAGACTATTGCAAAGTGTCTTATTTTTTCGTGAAGTATTTCGAAGAGTAGAATTTTGAAGCAAAAATTTGTGAACCTTTGAGTATGGATTAAATAATCCTTTTCCCACTAATTTCATGCAGATAGGTTGGATATCTTGCTCTAGATATAAGTTTTTGTGTGTTGAGATTATGGATGCAGAGTCCTTGAAGCTATAGTCTTCAATGGAGGACCTTTTCCAGGAAAGATAAGCAACCAAAAAGAAAGTGTTGCAACTAGGCATGCACAATGGAGATTCTATATTGATCTATATTATGAGATTAGATTGACTACAAATGTACAAGATGCCTTGAATATATAGGCAAAAGTGAAAACCTAAAATGCATGAGATGTTTCCATGTGTCATGATCTAACATGTGACAACATGTGAACCCTATCTAGAAAATTATTAAATGTTGAGATAAGTTCTAGAAGGAAAACTCATCTTCTAGAAGGAATCTTACCCCTCCAAACAAGGAAGGGAATATTATCCCATTTATTAAATGATTTATTAAAATCTAACCTAGGACTAAATGATGAATGACCTAAGTTAACTTATGCTAGTGTAATAATTAATTAGTTAATTACACTAACAACCCCCCCCATAAGTTCAACTTAGGGAGGAACATGCACTGATTATGCAAGATGATGAGATGATGATGGGTCCTAGCTACAAGGCCGTGTTAGGTACCCATGTACATGATAGATGCAAAAAATATCCCACAACCAGAGAAAAGGAGAAAACCCAGTGGGAACAAAACCCCTCTCCAAAAAGGAGATGAAAAAGAAAAAATGTGAGATAGGATGGGAAGGATGGAGGATGATGCAAAGTCCTTGAAGCTCTGGAATATTCAACAGAGGACCCTTTCCAGGAAAGATAATCAACCACATAGAAAGTGTTGTAACTAGGCATGCACAATGGAGATTCTATATTGATCTACATTACGAGATTGGATTATTACAAATGTACAAGTTGCTTGATTATATAGGGAAGAGAGAAAACCTAAGATACATGAGATGTTTCGATGTGTCATGATCTAACAACATGTGACAACATGTGAACCCTATCTAGGAAATTATTAAATGTTGAGATAAGTTCTAGAAGGACAACTCATCTTCTAGAAGGAATCTTATCCCTACAAACAAGGAAGGGAATATTACCACATTTATTAAATGATTTATTAAAATCTAATCTAAGACTAAATGATGCATGACCAAAGTTAACTTATGCTAGTGTAATAATCAATTAATTACACTAACACCCCCCATAAGTTCAACATTGGGATGAAAATGCAATGATTATGCATAGATGATGATCAATGATGGGTCCCGTCTATGAGGCCATGTTAGGTACCCATGTACATGAAAAGATGCAGAATATCTCCCACAATCAGAAAAAAGGGGAAAACCCAGTGGGAAAAAAAACCCTCTCCAAAAAGGAGATGAAAAATAAAAAAAATGTGAGATAGGATGGGAAGGATGGAGGACTCCCAAGTACCCACCAAGTACACCATTCGTCACATGGATACAATACAATAGTCACCTCATCAGAGGGAGAGAGAGAGATGATATAGCCTCCCCACAAGATGTGATCACCTACAAAGATGGTAAGTGTTTGAAGACAAAACACGATCCAATGTCGACAAACAACTTGTCTCCCTTTCAGAAGAAACAAAACCAAGTGCAAGTGTAAAGATGCTTCCCATTCTAGATAGGAATTGAAGGAAGGAAGGATGAAGATGGATGTTGATGATGTCTTTGAACTCTGCTCAAATGTATCCTCACCTAAAGATAAAGATGCCACAATCAATGAAAAGGGTGACAAATCAGGACGATGCAAAAACTGATGCTGAACAATATCCAAAGATAGTGTGATGGATATGATGAATGTGATGGAGACTTGATAGCCCCCCCTAAATGAAGTGATAGGGAAGAAGTCTCATACATGAAATATCTGAAGAGATACCAAGTTCCACCAAGATAGTCTCTCGATTCCCAATCAAGGTCGAGACAAAGAGATGAGGAAACTCAAGAGAACTCTCCAAAGTGGAATATAAATAGAGGAGTGATACCCCCTCAAGAATTTCCTTCAAACCTATAGAAGTAGCCAAGTTAGTGATACCTGAAATGAAGCCATCCTGTGATGTCAAGTCTAAAAAATTTAAGGTGTTAGGTGATGAATGATGATGGTCGAAGCCTCAATCAATGAATCTAGACAAGGGATCACTGAATGTGAAGGGATACCAACTATCTCTGATGGAGAAGAAGCATCTGAGGGAACCTTGTCAACCTCTTTAGAAGATTCAAGGCAATCAACCTCCTGCACAACAATATCATCATGGGGTACCTGATATGAAGAATGACATTTTGAATCATGACCATCAGGGAATGGTGGAGAATCTGAATCTCCATATATCTCCCAAATCTTAGCCTAAAGGATATGAGGGCAATAAAAATGATCAATAGATCTCAATACATCATAATCAACATGCATAGTGATGATCTCCAAGACTGTGTATGTGCAACAACTCGAAGCAAGTTCATGAATACCTTCACTCGGATGGGGAACTATAACAAACATATGACTCAATAGATCAAGTGATTAGATATGATGGTTGATCCCATCTGGCCATTGCTTATAGTTTCCCTTGTGCAACATAACCAAAGAAGGACTATATGCAAGCCCCATAATGAAATTTCTCCAAAAATACAAAGAAAAATGACCTTCAAAAATAATTAGAAGCTTCCAAATATGATGTGAAACTAAAGTGATGCCACTTGGATCAAAAATTATTTTCCCAAGCTTCAGGATGTCCAGGTTATTGAACAAATGTACCAAACTAAAAAAAATCAATGTAAGAGTACCTAGAGTTGAAATTGATCAAGGGGTCTAGACTAATGAAAAAAATCTCTAAAAATACTTCTTGATGCCACTAGAATCACCAAAATTTGATAATTTGATGAGAAAATATGAGCCTTCGAGTCCAAAGAAGGTTTTTGAATTTAGTTGAATGTAAAATTTTCTGCAAGCAAAATTTCATAGAATGGATGTCACCACTAGAAATTACTCAAAACTCCCTTTCCGACGATATCTCATTTGTCAATTTTTGATACCCTGGTGAAAAGTTATGATAAAACAAAAAAAATGCCTATTTTAGGCACTCTGTAGGCTAATAGGGTGAAAAAATTAAGCCCCTCCTGGCTGGAACCTAATTGTTCATATGACCATAGGTGACAAAAAAGAAAAAAAAAGTGCCACATTGATAGTCTTCAAAAGGGACATGGAAGAACCCATCCATCACAACCGACAAAGGAAAGTTTGTTGACCACTGACTTTCATACCCATCCACTAGCCTGTTTTATTCCCTACCATCGCCAGTCCATTTGTTTCCTTCGCCTCTATCCGTAGGTGTTTTTCCCTGCCACTAGCTTCACTTTTCTATCGCTGGCCAGCCATTTTCAATTGCCTTTCATTGGTTGTTTGACACTAACGCCTGAGATCTTTAAGTCCCACCGAAAACCTTCCTCCCATCAACAACCAAGGAGGCTACCTAATCCAAATGGAGCCACCAAGTACTGTCATCTCAATCGCTCATCCTCAGCCCTGGCATCGCTCTAGGAGGGGGCGTATTCTTTTTCCTTTTTAATTGACAAGGTCATATCAGTGACCACGTCCTAGTGCCCGGGTGATTTTTTTTGCACCTTATTAGCCTACAGAGTGCCTCCTATAGGCCTTTTTTTATTGCGACTTTCACCCACAGTGTCAAAAATTGACAAATGAGATACCATTGGAAAGGTAATTTAGTCTACTTTCTAGTGGTGACATCTATTCTATGAAATTTAACTCATAGAAATTTCTATATCCAACTAAAGACAAAACCCTAATCTAGACTCAAAGGCTCATATCTTCACAAACATTCATCAAATTTCAGTGATTCTAGCAGCATCAGGAAGGTGATTCAGAGATTTTTTCATCCATCTAGACTCCTTGATTAGTTTCTGCTCTAGGTAATCTTGCATTGATTTTTTTAGTTTGGTGCATTTGTTCAAGAACCTGGACATCCTGAAGCTTGGGAAAATAATTTTTGATCCAAGTAGCATCACTTCAATTGCACATCATCCTTGGAAGTCTTTATTTGCTGTTGAAGGTCATTTATCTTTGTATTTTTGGAGAAATTTCATTATGGGGCTTGCATATACTCCTCTTGTTATGTTGAATAAGGGCAACTATAAACAATGGCAGGATGGGATCAACCACCATCTCCAATCCCTTGATATATTGCCACATTTGTATGGTATATTTCTTCATCGAAGTGAAGGTATTCATGAACTTTCTTGGAGTTGTAGCAGATACATTGTGGTGGAGATCATTTCTATGCAAGGGTATGTGTAGGATCATGATGGACCAAAAAGTGGCAATATTATGGGTATTTGTAGGGTATGTGGCTGACGACTTTTTTTTTACCCAAAATTGATGAAATGAAAAGGGTTTTTAGAGGAGATTCTTAGCTTTCCACCAATATAAATTATTTTTTAATTTGAATTTAATAATAATTATTATTCATTTTCTATTAGAATTACAACTAAAGTCCTAATTGATAGGTGATTGAAAACAACTATAACTTTCAAACAAGTATCACATTTTTGAATCAAACATACATTTTATGCTTCACATACTATAGGATTACAAAAAGAAAACAATTTCATGAAGTTTTACCAAGTTAAGGTGGTGAACACACAAGTTTTATATTTTTAAAAGTTGTAATAAAAAATTCATAATTAATTATTTACTTGGAAAAACTTACAAAAATATGCATCACATCTGGACATGAGTCCTCTACTTATATATAAAATATTATAAAAAAATATTTTCATTTTATTATGGTCAGGGTGGTAAGACAGACACCTACTTCTTATTTTTTCCCTGAAATTTAAGTACTATTGCATTGAAATTTCAAATTTACACCAAATAGATTTTATTTATTTTTAAATAAACCTAGTAGTTTGGAAACTACATTTAATTTTCTACAGATTCTATTTTTACATATTTTTGAAATAATATAGATAACTTATTCAAATTTTTACATCAAGTTGCCTAACACTTATTTTTCTGAATTTTTTGCCACTTAAGGGCCTATTTTTTTCCATGATGATCCTGCACATACCCGCAAGTTGATCGTAATGTTTTGAGTACTATTGATCATTGTGATTGTCCTCACATCCTTTGGACTAAGCTTTGGGAGATATATGGAGGATTAGAAACTCCACTCTTCCCTAATGGTCATGATTCAGAATGTCATTCCTTAGATCAAGTACCCCACAATAATATTGTTGTGTAGGAAGTTGATTGCCTTGAATCTTCCAAAGATTTTGACAAGTTTGTTGTAGGTGCTTATTCTCCATCAGAGATAGTTGGTATCCCTTCACATTTAGTGATTCCTTGTCCGGATTCATTGATTGAGGCTTCCACCATCATCATCACTCATTAGGACACATTTAGTTTTCTAGACTTGGGTATCTATAGGATCATAATGGGCCAAAAGGTGGCAATATGATGGGTATGTGGCTGACAATTTTTTTTAACCCAAAATTGATGAAACAAAAAGAGTTTTTAAAGGAGATTCTCAACTTTCCACCAATATAAATTATGCTTTACTTTGAATTTAATAAATAATTATTATTCATTTTTTATTTGAATTATGACTAAAGTCCCATTGATAGGTTGATTGAAAACATCTATAGCTTTCAAACAAGATCACATTTTTGAATCTAGAACATG
The DNA here is from genome assembly GCA_007258455.2 of Sequoia sempervirens. Classification (NCBI taxonomy): domain Eukaryota; kingdom Viridiplantae; phylum Streptophyta; class Pinopsida; order Cupressales; family Cupressaceae; genus Sequoia; species Sequoia sempervirens. The sequence goes on along the minus strand of VDFB02000003.1, from coordinate 533,417,533 downwards.
CATCACATTCTATGCTTCACATACTATAGGATTAGAAAAAGAAAAATTGAATTTCATAAAGTTTTGACCAAGTTAAGGTGGTCAAACATACAATTTTTTATATTTTTTAAAGGTTGTATTAAAAAAACAATAATTAATTATTTACTTGGAAAAAAATTACAAAAAAATATGCATCACATCTAGACATGAGTCCTCTACTTATATCTAAAATCTTATAAAAAAAAAATATTATCCTTTTATTGTGGTTAGGGTGGTCAGACACACACCTACTTATTTTTTCCCTAAAATTTAAGTACTACTGAATTGAAATTTCAAATTTTCACCAAGTAGATTTTATTTTTTTAAATAAACCTAGTAGTTTAGAAACTTCATTCAATTTTATATAGATTCTATTGTTACATATTTTTGAAATAATAAAGATAACTTATTCAAATTTTTATGTCAAATTGCCAACTCTGATTTTTCTGAATTTTTTGCCACTTAAGGGCCATTTTTTTCCATGATGATCCTGCACATACTCACTTGAAATCATAGGATGGCTTTGTTTTAGGTATCATTGACTTGGCTACTTCTATAGGTTTCAAGGACATTCTTGAGGGGATATCACTCCTCTATTCATATCCTACTTTGGAGAGTTTTCTTGAGTTTCCTCATCCTTTTATCTCAACCATGCTTGGGGATCCTAAGACTATCTTGGAGGCACTTGTTTTTCTCTTTAGAGATTTCATCTTTGAGACTTCTTCCCTATCATTCCATTTAGAATTCAAGGTTTCTTCAACATCTACTGTTGATTGGATTTAGGCTTCTTTCAGTGGTTTTGAGGAGACTTCATTCAGTGGGGCTATCAAGTTTCCATCATATTCATCACATCATTGTCTTTGTATATTGTTCAACATCAGTTTTTGCATCATCCTGGTTTGTCACATTCTTTATTGTTTGGGCTAATTGTGGCATCTTCATCATTGGGAAAGGATACACATGAGAAAATTTTAGAAACATCATCATCCACCTTCATCCTTCTTTCCTTAAATTCCTATCCGGGATGGGAAGCATCACTGCACTTGCACTTGGTTATGTTTTTTTTGAAAGGGAGACAAGTTGTTTTTCAGCACTGGATCTTGTTTTGTCTTCAGACACTTACCATCTCTGCAAGTGATCTCATCTTCTGGGGGGGATATATATTATCTCTATCTCCCTCCTATGGGGGGGCTATGGTATTTTATCTATGTGAAATATGGTGTACTTGGGGGGTATTTGGGAGTCCTCCATCCTTCCCATCATATCTGACATTTTTTCTTTTTCATCTCCTTTTTGGAGAGGGGTTTTGTTCCCACTAGGTTTTTCCCTTTTCTCTGGTTGTGGGATATTTCCTGCATCTATCATGTACATGGGTACCTAGCATGGCCTTATAGCTCGGACCCATCATCATCTCATCATCTTGCATAATCATTGCATTTTCCTCCCTAAGTTGAACTTATGGGGGGGGTGTTAGTGTAATTAAATAATTAATTATTACACTAGCATAAGTTAACTTAGGACATGCATCATTTATTCCTAGGTTAGATTTTAATAAATCACTTAATAAATGGGATAATATTCCCTCCCTTATTTGTAGGGATAACATTCCTTCTTGAAGATGCCTTTTCTTTCTAGAACTTATCTCAACATTTAATAATTTTCTAGATAGGGTTCACATGTTGTTAGATCATGACACATGGCAACATCTCATGCATTTTAGGTTTTACTATTTTTCCTATATATTAAAGGCATCTTGTACATTTGTATTCAATCTAATCTCATAATTTAGATCAATATAGAATATCCATTGTGCATGCCTAGTTGCAACACTTTCTATGTGGTTGATTATCTTTCCTAAAAAAGGTCCTCCATTGAAGACTACAACTTCAACGACCCTGTGCATCCATAATCTCAACATTGTGAGCCTTGAAAACTTTTCATGACAACTCTAGCAACTTTAATAGCTTTGCAATCTTGATACTTTTGAAGTCTTCAAATCAACTTTTTCTTCTTGACCTATAAACTTGTAATCTCACAAAGAGAGAGAAAAAGTGTTGTTTTGTTACGGAATGGGGGTTTTCGTTGGTCAAACCCCATCTTGGTAATCAAACCTTAATGAGAAATGAAACATGAAATAATAGAACCTTGTTTGAAACCTTATAGATCTACAAAAAAGCATGAAGTGGCCTTAATGGATGAATGCCTTAATCATTATTCTTGATGAAGGATAATTCCTTTGAATAGTTAAATTTACCTTTAACAATACATCAATTTTTTAGCTCAAAATCACATGCATGATGCTTCAAGCCTTTGACATGATAATGGATCTTGATTTGCTACAATGATATTCTAAAAATCTACCCTTGAATTCCTTAGAAATTCTCTTGAATACTTTATAATTCTCTTGTAAATTCTTATGATAATTAACTCTTGATAGCTTAGTTGAATAATTATTTGAAACCTTGTTTATATAAGCACTCCATCTAATTTACCATTTATTAGATCCCAAATGATAAGACCCATGAAATTTGAATTCAAAACCTTGATTTCCTACTCAAAACCCTAAAAATGCCTCATATAGGACTCATACGCCCAAGGTGGTGTATGGGTCCCACATAGGGGGACTCATATTCCCAAGGTGGTGTATGAGTCCCACCGTAGATTTTCTAGGTGAGAGAATATCAAGGGTTTAGAAAATTGAATGTATTTGATGACTATGTTAGGATTTTGGTTGAAATAAGCCTTGAGATGCATAACAAAGGGTCCTAATGTCCTATTAATGATGATGTGAAGGTCATAAATGCAATAGGGCCAAAAAATTAATGTGAAGGTATAAATAAATGCACTTTACAACACTAAATTAAGGAAAAATTAGATCTAATTAGTTAAAAAGGGGCCCTAAAACTAATTTGAATGTGTAAAACACATTACAACACTAGATTAAGACAACCTTAGGTTAATTTTAATGTTAATCATTCCCAAATTAGGTGTGAAAATGTAAAGGGATACATTTTTGTACACTACATTTAGCCCCCACTTTAGTGAGAGGAGGAACTTTCTTAAAACTCACACTAAAGTAAAGGTTCAAGAGGGGTCCAATTGTACCAATGTGGATTGTATAGAATGAAAAAGATCAAGAGGGTGGTCAATTCCGTAGGATCCAAGATCCTATTTTGAACCAATATAATCCCAAAGGGACACACACAAGGTGTACAATATGCAGTAGCAAGACAAGATATGCTAATATGAAATGTTAAAGACATAAAAAGGAGAAAAAGGGAAAGAAAAGGTCGACAATATTTTTTCATATGTCCTACATGTTGTGGATTATATATACACTTTTTTTCTCTAAAAATCATGCTCACTCTGAGGAAACGAAACTTTAGGTTGTTCGTTGGGCAAGTATCCAAAGGGTGGATTACAAGTAAAACAAATTTTCCATTGTGCAAATTGAATGCATGCTCACAAGGGCTAGTGGAACCTGAGGCCATCCACTAGGTGAGCCCCTAGAGAGGTGAGGAAAATATGCATGTGGTCGGTATGCACTCACACACACAAGAAAGTGGCTCTGGGAAAGTTGTGCCTAAGTATAATTTTAAATAAATTTAATTTAATTATTATATTTATTTTTTATTTCTTGTTAATGTAGGTTTTTCAGTAAAAATCAAGCTGTTTGTTCTGCACATGTGAAAAAGTAATAACTTATAAAAAAAATTTAAAAAATAGTGCACTAGATATTGAATTCCTTGATCCAACAAAAAAAATTGAATTTCAATACATACAAAAAAATTTATGTTGTATACAGTCCGCCTATATCTAAATCAGAATTGGTTTGACTTTGAAACTTGATTAAGGAAAAAATATTCAATAAAACACTATGAAACCAAATTAAAGTGCTAGATATCATAGTTACAAATCTAAATTTGGAAAAAAATATAATTTCATCCTTCATTTAAAAAAAATTATGTTGTATACGGTGAGCATCACTCCTTAAAAATGGTGTTTACTAAAAAAACTAGTTTTTGAAGGATATGGGAAAAGAAGTGCAATCTTATTCCAAAAGTTTTGAAAAAAATATATTTAGAATCTATAGAAAAAATGTCACAAATCACAATTTTGCATCATCTTCAAATTCCTCATAGTTTAGCTACTATAAGTGTCTAAAAGTGAAGATTTAGCTAGAAAAAATTAGTTCAATGTCCAATTTGGCCAAATATTGTAAACCAGTATTGTGGGATCACCCTCATCAAAATTCAATTTTATAGAATTTAACTGATTGGTAATCATATTAAACTCATTTAAATAACCTGTCAGAGATCCACCTTCAATCATTTTCAAATTAAACAATTGCTTCATGAGAAATACCTTATTTAAAGCGAGGTTTTTTCATATAATTTACCCAAATATTTCATCAGATCCTCTATTGTCTTTCATTTTGTTATATTGAATGCCACAAATGGTACCAGGAACAACCAAATGGTTCACAGTGCTTTTCTATCCAAAATCTCCTATTCTTCATCAAACATTTCAATATCTTTCTTTGTTTTTCCTTGCAATGGCCACCATAGATCCTTTTGATAGAAATAGTCTACCATCTGCATCTTCCATAATTAATATTTTTTGTCATTTAACTTCACAACCTTTAATTTTCCTTCTTCCATTTCTCACATTCAAATCTAGCAATTTCCTACCAATTGACTAAAATACACAGGGCTCTAATACTAGTTGTTAGGGTTCAGGAAAATTGCACCAATAAACATTAACAATTATATCCAAATTAAATAATCCATAAATAACAATGAAGAATAACACAAAAGAGATCAACATAAAATTTTAACGTGGTTCACCCAATATGAATTACATCCAAATAAACTTATACATTCAATGATTTAATTATCAAGTACAAAAAATATTACAATATCATGAATACCATGCCACAAAATACATCCTAGCTGCTTATAACAAGCTTTGTGGAAGCTTCTAGAATTAGGGTTTTACAAAGTCATTTTTCATTTTTTAGTGAACAGAAATTAACTATCAATCCCTTGATGTGAAAAAAAGGAGAAAAAAGTTAGGGATTGTTGTCGCGAACCCCTACTCTTGGAGGTTGCTACCCTTGAACCCCAACTCGAGGCCCAGCCTAACCCCAAATCCCAACAAGGATACATTAAGAATGTATAGTATTTAGATGATCAATCACCACTTACCAACACAGTAATGGGTCCTAACCTTAAAGGAAAGACTATCATGCCTAAAATTTGTTAACCAACATTATGGAACCCATGAATAACAAGAGAAGAAGTAGCTAGATAGGAAGAATTAATATTAATATTAGTCAATAGATCAATGCTCCATACATTGAGCACTGAACTGACATCAACGAGAGTATTTCTAATGTTGATTTTATTAATATTAATTATGATCATTAGAGGGTCCTCTTACTTTTGTACTTCTATTTGTAGAACTTCTTACATATAAAATGTAATATTCTGTGAATCCACACAAATATGAGTTATTGAAAGATTAACATTTGTCATCCTAGAAAAAGAAGGCAAGAGGATATTTTGCTAAGATTCCTAAAGCATACCTTGATAAATCAAAGTATATTGAAGCAAGTCCCACAATGATATCTTGGTCAAAGTAACATGGAGTTTCTTGATAATATCATTATATTAGCAAATGCTTTTGTTGTAGGTTTAGGTCCCAAAGGATGACTTGGTTGTGAAGTACATTGATCAACATTTTATTTATTCTTTGTAATCTTATAAGTATGGGGTACCACTCTATAAGAGAGAGCCTTACAAAGATCAGGAGAATCACTATTAAATGAAACAACATTAATAGAACAAATCCTTTTAGCAGAAGAACTAGTAGGGGTCAAATAATTAATCAGTCTCTTAGGCCTTTTAGGGGAAGCAGAGACATAGATGATATTAATGAATTCCTTAAAACTTATAGAGGAATAATTTGAAAAAATATGCTCAACATCCATCCTTGAAGGATCTGATGTGAGAGGATCTTCATCGTTCACAATTGCATCATCTCTAGAAGAGAGTGCATTAGAATGAAGAGAAGGTAGAGTAACATTAATAAAAGTATTAATGGTTTTATCTTCTTGCACCAAAATATCCTTATAAGGAATTTAAAGATAGGGGTAAACAAAGAATAATAAGAAAGGAGAGAACTCATTTTCGCATGCTTGGAAGAGAACTTAAAGATTCTTAATAAGGCTAGATAAAGAGAAGGAAGAAAGATAGAAAGTACATTTAGAAATAGAGATATAGACAAGTCATTCAAAGGCTAGTGTATCACTTTGACAGTACGAAATGGGTTTTTGAAAATCTAGAGAAGGGGGATTCACTACTCACAAGTCTCTTTATTCTCAAGAGATTAAAACAAACTACACTAAAATACTTTAGACTAAAAAGGTGAGAGTTCCAAAATAAAAATGGGTAGATAACAAAGATTTTGTTGATAGACTAAAGAGTTGTTAGAAAAAGGACATTAGCATGGTGAATGGACAAAAGTGTGGCACGTTGGAGTCCCAAAGATATGCTAGCATCTTGTATGAACTAAAAATTGAGAATATCACAAAAAACACAAAGTAGCTACCTCTATTCTCATCGCTAAGACATCTTCAAATGTGAGAATGTAATTGAGAATAGAAAAGCTAAAATAAAATAAAGTAAACTAAGTAAAAAGTAAATGATAAAGCTAAGCAGAAGAAATAAAATATTTATAATAACCCAAGTAATGAAGCCTCTAACAAGTGAAAATCTTCAATACCTATACACATAACATCAAAGGAAAATGTTAGGGTTGTTTAGGGGCTTGCCTCAGTCAAAACCCCATTTTTTTATGTTTCCACCTCCACAAATAGCTAGAGAGATAGAGAGAAATAATAAGAAAAAGTGAAATGAAGGAAAGATTGATAAAAGAAAACCCTACTCACGGAGGAGAACTCATATCATGAAATTGTGTAAAACCCCATCCCACAACCTAGAGGACGATACAACACTGTGGAAGCACAACTATTTTTTTCTTTAAAAATAGTAACAATGATGAGTGAAGTAAACTACTCTAATTCATACATCCTCTAGGCCATGCAATGTGTCTACATGAGAATTCCAAAACTTACAAAATTATTCTAAAACATACTATATGGAATTAACTCATGATAACAACATACAACAAAGCAGTAATGTAACGCCCGTCGTGCAAACCCCAGAGAACACACACATAATGCGAATAATTTTTTTTTTAAATAATAAAAGTAAACATGCAATAACATTAAACCATAACCACATAGCATAACACATAGCATTAATATACTTGTTTCTCTGAGGCACGCGAGGTTACATCACAACAACTAAACAGAATAAAGATAAAGAATATAACATAACCATTTAATTTATGATAACCATATACAATGATACATTCGATAATCATGATGTGAGTAAGATAGACATCGCATAATTACACCCATGATAAATCTCTTAAAAGAGTTACAAAAGAACCTAACTATTACATCATTGATATAATATTACATTACAATTTTCTTTGATACATGAATTACATTGAATTTCCCAACATGGGGATTGATACAAGTATAATGAAATATAAAGTACAAATGATCACTGGTACAACTCCACCAGAAAACTGAGAAGACAAGACGCTGATGGGGAACCCAACGGGTGCGGAGCACGTTCCACCCAACCATGTGAATTACAAGTAACTCACCCCCCGTGCTCAGAGGTGACGAGGAAGTGAACCCGACCATGAATGTCAAACCAACTCAACAATGTCATGACACAAAACAAGTACAACTCAAGCATGCAATGCACAACCAATAACGTTCACAGATCACATGACAAGTTAAAACCAAGAAACTCATCACAATAACATGAAGTACTATCAATTACAATCATTAAACAAATTCACAAGAATTCAAAGAAACATCATAAAGAGATAACATCCAGAGGCAACAACAACAAAGCACAAGGGTGTCAAGTGGAGAGTGTCATCGCATAGCTCTCATGGGATTCTCCTGGCCCTTCCTCCAACTGAGGCTCCGGCACCCATCTATGGATCTCCTGGCCCTTCCTCCTAACTGAGGCGCCGACACCATAGGGTAGCTGCTACGGAGCCAATAGTCTCTCATGAAGACAAGACTCTGACTATGCCAACCATGGCCTTCTCAGTCTATCACTAGTCTAGGGTAGCCCTAATGCATAGCCGAGGAATCCAAAGTTTTATTATCTTGTGTTTTTAAACTACCCAACCCCCTAGATTCTATTGTTTAGGTTATCACTTTTTTAGCTTACTCATTCGTGGGTTATCTTGAGCCCTTCCTCATCCTGAGGCGCCGGCGCCCACGAAGAGCCACTCTCCCTCCTATGACCCCTAACATAACTCAAGTAGGCAAGGGTTGAACCAACACATATAAATCATAAAACCAAAATCAGATACATGAGGCATTAACCATCACGCAACTGCTCATAATAGAAAGACTTGCAAACCCGTTCAACCCTTCCTATCATAACATCAATAACGCTCAAAAGCATAAACAAGGGCAAATAACACTTTAAATAACGAGTCTCTGGAACAATGTTTTCACAGACCAATATGGTTCCCACATCGACGACACTGAGCAAAGAAAACCATAGCCTAAAAAGAAAACTCAAATAACATTTACAAGGTTGTGCTATTACGTTTGACTCCAATCCCGTTTATGCAATTAAACCAATTGCCTCAACAAGGTTTACAATCACAACCAAAGACTGAAAAATTGTCTAATATATTTGTTAAATCGAAACAATTGAACTAAAAAATGCCCATTTAAAAATAACTAAAAATTACTTAACTAAACACAAAATTGAGCATTTTAATACATTGCAAAACTACATTCCTAAAGTGTGATGAATTTACTTTACAATTAAATAATTAAAATTTCATTTAAATAAATAATATGAAATAATTATAAATTCATTATAATAGAAAAAACATTATAATCATCTATTTTTTATTTTTATTTTAAAAATAATAATAAATACATATCAAAACACAAATATATATATATAATATATATATAAATAAACAACAAACAAAAATAATAAAATAAAAATAAAAATAAAAATAAAACCGAAACTTAAATCCACGGGGCCATAGCCCTTGCTGTTGTACGCAGCAGTCATAAAGACTGTTGCGCACAGCAGTCTTTAAGGCTGTTGTGACAGCAGCTACGACAGGGGCAAGGGTCGAGGGTAAGGCCTCGGCCGTCCCCTCCCCTTCCCTACGATTTTTTTTTAAACTTTAAAAAATATATATATAAACTTTAAAACAAATCGCTATTAACCATAATAATAAAAATTGGTTTCTGTATAAAAAAAAATAAAACCCAAAACGAAACCCAAGTAAACACATTTTCTGAGAATTTAAAAATTCTTTTGCCAGTTGTACGGGATGCCATCGGCCAATTCGGCCACAGAACATAAAAATAAAATAAAATTTGATTTAAACAAACTCCCAATATAAATTACTATGCACAAAACATTTAATTAAAATATATGTATATATATATATACGAAATTGTATATATATATATACTTAAAATATATATACATTTAAAAATTACAGAGGAATATTTCTTCTAGTCACAGGCACAGAGAATAGTAAGATAGAAAAAAAAACATTATATATATATATATAAAGAACATCTAAGAATAATTTTTCAGAAAACCAAGAACATCAATTTAAGAATATATTGACTAGTTGAATATTTCAGAAACTAAATGTGTTTGAGTTGACAGTTTGGAAGTAGATCACTAATTTCCTTTCTTCTTTAAAATTTCTAAACTAATATCTTGCACTAGTTTTCAGTTCAAACAGTAGTTTATCCTATATTCACAAAGTCATTTTTTTTTAATGAAGTTTATTTTTCTTTTTTCTTTTTTCTGAAGCAAACAGATAAAAGTAAGGGTACGAGAAGAAGGCTACGAGAGGAACCTCGAGTCCAATGCAAATTTGAAGATGCCTGCTTGACTCTGATGCCCTCGAACCCGATTCCAATCCTTAGTCCAGAACGAACTCAACAAAGACTTGAGCAACTTCAACTTTCTGATCTTCTGTGTGTGTGTGAGAACTTACCAAAATTCATAATTAAATAAAAAATATAATGCCCATCCTTCAAAAATTCTCCAAAAATCCAAATTAAAAGAAAATCAATTCTTTAAAACTAGCTTTTTCCCAACTCTCAATTCCTATTGGCTCACACAATCTTTTTATTCTTTTATTTGTTTTATTGCTTTAATTCCTATTTTGCAACTTTTCTTGCACCTCACATTACATCTTTATTTTAAATAAATTATTCTCATAATTATCCACCACCAAATAAATGATTAAAATAATTAAGTCACATTTAATATTTAATTATTATTTAATTGCAATATATGATTTTCCAAAAATAATTAAATCATTTAAATATTTAAATACCATTTAATCCAATATTAAAATAAATAATTTATTTCAATCATTAAGATAATTCATAACTATAAATGCCCTCATAAATAAAAATAAGACAAAACACATAACACAACACACAATGACGATAATTACATAAAAATCAACTATACCAAACAAATGAGATGACCTGACATCATGGAACGGGAAGACTTCATCGTCACCTCTATATCAACATTTATCCGTTGGGTTATTTGGTGCTCACCCTATCCTACCGAAGCAGGTGGAATCGAGACTTGTACCTGCAGTCCTGCATACAAACGAAGTTGTGTACATGTGCATATATACCTATATATCAGAGCATTAAATCAAAATACTGCATTGTGAGAAGGAATCGCAACATAACAGGGCACTCGCAAACGAGTGATGCTATATTGTCCTTCGTCACACCTATTCTAACAATTATAACATAATCAATGAATTACATTTCTAACTAACAATCATCTCATAACATATTAAATTAAATCACTGCATCATATCATAATTCAGAAAATTAACTGATATAATCAACCATAATGTCATATAAAGTAATCATGTCCAAAATGAAATAACAGCATCATCTAGCATCTAACTAACCATATCAAACAGTAACAGTATCATCATAGTATCTGACTAACCACATCAAACAATAACAGTATCATCATAGTATCTGAGCATCAAAACAAAACATAACACTACTGAGTCCAACTAGCAACTAGGAGGGTTATTACATCCTCCCCCCCTTAAATCCGGCTTACTCCTGTAATCCAGAAAACAAGTATGGGTAGGATTCTCGCATACGGGAAGCATCCTCCCAAGTCGCTGAAGCCTCATCATTGGGATCCCATTGGACCCTCACCTGCTCAATATCCCTGCCTCTGAGTACGAGCCTCCTGTGCTGCACCACGGCCACGGGCTCTAGAGCTAGTTGCCCGTCCTCGACCTGTAGAGCATTCCAATCAAGAACATGAGTAACATCTGGAAAGTAAGGGCTAAGAACTGATACATGAAAGACATTGTGAATCCGCGACAAACTAGGTGGCAATGCCAAGCAATAGGCAACAGCACCAATACGCTCGAACACCTCAAACGGACCCACGAAACGGGGTGCAAGCTTAGAACCCTTTCCATAACGAATAGGTCTCTTCCCAGGACGAACTCTGAGAAACACTCGATCTCCTATAGCAAACTGTCGATCTACCCTGTGTGCATCAGCAAATTTCTTCTGCCTATCTTGAGCTACTACTAGATGCTCTCGGATACGAGCTACCTGTTGCTCCATGTCACAAAGCATCTTAGGTCCAAGAAGAACCCTGTCCTCTAATCGATCCCAACTTAGAGGGGTATGACAAGGATGACCATACAAAGCCTGAAATGGAGCCATGCCAATCGAACTATGATAGCCATTATTATAGGCAAACTCAACTAAATGCAGGTAGTCCTCCCAACGAGACTGTTGGTCCATGACGTACATACGAAGCATATCCTCAAGCACCTGATTAACTCTCTCAGTCTGACCATCTATCTCAGGATGGTAGGTAGAACTAAAATTCAACTTAGTCCCTAAGGATTGCTGAAGGGATGTCCATAATGCAGAAGTGAATACCAGGTCTCTGACAGAAATAATCCTACGCGGTATCCCATGTAGTCTAACAATATCCTCCATGAACACCCTAGCCACCACTGAAGCAGTATATGAAGATCAGATAGGAGAGAAATGGGCTACCTTGGTCAACCTATCAACAGTGACCATGATAGCGTCGTGTCGCCTAGAAGACATAGGCAACCCGACTATAAAATCCATAGAAATGATGTCCCACGTCCACTCTGGAACAAGATGTGGCTGCAACAAGCCTGCTGGGTGATGATGCTCGGCCTTCACTCTCTGACATTCAAGACACCTAGCCGCAAAATCAGCAATGTCATGCTTCAATCCTGCCCAAAAATATAGTGCACGAAGATCAGCGTACATTTTCTTGACTCTAGGGTGTGCTGAATAAGGTGCTCTATGGGCTTCCGTCAAGATAAGGGTACGAAGACCCTCTGCAGGAGGTACATACATACAGCCTACATAGCGCAAAACACCATTCGAATCCAAAGAGTACCCTGCAAATTTACCTTCCAAAGCTCTACCCGACTCAATCTCTGCCTTCACTACCTGATACCAATCATCAGAAGAAAGAGCTACAAAAATCTGACTCTTCAAATCAACCTCAAGAGTCATAGCGGATAACTCATGCCTGCGTCTGCTCAATGCATCCGCTACAACATTCTCCTTACCCTGAATATATTTCACCTCAAAGTCGTACTCACACAAAAAATCCATCCACCTTCTCTGTCTTGCATTCAAATTCGGTTGCGTGAAGATGTACTATAGACTACGGTGATCTGTATGCAACTCGAACAGATGCCCAAGGAGAAAGTGCCTCCACCTCACCAAGGCATGCACAACTGTGGCCAACTCCAAATCATGAGTGGGGTAATTAAGTTCATGGTCCTTCAGTTTCTGTGACTCATAAGCAATCACTCGACCTTCCTGCATCAACACAACCCCTAAACCTTCCAAAGAAGCATCTGTACAAACAACGAAATCACCTGCCGGATCAGGAACTGCCAAGATGGGAGCACTAGTAAACTTATCCTTCAGAGTCTGGAAAGCTAACTGACATTGCTCGGACCAAAGAAACTTCTTTCCCTTCCTCTGCAAGGAGGTGATAGGATGAGCCAACCTAGAAAACCCCTGAACGAACCGCATATAATATCCTGCAAGCCCCATGAAGCTGTGAATCTCTGAGACATTGGTGGGTGCGGGCCAATCAACAATAGCCTGAATCTTTGCAGGATCAACTGAAATTCCTTCACCAGAAATCACATGGCCCAAATACTGAACTTCAGTCTTGTAAAAGTCACACTTTTTGAGATTAGCAAACAACTGATTATCCCTTAAGCACTGCAACACCTGCTTTAGATGTTCCTCATGTTCCTCCATCGACCTAGAATAGATCAGAATGTCATCAAGAAACACAAGAACAAATTTATCCAAGTATGTACAGAATACTCCATTCATTAGACTCATAAAGACTGAAGGTGCATTCGTTAACCCGAACGGCATCACAGTGAACTCGTAATGTCCGTATTGAGTTCAGAATGCAGTTTTATGAATATCTGCATCTGCAATCCTCAACTGGTGGTATCCCAATTTGAGATCAATCTTAGAGAACACCTTTGCCCCTTTTATCTGATCGAAGAGATCGTCAATTCTGGGCAATGGATATCAGTTCTTCACTGTTACCTTATTCAACTGTCTGTAGTCAATAGACAAGTGAAGAGAACCATCCTTCTTTTTCACAAATATCACAGGTGCTCCCCAAGGAGAAACACTTGGGCGAATAAAGACCTTGGCCAACAATTCTTCCAACTGAAGACAGAGTTCCTATAATTCCTGCATTGTCATCCGATATGGAGCTCAAGATATGGGCTCGGCTCTAGGTATCAGATCAATTCGGAAATCCACATCTCACTTAGGTGGCATACTAGGAATCTCCTCTGGAAACACATCAGAAAAACCCTTAAGAAGTGGGTAATCATCCAATGACAACCCCTGACTATCCTCAGATTCCAAGTCACTCACTGATACTGCAAAGAGCTGACAACCTTGACGGAAGTGCCTTTTGAGCTGCATGGCAAAGATCATACGTAATGAGATGGGTCTCTGAACACCCAAGATCTCCACCTCCTTACCAGAGTCATCAGTGCACCGCACTACTTTTCGTTGGTAGTCAATCATAGCACGGTGTGCGCTCAACCAGTCCATGCCTAAGACAACATCATAAGAACCGAGTGGCAAGATTCTGAGGTCCACCTTGGTTGACATTTCACCTATACTCAAATTACAATCCTGCACAAGCTTCTCTACCACAATCCTTGACCCTGATGCTAATTTGACATGCCATTTTACGCCTTGGCTAATTGCCACCAAACCACATCGCTCCACTACTAAGGGTGATATAAAGGAATCAGATGCACCAGAATCAAAAAGTATAGAAATGTTAGAATTATTCAACACACCTGATGCCTCAACCACAGTGTTCTGATGAACTGCCTGACGATTATCCACTGAAGCAAAAACACGATGAGATCCCCCTGCATCACCTACTGTTGGCTCTGATGCTGCTGGCCTCTGATTAAATCCGGAAGTGTTCTTCTGAGGACACATCCTAGCAATATGCCCCTGCTGTCCACAAGAGAAACACCCAATGCCTCTGCCAAAACCTCTGCCCCCTGATGGAGCATTTGACTGCTGAAAACTCCCTCAACTCGGTGCTGACTGGAAACTAGGTGCAGGCTGTGCAAAACGTTCCTAATGAATCCGGTTCCTATTCCGATCCTTGCGAAATTGAGAATTGCCACCCTATTGAGATTGAGTGTTCTTTTGTTTTGACTGCTGCTGCTGATAACCCCCTTTCGAGGGTGGGTACCTATTCCTGGAAGATCCTGCTCCCTGTGACTGCCCTCCATGAGCAACATAACCAGGTGTGGGTGTGCTACCAATCTGTACTCCGATGTGACCACCCAAGGCCATGGCCAAATTCTCCTCCACTAAGCGAGCCTTCTCAACTACCATCTCCATCGTCTTCGGCTCGAAGACTCGTACACCACCACTGATGCGAGCATTTAAGCCCCGAACAAAATGCTGCACTAACATGCCCTCATCGTGGCTAATCCCTGCATACTGCTTCAACTCATAGAAGCGCCTCTCATACTGCTCCACTGACATAGACAACTGCTTGAGATCATGAAACTCATCAGTCCTGCGTTGCCTCTAGTGATCTGAGAGGAAACGAGCTCTGAACCTGTCTAGGAACAACTCCCAAGTAACCATACTGAGATCAAGATGCAGTTTCTGTTCCTCAAGGCGCCACCAAGTAGACGCGAAGCCTCGCAAGTGCATAACTGCGCACCGTGCCTTGGTATTACTACCGTAGGGGTGCATGGCGAAGCAACGGTCTAAGTCAATTAACCAGGTCTCAGCCTCAAGACCTCCTCCAGAACCATCAAAAGTAGGAGGGTGTGCCCTCATCAGATCTCTCATATGGCCTGCTATGACTGCATCTGGAACCACATCTGTATCCCTGCGCCTCGGAGACCTCTCTCTCTCCCTCTCAACCTGGTGCACCTCATCTGGCCTGGGTCCCAAACGGTCAAGAATCTCTCCAACTATATGCTGCAACTGACCGTCTAGACCTGGCTGTGCTGGATTCTGGCCACCTGATGGAACACTATGAAGACTATTGTTCCTCATGCTCAGAGCCATGGGAACTAGGAACTGAGGGGCTTCACCGGTTTGCTCCACGTCCGGCACCACGGCCTCTTGCACAGCCACATCCTCTACCTCGAGGCATAGTTCTGTGCCACAAGATAAAGTACAAAATGAGCTCAAGAGTTGCACAAATGGTAACCTAATGGACTACACTACCCAAAGACCCTAGTGTTTGCAACCTTCGCTCTGATACCAAGTTGTAACGCCTGTCGTGCAAACCCCAGAGAACACACACATAATGCGAATATTTTTTTTTTAAATAATAAAAGTAAACATGCAATAACATTAAACCATAACCACATAGCATAACACATAGCATTAATATACTTGGTTCTCTGTGGCACGTGAGGTTACATCGCAACAACTAAATAGAATAAAGATAAAGAATATAACATAACCATTTAATTTATGATAACCATATACAATGATACATCCGATAATCATGATGTGAGTAAGATAGACATCGCATAATTACACCCATGATAAATCTCTTAAAAGAGTTACAAAAGAACCTAACTATTGCATCATTGATATAATATTACATTACAATTTTCTTTGATACATGAATTACATTGAATTTCCCAACATGGGGATTGATACAAGTATAATGAAATATAAAGTACAAATGATCACTGGTACAACTCCACCAGAAAGCTGAGAAGACAAGACGCTGATGGGGAACCCAACAGGTGCGGAGCACGTTCCACCCAACCATGTGAATTACAAGTAACTCACCCCCCATGCTCAGAGGTGACGAGGAAGTGAACCCGACCATGAATGTCAAACCGACTCAACAATGTCATGACACAAAACAAGTACAACTCAAGCATGCAATGCATAACCAATAATGTTCACAGATCACATGACAAGTTAAAACCAAGAAACTCATCACAATGACATGAAGTACTATCAATTACAGCCATTAAACATATTCACAAGAATTCAAAGAAACATCATAAAGAGATAACATCAAGAGGCAACCACAATAAAGCACAAGGGTGTCAAGTGGAGAGTGTCATCGCATAGCTCTCATGGGATTCTCCTGGCCCTTCCTCCAACTGAGGCGCCGGAACCCATCTATGGATCTCCTGGCCCTTCCTCCTAACTGAGGCACCGACACCATAGGGTAGCTGCTGCGGAGCCAATAGTCTCTCATGAAGACAAGACTTTGACTATGCCGACCATGGCCTTCTCAGTCTATCACTAGTCTAGGGTAGCCCTAATGCATAGCCGAGGAATCCAAAGTTTTATTATCTTGTGTTTTTAAACTACCCAACCCCCTAGATTCTATTGTTTAGGTTATCACTTGTTTAGCTTACTCATTCGTGGGTTATCCTGAGGCGCCGGCACCCACGAAGAGCCACTCTCCCTCCTATGACCCCTAACATAACTCAAGTAGGCAAGGGTTGAACCAATACATATAAATCATAAAACCAAAATTAGATACATGAGGCATTAACCATCTCGCAACTGCTCATAATCGAAAGACTTGCAAACCTGTTCAACCCTTCCTATCATAACATCAATAACGCTCAAAAGAATAAACAAGGGCAAATAACACTTTAAATAACGAGTCTCTGGAACAATGTTTTCACAGACCAATATGGTTCCCACATCGACGACACTGAGCAAAGAAAACCACAGCCTAAAAAGAAAACTCAAATAACATTTACAAGGTTGTGCTATTACGTTTGACTCCAATCCCGTTTATGCAATTAAACCAATTGCCTCAACAAGGTTTACAATCACAACCAAAGACTGAAAAATTGTCTAATATATTTGTTAAATCGAAACAATTGAACTAAACAATGCCCATTTTGAAATAACTAAAAATTACTTAATTAAACACAAAATTGAGCATTTTAATACATTGCAAAACTACATTCCTAAAGTGTGATGAATTTACTTTACAATTAAATAATTAAAATTTCATTTAAATAAATAATATGAAATAATTATAAATTCATTATAATAGAAAAAACATTATAATCATCTATTTTTTTTTTATTTAAAAAAAATAATAAATACATATCAAAACACAAATATATATATATATAATATATATATAAATAAACAAAAAACAAAAAATAAATAAAAAATAAATAAAAATAAAATAAAACCGAAACTTAAATCCACGGGGTCCCCTTGTCTGCCCTATCGATCGCAGCTGTTACGTCGGCACAGTCATAAAGATCATGCCACAGCCTTTAAGGCTGCTGTGACACTAGCTACTGGGGCAAGGGTCGAGGTACGGCCTCGGCCGTCCCCTCCCCTTCCCTGCGATTTTTTTTTAAACTTAAAAAAATATATATAAAAACTTTAAAACAAATCGCTATTAACCATAACAATAAAAATTGGTTTCTGTATAAAAAAAATATAAAACCCAAAACGAAACCCAAGTAAACACATTTTCTGAGAATTTAAAAATTCTTTTGCCAGTCGTACGGGACGCTGTCGGTCGATTCGGCCACAGAACATAAAAATAAAATAAAATTTGATTTAAACAAACTCCCAATATAAATTACTATGCACAAAACATTTAATTAAAATATATGTATATATATATATACGAAATTGTATATATATATATACTTAAAATATATATACATTTAAAAATTACAGAGGAATATTTCTTCTAGTCACAGGCACAGAGAATAGTAAGATAGAAAAAAAAACATTATATATATATATATAAAGAACATCTAAGAATAATTTTTCAGAAAACCAAGAACATCAATTTAAGAATATATTGACTAGTTGAATATTTCAGAAACTAAATGTGTTTGAGTTGACAGTTTGGAAGTAGATCACTAATTTCCTTTCTTCTTTAAAATTTCTAAACTAATATCTTGCACTAGTTTTCAGTTCAAACAGTAGTTTATCCTATATTCACAAAGTCATTTTTTTTTAATGAAGTTTATTTTTCTTTTTTCTTTTTTCTGAAGCAAACAGATAAAAGTAAGGGTACGAGAAGAAGGCTACGAGAGGAACCTCGAGTCCAATGCAAATTTGAAGATGCCTGCTTGACTCTGATGCCCTCGAACCCGATTCCAATCCTTAGTCCAGAACGAACTCAACAAAGACTTGAGCAACTTCAACTTTCTGATCTTCTGTGTGTGTGTGAGAACTTACCAAAATTCATAATTAAATAAAAAATATAATGCCCATCCTTCAAAAATTCTCCAAAAATCCAAATTAAAAGAAAATCAATTCTTTAAAACTAGCTTTTTCCCAACTCTCAATTCCTATTGGCTCACACAATCTTTTTATTCTTTTATTTGTTTTATTGCTTTAATTCCTATTTTGCAACTTTTCTTGCACCTCACATTACATCTTTATTTTAAATAAATTATTCTCATAATTATCCACCACCAAATAAATGATTAAAATAATTAAGTCACATTTAATATTTAATTATTATTTAATTGCAATATATGATTTTCCAAAAATAATTAAATCATTTAAATATTTAAATACCATTTAATCCAATATTAAAATAAATAATTTATTTCAATCATTAAGATAATTCATAACTATAAATGCCCTCATAAATAAAAATAAGACAAAACACATAACACAACACACAATGACGATAATTACATAAAAATCAACTATACCAAACAAATGAGATGACCTGACATCATGGAACGGGAAGACTTCATCGTCACCTCTATATCAACATTTATCCGTTGGGTTATTTGGTGCTCACCCTATCCTACCGAAGCAGGTGGAATCGAGACTTGTACCTGCAGTCCTGCATACAAACGAAGTTGTGTACATGTGCATATATACCTATATATCAGAGCATTAAATCAAAATACTGCATTGTGAGAAGGAATCGCAACATAACAGGGCACTCGCAAACGAGTGATGCTATATTGTCCTTCGTCACACCTATTCTAACAATTATAACATAATCAATGAATTACATTTCTAACTAACAATCATCTCATAACATATTAAATTAAATCACTGCATCATATCATAATTCAGAAAATTAACTGATATAATCAACCATAATGTCATATAAAGTAATCATGTCCAAAATGAAATAACAGCATCATCTAGCATCTAACTAACCATATCAAACAGTAACAGTATCATCATAGTATCTGACTAACCACATCAAACAATAACAGTATCATCATAGTATCTGAGCATCAAAACAAAACATAACACTACTGAGTCCAACTAGCAACTAGGAGGGTTATTACAAGTAATCCATTGCAAAATAAGTCTAACACATAGAAATGTAATAAGCATATTTCCACAGATACATCATATAAACAATATAAACCATTTAATCCAACAATGAATAGATCATACATAATGTTACAATTATAGCACAAGGATTCTCCTCAATACAAATGAGGATACAATTACATAGTGTCCCACAGTTACAATGAGAAAGAGAAGTACAAAGCCATAGAACCACACAAGCTCCTCGAACAAGAAGATATCACCATCACAAATAGGAAGAGAAAGCTCAATAGTGTAAGGTGCATGCCACCCAGCCATGTGGTACCTGTAGGCCCAACCCCCATGCTAGGAGATAGTAAAAGGTAACCAAGACAAAACTACTACCTCTAGACATAGGCAATGTACAAAACCACACTATACTAGTCAACACAAAACAACACTATGCTAGTAAACACAAAACAACACTGTACCAGTAAACACAAAACAACACTATACCAATAAACACAAAACATAAGGTTACATTGCTACCATAACCACTAGATCAATTACATCTACTATACAATACAAACTAGCTACTATCATAGGAGGAGTGCCATCACAAAGGTTGCATTGGTTATCCAAAGGATAATTTCCTAGGTTTTGGCCCCCATCTTGGGTTATCCTAGTAACCTCTCACGAACCTAGCCCCACATGCACACCAATGTAGAATCGATTATCTTTTGAGAAGAAAAGATAAAAATATTTCCATTCTAGGCCATCCCGACTCATCTCAAGTCTCATACTAGCCCTTGAGCCAATGAGCAAGGCTAAATTATCTAATTAAATGAATTAAGCTACTATATCCCTAATAAAGGTTATTTAATTTCCACTGATTAAACTGACTTTCACACTAGTTTTCCTAGGACCACTTTGTGTCTCGACCCCCATTGAAATCCACCCCCCTATCAACAACACAATAACATATTCCACAACCCTAGGGTAGATAGTGCACAAAATACGATAACAAATATCAACCATTATGCAAAGAACAACACATCCCGTTTGTAGTAACTAGGTGCTCAAATTAAATCACACAACACATTCATAGTAATCAGGTGTTCAAACTAATTCACACATCCCTACAGATGTCAAATACTAAATCTCAAAAAGTGTGCACTACCCAAGGAAATCTCAAAAAGGTGAATAAAAGATACAATAACCCTTTCACAATTTTACAATCTTTGGAATACTTATATTTTCTCGACAAAAAATATCACCCACAATTCACAATTACAATAAGCCACTCAAGTAATTAAATAAATGACCATTAGGATTTTCTAAATCCAATAAATAAACAATGAATTAAACCAATTGCTTAACTTCTAGTTTGACAATTACTCATAATATTCAACTCAAATTGCCCGCAAACATGAACAGAAAAGAACACAACTTAAAACAATTCATGCACTTAAATAATCTAATATTCGGATTTTCTAAATCTAAATTGAATCAATATCTCATCACATGCAATTATTCAAAGTAAATATGATTCCATTTGCAATAATAAGGAAATAAAATAAAACTATTTATTTAACTTCAATTCCAAAATTTTGTATAATAATAACAAACTCAATTTTTCTATTACAATCATTGCATTACAAAATCCTCTACTTGTACATTAAATGTTTTAATAACACAATATCTATTTAAATATAAATCAACTTTCTCTTCTAAGTCATTTTATTTTAAGATATACTAGCTCATGCATTTGCATGCTTTTATTAAAATATATGTATACTTTTGTTTACAAACCATAAGAAAATTAAAACTAGTTGTTAACTCAAATTTCACAAACAAATATAAATAAAAATATCAATCCTTCTATTAAAATCATCTTATTATAAAACACCTATTTTTGTATTGCATGCACTAATTAACAACAAAATATTCATTTAAATAATTTATCTCAAGTATAAATATATATATATTCTAATTGCATAATCCAATTATTCTTTTCCAAAAAAATCATTTAAAAACAACTACATAAAAAATCATCCATTTTAAATAAATATATTTAAAAACATATTTATTTATTATCTAACCATTAAAATACAATTTCCAATATATATATATATATAAAACATATATATCTATATATATAACATATATATTTATATATATATATAAATATTCATATATTAAAAAAAAGATATAATAAAATTCTAAATCGCAATTATTCACCAGTAGAAGAATTCAAGGAAGCCATTTACATGGCTATGGGCGCTGCCCACGTAGCCAACCCTAATGGGGGGTCATTGTGGTAGATAGCGTTGGCTTCCTGTGAAGGTAGTGGTGCTGCCTCCACAGTCTCTCCCTATGGGCAGCTGCGGGGTAAGCCCCCAACCTCCCATAAATTAATTTTTATGTTTCATAATTTTTTTTAAACTGTGAATTTATAAAAGATTTTCCGTACATAAATTTTAATAGATTTCCAATAAAATTCCACCAAAATCATTTCTACAGATCTTTCATAAAAATATATATATTTATAATTGTATGTGTATATTTACATATTCAAATACATACATATATAATTATATATATATAAATTCATCAATGAATACTACAGTTGAACAAATTTTCACAACTCTTTTCTAACAGAGAAGAGTTAATAAAGATTTTCATTTTCCCAGACAACTTAAAGAATTGAGGAAACCAAAACAAAATGATAATTTTCTATAGGAAAAAGATTTATAAATTTATCAGAGGTTTCCTAAATCATCAAATACTTTCCTTTGAATTTTCTATTGTGTTAACAATCATTCCCTATAGGGATCTAAATCTTTTACAGTGATTTATCATTTTCTACAAAAGAATAAATTTTATTTTCACAAAAACAGGTTTCTAAGTTTTGATTTGAATTCAACAGAGGTTCTATAATTCCACTATAATTTCTTTTTGTATAAATCTATTTCAAATACTCATTTTAATAGAGGATCTAAATTATTTTCTACAGAGGTTCAATTTCATGGCAATCTTTTAAAAAAAAAAAGCCTTCTACAATAATGAAAACCTCTTCTAATCTTTTCCAATTTGCATTACAATAATTAAATAACTCTTTGAAATCAAAATTCACAAAAAAATTAAGGAACGTATTCTAGAAGAATTGTTTCCTCGAGGATTGATGCCGAGATTCTCTATAATCTTCAATTTTCCAAGATTTTCAAAGCTTCCTCTAGAAGAATTGCCACTTCCTAGAGAGCCAAAACAATCCACAACCAATAATATAATAAACTAGACTCCTAGAATTATTAGAAAGCTTCTACGATCTATAATTTCTTCAAACCACAAAATAATTCTTTTATTTCCCAAAAACCTCTATCCTCC
This sequence comes from Sequoia sempervirens, assembly GCA_007258455.2. NCBI lineage: Eukaryota > Viridiplantae > Streptophyta > Pinopsida > Cupressales > Cupressaceae > Sequoia > Sequoia sempervirens. The sequence goes on along the minus strand of VDFB02000003.1, from coordinate 533,394,132 downwards.
TTTCCCCATGAAAACAACTTTCTCTTTTCTCACCAATGTTGGTATGTGGCGACTAATCATGCTATACTATATAGCCCATGGTATACCGTACACCCCAGCCCCTATCCTTGCCGAAAAAGGGAAAAATCAACAAAAAAAGAAAAATCTGATTTTGTAGAACCCAAAAATTTGGAAGCTTCTAAGCTTGTTAAAAAGGGGTTCGGATGGGTATTACAGTATGATGAAAAATGCGATTATTCGCAAGATTGTAATAGGTTTTACACTCGATAATAAAAGTATTGGATGGCTACAGTTTGGTGGATGTAGCCCAAATTGGGTGAACCACATTAAATTCTCTGTGTTATGATTTATTTTGTTTGTGTTTTAGTTTCTTTGTTTATTAATTAAATCTGGATTTAATTGTTAGATATCTACCATCTCTAACCCTAACAAGTGGTATCAGAGTGGGTTGTGTTTTGTTTATCATCTATAGGAAATTATCATGGCTGAGTGGGAGCAATGGTGGATGAGGGTAAGAAGGTTGAGAAGTTTAATGGGAAAAACTATCAGCTATGGAAGATGCAGATGGAGGACTATCTCTATCAGAAGGATTTATGGCGGCCATTGGAAGGGAAAACCAAGAAACCTGCAATAATGTCAGATGAGGACTGGAAGATCTTGAACAAAAAGGCTCTTGGCAGTATTCATTTATGCCTGGCACAATCGGTGGTGTTCAATATTACAATAGTAAAGACAACTCAAGAGTTGATGGAAACCCTGGCGAAGTTATATGAAAAGCCTTCTACTTCGAATAAGGTATTTCTTATGAAGCGTTTATTTAATATGAAAATGGTAGAAGGTGGGTCAGTTACTGATCATTTAAATGAGTTTGATACGATCACCAGTCAATTAACTTCTGTAAAAGTAAACTTTGATGAAGAAGTTAGGGCTCTTTTGATTCTATGTTCTTTTCCTGAAAGCTGGAATAGCTTGGTAATGGCTTTTAGCAATTCTATTTTTGGTTCGAATACATTGAAGTTTGATGATGTTGTTGGTGTTATTTTGAGCGAGGAAATTCGTAGGAAAAGCTCAAGTGGAACATCCACATCAGGAAGTGTTTTGAATGCAGAAAGCAGGGCCAGAACAAAGGAGAGAGGAAATAATTTCAAAAATCATGGGAAGTCATGAGGAAAATTGAAGGACAAAAGGTCCCAATCTAGAGATAAGAGAGATTGTTGGTACTGTGGTAAGCCAGGTCATTTGAAGAAAGATTGTTGGTCTTGGAAAAATAAAGATGGAGACAAAAAGGAAGGAAGTAAAGAGGAAAATGTGGTAAGTAATAAATCTAATGAGGATGCTTTGATTCTTTCCCTTGATAATGCTGATGATTCTTGGGTGTTAGATTCAGGGCCTTCATTTCATGCTACCCCCCATAGAAGTTATTTTCTTGATTATGTCCAAGGGGATTTTGGGCTAGTTTATTTAGGAGATAACGAACCCTGTCGTTATTGGAAAGGAAGAATCAAGATTAAGTTGCAATGGGAATCATTGGCTACTACGTGAGGTAAGGCATGTTCCAAAGTTAAGCAGAAATTTAATTTCAGCAGGGCAACTAGATGATGAAGGTTGTGTTGTTACATTTAGTGATAAAAACTGGAGGGTCACAAATGGTGCCTTAGTGGTAGCAAAAGGTGTGAAAGTAGGCACCTTATGGTCTCTTTGTAAGCTGCGCCTTCAAGTACCATTCTTCTACTTTAATTGCTACGTAAAAAGGTCAATGTTTAGAAGGTTAAAGCTCAACGTAGAAGATCATACGCTGTGGACTCAGAATCAAGCCTGTGGCATAATAGACTTGGGCATATGAGTGTAAAAGGTATGAAAGTACTTTATTCAAATAATGTTTTACCAAGTATAAAATGTGTTAATATGGATTTATGTGAAAGTTGTGTATGGAAAACAAAAGAGAGTTAGTTTTCTCAAGGATGGGAAGCAAAAGAAAGATGAGAAATTGGAGCTTGTGCATATGGATGTATGGGGACTAGCTCAGGTATCTTCTCTCGGCGGCTCTTTATATTATGTTACATTCATTGATGATGCAACTAGGAAGGTATGGATTTATTTCCTTAGGAAAAAATATAATGTATTTGAAACTTTCAAAAAATGGAGAAGCTTGGTTGAGAATGAGACAGGTAAAAGGATGAAATGTCTCAGATTTGATAATGGTGGTGAGTATTGTAGTAAAGAGTTTGAAGATTATTGTTCCTCTAATGGTATTCGCAGGAAAAAAATGGTTCCAAGGACTCCACAGGAAAATGGAGTGGCTGAGCACATGAATAGAACAATAATGGAGCATGCACGGACTATGAGATTGCATGCTGGATTGCTTTTAAAAATGTGGGTTGAGATTGTAAACACCATTGTTTGTTTAATTAATAAAGGTCCCTCTAATCCTTTGGGTTGTGGTATTCCAAAGGAAGCATGGAAAGGTAAGAAGGTGAGTTATTCTTTTCTCAAAACCTTCAGTTGTGAAGCATTTGCACATGTAGATTCTGAAAATAGAACCAAGCTTGATGTAAAATCAAAGAAATGTGTATTTGTTGGATATGGCATTGATGAATTTGGTTATAGGCTTTGGGATTTTGAAAATCAAAAAATTGTGAGAAGTAGGGATGTCATATTCAATGAGAAAGTTTTCTACAAAGATCTGTTGCTGTAGCATGAGAAGAAAGAAAATGACTATGTAGTGTTGGATGATATTCCAACCAATGATGTTTCAGTGGTTCCTCATGTTGGGCAACAATAGCAACAACAAATACCACAAACTCCTGTTAGACGATCTTTAAGGTTAAGTAGACCTCCAAAAAGATTTTCTCCCTCTTTGTATACTATTTTGTTAACTGATGCTGGTGAACCAGAATATTATGATGAAGCTATGCAGGTGGATAACAAGGTTCAGTGGGAGCATGGAATGGAAGAAGAAATGGACTCCTTGCTGAAAAACCAGACTTGGGAATTATGCAAGTTGCCTGTAGGTAAAAAGGCTTTACCAAATAAATGGGTTTATAGGCTGAAAGAGGGGGATGGAGGTAAGAAAAGATTTAAAGTTAGATTAGTTCTAAAGGGATTTGCATAGAAAAAGGGTATTGATTTTGATGAGATTTTTTCTCCAGTTGTTAAAATGACTTCTATTCATATTGTTTTAAGTATTGTGACTACTGAAGATTTTTATTTAGAACAATTTGATGTTAAAATAGCCTTTCTCCATGGTAATTTCAAAGAGGAAATATATATGGACTAGCCATAAGGATTTGAGGTCAAAGGTAAGGAGAAACTAGTGTGCAAATTGAAGAAAAGTTTGTATGGCTTGAAGCAAGTACCTTGGCAATGGTACTTGAAATTTGATAGTTTTTATGGCTGAGCAAGGCTACAATAGGTGTAATTCTAACCATTGTGTTTATTTTAAGAGGTTAGATAATAACAGCTACATTATTTTCTATTTATATGTTGATGATATGCTTGTAGTTGAGTCTAACATGGATCACATAAGTGAGCTAAAACAACAGTTAGCAAAATATTTTGCTATGAAGGACTTGGGGGCAGCAAAAAAAATCCTTGGTATGAAAATTTGTAGAGATAGGAAAAAGAGGAAATTGTTTTTATCTTAGGCTAATTATGTTGAAAAGGTGTTGTAGATATTTCATATGAAGAATGAACAAGTTGTCAGCACACCTTTGCCTAGTCATGTCAAATTGACTAAGGATATGTGTCTAAAGACACAAGAGGAGGAAGAAAAAATGTCCAAGGTACCATATGCTTCAGTTGTAAGAAGTTTAATGTATGCTATGGTATGCACAAGACCAGATATTGCACATATTGTAGGAGTTGTTAGCAGGTATTTGAGTCATCCCAGAGTTGAGCATTGGAATGTGGTAAAATGGATTCTCAGGTACTTGAGAGGTACATCCAATAAATGTTTATGTTTTGGGGGCTCTAATACTGATTTAAAAGGCTATGTTGACTCAGATTTAGTAGGGGATATAGATACCAGGCGGAGTACTACAGGTTATGTATTTATAGTTGGTGGGACAACAGTGAGTTGGATCTCTTGATTGCAAAAGGTGGTTGCTTTATCCACCATTGAGGCAGAGTAAGTTGCTGCAATAGAGGTGACAAAGGAGATGATATGGCTGTAAATTTTTATGGATGAGTTGGGAAAACAACAGGCTGGAAATTACTTGTTTACAGATAGCCAGAGTTCTATACATCTTGCAAAGAATTCTGCTCTGCATTCTAAAACAAAACACATCTAGTTGAGATATCATTTCATTCGGTTAGTGTTGGAGGATGGACAGGTTAAGTTGGACAAGATACATACAGATGTCAATCTAGTGGATGTGTTTATGAAGGCAGTGACAAGGGAGAAGTTGAGCTCCTCTTCAACTTCAATTGGCCTTCAAGGTTGAATTCAAGTATAACAGAGCAGCAGTGTCCAAGGTACTTATTTCAAGTGGGAGCTGTAATTGCAGCAGTGTCATCCAGGATCAGTCTCCAAGTGGGAGATTATGTTGGTATGGAGCCTAATTAGTCTCCAAGTGGGAGATTGTTGGTATATGGTGACTGATCATGCTATATTGTATAGCCCATGGTATACTTTTTTGTGTCATGACCGAAAAAGGGAAAAATCAACAAAAAAAGAAAAATTCAATTTTGTAGAACCCAAAAATCTGGAAGCTTCTAAGCTTGTTAAAAAGGGGTTTGAATGGGTATTATAGTATGATGAAAAACACGATTATTCGCAAGATTGTAATATCTTTTACACTGGATAATAAAAGTATTGGATGGATGCGGTTTGGTGGATGTAGCCCAGATTGGGTGAACCATGTTAAATTCTCTGTGTTATGATTTATTCTGTTTATTTTTTAGTTTCTCTGTTTATTAATTAAATCTGCATTTAATTGTTAGATATCTGCCATCTCTAACCCTAACAAACAATTTTAATCAATCTCTCCATAAATCAATTTTAACATAGTAAGAAAACAAAACCTTCTACCTTCCTATTCGCACAACAAATATCTCTTCTCAAATGACCAAGATATTTCTAAGATCTTTTCCCAATAACATGCATTTGAATTTAAAATAATTTATTTAATTCAAATCACATTTAAATAACTTATTAATTTTAATTCATATTGAATCTAAGAATTAAAATTACCTTATAACATAAATTAAATCAATTAATTTATTTATTATAAATTTTTCACATTCATAATACAAATTAATTAAATAATTAATTATAACATATAATTTAATCCTCACAATTAAACTTTGCACGATAAATAAAATACCAAGACCAACATGGATAAAAAATATGACCAAAACATAGACTGATAACACACTATACTAGGGTAGAGGTTTGACAAGGTGAATCAATTACTATCTCCCAATCAACATTACTGTTGAGTAGTGGACATGCTCAAACCTGTGAAACTAGGTGAAGTCTTTGTGTTGTACCTACAAACCTACAACCAAACCAGATGTTGTACATGTATCCAGATAATAATTCATACACATTGTGAAAAGAGAATTTTGGAAATCACAGGGCACTCACAAGGGAGTGATGCAATACCGTTCTCTTCACCAATACAATATCACATCAACTGACGAGATAAATATCCATTAAACTACAATAAGCATGTATAGCAATGTCAACTCAACTAAGAATCTATGCAAACATAAAGCATTTCAAACATAATCACCATGCATATAATGTATCATCACATCAATATAGTCTATCATTTCTCCACTGTCAGCGATAGAATAAAAATCACATAAAATATTATCTATCAAAGAATCAGAACTGTCAGAGAAAACATAGCAAATCATAGGGGTGTTACAAATTCAGGTAAATAAAAGAGGGTATGGGAGAAATATTTAGATTCTCAAAGATATAAGATAAGAAATATATCACATGCAAGGCTTAACGAAGCCAAAGAGAAGGAAAATAGCTGCAAGAGCTAAGAGAGTAGCAAAGAGTGTTCTAAGAATGTGAGAGTGTTGTTGAAAGTTGGTTGTAGAGAGTTGTGCAAGCAAGACATCAAGGAAGAGAAGAGAGAATGATAAAGCCAACAAGACAAGACCAAGAGAGATCAATAGAATGAAAGAGATCGATTTAAAAGAGAGAAGAGGGGGAAAGATGATTCCCGAGCTGTTACAAGGAGTCTTGGGTTGTTACCACCAACAAAAGGAGCTGACAAGTGGAAAGGAACTTAGAAATGGTCATTTTCACATATAAATGTTGTAAGACTCTAGAAAAGTGTGTAGATGTTCATTCAGTATGGTAGTGTCTAGAAACATCATGCTACAAAATGATGGGAACAAGGAAAACACAAGGTTTGATGCAAAGCTGATGCATGAGGGTAGTTATTGAAAAGGGGCCCTAAAAATCCTGAGAGGGGAAAAGGAATAATGCAGGGGCTAAAATGAGCCTAGACAAGTACTAAGGGGGTGAACACTAAAGTAGATACAAAAATCTAAGTGAAATTTCAAGGGGTACAATTTTACGACATTAGAGAGCATTTAATTATTTATGAAATTGATAATTGGTGCATATTAGGTAGATTTTGATATTTATTTAATTTATTAATAGATAATAGCTAAAGATAAATGAGTGCATTTAATTGATTAATGTTAATGTTATGTTATAGGAATTGAGAGCATCCACATACATAATTTGAAGCAATATCATTTATCTTGAGTTCAATAGAGAAATTTTTTGGTACATTTCCTCTCATCACTCAATCAAATATTTTCTTAGATAGAGTAATTATATTTTTAAACTCTATTTTTAATTTTTACAGTACATATAAGTACTTTATTGTTATCATGATGATTTTATAGGGTACTAGCACTTACCAAGTATATATGGACTTATGGATTCATATTGCATAGATGATATTTAAAAAAAGAGATCCACCTATGGTTCTATCTTAACTTTATTCAATGGTGCTATCAATTGGATAAAAGAATGGAAGGCTATGGCAACATTTCCACTAAAAAGTTAGCTAAATGGTAGCTACTTATTCCTATAAATGATCTATATCTAGCTTAATTTTTTTTATATAGATATGGGGATAATTCGAGTTATTATAGTTTTATTTTATATTCAAAGTGGCATATGTATAGAAAAGAAAGTAACCTTCATGCAATAGCAAAGAACATTCATGTCTAGTACCATTTTCTTACAACATAGTAAAGGATAATGTAAAGTGGTGAAATAGATTTGAGACCTAACTAAGATCAACTATTTTCACATGACCTATACATTCGAACACAAAACCAACTAGGGTTGATGATTGGCTTGCTAAAACAATGGAGAACCAAGATCCTATAGTTTTTTCCTTTTGAGTCGCAAAGAGGATAATTTTAATGTGTGATTTAATTCAACTATTTGACATATAACATAGATATGAAAATATAATTTATTGTGCAGACGAAAACATAAACTAACTCTGAACAAACCAAGATCTAGAAAATGGTGACAAAGAATAACCTATGACTAAAATTTGAGCCTAAATTACAAGGATAAGCGCATGGGTTCCCTAGACCTACATTTGTACCTTTTCAAGATCTACAAACTTAAGAAGGAAAGTTACAATTTTCTCTATATTTCCTATGACTACTTATTGATGTAAGCTTCACATCTAACCTACACACATGGAAAGAGGGAGAAAGGTTGTGTCATATAGGGGATTTCTTAATTCAAATCCCATTTTGGTGTTTCCACCTCCATGTATAGAAAATAATGATGATAAGGAGGGAATTTTCTAGGTTGAAAAGAGGCCAAGACAATAATTTATTGAAAAGAAAAAAGATAAATAATATTATTACCTTAGGAATGAAACATTTTTCAAAGTTATGTTCACACTATAAGTCAACACAAAATTTGATTGGTGGATTCTTGGATTGCTTGATAGACTTGCAATAGGTTAGTCCATAAAACACAGTAGATTGATTTAGCTATCATGTATAAGATAACTCAATACATCTTCACAATTTGATATTAATAGCTCCTTATTCATCCTTGCTTCTTTCTAATGTTCAAATGAGAATAATTTTTTTTTATGTATGCACCCTAGTTCTAGTATTTTTTATTATAGGCTAACCTAGGATCCTTTTTATTCTCCAAAGATTGACAATGAAATTTAAATTTGAAATAGGACACAACTATGTTCAAGGTTTCCCACACCCTAGACTAGGTGCTTTTTACCCAAGTTTATAATAAGGGAATTTGATATATTTTCATAATCTCACCCCAAAATGAATAAATTATTATTATAATTAATGTTGTAGGTATAGTAGGGTGTCCATGTAGTGTGAAATTTTCAAGTGTGACAATTTATGACAATATAGATGTCTTGTTTCTAATTTTTTAGGATGATTCAACATCAATTCCATGATAATCAAGATGTGGACCTATTTTATATTTATATTTTGTTAAAATTTGTCTCAAACCAAATTTTTAGATAAAATTTATGGCCTCCAAAAGTAGGGTCTCCCACATTGGAAATTAAAACATCTATTGTTTCTAAGAAAGAGTTACATTTATTGAGCAATTTATAACATATGTTATGAAATGTCATACATCTTTGAATGGGGATAATGGAGCACCCAATTTGGTCAATATATTATCACAAACATACATCGAGTGAAAATAATATGTTAACGAATGGGGATTTAGGTTTTACATTTTGGGTTATTTTAGCACATGATGAACTAACTATTATTTCATAGTTTAATATGATTATTTCTCTATTTTTTTAGTGATTAATAAGTACTATTATGGTACCAGAATTACTCAAAATCTCTTATTGATGATACTTTTGTAAAGTTTTAGAATCTACCAGTGTATTGTAACCATTGATTACTAAATAATATCTAATGTATTTTTTGGGGTGTAATTTTTTTCTTTCAAGAAGCTTTTACACAGATAAATTACTATGTTATAGTTTATTATTTTTGTGTTTATTTTGTTGTAAATAAATTATTGTTTTAATTTTTTCACATACTTCCTCTCATAAATTAATGTAGGAAGCATATTCTACACCTTTAATTTATTTCATAATCTAATCTTGGATCAATTATATTTAATAGATGTTAAGATGGAAGAAGATGATTAATAATTTTTACTATATTTTTTTTTACATAAATCTTGAAAAAAATTTATTGCTGAATTAGTGGGTGTCAAATAGACCCAAATATGAATTCCCTGTTGTGACCTTTATTAACAAGAAGATGTAGAGAAAATCTATAGAATATGGTTTTAAGGATTCCTTGCATAATGGGGTATGTCCAAGAAGAAATATGGTGGTGTGCACAAAAGGGGCTAAGGATAAGTATGTACAACCTCCTTTAATCGCCCCTATGAAATTAACTCTTGACATAGTTTGCAATTTAATTTGAAAGGGGCAGGCCAATGATTCTCCTCTCCACGACATGTGTTGCACACAACAGTGATTCCTATCATGGCTCTTCACCAACAAAACCACCTTAACTTCCCCTACCACCATGCCTTCTCTCATACCATATGTTTAATCAATGCCCACTTCATGGAAGTTGGAAGGAAAAACACACATGCTACAATACCTAAATCAACCCAAGGTAATGAATAGACTCCCAAAGAAAGAAACTCATAAATTTTCCATCATTGAGCATACATGGAATTTAAAATGATTTATATGATAGAAATAACTAGTTGAATAAACTCACAAATATCCCATGAATGGATATTCTGTTCAAACTGATCCCATAAACCTTGTTGTGTCTCTACCATTTTCAAGATGCAAGAAGACTCCTTCAAGAATTTGCAGAGGTGATTCTTTCAATTCCACCTAACTATTGAATATAATTGAAAAATAAAATGAAAATAAATTGTAGAAATTAAAAGATTAAAAAATAATCACAAAACAAGAACACAAAATTCAACGTGGTTCACCATTACTAAATGGCTACGTCCACACTCTGGGATTATGTCTTATTACTCCCAAGTTCTTAATTGAATACATATTCAACTAGTAGTTGTAATTATAAATCAGTCTCCATTCCAATATATGGAAAAATCCATTCAAAACAAACTTCTAAATTGGAGAACACATGCAAATAGAAGTTATTACAAAGAAAGAAATCATTTAGAATTGTGAGAGAAACTTGCTAATTTGGGCTTCACTAAACCCAACAATCTCCCACTTGAAAACCAAATTGCTACTCAAAGATATCCCACTGCTATAGATTTATTATCAAAGTTGCACAAGTTTGAGAGAAGCTCTACAAAATTTGAACTTCTCCCTAAGAACTACATTTGTCAACTAGATTCAAATTCGTATCAATTTTCTCAACCTACAGCTTACCCTCTTCAATACAATGGTGAATGAAATGATATCACAACTCTATATGCTTTGTCTGATTATGAAAGGAAAAATTTTTGGACAAGTGAATAGCACTATTGCTATCACAAAAGAGAGTAAAAATTGAATACTTAAACCATAAATGATTACCTAGCAATTTCTGCAACCATATAATTTCCTTTGCTTCTTCAAAAAGATAAATATATTCTTCCTCCGTAGATGAAAGTGAACACATAACTAGTAGTAGAACACCATTTATCTAGATCTCCAACCATATTTGAATGAACATAACCTTGCAGATGAATGTCCTTACAACCAAAACATAAAACACGATTAGAAGTAACTTTCAAATACTTGAATATCCATTGTACTTCTTTTCAATGTGGTTTACCCAGAATACTCATAAATCTGCTCACAATTGCCACTACATGAATAACATTTAGACAAGTACAATTCATGGCATACATTAATTTACCAATTGCTAATGAATATGGAACACTCTTCATGTGTTCTTTTTTCTCTTTTGTTTTAGGACACATAGCTAAGGATAACCAAAAATGATCAACCAAAGGAGTACTTATGGATTTGGCATTCTTCATATTGAATCTATCTAAGATTTTAAGAATATATTTTTCTTCAGATAATATAAGTTCTCTCTTATGTCTATCCTTGATTATATTCATCCCAAGAATCATCTTTGCTTCCCATAAATCCTTCATGGAAAATATTTGAAATATATGTTGTTTTAACTCATGAACTATCCTCACACTATTTCCAACAACCAACTATGGATGCTAAATCTACAAAATGTTAGGACTTGACAAGAATTTTTATGGAAGTCAAGGAAAACATAACAAATCTAATATCCCTATGAAATATTACATCATGTTAGATATGCTAAATAAGACATTAAAACAACAAGAAAAGCTAAATAAAGCATATAAACATGAATCAAACCCTATCTCATAGTGGATTGGTGCTACTTTGATGTGGAAAGTAGCCCTTTCCCAATCCTTTCTAAGCTCCTGAATGATGGATGTGGATTCAAATGACTATGATTGTGCAGTCAATATGTGAAACTTGTGGAGGATTAATACAATAGAGGACTCCTCTATTTATAAGTGAGATTGAGAGGAGAGGAAAAATGGATAAATGTGGGACAAAATACAAACCAATGACAAGATGCCACTTTTCAACATGTCAATGGAGGAAGGTTATGCACATTTTGGTCAATATGCCAAAGAGGGTGAGATTTGAAATTTAAAAGATGGCTTGTTGGAGGGAGATGAAAGAGTCTTAAATTCCAAGTGGGATACATGTAAGAGAGGAGTTAATGCTATGATGGAGGACAAGACATGTGAGAGGGAAAATTAAAATTTGAAGAATATTCCATCTTGATGCCTTTTTTGAATGAAACGTAGGAATTAATAAATCAATTAAATTGATTTATGTGCACAAGTTGCAAAATCTAGAGAATTGGAGTGATTATCATTAGCATTAATTATGATTTGATTAATTAAGATGAGAATTAGCTGATTTTGACATTCAACTTAAATATTTGGGCTTATTTCAATTAAATGAGAAGACAAAGAACATTTAGAAATTTAATTAAATATTTGGATTTATTTAATTAAATGAAGGAACTTTAGAAAATAATTAAATAGCTACTTTGATGTGGAGTCCATCAAATCTATCTGGAGGAAATTTTTAAGAGTTATTATGGAATATATCACGGTTGACGGGCGCTTCACCAGAGTTTATGGTTACCACTTTGCCATTCTGAACCACTTCCGTCACAAGGTTCGTATCTCTTTGCCTTTTTACTTATTCTCTTCTTTGAAGAATTGCCTTGATGAAGTTGAAAGAAACCCTAGGAGGACTGCTATTATTCACCCTGGTCTTGTCAGGCTCATATTTGAGCATTTTCAAAATTTACTTGCTTTGCCTAAAATTGTTGAAATTGAAGAATTGGATGATGAGGAGACAGAGAGTAGTAGGGAAATTGACCCCTGAGCCCCCCCTGCTTGTGTTCCTATTGGTCCTAATACCATTGCTCCCTAGCTCCCGTCTTGTTGGAAAGCCTTTAGGATTTTGCTCCACCATCTTGTCATAAGTTGCAACCTCAGCATGAGTTCCCTAGCCCAATTTTTGCCTCACTGCCTTGTCTTAATCCCCAGCTATCTCCTGGATGCCCTACTTCGGGTTTGGTCTCTAGTTTTAAAGGTACCTCTGTTATGAAACTTGTTTCGTATTCTGGGAATTCCATGGAAATTCTTTCTGATAAACCCATGGTCAGTAAGGAATTGGCCCCTAGTGCCCCTGCGTATGAAAGATTTGGGAATGCCCCTTATGATTCCCCTATTCAGGATGAAATTAACTCGGCCCTGAATAAGCTCAAGCCTGAGGACATTATGAGTGTGGCAAAAAAAAGTATGAATGGCCTTTTCACTGTTCTCAAGTGGACTTAGAAGGAAGTCTGTGATTTGAAAGGTCATAATATAGATCTTAGCAACAGGGTCATGGATTTGGAGCAAAAGATTAGCTGGAGTTGTAGAGAGAATGAAGGACAGGAAACTCCCTTACCAAGGAAAAGACAGCAATCACAGGAGGAAAGATTGACTAGTATCGAGTGTAGCATGTCCAAGATAGGCCAAAATATTAGGGCCACTGTGGGGAACAATCACAAAATTGCCAAGCATAACACCATTATCATCAATGCTATGGTGGAAAAGCTCAAAAAAAACCAAAAGGGTTCGCTGGTCGTGGATTTGGATGCAGATAGAGGAGGCTGCAGATCTGTTGGTGAAGGGATTTCGACTCGTACCCAGGCTAACACTAAGAGGAATACCCCTTCTTCATCACATACGGCTCAAATCCTCAAGCAGGCATTACAGGATATGAAGGATGTTGAAAAGGAGGTTGAGGAGTTATTGAACACCTTAGAGTAGTGTGGTGGTGTTTGTTTTTGGTTTTTTTAGGCAGTCCTTTTTTGGGCCCTGTTGTCTCTTTGTGCTGTCATTTCCTTTTTGGGACAGCCATTTGTTTGTTTGGACTTTTTTTGTTATCTTTTGTTGTTTAAACTCTGCAGTTTTAGGTCCCTATAAAACCTATTTTTTCCTTTTCAAAAACATTGATTTATTTAATTAAAGAGATAACTTTGGGAGATAATTAAATAAACTTGATTTATTTAATTAAAGAGATGAATATGATTTGATACTTAAAGATTATTTGATTAAAATAGTTATGAGAAGGATAATGAAGGAAGAATTGAAATTAGTGATTCTAGATTAGGTGCATTCATATTTCACGTGTCTACATTTTTCCCCTCTTTGAAGCAATGTATTCGCTGGGTTGGTTCAAAGAATAATCTTGTTGTAGTCAAATTTCAAAAAAAATCTAATTTTTCAGATGCCCCAGTGGAAAGAAGTATACTAGTACATGCCCCAGCAAAAAGAATTATACTAGTACATTTCCCCCTCAAGAGATTGAGTGAAAGATTTGATTTCAAGGTCGATCTCGCGACAAAGAGGTTCAAGATGGATTTATGGATGGTGATGCAAATGAGATGGTTTTAAGATGCTTAGAATAACCAATCTATATTATCCTAAATAACTTAAGTGATGATGCAATGCATGTGAGATTGATGATGTGATGATGCCTAGATGATTATGCAATGGATGTTTTATGCATTTGTGTGCTTTATGAGATGCTTAGACTAACAGATCTATATTATGATGGAAATATGATTTTTTAAAGATGCTTAGAATAATGAATCTATATTATCCTAAAAAAATTAAATGATTATGAGATTTATGTGATACATTTTGTGGATGCAGGATGAATCCATTAGTGATGAAATGTTAGCATGGAGAGAAGAAAAAATAAATGAGATGAAGACAAGAGGATCCAACAAGTCCATGATCCAAGAAGACTTTATTAGAGATGATGAGAGATGGATGATCTTTTGCTTATCAAGGATTGGGATCTAAAAAGGGCTACTTACCTTATGTTTGATAACACACATAGGTACAATGCATCAAGGTATAAAGAACCAGGATGGCATTGTACCTAGGGAGATGGACTTTGCCTCAAAAAATAGATAGGAGTATCCTTGTTCACACCTAACATACAAAAACCTTGCTAGGATGCACTTCAAAGTTTTGAACATCTCAGACCAAAACATGGAAAGGTATAACCTATCAATGAAATAGTCAACATGTTGTCCAAAACACCTTCCATACACATCTAACAAAGCAAGTATTTTCCAAGGTTATATTACAAGAACGTCCAACAAGCACAATAGACAAAAGATAATGATCATTTCCCCATTCCTTTCTCTCAAAATCGTTTTGAGTAGACATCATCAAGAGGTCATTGGAATGAGCACAATAAGATAAATCAAAAGAAAAGATCAACCAAACAAACATTCCAATTTTCTTCATACCTATAGCCAAAGGGATGTGTTTAGATAGGATAAGAATCCAACGTGATATCAAAAATGATACCCATTGTCGAAATGATATATCCTAGGCTTTTGATGATGGGTTGATAAGTTGTTTGATAGGCTTTTGATATAATGTTGATTGACATGTTTGCAAATGATCAAGAGTTTGATTTTGCATTTAAAGGTTTGAGGTTTGCTTTTGATTTTGAAATTCAAGTTTTCTTTTGCAATTTTTGTGGTTGTTTCTATTTATATTGCCAAAGGATGAAGGTGACGATTGATTATTGTGGCTGAAGTGAAATGGGACAGGTGGATTTTTTCAAATATTTGGATGTTTTTGATGTTTTTGAAATGTTTTGAGGTTGTTTTCAAGTTTTCTTGAAATTTTACAAAAATTTTTATTTTCCAAATTTTCAAATATTTTTGTGTTTTTATGAGATTTTATGATTTTTTTTGGATTTTGTTTTTTCGATTTTTTTTGGATTTTGTGTCTCCAAGGCTAATCAAAAATTAGCCTTGCCTACATTTAAGCTCAGAGACAACATAGTTCTAATAGCATGTTTTTGATGTTTTCTATTTTTATGAATGTTTTTGGATTTTTGATATTTTTTGGATGTTTTTGGATTTTTACATGATTTTGACATTTTGGATATGGATGTGTCTGATGGTATCAGTGCTATATTTTGAGATTTTTTTGAAAACCAATCTAAGGTTGATTGATTGGATTGATGATGATAACATTGTTGATGATACACAACAATGTAAGGATAGTGTTAAGAAACACAAGGATTGGGAAGGATATCCCAAGATGATGATAATGACATTGTTGAGGATACACAACAATGCAAGGATAGTATTAACCAACAAAAGGAATGGGAAGGATATCCCAAGATGATGATGATAACACTGTTGAGGATGCACAATAATGCAAAGATAGTGTTAAGAAACACAAAGATTAGGATGAATATCCCAAGATGATGATAATATGACGATGGAGCAAACATGAGACACAAAAAAAAACTCACAAAATATAGAATAATATTTTATTCAAAAATATGGAACTATTACATGCAAAGTATCTCAAATCCTTGAGCTCTATGATACATGCAAATTACATACTTACAAAAAATTACCTAGATTCCCCTTTCGTAGCATGCGAACTATTTTTCCCAAAAAGCTATCCAAAAATCAAAAACTAGCCCATAAATATCCCCTTTTCGGTTTGGAGCCAAAAAAAACATTTGAGATAAGAGTTTTGGCGGTTAGGCACCAAAAATTACAATTTGAAATTCACACATTGAGTCCTAATTTGAAAATTGGCAATTTTCCAAAAGGCCAACTTCCGGAAGCCATAACTTTTGATCTAGGACTCCGTTTTTTGAACTATTTGCACTGTCAGAAAGGTCTCACAGTGAAGAACATGGTACAAACCTAATTTTCTAGTTCCAATGATTACTAGGCCCATACAGAACCATTTAATGCCTCAAACTGGACTCAAAAGGTTTTTTAGGGCAAAAAGCAGAAACTTGAACTTGAATAACTTTCAAACCATGAATGATCTTGACTTGATTATTTCACCAAAGTGATTATTTTTCCATCATGAACCTTCACATAAATTTTTGTCTTCCCACGCCTTAAAATTCACCCCTACTAAAAATAGCAGTTGAGCAGAAAAAATAGAAAAGCAGTTCTAAAAGTTGGAAACTCTTATTCGACGAAAAAGGTATCCAGAAATGCAAAAACATATACAAAAAGGAAAAAAAAAGGAACATAAATGGAAAGCATATTTTTTTGGGTGATGCAAGATTTCCCTCACACCACTGGATACACCTGCATCAGACACTCAGGGTAATTTGAGAAGTGACCTAATCATGTCTCAGATAGTTGAGGAAAACCCAAACGGTCAACCTCTGCCTTAGATAGCTAGGATGAATCTTCCATAGGCCTTCCTCTCCACTTCACCAAATATTCTTCATACTGCTTGTTTCTGGTACTCCTTGCCACATGACTATCCAAGATTTCTTCAATCTCCTCCTTCTCTGAAGAAGGTGCTGGAATGCCACGTTGTTCCATTGTTGGTAATTCCTCTGCGCCACCTTCATGATAATCTATCAAATCTAAAATATTGAACATAGGGGAAATGTTGACTCCATCCAGCAACTCTATCTCATATGCATTCCCTGATTCATGTCTCTTCAAAATTTTACAGAGACCAAAATTCTTCATCTTCAATTTAATATAGGTTCCCACTAGAAACCTTTCTTTCCTCAAGTGGGCCATCACTTCATCACCAATCTTCTCCTCTTCTGATTTGCCTTATCCTTATACTGCATATTCATCTTGTTAATATGTTCTCTTACCTTCTCATGTATATCCTTGATATGCTCTGCAAATTCTTCGGCTTCAGCACTTGTCTTCTTCTCTTGGTCCATCTTCCTCAATTCTGGAGTGGTCATGGGACTACCTCCATTCACAATTTGGAATGGTGATCTACTAGTGCTTCTATTAACAAAATTTTTGTAAGAAAATTCTTCTTGAGGTAAGATCAAGTCTCATCCCTTGGGTTTATCTCCTACCAAGCATCTCAGTAGGTTACCTAGACTTCTGTTCACAACCTCAATCTACCCATCAGTTTGTGGATGGTGTGCAGAACTAAACTTCAACTTTGTTTTCAACTTTTTCCACAAGGTCCTCCAAAAGTATCCAACAAATTTTGTGTCACGATCTAAGGCTATACTCTTTGGCAGACTATGTAGCCTCACCACCTCTCTGAAGAACAAGTTAGCAATGTGGACTACATCATGGGTCTTCTGGCATGGGATGAAATGTGCCATCTTTGAAAACCTGTCAACTACCACAAATACTGAATCATTCCCTCTCTGTGTCCTTGGAAAACCAAGAACAAAGTCCATACTTATATCCTCCCAGGACCTCTCTAGTACAGGTAAGGGCTAATACAACCTAGTATTCTAGCTCACTCCTTTAGCCATCTAACATACCCTGCAACATTGCACAAACTTGTTCACATCCTATGATAACTAAGGCCAATAATAATGCTCACTGATAATGGAACTGGTCTTATCCCGACCAAAATATCCTACCATTCCTCCACTATGCTTCTCCTTTATCAGGTTCTCCCTAATGGAACTCCTCAGAATACACAATTGACTTCCCTTAAACAACATGCCATCCTGGATTATGAAATCCAGCCACTTCGTCCTGTCAACTATAATAGGGTCCTTGCAAGCTTTTCAAGCTTCTACGAAATCAGGATCTTCAGGATACAATGTCTTGAATTCATTGAATCCAACCACTTCAATCTGCATCTTTGTCAATAATGTTTGCCTCCTACTTAAGGCATCTGCAACCCTATTCAACTTGCCACTCCTATGCTTTAAAAGGTATAACTCTACAAAAATTCTACTCATTTCATATGCCTCTGATTTAATTTTCCTTGACTACTCAGGTACTATAATTCTTGATGATCAGTAAACAAAACAAACTCCTTTGGCAACATATAATGTCTCCATTTCTTTAATGCTTGAACTATTGCATAAAAATATTGATCATATACAAAATACTTTCTCTTTGCATCATTTAAATTTTCACTGAAATAGGCAATGGGCTTACCTTCTTAGCTCATCACTGCTCCAATGGCACAACCACTGGCATAACAATCGACCTGAAACACCTTATTGAAATCTGGGAGGGCTAGAACTGGTTGCTCTATCACCTTCTGCTTCAACAGATCAAAACTCTTCGCTGCTCCAGTACTCCACTTGAACTCTTTTCTATCCCCTCTCATTGTTTCAGTTAGGGGTGCACAAATACTACTAAAGTTTCTAATGAACTTTCTGAAAAAACTGGCCAAACCATGGAAAGATCTCACCTCAGTAGCAGTTCTTGGGGTAGGCCATTCCAAAATAGCCTTCACCTTCTCTGGGTCCATCTTCAGACCCTCTGTTGAGACCACAAACCCCAAGTACACTAACTCATTTTTAACAAAATTGTACTTCTTTAGATTAATCAACAATTTCTCTTCTCTCAACTTCTCAAAAGCTCTATGAATATGCATTAAATGCTCATCCAAAGTCTTACTGAAAATTAAAATATCATCTAGGTATAAAATAACAAAACTTCCCAGAAACTCTTTCAATACCTTGTTCATGAGCCGCATGAATGTTCTCGGTGCATTGGTTAGCCCAAAGGGCATGAATAACCACTCATACATGCCCTCTTTGGTCTTGATGGTGGTCTTCCATTCATTTCCCTCATGAATCTGGATCTGGTGATATCCACTCTTTAGATCAATCTTTGTGAAGTACTGTGCTCCACTCAAATAATCCATCAAGTCATCCATCCTTGGCAGGGGAAATCTGTACTTGATAGTTATCTTGTTGATGGCCTGAGAATCTGTACACATCTTCCACTCCCCATCCTTCTTCGGTGCTAGTATTGCAGGTACTACACATGGGCTCAGACTCTCTCGAATCAAACCCTTTCTCAACAACTCTTGAACTTGTCTGTTCAACTCCTCATTTTTTGCAGGAGTCATTATGTGAGCTGCCTTATTTGGAAAACTGGCTCTACAAATTAAGTCAATCTAATGACTAATCTTCCTCATTGGTGGTAAACCCTTAGGTACATTATCAAAAATAATCTCTTGAAACTCATCCAATAGTTGAGAAACTTCTACTAGAACTTTCTCACTATCTTCCTCTTCCATTCTAGGAATTAATGCATAACACATATGCTCATGCTTCATGCCTTCTAAAAATTTCCTTCCATCAACAAAAAAAATTCTAGGACTACTGCATACCTTTTCTTCATCCTTCTTCAGGGGTTTCAACTTATGGTGGACTCCATCCTTCATCAGGTAATAAGTGTTTGCATGGCTATCATGTACAACACGCCTATCGAACTACCACGGCCTCCCCAACAACATGTGACATGCATCCATGGGAATGATATCATAGAGTACCTCATGACAATAGCTTCCAATCTTGAACTTCACTAGAAACTACTCATTGACTAGAACTTTGTGGTCTTTCTATAGCCAAGCAATCCAATATGGATGTAGATGCCTTTCCCTTTTCAGCTTCAACTTCGTAACCATCTCTTCTGACACTAGATTATCAGTGCTCCCACTGTCAATAATGACATCACAACATTTCTCTTCACACTTGCACCTTGTGTGGAACAGATTCTTCCTCTGTTATGGCTCCTCTTCAATCACTAGGGATCTTCTAACTATTAGGGCTTCTCCCCTTTCCGCATCATCTAAATGCTAGGATTGAGCCTCCTCATCTGCATGTGCAACCCTTCCACGACTTTCCGGCCTTTTGTCTGTCCTTCCTTGGTGTTGTGGGCATTCATAGGCTTGATGCCCTTCATCACCACAATAGAAAAAATTTCCTTTGAAACTACCTCTTTCGGGTCCTGGCCTAGATCTTCCTCGTCCTCTATCTCTTTGATCACCACTATTTTGGTCACGATGGTGGTATAAGTTATCATTCTTCTAACTTCAACTCGTACCCACATCTTCATTTTTCCTTTCATCCTCATTTCGGCTCCCATAAGATCTTCACTACCCCTTCCGCTTTGACCTCCTCATCCTTTTTGCATGCTGTCAAATATTTTGTTCAACTTTTCCTCAACTTTTAGAGAAAACTGGTATGCATCCTCAATGGTGGTCATTCTGACCAGGCTTAGCTTCTCTTGAATGCTTGGTCGTAACGCATTAAGATAATGAGCTACCTTCTCCTTTTTGGCCTCTACATGACCTGTCCTAATGATCATCTTGTGAAAATATTATGTGTATTCTTTCACATATCTACTTCCTTGCTTCAACCCTTGCAATTTCTTTAGCAGATCTAACTCGTAGTCCACTGGTATGAACTGCTTCTTCAATTTCTCGACCATGCGATCCCAACTACTGATCTTTCCTTTTCCTCTTCGATTTCTCTCCAACTAGACCTCTTTCCACTAAATATTGGCATGGCCCTTCAGCTTTGTTTTTGTAAAATTAACCCAATCTAGGTCCTCTACTTCTTCATACTCAAAATAATCTTCTAGCTCATTGATCCAGTCGATCAACTCTTCTGGGTTCAAACTTCTGGAATAACTAGGGACTTCTATTCTGGGTCTTTTTCCGATCTTCGAAATGGCCCTAATCAGCCACATTTGATCTTGATCAATAGATTCTTCTTCCTCTTCTACATCTGCATCTTCCACCTCTTCTTCATCTTCGCTTTCTCCTCTCCTTCCTGGGTTTAACCCTCTTCTCATTTGTTCTTGCAATGCATCAATTTGTCTCTTGAGGGCTCTGAAACTCTTGGCCACCAATGGATCTCTTCCACCAATGTTTCTGCCACCTCTGGCACCACCACGCCTACTAGGCATCACTCTTGGAGGCATCTTAAATACCTCAAACCCACAACCATGGTCTTGGTGTGAACTGCCTCACGATCGGCGATCTGTCCACACGCTCAAGAAAACCTGGTCTGATACTGCCTAACGAGGGAGCAAACCTGAGACACAGAAAAACACTGACAGAATAGAGAATAATATTTTATTCAAAATATGGAACTCTTACATGCAAAGTATCTCAAATCCTCGAGCTCTATGATACATGCAAATTATAGGCTTACAAAAAATTACCCAGATTCCCCTTTCGTAGCATGCAAACTCTTTTTCCCAAAAAGCTATCCAAATATCAGAAACTAGCCCATAAATAGCCCTTTTCGGTTTGGAGCCAAAAACAACATTCAAGATAAGAGTTTTGGTGGTTAGGCGCCAAAAATTACAATTTGAAATTCAAACATTGAATCCTAATTCAAAAATTGGCAATTTTTCAAAAATCGGCCAACTTCTAGAAGCCATAACTTTTGATCTGGGACTTCATTTTTTGAATTGTTTGCACCATCGGAAAGGTCTCAGAGTGAATAATGTGTTAAATAGCCACTCCCCCAATTCCAACAATTTCTAGGCCCATACGGGACCGTTTAGTGCCTCAAACTGGACTCAGAAGGTTTTTCAAGGCAAAAAGTAGAAACTGGAACTTGAATAACTTTCAAACCATGAATGATCTTGACCTGATTCTTTCAAAAAAGTGCTTGTTTTTCCATTATGAACCTTCCCATAATTTTTTGTCTTCCCACGCCTTAAAATTCACACCTACTAAAAATAGCAGTTGAGCAGAAAAAGCAGAAAAAGCAGTTCTGAAAGTTGGAAACTCTTATTCGACGAAAAGGGTATCCAGAAATGTAAAAACATCTAAAAAAAAACAAAAGGAACATAAATGGAAAGCATATTTTTTTGGGGTGATGCAAGATTTCCCCCACACCACTGGATGCTCCTACATCATAATAACATTGTTGAGGATGCACAACAATGCAAGAATAGTGTTAAGCAACACAAAGATTAGGATGGATATCCCAAGATGATGATGGGATTGATGATGATAACATTGTTAAGGATACAAAACAGTGCAAGGATTTGATTGATGATGATTTTGAAGCTTGGTTTGGAACAAAATTTTTTTTTGGATGATTTGATACAATATTTGAAATGCAATTTAGATGTGACTGATAGTGATTGTTTGGATTGATGTTCGATTAAAAATGAAACTTGATAAGGAACATTTTCTCGTCAAAAGATTCCATGGGCTAGTGACTTGTATTTTTAAACACAAGTGGTGGACCAATTTGATTTCACATGTACTAATGTTCAAATTATCACATAAATTGGAAGATATAGATCAAGTTTTATTCTTGAAGCAAGATGTATGGATGGATGCCTGGATGGATGCCTGGATAGATGGATATGGATTATCTTGCAATAAGATAAGGTGTTTGGATAGAGGACTATCATTGGATAATGCTTCATGGACTGAATAATGTTGGATAGGATATGGGTATGTGCAGGATCATGATGGACCAAAAAGAGGCAATATTATAGGTATTTGTAGGGTATGTGGCTGACGACTTTTTTTAACTTAAAATTGACGAAATGAAAAGGGTTTTTAGAGGAGATTCTCATATTTCCACCAATATAAATTATGCTTTAATTAAAATTTAATAAATAATTATTATTCATTTTCCATTAGAATGACGACTAAAGTCTTGATCGATAGGCTAATTGAAAAACATCTATAACTTTCAAATGGTATAACATTTTTTGAATCCAAAACATGCGTCACATTCTATGCTTCACATGCTATAGGATTAAAAAAAGAAAATTAAATTTCATGAAGTTTTGACCAAGATAAGGTGGTCAGACATATGAGTTTTTTATATTTTTTAAAAGTTGTAATAAAAAAATCATAATTAATTATTTACTTAAAATAAAATTACAAAAAAATATGCATCACATTCATACATGAGTCCTCTACTTATATATTAAATCTTATAAATAATATTATCATTTTATTATGGTTAGGGTGGTCAGACAAACACCTACTTCTTATTTTTTCCCTAAAATTTAAATACTACTGATTGAAATTTCAAATTTTCACCAAATAGATTTTTAGAAAATAAACCTAGTATTTTAGAAACTAAATTCAATTTTCTATAGATTCTATTCTTACATATTTTTGAAATAATATAGATAACTTATTCAAATTTTTACGTCAAATTTCCTAACACTGATTTTTCTAATTTTTTTGCCACTTAAGGGCCTACTTTTTCCATGATGATCCTGCACATACCCATATGATCAATTAAAATGACCCATGTCAAGATGTTTACCATAAGAAAGTGTAAAGTGTGCCCCAAAATTTTACCAAGATAAGATAATTTGGACTATGAATGTAGATGGATGGAAATGGATTAGATAAATGGTTTATGGATGGATGGAATGTTTGATTTATTACGGATGGGATTAGATGCTTTCAACTAAATTGGCGCACATAGATGCTCAATTCTACTCATGATTCCTATTTTTCAGGTTTTATTCATAGTACCTACCCAAAGTGCCACCATAGTGGTTTTCACTAGAAGACGATTTTTATCTTTACTATTTTCATGATATTTTGATTTTTTTGGTTTTTCTGAAAGATTTTAAGCTCATACTGAAGCACCTTGTGCTATTGATGTAGATGCTTCTGTCATAATGTGCCATTGATATTTTTCCTGAAGAAGTTATTTTTCCAAGATACGTGCACTTGAATAGAACTTTTGAGATTCCCGATCTGCTTCGTTGATACCAGAGTTAACTTTATCTTTGTGTGCATATCACGATATAGTGCCTTCTAAATCCTTATGATGAAGGGTTTTTTCCACTACATGGTTAATGTGAGAATTGTATATCATGCATGGAGGCGTGGATGGTGTTGTGTTCTTAGGATAGGAGATGGATTGGTCAATAGTTTGGAACCTTTGACTCTCCAAACTTGGGAAGATGAACAATAATGGGTGGATACAGAAGTGTGCATGGAATTAGGACCAACTGCTTGATATACTTTTTATGTCACTTGGGAAGCTTGATTTTTCCTTAATGGACATCTTTGATGGATACTTTTCCCATTTTTATTTTTCCCCATACTTTCTTTGAGTAATGGAGTTTGATAGGGATAATCTTTCTTTGTATTTTTTGGTATCCATGTGTATTTGATTTTTCCATTATGCTTCTCAAATTTTATTGATTTGATAACATTCTTTGTGTTTTGATTCAAATCTTTCTTTTCATGTTGGTCCCAATTCGTGGATGGGGTGATGGGTGGATGAAGATTCATGATGTGGTTTTTTGTATTATTGGCATTAGTTTCATCATAAGTATTCTTCATGCTCCCTATGTTGACATTTGTTTGAGACATAGTTTCCCCCAGTATTGTGGAAGTAGTGCCTTCATGCTTTGATTTCACCTCTCCCAAGAGCTCTTGTTTAGAATGCATTCTCTAATAAATGACCACTATAGATGATGTTATTGGAATTTTTTTCTAATGAATTTGGAATATCCTATTTGGTTTGACATGTTTCCTTGAGTGGATAATACTGGATATTTTCATAGATGGGTATGTGCAAGATCATCATGGAAAAAACAGGCCCTTAAGTGGCAAAAAATTCAGAAAAATTAGTGTTAGGCATCTTGACGTAAAATTTGAATAAGTTATCTATATTATTTCAAAAATATGTAAGAATAGAATCTATAGAAAATTGAATGTAGTTTCTAAACTACAGGTTTATTTTAAAATAAATAAAATCTATTTGGTGAAAATTTAAAATTTCAATGTAGTAGTACTTAAATTTCAAGGAAAAAATAAAAAGTAGGTGTCTGTCCTACCACCCTAAGCATAACAAAATGATAATTATTTTTTATAAGATTTTATATATAAGTAGAGGACTCATGTCCGGATGTGATGCATAGTTTTTTGTAATTTTTTTCCAAGTAAATAATTAATTATGAATTTTTTATCACAACTTTTAAAAAATATAAAAACCCATATGTCTACCACCTTAACTTGGTCAAAACTTCATGAAATTTATTTTTCCTTTTTTTAATCCTATAGTATGTGAAGCATAGAATGTGACACATGTTTTGGATTCAAAAAATGTGATACCGATTTGAAAGTTATAGATGTTTTTCAATCAACCTATCGATTAGGACTTTAGTCGTAATTCTAATAGAAAATGAATAATAATTATTTATTAAATTCAAATTAAAGCATAATTTATATTGGTGGAAATTAGAGAATCTCCTCTAAAAACCCTTTTCGTTTCATCAATTTTGGGTAAAAGAAAAAGTCGTTAGCCACATACTACAAATACCCATAATATTACAACTTTTTGGCCCATCATGATCCTGCACATACCCATATGATGTCGTTCTTCAAAATTTGGGATATATCTGATTCTGATGTTGACAACTCAGTTTGACCATCGGAATTAATAACCTACTCTTTTTTGTGTAATAATGTCAGGAGTAAAGGAATCATATTCTGAATGAAGATCATCTATGTTTCCATCCATATAAAGCATCTCATGGGTAGATGGAGGAGTATGTGCTATATGGATGTGACCATAATTTGCAACATCTTGTATAGATAGGAGAGTGTCCATTAGATCATTGTAGTAACTTGGGGATATGAATTCTTGATCTTGAATGATTTTGAAATTGCTTTTGACATGCTTTGGATCAAGTTCCTAACATGGGTCAGTTTCAAAGGATGGATTGCTTATAAAGGTTTCTTGGATGTCATCATTAGGCATGGGAAGTGGTTCAATATCCTCTTGATCCTTGAGTGGACTTGGGTCAAATTTTGAGTTGAGGATCCCTTCAATATCTGTAACCATGAGGTCAAAGGATATGTCTTAGAAAGGAACATTACTAGACTTTGGTGAAAGATGTTGATCATGCTTTGGGATAAATTCTTGAGATATGTCCTCTAACTCATAAGGTGATGTAGAGACATGATCATTGGTCGATAAATCATAGATTATGTCAATGAGATCAAATAATTCTAACACTCTTTGAAATAGATCACTAAAAAGTGGCTCTTGATGTATGGTGGGTTGATCCTTGGATGGAATAGAAACATCTTCAATGTGCTCATTAATGGAGAGATCTTGAAAAAAAAAATTAACAATTGTGGTGGGGAGATTGTCAATGCTATTGGTGGTGGTTAAATTTTCACCATTGTCCCCAATAGTTATTATATTTTTATCAATAAGGTCTTTGATCATATTTTTGACTTGAACACAATTTGATGTTGTGTGTCTCTTTATTTTGTGATAATTACAAAGGTAATTTTCATTGTACCATGGCGGTTTCACTAAGGGTTCTTCGTAGTTTGCATAAATGGGGATTTTGATGATATTTTCTTGTACCAACTATTGCATGACTTATTCGATTGATTTCCCAA
Organism: Sequoia sempervirens; assembly: GCA_007258455.2. NCBI lineage: Eukaryota > Viridiplantae > Streptophyta > Pinopsida > Cupressales > Cupressaceae > Sequoia > Sequoia sempervirens. Next base: position 533,367,449 of record VDFB02000003.1, on the reverse strand, counting down.
GTGGTATGTATTCTCATTTGTTACCTTATGAAATTTGTACTTTAAATTGACCTTGCAGTGATTGATTTTGGAGATCTAGTGATTGATATTGGCATAATGAATCAACTAATTTGGCAAGTGAAGCATGTTGATCTAACAAATTTTGGTTTTGATTTTGACACCCTTGATATAGTTGATTTGGCTTTTGTTCAAGTAGATTAGGACAATGTTTTGATTTGGGATGATGTTTAGATTTGGCATGATTGGTTGAAATTGAACATTACTGGTGTTGGGGATCATATTGGCTTGATTTAGGTAACTTTTATTTTTCATGGTGTTACCTTGACTTGGATCATTACATGGAGTTGTTAGCATCCTGTTTGAACCTTTGACAACATTTATATGATTCACAAACATATTTATCCCAAATTTTTCCAAGTCTGGATTTTAAATGTTCATGTTTGGAAAACTTGTACTTGGTTTATTCACATTTGGCATGTATAGATTTGGTGGGATGATTTTTTTTTAGGAAGACTCATGCATTGGGTGTTTGTTTGATAGATTTTTAGGTTTGGACTTGAATTTAAATCTACCATCTAGAAAGGTGTTCCAAACTTTTGATTAGGCATACTTAGATTGTCTATACGATTAGGAGAAAATGATCCCATGTACGGATTGTATAAGTGTGAGCTTTGACAATCCATTGGTTTGGTAAGGCTTTGATAGTGAACTCATAAACCACAAGATGTATAATGATCTATGGGATAAATTGGCTCACAAATGATAATTTGATTAGAGGTGAGAAGAAGGATGTATCTACTCACATCTAATCAAATGAAATTATTTTAATTTGGTTCAAATGATTTTCCCAAAGTTTAGCGTGAGGGATTTTTTCAAGATTTCCAAGAATTGTTTGTGAGGTGATTTTGATTTTGATGTTTGGGAGATGGATGAAAGTTTTGACTTTGATCCTAAGAGACTTAGAGACTTTGTTTACTAGACCAAGATATTGAAGAAAATTCTTTTATCTAAGAGTAGTTCAAACCAAAAGATTGATGTTTGCTTAGAAAACCATAAGATAAGATAAACAAGCACATGTGTGGGGTCCAATTGATTTAATATTGTTTAATGAATTTCTTTTACCACAAACACACTTCTTGTTTTAGCTTTCAAACTAAATGTCTATGTCTCAATTTCTTTTCATCCCACAAAGTACATTCTATGGAAATCAAGAAAAACAAGGTGATAGTTCCCTAATGTTGACTTTAGGAAAAGAAAATTGAGATATGAATCCAAATATTTAGAAGCCTTTAAGGATGAGAATCCCAAGGGAAAGCAATAGAAAGTGTATTTTTCAAAGATATTTTCTCTTCTAAAGGGTTTTAAATTTGAATTATTCTTTTAATGTTTGTCTCAATGTTTTGGATCCAAGCATTGTGTTTTCAAACTGACTCACAAGCATTATAATATCCTAGCTCAAATGGTATGTTTTTCTTGGTGGGCTTGCCTCATGCCCTTTGTAGTAGAAGAGATTATTTTACATGCAACCAAGGAAAGAATATAAAGGTATGTTAAGAATGAAGTCTTAACCTTTATATTTTAACCAAGATCGGACATGGAAAGTAACATCTTGGAATCTAAGTTCCAATGCACCACTTTGATAAACTCATTGGATCTAGACTGGTTGGTTACTACAAACAAGGTTCTTAATGACAAAAAACCATGAACATTGGAAAAAACACTCACCCGCTTCACCACTTAAGGCGTGGGATTAGGTGCAATTTATTGTTGGCATAGATTGGTGCTAATCTCTCACGATTTCACACCCTTTGATATAGCCTGCTAGTAAATGTTCTTGCAAGAACTTTCCTATGAGTTTCTTGTTGTGAGGTGTTTCTCATAGTAAGCGCTCTCTTAAAGGTGACTCAAAGCAATAAAATTTATTTTGAGTGTTTCTCTTGCACCCACAATTGCATGAAGCACAAGGGGAGGATACACACTCAAAATGCACCAAAGACAAGATCACACAATCCAAAAACTTGTTCATTTTAAGCACAAATAAAGATGAATTCTTTTTAAATCACCAATATCAAGTGTAAATTTCGTTTGTTCAATTTTTAGCCAAATCCAAAAGCTAGTGAGTTTCTAAGTTCAATTTTAGCCCAGCTTTGAAAAAAAATCAAAACAATGGTTGATTTTAAACCCAAATATGAAGTGACTTGTCTTTAAAAAAAAAAAAAAAAAGCAATAATAGGATGCTCTAGATTATTACAATAAGCATTTAATTTTTATTTTTTCAAGTTCAATGTCAATGCCTACTTTTTGAACTTAAATCTTCTTGCTTTTGATTACCATGTGTGAGCAACTACCATTGTTTCTTGAGGCCAACCTTCAAATGTTATAAAATGATAACAAATAAGATTTATTCATACATTGAAAAATTATAGGAGTATGCACAAGGCATGTTATCAATTTGAATAATGTGAAAACCAACCAAATTGAAAGAAATAATTTGAAAGACCAAGCAGATTTGAACAATAAATTGATAGCTAAATGTTACATAAAGATTGCACCCGACTTTACCCAAGCAGTGGAGGAAATTTTTGAGGGATATGATGAATTAGAACAAGAAAAGAGAATCTAATATGAGAGATTCATAAATTTAAAGCTAGAACACACATTGATGGTTTAAGTGACTCTGCATACATGTCTGTAGTACTTTGTGCATAGCTTGGGCATGATAAAAGATCAATCATTGAAAAATATGATTCGAAATGGAAGCTTTAAATCTAAATCACAGAAAAGGATAATTAATGATAATGATTCCAAATATCTAGCAGTAGTTCTCAGATCTCAAAGTTCCACTTTGAGAATATCTAGTCAAGGCTTGCAGATTGGTTGGATATATATATTCTCCAAAATTTTACCCAGATCAAATCTAATCATATATGTAGAGGAAAATTTAAATGCGATCACTATACCAACCAGTATACTACAATATTTTATTTATGAGTCTTGTCTGATCATGAATATTAGTCAGTGCTCACAATGATTTCAAATCTCTACTAATAATAACCATGACTCCAAATCTATAGAAATCATAATATACGTTGCACAAAGAAACATGTTAAGCATTAAAAAATAAATGGAATTAAATATATCACAGTGACCCTAGGACCAAAATAAAAGTTTCACAATTTCTCCTTCTGAATAACTCCACCATAAAGTAGTAACTATATCTCCTCAATGAATCAAGAAAGATATCATTACATTAAAGGGACAATGACTGGAAAACATTCATGGATCGATCCCAACGAAATCAACGAGATTTCAATGGTCAATTCAAAGTAGAACATCCATGTTTTATATGTTTTTTGAAGATTTTCCATGTAAGAAATAATACGAGACAACTAAATAGAGAATTAACTAATAAATAGGCCTTTTCAAAAGTACTGCCAGTACAATTCTTATCTTAATCCGCCTTACATTTTCTAGTTAATGGATTGGAGCGAGCTTAACCCCTAGTGGACAACGGAAATAGGAACTTCTCATGCCGACGCTTTGGTTATGGTCAACGAGTACAAGGGAGATAAGATTTCCCATAAATATCTTGTGGATGAAGCAGATTATTACACAACTAACAAAGAGTCAAATAAAATCGACAAGTATATGTATCATGATATGTTCGTGACAGTCAAGGGTAATGTGTTCAAGAACAAGAATCTTGATGGAGGGTATTCACAACTCCATGGCAAAAAAGGAAAGAGAAAAGACACTTTTTGATCTGTTTGAGAGGCATGTATACAAGAGAAGTGTAAAGGATGGGGAGAGTTTAATAGAGGTTGTATTTGCAACTAACCTAACAGAAATTGTATACAAAATGTGAAGGCATGGGAACTATGTGATTAAATGCCTCAAATAAACGATTTCATGGACCAACATAATTGTAGGAAATGTAAACAGAATGCCTCAACAGAACGTCATCTTATGGAATGCAATTATTGTAGGATATACGTAAAGTAGATTTATTGTAAGAAATTTTCAAGCAAATGCATTTGTCAAGTCCAAAAGTTGCGCCCACAATCCTTTGAGAAATTTCCAAAATTTTAATGCAATTTGCAGGTGTAAAAGTAATTTCCACAACCATTGAATAGCATTCTTCTAGCCTATGTCAAAATTGGAGCTTAAAAGCATAGAGGATACATGTGATCAACATACCTCCCAGAAACGTGGTCACATGGAATGCAATATTTACAAGATATGTAGAAAATGGATTTTTTGAAAGGATTTAGAAATGTTCAAGCAAGTGCATTTAGTTGGTGTAAAGCTAAATGCAATGATTGCTGGGTCTACACCAAGAAAATGTCTATTGAGAAGGTGTAAGAAACTTTCAATCAAATTCCATTAGCAGGCATAAAAAAACTGAAGCCTAAGAAACCTTTAGGCTAATGCAATTGGTAGGTATAAAGAAAAATTCCTTAGCCTTTTTCACATCCTCCCTCCCTAGTATATGTGTATGAAACACATAGAAACATAGACAAGTCACATGAATAGTTTGATAGAATTCCTCAAAAAGTTTAATCTCAAGGAGTATCGTGATTGCAACATAAACACAAAATGGGTTTGTTAAAAAGGATTTTGAATCTTTTCAACAAATGCAACTGTCGGGTGTAAAACCAAACTCCCCAACTGTTCTAGCATCCTCCTTGCCTATGCGTAAATGAGAACTTTGGAAACGAATATGGCATTCCTCAAAGCATAACAGAAGGGGGATTTTTTATAAAAAAATAGATATTGTGATTGCAAATGCTCTATGAGAAAGAAACACAAAGTGACTACCAGATCATTTTTAACTGAGATGTAGAATTTGGTTTCAAGACTAGAAATAATGTAGGCATATTAAGAATAAAACTATTCATGAATGAAAAAGCATGCGTTAGAAATTAGCATAACAGAATAATTTATGCCTTACACTACTTAAGCCCAAAAGCATTTTCTATATCAATATTTAAAATTCCAAAAGCTACAAACGAGAAACAAACATGAAGTTTCTAATAATTAAATAGGAAAAATGGATGAATGTGGGACAAAAGACAAACCAATGACAAGATGCCACTTGTCAACATGTCAATGGAGGAAGGTTGTGCACATTTTGGTCAATGTGCCAAAGAGGGGGAGATTTGAAATTCAAAAGATGTCTTTTTGGAGGGACAAGAAAGAGTCTTAAATGCCAAGTGGGAGACATGTAAGAGAGGAGTTAATGCTATAATGGAGGACAAGACATGTGGGAGGAAAAATTCAAATTTGAAGAATATTCCATCTTGATGCCTTTTTTGAATGAAAAGGAGGAATTAATAAATCAATTAAATTGATTTATGTGCACAAGTTGCAAAATCTAGAGAATTGGAGTGATTATGATTAGCATTAATCATGATTTGATTAATTAAGATGAGGATTAGCTGATTTTGACATTTAACTTAAATATTTGGGTTTATTTAAATTAAATGAGAAGATAAAGAACATTTAGAAATTTAATTAAATATTTGGATTTATTTAATTAAATGAAGGAACTTTAGAAAAATAATTAAATAACATTGATTTATTTAGTTAAAGAGATAAATTTTGGAGATAATTAAATAAACTTGATTTATTTAATTAAATATATGAATATGTTTTGATACATAAAGATTATTTGATGAAAATGGTTAGAAGAAGGATAATTAAGGATGAAATGAAAGTAGTGATTCTAGATTAGGTGCATGCATATTTCACGTGTCTACAACAACATATCATCAACATAAAGTAATAGAGGAGGAACCAAATCTAGCTCTGTAACATGTATGACCTCCATCTTCCTTTTTCAAATGATAAACCCATTTATCTTTCAGTGGTTTTTGATTTGGTGGAAGAGGAACCAAATCGCATGTGTCATTTGCACACAAAGACTCCATTTCTTCATTCATCACCTCCATCCATTTTACTAAATTGACATCTTTGCAAGCTTGTTTGAATGTTGCTGGATTTTCCTCAACACAAAGAAATGATTCATAATCAACAAATAATAATAACTCTTAATCATCATATTTCTTTAGTAGCTTCTCTTTCAAGTTGATCTCCTTAATTGAGGACCCATCTCTAGGTGCAAATCATCTTGTGGTTTTGCATATTATTCATTACTCTACCTCTCTTGTTGTTTATTTTCTATATTATGTTGTAAATTAACATTAATATTACTCTATGAATTGCTTTCAATGCCTTATTGCTTATGTTCCTGCATATGTCCACCAATACTCTGCTTTTGCATATGAGAACTCCCTTGTTCTGTTCCCCGCATATTGTCTATTGGAGGCAACACACTGCTTTGTATAGGATGTGTTATGTTCATGGGAGGCATATCATTTGGAAAAGGTTACGAAGTGAATTTTAGAGGTAGCGATTCATTGTGAAGAGGTTGCGCAGGAAATAGAGAGGGTTGTGGATAGTCTACAGGTAGCAAATGACATGTATTAGGCTATCAAGGAACTTGTAAGGGTAGCGTATTTACCAGAGGCTATGAATTTCATAAGGAAGGTAGTGTTTGAAGTAATAAAGGCACATTACCACTATTGAGACTACGAATTAGTGAAGGAAGGCAGTGAAGTCTCCTGTGAAGACTACATATCAATTTGGAAGGGTAGCGTATTAAAGAGTGAAGGCTGCAAACTATGCATAGAAGATTGTAAGGGAATTGTATGGACTATAGAAGGTTGCATAGTATATGTAAGAGGTTGTGTGCTAGTATAAACAAGGGAAGCAATAGTTGAAGGCAGAGTGTTTGAAATAGACGGCTATGAAAAAACATGGGTGCTACTATTGGAAGAAATTACTAAAGGCTAGGAGAATGTAAAAGATGTTTTCGTGAAATAGCCATTATCAAATAAATCGACATCAAAATATCATCTAAAGATGTTTCCTAAGGGTGCAAAATTGGAATTTTTTTCTCATTGAAGGCAACATCCCAACTACAAACAATATTTTTGGTGACAAGATCCCACAAGCTATAAGCAAATTGATCTTCTCCATAGCCTATAAAAATGTACCTCTTTGATTTGAAATCAAGCTTCATTCACTGCTCCTTGAGAATATGCATAAATGCTTCACAACCAAACGCCCACAAATGGTGATATGAAATTATCTTCCCAAGCCATCTCTCCTCTAGAATATCAAAATCCAAATGAGATGATGGAGCATGGTTGATCAAATATACTATAGTGTTACATTCCTCTACCCAAAACTCTTTTCCCAAACCAACATTGGAGAGCATACAAGAAGCTCTCTCAAGAATTGTTTGATTCAACTGCTCAGTTGCACCACTTTCCTAAGGGGTGAATGAGACTACCTTTATTCTATGAATGTTGTTGTCTACACAAAAAATTTCAAACTTCGAGGAGTGAAACTCTCCCCCATTATTAGTTTTAAGATATTTAATTTTATGCCCTATTTGGTTTTCAACAAGAGCCTTAAAGATTTTAAATTTTGAAAAAACTTTTGATTTTTTGTTTAACATGTAAATCCAAACTTTTCGAGTGTAATCATCTAAGAAAGTAACAAAGTAATTTTCCCCTCCAAAAGAGGTTACCTTAGTGGGACCAAAAATGTCTGAATGCATGAATTCCAAAGGAGTGGTTTTTTTATCATGGCCTATCCTCAACAAGCTAGCCTGGATCTATTTTCCATAAAGGCAATGTTTGCAAAACTCCAAATCCACCAATTGTAAGTTAGGAAGTTGATCTTGTTGAAGCATTACTTCAAGCCCTTTCTTGCTCATGTGACCGAGCCTCTTATGCCTAATTTCAAAATTGTTGCCCATCACTATCATGGTAGCTCCCACTTCACAATGGCATTTTAAAATGTAAAGATTACCCAACATCTTGCCTTTTTCAAGCACTAAAACGCCCTTGGTTACTTTCTAATTGCCTAAAGAAAATTTAACATTACACTTAGAAGCAATAAGCTGACTTACAAAAATTAAATTTCTTTTCAACAAAGGAACATATCTCACATCCTTTAAAATCCATTGATTTCCATTTTTCAAATTTACAATTATATCACCCTTACCAATAATTTCACATTCCTTATTGTCACCAAGAAAAACTTTATCAAAATTACCTTCTTGAAAATTTGTAAAAGCTTTCCTACATAAAGTAGTATGGAAAGAAGCCCGAAATCAAGTACCCAAGAGTTTGTAGTTGTGTCACCAACAGCCAAGACCGAAACAACATCATCTTTTTTAGCTATAGTGTTTGCTTCATTATTACTGAATTTATCCTGTGCCTTCTTCTAATTCCAACAATTTTTCTTTGTGTGGCCCAGTTTACCACAAAACCAATAGGCACCATTCTGTCCTCTTTACTATGATCTATGTGTAAATTTTGACCCTCTTTTATTATTATGCTTTCCTCTTTCTCTACTTCTACCTCTATTACCACTACTTGCAACTGTTAATGCCTCACTAGGCAAGGGTTCCTAAGTTTTTCTCTACATATCTTCACTCAAAAGAGTGGCTGCAACATCATGAAATTTCAATTTTCTTTTGGCAGCCACCAAAGTGCTCAACTCCATTACCACACCTTCCCAACTATTTGGTAAAGAATACAGTAATAAAATAGCTTTGATCTCATCATCCAAATTAATGCCTATAGAAATCAACTAGGTGACTAATGTATTAAATTCGTTTAAATGATTTGACATAATCCCTCCTTCTCACATTTTTAAATTATACATCATTTTCAAAATGAATACCTTATTGGAAGTCGATGACATCTCATACATTGAAGAGAGTTTGTCCCACAACTCATGTGTTGTCTTCTCAGTAGAGACATTAAATAAAACATTACTAGACAACAAAAGGAAAATTGTAGCTCTTTCCTTTTCTCCAACTTCTCTCAATCTTCATCAGATAAAGATCCTTTCCCTTTGGATTTTAAAACCAATGCATTTGAAAGATCTTGCTTTATTAGTAATGACTCCATCTACACTTTCCATAGAATAAATTTTTTTCCTGCAAATTTTTCAATTTTCCATTTGTCTGCATCTTCCATGGCTCCAAAAAATTCCTCACTAAATTTCTCCAACTAAGTTCTGATACCAATTGTTGAATATAATTGTAGAATCAAATGAAAAGAAATTGTAGAAATAAAAAGATTAAAAAATAATCACAAAACAAGAACACATAATTTATCTTGGTTCACCATTAATAAGTGGCTACATCCACACTCAAGGATTATCTCTTATTATTCTCAATTTTTCAATTGAATTACATATTAAGCTAGTAGTTGTATTTATAAATCAGTCTACACTGCAATATATGGAAAAATCTATTCGAAATAGATAACTTCTAAATTGGCGAACACATGCCAATAGAAGTTATTACAAGGAAAGAAATCATTTCGAATTGTGATGAGAGAAACTTGCTAATTTGGGCTTCACTAAACCCAACACGAACTTCCCACCAAACCATTTTTCCTCAAACATCATGGATTTCAAAATTTTAACTATCTCACCAAATTGTCAATTGATGTCGCAAAATGGTTTAATCTCCCAAACTATTAATTCGTTGATCTCAAGACTTTCACCATCAAATTTAGAATACAACTTAAATTCTATCTAAAGAAAAGATTCCATTAAATCTTACCAAAACTTCAAAACTACATTTTTTTGGGGTGATGCAGGATTGTGCATGGACCCAAATGCTCCTACATCAATGTATTATAAATTGGAAAAATTAGGCATCACTAAATGCATTGCCTTAAAAATTTGGTTTAGTGGTAACACAAACTTTACCAAATAACACTACCTAATCTAGAACAAATTCAAAGTATGTATATATATGTAATTAAAAAGTGGTACAAACACCATGGCTTTTCTAAGTAAATTTATAACTTAAACAAGATATGGCTTACGCAAAAATGTAAAATGACTTGATTTCCAAACAAAAATCCAATAATAACTATTTAATAATCAAAGATATTTCTCTTATTATTCTTTACTCCACAATAGCTTCTCAATTTTTAGAATATAAATATAAATTCAAATGATAATTTATATATTATTTTATATTAAATAAATTATAAATAAAATGAAATGATAATATAATATATCTATAAGAAAGGAACAAATGATTATTATGAAAAAAAAATGTTAAATACTAATATGTATAATATAATATAAATTTTACTATTTTAACTCTTAATTAAATATTTAAATTGAAAAATATTGAGATTTATATAATAATTATGTAATAAAACAATAATGGGTACAATAATTATTTTGACTGATAAACAATGAATAATTTAATATTTAAATTTAATATAGTATTATATAAAGATAATTTAAAATCGCATTCAAGCTTATTGTAATTAATTTAAGATTATGATTTTAATACTATAATACTATTATATTAAACTCATAATATATACTTAATAATTAATAATAAAATGATACAAAATCTAATATTAATAATACAAAACTATAGTGGAATATTAATATAAGAAACTTCTAAATGAAATAGGAATATAATTCTTATTGTGTTCCTTCCTACTATATATGATGATTAGATAATACTATTTAATTTAATTAAAATTAATATAAGAAGCTTCTAAATGAAATTTGTACCATCAATAAAATTTGAATTTTTTTTGTAAAACTATATAATAATTTGTGCTTTATAATATTTGCAGTGCATTTTGTTTATAATTGACTTCATCGTAAATATCTCCCTCCCTGCGGCAATTCCAATGCTTTGCTCTTTCCTGGCAGAGGAAAGGAATTCCAATGCTTTGTACTTTTATTTTAGTGATACTGTGGATTTGTATGATTTAATATTTTCGTTTGGTTTAGAATTAAGAAGGTGGAGGAATATATATTTATTCGAATAAAATCTTTATTTTGTTATTATATTATTGAAGTTTTTTAATACTTAACAATTATTTTTTAATAGATTATTCAATTTCATTTATAAATTGATAATCATTTGACTATTTAGTATATATTATTGTTTCTTTATATTATTTATATCTTATGTTTGCTCTTAATTCCATTCTTTATAATTTAGTTATTCTAATTTTTTATAATTAGAATCAAATGTTAGATTTAATCTTTTTTATATAATTTTATTTTTTAAAAGATTTCATGAGCTTGAAGAAGATGATAAAAAGAAACAATTTTGGATTTTATTTCTAGACAAAGTCCATAATTACTTTAAATTACAAACTTTAAAGTTATAAGAATTCTTCATCTCTATTTTTAGTTTCTACTACTAAGCCACAACTTTTAGTTAGTGATTAAATGTTTTATATTTAATTTAATCAAAATTTATTATATTTTCCATACATTATATTATAATTTTATTTAAATAAAATGCAAGATTTTGAATTTTTAAAAAAAAAAACATTCAATCTCTTTGGTTTAAAAAATTAAAGGATTTTTAAGCATAATTTTTTTTATCTAATTTTTCAAGGCATTTTATCTCAAAGACCATAATAAAAAAAATAAGGTTAAATCTTATCCATTTCAATAGATTATCACAAATATTTAATCAAATTTTTAAATGTTGTTTTCCTCCTCTCCACCATTATTTACTTGTTATTTTATCTTTCCTTTATACAAATCAAACAAAAATATTCTTCATTCTAAACATTTATATTCTTGTTATATCTTAAAATATAATTAAAAAATTATCTAATATATAAAAAATAATCTAATAATGAATTAAAATAAATATATTAAATAATGCATTACATGTAATTTATAATTCAACATATTTTTAATTAATATATAATTTCATAAATTTTTACTATATTGTATTTATTAGATTAGTTTTAATATATTATAAACTAGTCTACATATTAGATTAATATATGAAATTAGCATATAATATATTAACTTTAACATAATATTATAATATGTGTACTATATAACATGTAACATATATAACATCTAATATATAATTTAATATATTAGATAATAAATAATAATTATATTATAATTTTATTTTTATTAGTGTAATATTTTTTTTAATAATTTATTATATTATGTTATTAGATTATTTTTAATATAAATTCTATTTGATTATATAATATATTAAATTAACATATAATATATTGAATTAATCTTGTGATGAAAGACAAGATTGTCTTAATTTATTACTTATATTTAGAAAATGTTTATTTAGTTTTTTGTTAAACTTTTTTTTTTTTTTAAATTACTCTTCAAATAATTCGTATGTTTAGTTTAAATATTAAAATATAATAATCAAGAAGTAGATTATTACTTTTTTATTATTATTTCATTATTTTTCAATGTTAATATTTAAAATATAATTAATTTTATTTTAAAAAATTTTAATACTAAATATTATAAAGAAAATTTTAAAAATATAATTATTAGTAATTGAGAACTTTAAAATGATGGAATGAAGAAAGTAAGGGTTGGATATTTGCAGCCTATAGCAAGTTGCTGCCCACATGTTGCAATCCTTCTTGGCATGTGAGTGGGGGGAGAATATCTGGTGTGCGGGGCTGAGTTCAAGTTTGGGGTTGATTTTTCATTGCGATCGAGGGTTTTTGTGTTGAAATTTTTTGTATTCTCTTTTTTTTTTGTTGTTCGATGTTTGCAAGGTTCAAGGGTTTTGGGGAGGCATGAGGAGGATTTATTGCCTCCTCTATATCGATTATGGCTTCAGGTGAAGCAACTAGTTTTAAACCCAATGTGGATTTTTGAGAATCACTATATGCAAATTATTTGGATATTCATCAAGGCTTAATGATGAGAGTAATTTCTTCAATAAGGCTTCAGGGGTTGTGGGGATGGCTCCATTTGATGGTCATTGTATCCTACAAACTAATGGCTATTTGGAGAGGATCCAGGATAGGCATGTCCTAGTGATTCAACTTGATTCAATTATGGATGAGGTTGAATATTTTTTCAAGCATGCTTTAATATGAAAATTCATGGGAATGTGTGTTTCTCTTCATTTTTTGGAGGGCTGGGGAAGAAAAACATGAAACATTGAATGTGAAATGAAGGTGTTGTTCATAGCCAACAATTTTTTTATGGTTGTCATTAATTGCATGGTTGATCACAACAAATTTTTTGAGGGTGGGGCTTATTCTCATAACTAGATTGGTTTGTTCATGAAGCCATGGCATATTGGTTTTAAACCTTTGGAGGAGCTTCAAAATTGTGTCCATGTTTGGGTGTGCCTTCCTTGGTTCTTGTTTAAATTTTGGTAAAATGATATTCTACATATTGTTACTTTGTTGTTGGGAAATCCAGTGGGTCCCTCTCAACAAAAGCAAGATAAAAAGGTACTTAATTTTTCATGTATTATGTTGAAATAGATTTGAGTAACCCTCTTATGGATTCTATATAAATTTATGTGGGTTCTTCTTCATGGGTCAAGTAGCTTGATTATGAGGATCTTCTCATTCTCTACTAAATATTACATGAGAGTGGCCACTGGTAGAAATGATGTCCTAGGATCTACTCTTCAAATCCCTATCCTAATCAACCCTCTTACACAACCCTTCTAAGGAGGTGAAGGGAAAGGATATTATTTTTGGTAAAGTTTCCAAAAAGGAACTTTTCATTCCTATCAAGCCCCATGAGAAGAATCAAGTTAAAAAAAAAATTCAAGGAGAAATAGGAGGAGGGTATTTTTAATTGTTTTGAGGTGTTGGATGATCTTAGCCAATAGGAGGTGAACCCCGGTATGATGGCTTTAGATCAGGGTGTTTTGGAGGTGGCTTAGGAGGGTACTAAGACCAATGACTTTTAGAACATTTAGGATAATGGTATGTCACTAGTTCAAATGGATTTAGATCAAAGCCTCATGGTTTCAAATTTTCCCTTAGAACCAATTGATGTGGAAAGGCTTGAGGTTATGAATACTTCACCTCTGGAGAAGATAGTGTTTGATTCAAAAAAAAGGTAACAAGTATTCTCTTCCCTTAGGGATTCTTTAGAAAAATATGAAGAAAGAGGATACTAAGAATCCCTCCAAGGATGCGCATAGGGACTTGGATAAAATTAAGATGATGGGTGAGACACTAGTGGAGTCAAGGTTTGTAAAACCTCTTGAATCTCTATTCTCAAAATCTTAGAGATGATTATTCTCTCATGGCATGTGAGGGACTTGAAAAATAGCCCTAAACAAAAAGGTTTTTGAGATTTGGGGAGAAGTCATTTACCGGATATTCTATTTATTCAAGAAGCTAAACTTTCTATGGAGAGTATGGGTATTTTAGTGCCAAAACTTTCGTGGCGGGGTCAATGTTAGTGTATTGGTACACAAGGTAATATTGGGGGTGTAGATTTCTTTTGAGATCCTCTAAAAGTATTCCCTCTTTGGTTGATTTCTAGAATTTTTCTATCTTTGTGGTTGCTTTGAGTTTCGAGTCTAGGGAGATTATTCTTCTATCTAATATTTATGCACCAATCGAGTTACTTGGTAAGTAGCATCTTTTGTATCATATTCGACATATTTAGAGGTATCTCTATTGTATCCTTGGATTATTGTTGGATATTTTAATGCTATTATTTAGTTGGAGGAAAAGAGTGATAGATTGTTGAAGTTGGAGTCATCTGATTTTCTTTTGAGAGATAATTTATTTTCTTAAATTTGGTGGATATAAAACATAGTAATGGTCTTTATTCCTAGAATAACAAGAGGTCTGATAAAGACCGTATTGCTAAGAGGCTTGATAGGTTCTTGGTTTATTTTTTATGGATCAGTGGATTATAGACTATTAGTTCAGAGATTTTAGACTAGAAGGGATCTAACTATTGGCCAACTAATCTCTTAGCTTCTCTCGTTAGTGTTGCTCGCAACCCTTATTTCAAGTTTTAACTTATATGGCTATAGGACCCCTCTCTATAGGATCATATTGTTGAGTGGTGGCATCATGGTAGATATTATTTTGGTACGGTGATGTATTCTTTTTTCAAGCAACTATAATTTGTGAAATATCAGCTCAATGGGCGAAATACATTTTCTTGGAACCATATTCAAGATAATCCTATTGCTCATGCTAATTTTGATGCTATTACTCAAGGAATTAGGGAACATGAACTTTCAGAAGAATCTCTCAAGGAGGAGTTGAATACTTTGAAAGCTTTTGAGGAGTGTGAGCTATAAGAGGATATTTATTGGAAATAGAAGGCAAGGGTTGAGTGGTTGCAAGAAGGAGATAGAAACATTACTTTTTCCTTCAACTCTTTGAAGGCTAAGAGACATCGTAATTCAATTCCTTATCTTGTGAACTATAGGGGTGATCATTTGACTGAGCTTGTGGGGAGATTTATAGTGAGGCTTCTTTATATTTTTCCTCTTTGTTCAGGGAGGATTCCCTTGAAGTGAGAGAGGAAGAAAATCATATTGTTTCCTATATTCCTTCTCTAGTTTCTATGGAAATGAATGAGTGCCTCATGAGATGAATTTCTCTAGAGGAATTAGAGGCCACTATTTTCTAGATGAAGAAAGCGAAGGCTCCTAGGCTGGATGAATTTCTAGTAGAATTCTTTCAAGAATTCTAGACAATCATAAATTTGGATTTATTAGAAGTGGTGTGTGAGTCTTATAGTAACAAATAGATGTTGAAGGCCTTGAACTCTACTTTTTTAGCCCTAATCCCCAAATATGATAGGTTTGAAAGGTTGAGTTTATTCTATCCTATAACCCTTTGTAACATTGTCTATAATATTTTGTCCAAGTTTATTGTGGAAAGACTAAAGTATTGGATCAACAGGCTTGTCTCTAAGGAATGAGGGGATTTGTAGCTTATAGAAAAAATTTGTGCATAGTTGTCATCATGATTGAAACTATTCAGTATATGCTTACCTAAAAATAGAAATTCATGTTTATGAAATTAGATATGACCAAGGCTTGTGATAGGTTCAAATGGTCCTTCCTTTAGAAAGTTCTTGGCGCTTTTGGTTTTGTTCAAGAGTGGATTACTTGGGTAATGAGATGCATAACGATCACTTCTTTCTTTGTGTTGGTCAATGCAAATCTTTCCTACCTATTTGGTGGTTTTAGAGGTTTGTGGAAAGAGTACCCCATTATTTATTCTCTTGGATGAGGGGCTAGGGAGAGTTATTAAGAGCCATCTTAATTATGGCTTGATCTAAGGGTGGAATTGGGGTAATGGTTTACCTCCTCAGTAACACTTTAAATTTGTTGATAATATCGTTCTTATGGGTGTGGCTAAATTCAAAGAGGCTACTAATATTTGTAAGGTTTTGAATGCCTATCTAATAGCTTCAGATCAATAGATCGATGATGGTAAACAATTTATCTACTTCTTTAACAATCATATGTCTATTCAATAGTGAATTGATTATACTCTTAGATTTGGGATTGGGCATCTAGCTTTGACCTATCTTGGAATTATTGGGCATCACATCGGGGCATGAGTCCTCTACTTATATCTAAAATCTTATAAAAAAATATTATCATTTTATTGTGGTTAGGGTGGTCAGAAAGACACCTACTTATTTTTTCCCTGAAATTAAAATACCACTACATTGAAATTTTAAATTTTCACCAAATAGATTTTTTTTTTTTAAACCTAGTAGTTTAGAAACTACATTCAATTTTCTACAGATTCTATTTTTTACATATTTTTGAAATAATATAGATAACTTATTCAATATTTTACGTCAAGTGGACTAACTCTGATTTTTCTGAATTTTTTGCCACTTAAGGGTCTGTTTTTTCCATGATGATCCTGCACATACCCAAAAATTTAAAATTTCCTTGTAGTAGTACTAAATTTTAGGAAAAAATAAAAAGAAGGTGTATGTCTTACCAACACTTTTTTTTTTTAAAAGGGGGTAAAAATTTATTAAATCAGCTAGCAAAGCACAAATAGTAGGGGTCTCAAGCCCGAAAGAGAAAAAAAACCTAAAAACCAACAAAAAATCCCACAAAGGGCCACAACTAATCATCCATATCTTCCTTGACCAGACTATTGAGATCATGAACAAGTTCCAGAGGTAGGTGAACCCAATCTCCCACCTTCCATCCCTCCAAGTGATCATAAGCCCACTTAGCTAGGAAATCAGCAATCATGTTCCACTCGTAGGGAAGATAGCAGAAAGAGACTGCATTCAAAGTACTTACACTAAGAATCTATCTACCCACCATAGCCAAGTGCCAGTCCACATCCTCTAGCCATTGTATATTCAACATATCCACCACAACCTGAGAATAAGACTCACAAATAATCTTACTACATCCAAGAGAAAAGCACATTCTCTTTCAAGAGCCAAGAGGACAACAAGAGCCTCCATGTAGTTATTGGTTTGTAACCCCTTATACTCTGAAAGAAGAAAATAACATTACCAGAGCTATCCCTGCCAATTCCCCCAACCCTAACATGCCTGGGATTTCACCTAGAAGACCCGTCATTATTGATCTTAAGAGTCCCCAGGGGGGGGGGGGAACCACTTTCCCTCCCTACAAACCTTCCTTTTTTCTTGCCTACTTCGAACTAGTTGTTTCTTACAAAGATCATCACTAAAGCCTACACAAAAAATGCTCAAAATTTGAACCACTTGCACATGTCCAAGATCAATATCCTCAAAGAGGTCACACTTCACAACTAGGGTCTCCTAAAGCATATTTATTACTTGCAACCACACCTATTGCACCATCTTTAGCTTATCCTGAAATATCATGTGGTTCCTTTCCAACCACACCTACTAGATAATAAAACCTGGACCAATATCCCAAGCAACTTCAAGAAAGGGAGTCTTATAGGGTCTGCCAAGACTATTCTATAACTCTGAAACTAGAGAGATAGAATGAAAAAAAGCATGTGTCCAAGCTCTGCACAACCAATGCCAAATAACTCTGGTGAAAGAGCAATGGAAAAATAGGTGCGAGCTATTTTCTTCACTTTTATTACATAAAACACAAATAGAAGGCCCATGAAAGCCCCTCTTCTAAAGATTCTCCTAGGTAAGACATTTATTTTGCACCACAAGCCACAAGAAAAAATTACATTTGGACCAAGTTGACTTATTCCAAACATTCTTCCACCAAGAAATGTCCATCCTATCAAAAGTTCATCTTTCCAACTCTTGATAACTAGAAGCCATAGAAAAATTTCCTTTCAAATTAGGTCCCCAAGAAAACATATCAGCTCCTCTCGAAGAGTTACAGATTCTACTTGCAAGAATCCTAGCAAGAGCCTCCCTCTCTTTCTCAGAACCGCCTTGAGGCAATTCATGAGGTTCTTTCCATCTGGCTACCTCACCATGACCCACCCTTAAAGTCACCTTGAAATCCTCAACCTTACTCCAGTCCTCAGCAAGAAAGCTATCACAAAGAGGTTGAAGATGAGGGTACTAAAACAATATAGGAGGGAACCCATCCCAAGAATCCTTCCAAAACAAAGCTTTAGAGCCCCTATTACTAATTTAGAAAAGACCCTTTTTAACTAACTATACTCTTCCCTTCAAAGCACTCCAAATCATGGTTCCCCTTCTTGTCAAATTATATCTTGCGACATCTTTCCCTTCCACTCCACCAAGATACTTAACACTAAGGATTTTGGCCTATCCTTGATCTTGGCTTATGGACCATCTCCAAAAGAGATTAGCAGCTAGAGCACTACCATTCAAGCTTGTTTTCCTCAAACCAAGGCCACCATCCTTCTTTTATCTACAAACACAGTCCCATTTGACCAGACTCTAGTTTGAGGAGAGCAAGTTACCTATCCATAAGAACTACCTAGAAAGACCATCGAAGTCCTTAATGAAGCCAGCCAAGGAAACTACACAAAACACCTATAAATAGGAAGTTCCCATACCATGAACTTCAAAAGAGTCATTGTACCAGTAGTTGAAAGCCACCTATGGGTCCAATGAGTCACCTTACACTGAAGCTTATCCAAAATTTCCTGCCATAGATCCCCTAGCAATCTATGGTCTAAAAGAGGAATTCCAAGGTATAAAAAGGAAGATTTCAAGTTTGAAACCTCAAGATCAAAGAAATCCAAGCTTGAATAAGAGCGGGGCTATTTTAAAAAAAATATGAGACTTTTCTTCATTAATCTTTTGTCCTAAAGCTTTCACATAAATATGCAAAGGTCTTTGAAAACTGACCACTACCTGAATTCTAGCCACACCCATCAAGTGTGTTTCATCCACAAATTAGAGGTGGGAAGAAGGAGGAATGCCATGGCCCTACTTCCAACCCTGAATCAAACCTTGTATAACTTGAGACTTGAGAAACTCCCCAAACCTTTAGCCATTAGAATGAATAGTTAAGGGGACATATGATCTCCTCGTCTAAGACCTCTGGCTGCACCAAATAAGTCTGTAGGCTCACCATTGATTAGGAAAAAAAAAGAAGGTGAGGTAATACAACACATTACCCATCTAATCCACTCACTTCCAAAACCAAAGGCCTTGAGAAATTTTTGTAGGAAACTCCATTTGACCCTATCATAAGCCTTGGCGATGTCCAACTTTATGAAAATAACGTTCTCCTTAGAGGTAGCCATAGAAGCCATAGCTTCAACAGCTATTATAATCCCATCCAAAATGTATCTTCTGGTAACAAATCCCCCTTTCTCCTCAAAGATTAATTTACTAAGCCATGGCTTTAACCATCCAACAATCAATTTTGTGATTATTTTTTAAGTCATATTGCCCAAGGGAATAGGTCTAAAGGACCTAAGAGAATTAGATCCTTCCTTTTTTGGAATGAGGGAAAGGTTGCATTCAAAGCCTTAAGCATCTACTTATTTCTAAAATACTTTTACACCACTTCAAAGAGGTCCATCTTGACTATATCCCAGAATTCTTGAAAAAACTCTATAGGAAAACCATTCGACCTTGGGGCTTCCCCCCTTTTCATTCCAAATAGCACTAATTCTATCTCAGATAGTGAAAAAGGCTTAATGAGAGCCTCATTCATTTTAGGAGTGACAATGGAATGAATGCAATCAAGCACCAAATCCTCCTCAATCCTAGCAGGATCAGAATCTTCTAAAAATAGAATCCCAAAAAAGCTAGTGGCCTCCTGAGAAATCTCCCTAAAGTCCCTTTAGAGGAAACTAAAGTCCCTTCAGTCGTCATGAGAGAGTTGAGAACACTCCCATGTCTTCTATCCTTTACAATATTGTGGAAGAACTTAGTGTTTTTGTCCCCTTCCTAGAGCCAATAAATCTGAGCCTTCTTCTTCCTATAAATCTCCTCACGTAGCTCCCATTCCTCCAATTCTCTCAACACAGTAGCTTCTTCTTTATATAAAACATTATACAAACACTGCTCTCTAATTTGATGAGTAATGGTGTCCACCCTTAGCTGAGCATTTCTTTTAGCTATGGAGAGGTTTCCAAAGTACATCCTCTTCCACCTTTTCAACTTAAACCTAACATATTGCAATAGCTTGACAAAGGAAAACATAGCAATATCATAAGTAGGCTTCCCTTCCCTCCACCAAGCAAGCATATGATCTTGAAGAGAAACATCCCTCAGCGACATAAGTTGAAACTCAAAAGATGGATTCTTTGTTATTTGAAACTTAGTAGAAAATGAAATGATTGGCATGTGATCTAAACCTCTCAAGTCCAAATTCTTTGACCTAGTATTCCAACTATCTGCCATCCAAAAGAAAGACACAAGAAACTTGTCTAATCTCTCTGCTATAGCCTCTTACCCACATCTTCTATTATTCTAGGTGAACAAACCATTGGATGGTATCATATCCACAACCTTCAAAATTTCAATGTTACTCCTCAAAATTCCTACAAAAGGGTAGAGCCTGGGATTACCTCCTCGCTTCTCTTCCAAACTTAAGACTACATTAAAATCTCCTTCTAGAATCTAGGGGTACAAAGGAACAAGAGAACAAACATATCCTATATGTGACCAAAGCAAGGTTTTTCCCATGAAACTAGTTGGAGCATAAACATTAGTGAAAAGAAGATTCTCACTAGTCTCACAACAAGTGGCCACCAAGGAGATTGAAGAGCTGCTATAGATCCACTAAAATGGAACAATCTTGCAAGGATCCCATAACAAAGCTAAGTATCTAGAATATCCTTGAGCTCCAATGCATTGAAAGTGACATCTAGAACAAATCTTATTAGTTGTGTTCAACATCAAATCAGTAGATAACTTAGTTTCCTGAATAAAAACCACATTGGGAGAATAAGACTTAATCAATTCTCGAATAGCCTTTTGTCTAGGGATGTTATTCAACCCCTTTACATTCCATGAAAGAACAATTATTTCTGAGATAGAGAAAAGTGGAAATCAATGGTCTTCATTGAACCAGACTCCACTAAAGTCTCTCCAACTAACTTCACCTTTTCCTAGTCTTTCTTCCTTCCCACCTTAATAGGCTTATCTGAAGCATCTTTTTTAAAGGATTTTGATGAATTCCTAAAACAGGAGGAGTACCATTTCCTTTGCTCCCCTCCTACCGATCCTTCCTAGAGAAAAATATAGAGTAGGTAGGAGTTGAACTCTCCTACAATTATTTGTATCCACTTGCTCCAAACTCATCCATAGGCCTTGCTAAGGTATCACTATCCATTTGCACCCAACCGCTTCCTCCTGTGGATTAGTCTAAATGACAATGTTTTCATCCCTGGACCTATTTCCCCTACCTCCAAAAAGTCTTGACCAATAGGAATATTATTAATGGTTCTATCAAACTATTCCAGATCATCTAGAGCATCAAACCTATTGAACAATTCATCTGCATGTCTATCCTTAAAGGTCCTCTTTTGGCCCCAACCTTTATTATGATCCCTAACATGAATGAAACCCTCCTTATCCTCCCTCATGGGAGCTTTCCCTTTATCTTGATTAGGAGGTACACTAGCCAACCCCAATTCTAAATCCCCTGAAGGTTTAGATATCAAACACATCCTCTGTAAATACCCATATTCATGAAAAAATCAACAACAAAACTTTAACATTTCATAATCAAGCTATTGAATCCATGATCATGATCCCAAACAAATTTCTATGTAGTCAAGCAAGGGATTATTAAAATCAATTTCTACACATACGCGAGCATAGGTAATTACCTTCTTTTCCATAGTCTGTCTTTAAGGACCAACTAGTTTTCGAAGTTGGCTTGCAACCAAGTTGAAAATGTCCTCTCTCCAAAATTCGAAAGGAAGCCATGGTAGCCTCTCCCAAAACAGAACCCATGAAGGAAGATCTTCTATAGGATTAAATCCAACTTGCTAGGGCTAGATGAAAAGGCTAACTTGATTGTAGAAATAGGGCCCCCTACAAATAATTTATTTTTGTCTGACATGCAAGTAAAAACAACCTAAAAATAGCCATTAGTCACTAGCATTACATGTCCATATCCCCCTCTAGACACCATGCACGATGAGCCCACGACTCCAGAAAGGGAAAAGACACCCGGATTCCCAAAGACTTACAAATCAAAGTGTGTTCTGATAGATAATTGATGTTATCCACAATAGACTCAGGTTGGATCTTAACAACATGCCTATTATTGCTTTTAGTGAGGCACCCATTCACCTTTGAAGGCCTAAAACCTCTAGAAAGAGGAGAAGGTTCTCCCATTCCAGAACTATTCTCACCAAAAATTAGATTCTCATTCAAAAACAGTGATGGACTACTTCCTGCCACCATATCCTTAAAAAACATACTCATCCTGCTAGATGAAACCCCTCTCAAAGCCATGCAAGACCCCAAACTAAGAACCCCAAAGAGGCCAAACCACACTTTGGAAAAGCATAAAAGAGAATCACTAGACCACCCTTCGCTATGAATTAGACACTAAAAAATACAAAAGGCCACCATCAAATACTATAAAGCACCCCAAGCGCCACCTGCAACCAAAGAAGAGCTGATGCAAAGACAGATAAACAGATAAAGAAGCAGAAAAATAAAACCCCCTCCAATGCAAAAACACCCCCCACACCCCAACACGGCTTAGCCACCACCGATCTATAGAAGATAAAGTGCTTGCAAACAGAGAAAGCCAGCATGCAGCCTCAACCTTCATAGGCTAACAACTACCATGCCAACACAACACCAACATTCCTCAGACCGCAACATCATTCAATCCAACATATCATTCTCAAATGTAGATGTTCTATGTCTGACCAACCTAAGTATAAGAAAAATAATAATATATTTTTTGAAACTTTCAATATAAGTAGACACATGCCTGGATGTGCTACGCTTTTTTTGTAATTTTTTTCCAAGTAAATAATTAGTTATGAAGTTTTTTTATTTATTTTTAATTATTAAAACATATTTTTCTAACCATCATAAGTTGGTCAAAAAATTATGAAATTCAATGTATTTTTGTTAATCCTATAGTATGGGAAGCATAGAATGTGACACATCTTTTGGATTTAAAAAATGTGAAATCATTTAAGAATTATAGATTTTTTCAATTAGCCTATCAATCAAAACTTTAGTCAAAATGTATGTAGAAAATTAATAATAATTATCTATTTAATTATAAAATGGGAATATCTTATATATTTTTGGAAATATAGAAAATTTCTCAATAAAACCTTTTTATTTTATCAAATTTGAATAAAAAATGTCATCAACCACTATTTTGTCATATCACAACTTTTTTAACCCCTATGATCCTATACTCATCCATATGTAGGATTTATATCATCACTTCCTAGAGACTGTTTGGTCCCGAGTTGAGGACTTCAAATCTTCTCAGTATGTGGGCAAGAAGAGGTGTCCAAATGGAATAACACTAGTGAGTGGCATTTTTGAGGCTCAAAAGAGGATCGTGTTATGCTAAGTAATATTCTTTCTGATAGAGAGTGTAGCTCCATTAGGGAGAAGGATATTTGGGATTGGATTCCTGGCCCTAAGTGATCTACAGGGTGGCTAGTGGTTATCAAGAGTTTATTTTTGAAGTATGGGGGCTTAGATGTTTCTTCATTGAAAAATGTATAGAATAAGTTTTCTTGGCCTAAGTGTCATTGCTTCTTGTGGAATTTGGCATGTAATAGATTTTTGACCTGGGACAACCTTTGTAAGTGTGGCTTTTAGGTTCCATCTGTATTTTCTCTATGTAGCTGTTGTGAGGAGGATTTTTCTCACTTGTTATTCTCATTCCTTTTTCTAAGCTTATTTGGAACCTTTGGTGGCGTATATGGAGACACCCTATATTAATGAGTCTTCTCTAATTGAATTCTAGATTAGTTTGGGTAGGCCCTCGACAAAGCCTTCTTTCCATCAGATTTTCTAGAACATTGGCCTCACTTTTATCCTATGATAGATTTGGATTGGGAGGAATCATATAATTCTTCATGGAATTAATTTGATCATTCAATAGGCTTGGAAGAGAGTTATTGTTATCATTCAAGAGACTATGAAAGCCAAGTGTGAAGTGTCTTTCCCTTTAGAGAGGGATGATGAAGATATTATGAATATACTGGGTATACATAACTCAACATTTGACTCTTTTTGTGTTCAAAGAGGTCACCATGCCAAAAGGAAGGTTCAGATAGATGAAGGTGGGTCCCCTCCTTTAATATATGTTCTAAAGATCAATACTAATGTCCCTTCAAGGGGAGATCTTATAGGATTGTTGAGATTGGTGGAATTAGTATAGATAGCTCTAGCAAGGTCATTTTCTTCTTCTTCTTTATTCATAAGGGGAAGAAAATCAACAACTTTATGGAAGATTTGGAAATTCTTCTTGTTATTGAGTGAGCTTAACTCTTGGATGGTTCAAGATCATCTACGAATCTGACTAGTAAATTTTGGTCAATATGTTATTCGAGAGGAGGTTGTATAGGGTTATTTGGAAACTTTCCTTTGTTGTTAGGCATATCTTTTGGTTGAGTTCTATTCTTGATTATGTTTCCTTCTCTTACATTTATCCGGAGTGGAACAGGTTTGTTGATTTTCTAGTCAAATGGGCTTCATAGTAGATTGTTGGTTGGAAGGTTGAGGGCTGGGAGCAGTTATCATAGGATTATTTCCAAGTTCTTGAGTGGATAATTGTTGTGTGGTCTCAAAAAACACCCCATTTATCCCCTCAAAAAAATGTGGACCCCTATGTTTTTCGCTTCTTTTTCCCTTCCTTTGCTTATCACTTACTTTGGTGTGTTGCTTTCAGAAAAAAATGGTAAAATGATGAGGTATTGATCCAAATTTCTTGGCCCCTCACTTAATTTTGTTTTTTTCTAGACTTGGAGTGTTTACAAAATCTTTTCCTCGGCCTTATTAACCAAAGGGATCCCTCGATCTCTGCTATCAGGTGTGGTTTCTCTAAGGATAGTGTATCTTCTACAAGTTTCACTTTTTGCTCGGCTAGTCTTCATGTTCAATAAGTTGTCACCTAGGTAAAATTATCCCAAGTGTTCACATGTTGGCCTTTTTCCTTGGATAGCTTGGTAGTGGCTTTTCTTTTCTTTTGAACCAAAGATGGGAATTTTTTGAATAAATTTTATTTCAAACCAAATTGGTCTCATTTGCACCTAGTCCTGGGTATCCTTTGCATCCAATTCTCATAGATTAGGTAAGAAAAAGTGTTGATACCTCATAATTCTTGAAATCCAAGTGTTGGATGATTCTAACCTTATTGATGGTCAATTGTTTAGCATACAACCTGTACACTTCCTCTAAGGTATTTTTCGCCATAAGAGTTAAAGTGAAACACAAGCATGCCATGTTGACCACCTATGACACTTTTCTCTCAAAGGTGGTCCCTTGCATAGGAATCAAGGAGTTCATAATTTGAACCCTAATCTTCCATTATTAAACCTTTACTTAGGGTAGTTAATTCATAGTAAAGGAGATTATTGAAGGTGGAAAATAACACACGTACTTGGCACCACCTCAAGCATGTAGTTGCTTCAATAAAACACTACCTCATGCTAGGCCATTCATATGTAAGGATATCAAAGAATTAAAACCAAGATTGTAGTGCACAAAGAAGAGAAAGTTTCAAAATTTTGAGGAATATGGCTACCAGGATTTGAACTTGCATTTATTCAATCACATTATAAGTGAAACTAGGAAATTAAGAAAAATATGATCACTTCTAGAAGGATGAAATAAATGTAAAATTTGAATTCCCTATTTCACAAGTCATAACAGTTGGTGGGATAGTTATAGATACCCATCTAGGAGGCTTCAAAGAGCATGAATTCACTATGAGGACTCAACCAGAAGGTGTCTCTCGGTGCACCAAGAATATTGTTGCAAGTGGACTGCATTTGGAAAGAGGGTTCTCATTAGTGATGGATTCCACTGAGTTGGTATTGGCATGAATGAGATGGTATGACCCAAACAAGAGGGTCATTGAGAAAGAAGGAAGAATATATGTAGACCTCTCGATAGAGGGTAGTGTGTATACATTTGGTCTCCCTACGTCTAGAAAAATGAATGCATTAGATACACAAGTTCTTGCCACAACATACCTAGATGTAGAAGAACAAAACATGAAGTTTGTAATTTCGACATGGTTCTTAGAGAATCCCGCAAAGCATATGAAGAAAATATAAAGGTTGACATTTATTCAGGAAGTTCAGGACATAATAACCCTACTAAGGAGGATAGCTAGATGCAAAGATACCAACAAGTTTAAAGCTTGGATGTTTTGGATTATAATGAAAATGATGGAAAGCCTCATGCAGATTCATTGGGAGAATTTTATCAACAAAAAGCTACATGAATAGATACTGACATTCCTAGACACCTAATGGCTCACCATGTCTTCATATGTCATCTCTTCTTATTCCCTAAGGGAAAATATACAAGGACTAAACAAATTTGGTACCCTAGGAAAAAAATGAGGGAATAATTTGATTTATGCTCATTTCCCCAAACTACTATCAACCAGTACTGAGAGCCTTATCAGATGGTAAATGATATATTTTGAATGAAGCTGGTGAGGTTGATGGAAGGGGACAAAGCCAAGAGATTATCTCTTGAAGCATAGAGTGTTAGCTAGTCTATTGGGCACTAGTATATTCAATTCCCTACTTTGACTTATGTCAAGGTGGAACGATTTAAGGAAGACCCCTTCCTCCTACACAGGTACCCAACAAAAAAAATGTTGTTAGTTGAACTTGTGAGATGGGTGTAACTATCTCATGCTCTTTTTTTAGAAGTATGTAAGAAATGTTCTATTATATTCTCTATGACCATTGGGAATTATAAATGCATTGCAGTCAAAAGTGTTGATATGTGTGCAGAGGAGTTGAAACTCTATTGGTTAGAGTTGTTTACACTCTGGCAGGAAAACTATAATCTAGTGGATAGCCTTGCCAAGAAAATAAGGAAGAAGTACCCTAATTTTTTATCATCTAGAGGACTTTTTTACATAATTGTGATGATGATCATGATGTGAGGAAGAGGTCATACAAGAGGTTTTCATTAGGAGCAATAAAGATTCTAAGAATTAATGATGATCCAAAACAATTAGACATTGATAATGTAAAGGTGTTGAATCCAGTTTATGATTAAGAAATGGTTTTTGATGAACCTATCCCAAACCCAAATCATACAAAGAAAGAGTTTGTAACCATTAAATAAATTTATAAATAGGTATTGAAATTTTCTCATTACTGGACTAATGATTACATCAAGAGAATCAATTGGGGGTATGGTGGGGGTCTTAAAAAGAAGAGAAACATTATAGAAACAAGGGAATTTGAGCAAGGTGAGGAAGCTCTCAATACTTCATTTGAGGGAATTTTATTGGCATCACAATCAGTTAGCTAGTGCAAATAAATTATGGCCACTCCAATCAATGTAATGGAAATGCCAAAGGAGACATTTTATTCGATAGAAAAGCCAAGAGTTGAGCCTTTGATCAGTGAGGATGTGAGAATTATAACAAAAGTAAGTGCTAAGACAAGGTCTACATCATAGAAATAAGTAGAAATAATTACTTCTCCACCCTCTGTGAATACAAAGGCAATGAGACAAGCCTTGGGAGGGAATCCTATAATTCAAGAGGAAGGTATTGACCTAACTGAAGAAAAAAATGTAAGAGAAATAGGAGGAACTACAATGCGGAGCCCTATTCCTATTGCTGATGAAGAATCTATATAAGGGTATGTGGGTATGTGTAGGATCATGATGGGCCAAAAAGTGGCAATATGATGGGTTTTTGGAAGGTATGTGGCTAACGACTTTTTTCTTACAAAAAATTGATGAAATGAAAAGGGTTTTTAAAGGAGATTCTCAGCTTTCCACCAATATAAATTATGCTTTACTTTGAATTTAATAAATAATTATTATTCATTTTCTATTTGAATTATGACTAAAGTGTTGATTGATAGGATGATTGAAAATCTATAACTTTCAATTTTTTTGAATCAAAACATGCATCACATTCTATGCTTATACTATAGGATTAAAAAGAAAAATTGAATTTCATGAAATTTGACCATGTTAATGTTGGACATAGGAGTTTTATATTTTTAAAAGTTGTAATAAAAATTCATAATTAATTATTTACTTGAAAAATTACAAAAATGCATCACATCGGACATGAGTCTACTTATATCTAAAATCTTATAAAAATATTATCATTTTATTATTGGAATTGTCAGATAGACACCTACTTCTTATTTTTCCCTAAATTTAACTCTGCATTGAAATTTCAATTTTCACCAAATAGATTTAAAAAAAAAACCTAGTAATTTAGAAGCGCATTCAATTTTCTACATTTTTATTCTTACATATTTTGAAATAATAGATGTGTATTCAAATTTTTATCAGTTTCTACTTTTCTAATTTTTGCACTTGGGCCTATTTTTCCATGATGATCCGCATAATCATCATGGAAAAAATGCCATAAAAACATAGAAAAATGAGAGAAAACAAACATAAAATTGAATAAGTTATCTATATTATTTCAAAAATATAAAGAATAGAATCTGTAACAAATTGAATGTAGTTTAAACTACTAGGTTTGTTTAAAAAAAAAAATCTATTTAGTGAAAAATTCAAATTTCAATGCAATGGTACTTAAATTTCAGGGAAAAAATAAGTAGGTGTCTATCTGACCACCCTAACCACAATAAAATGATAATATTTTTTCATAAGATTTTATATATAAGTAGATGACTCATGCCCCGATGTGATGCATATTTTTTTGTAATTTTTTTCCAAGTAAATAATTAATTATGAATTTTTTATTACAAATTTTTTAAAAATATAAAACTTCGTATGATTGACCACCTTAACTTGGTCAAAACTTAATGAAATTCATTTTTTTATTTTTTTAATCCTATAGTATGTGAAACATAGAATATGATGCATGTTTTGGATTCAAAAAATGTGATACCATTTGAAAACTATAGATGTTTTTCAATCATCCTATCAATCAGGACTTTAGTCATAATTTGAATAGAAAATGAATAATAATTACTTATTAAATTCAAAGTAAAGCATAATTTATATTGGTGGAAAGTTGAGAATCTCCTTTAGAAACCCTTTTCATTTCATCAATTTTGGGTAAAAAAATAGTCGTCAGCCACATATCCATCATATTGCCACTTTTTGGCCCATCACGATCCTGCACATACCCATAATTAAAGACCAACTTTCATAAGGAAGAACTAAAAAGACTGTTGAGCAATTGCAAACTACTGAAGAACTAGAAGAAAGATAGGATAAGAACAAAGGTATCAAGTCCTCATAGACCTTGGGTGATGAACTAGGAAATGATGAGAATCCTTATGTTTTAGGACAACAGGAAAATACCAATGCAAGTAATAATCCTAAAAATAGGGTAAGATCAGAAAATATAAGTTTGAGATGGTGACAGACCAGAGTAATCTAAAATTCATTCTGATGAGGTCAGAGAACATTAAGGTGCTGGAGGTTGTGACATACAATGTTGAAAGTTTGAGAGAGGAAGTTCTTGAACATGTTAATCATTAGGAGTGAGGCATTATTGAAGAGGCAGTACAGAAGGAAGAAGCACTTGACTGGTTTTTCAAGTAATTGGCTCAATATTTGGAGGTGGAATTAGTGTTGCTGGATTTCAAAATTCTAATACAAGAAATAGAAACCCCTAAACCTAGAGCTAGAGATAAGACAAGATATGTTATAAAATGGAATGCAGATGGAGGAAAAACTCTCTAGATAGCTACACTAGTAGGAGAGAAGAGCAAGCATAAAATGATAGATAGAGATTATATGGTGATGAAGATTGATGTAGGACATTCATCAAGGGGATAGGAGTTAGAAGAGATGAAGAAAAATTTAGAAATAATTGTCACCTGAGAGAAGAAGAATAAGCAAAAGAAAAGAGAATTAAAAGAATGGATTTCTTTCCTAGAGAATTTCATCAGGTCACTAGCCCATGCTGTCCAATCATAGATTGAATTGCTATAGAATCCAGTGTTCATGCTCAAACAATAGGTAGATGCTATTGCAACACTTCAACATAAGGTAAGTTTGTTTGAAGAATTGATGGATTACTTTGTGAGGCAAGGTGAAGAATCAATAAGGGATGCAATTGGGAAGTGTAAGGAAGCATACAATTGGTAAGATAAGTCCAGAAGACTTGGAGTGAATGTCAATTTTTCCAAGAACAAAATAATGAAAAAGGGTGAAGGCTAAATGTTCTTTTTCAGATAGATGTTTAAGAGAGTTGATAAATAAGTAGATAGTCATGGAATTTGAAGTTTCAATGTTTGAGAAATGGAGGATACAATTGATTTAGTACTTGGTGAAACTTTATGACAATGTTTAAGTGGATTGGAAAAGGTCACTAAGATATGTAAGAAATTGATAGATAAATATGAGAGCTTCATTAAAATATTAGCTCAGAAAAGCTGTGATCCTTGGACATTAGGATAGGATGAAAAGGAAGTAAAAGGTTTCAAGGAATAGATTGAACAGGTGAATAAGGATCTTCTTCAGTCATTAAGTTGAGAGGTCATTGATGATATCATAAGATTAAGAATTCTATCAGAAAATATTAGACAAAAGTAATGCAAAGAAGTGAATATATCATTCAAATATCAAAAAAATATTCTAGGCATAAATATAGCTGGAAGGTAATTCAAGGAATTCCAAAAGAACGTATACATAAAGTGTTAATTTATTTCCAAGAATATCATCAGAGAACAGGAGAAGAGCTTTTGGACCAAGATTCCAATGAAGAAGAATTATTAGACAGGTAGCAAAAGACCAAAAAATTTGTGCATGAGTAGAGTTTTGAAATGAATTTTGCAAGTTTACTCCCAAACTCGGTGAAGACAGTTAATCCCAAAGGTTTTGAAAAGTGCCAACATTTTTATTTTTTGTGCAAAGTACCCATGACTCAGAGCCTAAAGTTGAAGATTGATGTTGAAGAAAAGTCAATATCTTTGACTTTACCTAGAAAATTTTATGCAACTATCATGTTGTACATAATTTTGAATTTTTTTTCTTATTCTCTTTGATGGGATTACGTTTAAACTCTTTGGGGCCTTGTTTCTATCAAAGGCCATTAGTTGCTTTATTTTATTTTCAAGTTCAAAATTTGTGGATTCCAAAGAATTAATTTTTTTTCAAGTTTTACACTCTTTCCTATTTTTTTTCATTCCAGACTAAAAACTTGTATGTTTCATTAGAATTTGTAAACACAAGTTTTGGAACCCTAATGTGCACTTACCCTTCTAGGGTTTTTCACCTAAAAGGGAAAGATTAGTGTAAAACCAAGTATGTTTACACTTAATATTGTGTTGAAATAGATGTAATATTCCTAGACTAAATGCAGAAAACAAAAAGATACTATTGATTATGAATGCAAAACTAAGAAATATGTAGTGTTTGAAAACATAGTGTGATATACAAGAACACTTGGAAATGAAGGTAAATGACAACATAAATGAATGAAACTGAATGTGTGCAACTAAGAAATGGTTGGAGACTAGAAATGACTTTTGGAATGCTGATGATGCTAAACATTTAGTCTACAGTGACTCATTTTCCATTCTGGGTGAGTTAGTCACAAATTTGACAAACTGTTTCGGAACCTGTTTCAGACGAATGGGTATCCAAAAATGAAAAAAACCCTATTCAGGTCTAGAAGTGAGACTTATTCACCACTAATGGTGAATGAGTCCACTTTTGAATTTCTTAAGATTCAAAGATGGAGAGTGTTGTCATAATAGTGGTTTACAATTCTTGAGAGGAATGAATTTTAGCTGAAATCACATATTTTTAGAAAATATAATGATTTAAGCCTCAAAAAGTTCCATTTTAAGGATTCCAATTGAAGAGGGTTTGATCAAATCACCTTAGATCAAACCCCCTTGGATAGAACCTCGCTAGTTTTAAACCATACCTATAAATGCATCTCCTTTACACCTATCAAAATCTGATAAAAAATCACTTTTGATTTAGCTTTTGGGGGATCAAATGAATTCATTTAAAATTTATTTCAAATGATTATGGTATTCCTCAAAACAAGCTATCCAATGAATATAATTTTAATATGTTTTGGTTTTGTTATGTATTTATTTTTTAAGTTTTATTAAACATAGGTTTTTCATCAAAAATGAATTTCTTTGTTCTTCACATGTGAAAAATAGAAGATTATCAAAAAAAAAATTTGAAAAATATGAGTGCACCAGATATTGAAGTCCTTGATCCAACAAAAAAAAAATAAAAATTTTTTATATACAAAAAAGTTACGCGTTATACGATTCGTGTTGTGTCTAAATTGTAATTCATTTGAATTTGAAACTTGATTAAGGAAAAATATTCAATAAAAAACTATCTAACAAAGTGGAAGCACTAGATATCAGAGTTACAAATCTAAATTTGAAAGAATTAGAATTTTATCCTACATGGAAAAAAAGTTATGCGTTATACAGTGTGCGTCACTTTTTAAAAATGTTGTTTTCTAAAAAAAATCAATTTTTTGTGGGAGATGGAGAAAGAAGTGCAATTTGATTCCAAAAATTTTGAAAAAAATATTTTTAGAATCTACAGACAAAATTTGATGAGACTCTAGTTTGCACCATCTTCAAATTCCTCACAGTTTAGCCGCTATAGGTGCCCGAATGTGAAGATTCAGTTAAAAGTAATAATTTCAATGTCCAATTTGGCCAAAAATTGTAAACCACTATTATGGGATCACCCTGGAAAGAAGAGCTTTCGGTCTGCACGTTTTGTTTCTTATGTGTCTAGTTTTGAAACTATCAAATCTGGGCCTAAAAGTGACTTTTTGTGGATATTTTGACTTATGCAATGAAAATATGACTTGAACAACTTTGCAACTTGATCTTTAATGATTTCCAAGTCTTCAAGATTCCTAAATCTACAAACACAGAACAAGAAAAGAAGAAATGTTGGATGTTAGGGCATGGGGGTTTGGCTTGGTCAAAACCCTTTTGGGTAATTAAACCAACATGTAGGAAGAATGTAATGAAGAATGAAACAATGGAGTTAATAACTTTCCATGATGATTTATTTTTATTTTTTGTAGCAATGGATGAATATAATCCACCTTTGAATGTCCTTTGTAGCTATCTTGATGACTTAGAATGCAAAAACCCTAACTTGCTTGACTTGAAGTGGAAGACAAATGATGAATGAATGGTGAGAGGTATGAATTACGGTTTAGAGACTTCTATTTATAGGAAATTCACCTTGTTTTCCTATTAATTGGGTCCCTATGACCGATATACAAAAAAAAACTTAAAACCTAATTTTGCCTGCTGAAACCCTAAAAATGGCTCAAATGGGACTCATTCACCACTAATGGTAAATGGGTCCCACCTAGATGGGACTAATTTTCCCCTAATGGTGAATGCATCCAACATGAGCCATTTTTTCTAGATCGAATGTCAAGAAGTAAGAAAATCAGGTTTATATGATGATTTAAACAATTATTTGATCAATTTAAGCCTCGAGGTGCACAATATGGGGTTATAGGAGCCTATTAATGATGATGTAAAGAGTAATTAGAGCTTGAGACACAAAATTCAATGTGAAAGTGTAATTAAATACACTTTACAACACTAAAATGAGATCCACATAGCCTAGAAAGACACAACATCCAATGTGAATGTGTAAAACACATTACAACACTATATTAACATTAAGTTTAATTTACAAGCCTTCTAGATTGATGGGATAATGTAATTAAATACATTTTATAATGTTGAATTAAGGGGAGATAGGTTCACTAAGTCTAGAGAGGCGCAAAAGTGTTTTACAACACTTTACAACACCTTTAAAAGACGTCAATAAATGCATTTTATTTAGTTTGCAAGGGTCCACGGTCTACTGTAGATGCATAAAACGCCTCACAACACTAAATCAAGGCCTCATTAAGTCCCATTTATTGTGAAGCAATAAATGTCCATTTTTTTATGCCACAAAAGCTAACTAATATTAGAGCCAAATTCAATGGTATTCCTGATATGAAATCTTACATTGTTGATTGTTTATTCCTATCAGAAAAGAATGTGTGCTACACTATTTAAGGGTGCATACTAACACTATTCAGTGGTAAACAATTCACTTTTCTTTAAACTCTTGCATTATTCTATGCCTAGTTGTGAAATAATCTGGTGATGTATATAATTGTTTGCTCTACTTTAGTTATTTCTTGAGACATGCATGGATAATACGCAGGAGAAATTTTACATTTCAATAATTTTTTATGCTTTATTTTAGAGATGTTTTGTATTCAGAAAAAAATGTTCCAAAAATAATACATACATGAAGTTTTATTATAAATCTATTCATTCCATAAATTTTTTGAATTCTTAATGCTAAATCTACTTGTATGTATGCAAGTTATTTGAGTTTCAAGAGGGAGAAAGCATGTATGCTTGTTACATTATGCAACGAGGCCGATGATGAATTTGTCAATCCTCTATGCAAAAGGGAATATGGATAGCTACAAGGAAGGTGAAGAATAACAAAAGATAGCAGATTTATGACTGCTATGGAGGAGGCACTATCCTTGCTCATAATCTTGGTAGTGCAGAGTGGATGGTGTGTGGCAGGATATTACATTCGGTTGATTGAAACACTCATAAGAATAAAAATAGTGCATGAGAGGAAAAGGAAATAAATCAATGCAGAGTATTTGAACGATGGGAAGGTTGCACCAATAGCCACAAAGAATTGAAATTCGATTAACTAGCAACTATATGTCAGAGAGCAATATGGAGGGGTCGTCAGAATATGAGCACGTGTTGGAGGACGAAAAGGCTGGGTACTGTATGAAGAGGCCAATTGAGGTAACCGAGGATGTTGTGTTATAAGAAATTAGTTTCATAAATTGAAATGCAAACATTTGAAGAAGGCACAACTTTCGAAACAAGCCATTGCATATAAGGGGCTCAATTAGAATCAAACAAAGTTACAGTGTTGGAAGGAAACTTCTAATTTCTCCCACACATTCCGCAGTACTCCCGCAATTCCTAAAATTTATTTTAGAATCTGCAAAATCAGATTGATGTGTTAATTTAGTTTGTTTCATCCATAGTCTGTTGTTATGGTCAAGATTTTATTGATTTAAAAGTCTTCTGTAATCTAAATTTTGTGAATTTGATGTGAAATTAGAAGAGTTGAATTTTCTTGTCTCCATCACAAATTTTATAAGTAATTTAATTTTTTCTCCAAACTTCTTTCAATACATGTCTATATGCATTTCATTTTGATAAAAAAACATAACTAAATATCTAATTATTTTTTATTTTAAATTAAAAAGAAATCAAAATAATTTATTATTAAATAATTTAGATTAAAAAAAGGTGTAATTATAAAAAAGAAAATACTATTATGAAGTAGTCCAAATTTCTTATTGGTGATATTTTTTTAAAGGTTTAAAATAAAAAAATTATTCTAACCATTGATCATTAAATAATATTTATTTTTCTTTCAAAAGATTTTTAGCCATGTAAATCAGTAGTGTTTTTGAAAGAGGAAAAAATGGGTTTTACAGGGACCCAAAACCACAAAGTTTACAAAATAAATAAAAAGTCATTAAAAACAACACAAATAGAGAGGCTGTAAAAAAACAATAGTAAATGACCACAGCCATCAAAAAGGCCAGTGAAGGCCACAAAACCAAAAAACCAGCCAAAAATCCAACAACAGCTAAATTTGTGTCTTTAAAAGATCAACAGTCTCAGCTTCCAGCTAATTCATATCCTGAACCCCCCTCTTTAAGATCTAAACCATCTATGTAGTAGGAGGCTCTTTCCTTTTGAGGTTGGTCTGGGTCCTTTTAGAAATACCTTGGTCCTCATTCTTGCTTTCCTTTTTCACTTCCAAGTCAACTACCAGTGAACCCTGTTGTGTTTTTTCTAGCTTTTCAGACATAGCGTTGATAATAATGGCATTGTGCCTTGCCATTTTATGGTTTTGTTCCACAACTATTTTTGAGTTATTTTTTATTTTAACCATATCCTCTTCTAGAGACTTCTACTTTTCCTCAATGTCTCCTCCTTTCTTAGCAGTATTGTTCTTATTATGTTTCCCTTCTTCATTGTTGAGAGCAGCCAACTTCAACTTGAGCTCCTTCGATTTGCTATATAGAGCCCTGTTTCTTTGATTGAGCTCATTAATTTCATGGTAGGCTCATTTCAAGACCCTGAAAATGTCACTGATGTCATTTCTAGCAGAGGCCAAAATGTCACCAGACTAAACCCAGTCTAAAATGAGATTAACATCACCCAGGTTGGGAGAGCTAGTAAATCTAGTACCTTCAAATCTGAAAGAGGCAGGAGGGGAGGGCACAAAATTTCTAATTTCTACTAGTAAATCAGTACTGTTATAGTGTATTAATTTTTTGTTTATTTTGTTGTAAAAAAATGGTTTTTTTAATATTTTCACATACTTCCTCTCATAAATTAGTGTAGGAAGCATATTCAACACCTCTACTTTATTTCATGATGTAATTTTAGATCAACTATATTTGATATGTGTTTTTTATTAGGTAAGAAGTGATTTTGAAAGGGCCCTCACCCTTTTATAAATAGAAAGATAGATCATTCAGCTCAACAAAACAACAAAAACCAACAAAGCACAACAAAACAACACAAAAAAAAATCAACCAAAACCACAGCAGCTCCATCGAAATGGAACAGAAAAAGAACACACCCAGCTCAAGGTGGTTTAAAAAATTGCTCCAAGGATTTTTACTAAACCATTATACAAGGGTTCTTTTCCACAAATCTTTTCATTTTTTTATGGCAAGGATAAGAAACAAAACCACTCATGGGACTAAACAAACCACCTGAGTATCATTAGAGGGACTCTTTGGATCTTCAATCTAAGGATTTTGAAGGAGCGAGGTGTGATCTTCTGCAACAACATACATCTTCTCAAGGTTTGGAAAAAGCATGGTGTGATCTTCCATATTAGCAGGCATCTTCTCTTCTTTCTTCCAAACAAATTGTTGCTTCTTTCTCCTAAGACAGGTAAAGGATGCATGATCAACTTTTCCGCAAGAATGACTAATTATGAGAATTTTGATATTCAATCTGCTGTACCCACTTGCCAAATTTTGAAGATAAGGTAATCTAAGTAGGAAGAATAAGGTTATTCTCCATTAACACATAAAACCAAACTTCCCAAAAGAATTAGCAATACCCATAAAAAAATTTCATGCCAAAACTCCAAAGGAAACTCTGGCAGACAGACCCAAAGATGAATTCCCTTGTTGTGACTTTTACTAACAAGAAGGTGTAGATAAATTCTACAAACTATAGTTTTAAGGATGTCTTTCCTATTTGGGGTACATACAAGAAAAAATGTGGTGTTTGAGGAAAACGGGGTAAGGATATGTCTAAA
Source organism: Sequoia sempervirens (assembly GCA_007258455.2). Classification (NCBI taxonomy): domain Eukaryota; kingdom Viridiplantae; phylum Streptophyta; class Pinopsida; order Cupressales; family Cupressaceae; genus Sequoia; species Sequoia sempervirens. Next base: position 533,329,667 of record VDFB02000003.1, on the reverse strand, counting down.
AATACATCTTCTACAGGAAGATCCAAAACCCTTTGTAAGAGTAGGCTAAGATGCTAGAGATGTGGTAAATGCGGTCATCTCAAGAAGAAATGTAGAAATTAAAAAAAAAAGATTCTTCTCCCAACAAATTATGATGATGAAGTTGCTAATGCTTTCTTGATTAGTGCTAATATATCTTTTAATATCTCTATATATTTGGGTGCATCCTACCATATGCCTCCCTACAGGAAGTGGTTCTCAATGTATAAAGCATATGATGGTGGAAAAGTTTTTCTCAAGAATAATAACACTTCTTATATTGAGAGATAAGAAGAGGTAAAATTGGTATTTAGTGATAGGAGAGTTAACACGCTCATGGATGGTTCTCAAAATTTAAAGAATATGATGGTGGGCAAGTTTTTCTCAAGAATAATAACACTTGTAATATTGAGAGATAAGATGTAAAATTGGTATTCAATGACAAGGGAGTGAAAACTCTCATGGATGTATTGCATATCCTAAATTTAGCAAGTAATTTATTTTTTCCTCTAAACTTCTTGCAATACATGTCTATATCCATTTCATTCATAAAAAACATGACAATTCTAAGTTTATAATTTTTATTTTTAAATTAAAACAAATAAATTTATTTTAAAAATAACTTATTAGTAAATAATTTTGATAAAAGATATGTTATAATTGTAAAGAGGAAAATACTATGAAATTTTCAAAGAACAAAATAGTCAACCTTAATTGTTATAAAAATAAATTGAATATAATACTTGATCAATATAAATAGAACATTGTAATTTTTTCTTTTTTTGATATTGAACAATGGAAAGAAAAAGTTCAAAGAATAGGACAGTCAAAGGACTCTCAAGAATAGATGAAATCAGCTGTCAAACAGCAAAACAGGCTTACAAAGAACTGGAACAAAACAAGACAATACTCATAACAAACTGCCAATAGTAAAACTAGACCATCAAAAAAATTAAATTGCATCACATATTTTCCCTGGTTAAAAAAAATTAAATTAAATTGTTACCATCAATAAAATTTGAAAAGTTTTTCTAAAACTATATAATAATATGCCAAAATATTTGCGCTTTATCATCCATTCTTTGTAATATTATACTATTTGCTGTGTATTTTGTTTATAAGTGACTTCATCGTAAATACCTCCCTCCCTGCTGCAATTCCAATGCTTTGCTCTTTCCTAGCCGAGGAAAGGAATTCTAACTGGGCACCGTTTTCGCTATAACGACAAGGAATGCCCAAAATGCAGCTTATTTAAGCCATGCCTTGCATTCAAACTACTCACAAACAAAATGGGAAAGAAATATTATTTGGTATCATTAATGATAATCATGATGCTCATATTTGGAGTGTCGACGGTGGTTTCATATGATTACTGCAATCACAGTAGATTTTTGTGCCAGACATATGAAGATTGTCGTGCATATTTGGAGTGTCGACGGTGGATTTATTAAGAAGATTTTGCTTTGATGTGAGTACCTATGGAAATTTATATGCATATTGTTTATTTTCCATTTGTGAATTGTAGTTTGTATTCCGTTTGCTGAATTCATTCAGTTTCTCAACTAAAAAATGTCGATGGCGGTTTCTCATGATTACTGCAATGGATATTTGGTGTGCCAGACAGATGCAGATTGTAATGGATATCTTGACTAGTGCAACTTTGGATTATGTGGGGAAGGTTATGGCAATTGCTGGGATAATGGATGTGGATAGTAGTTTGTATTCTGTTTGCTGAATTCATGCAGTTTTTAATAAAAGAATGAATGGTCTGTTGGTTTTATTTAGAATATCTTTCTTTGATGTGAGTACCAATGGAAATTTATATGTATATTGTTTATTTTCTATTTGTTAATTGTAGTTTGTATACTGTTTTCTGAATTCATTCTCTTTCTTAACTAAAAAATGTATGGTGTTGGTTTTATTAAAGTCGTTCTGATATGTCTGGATCAATGGGAGTTTTAAGATGTAGTTGTTTTATATTTTACCAGTAAATTAGAGGGGAGGGACAACTTTAAACTAGTAATTAAATGTTTTATTTTAGTTAATTAAAATTTATTATTTTCTTTTCATACATTATATTTTAATTTTCTTTAAATAAAATTGAAGATTTTTAACTTTTTAAAATTTCAATTATTATTTTTTTAAGCATAAATTTTTTTATTCAATTGTTCAACGCATTTTTTCCACAAAGACCACAATATTAATAATAAAGGTAAAATCTTATTCATTTCAATTTCAATAGACTATTACCATAAATATTTTCACAAATTCTAAAATGTTGTTTTCCTCCTCTTCACAATTAATTGCTTGTTATTCTATCTTTCCTTTACACAAGTCAAACAAAAATATTCTTCATTCTAAACATTTATTTTCTTGTTATATCATAATATATTTGAAAAACATTAGAATTTGAAAGGCATGAGTGGGTAGAGTAGCTATATGCAGATGTAGATAATATAGTTACACATTAGGGAATCCAATGAACAATACAATGGATTGCTAGATATATTATGGGTGATAATTAAAGTGATTGAGTGGAAACAATATTGTATCCCATTTTTACCTTATAGTTTAGCAACATTATTTTATTTTAAATTATAATGGGGACCGAAGGAAGGTGTTAACCCTAATGGGTTGAAAGGAGGATATGTATATAAAGGATAAAGTGTGTTTGGAATAGTTGGTGAAAAAGTAACTTTGTAGAATAAATATATATACATATATAGGTTTGGTTGAAGAACAATTGTATTAACATTCAATTAATTATTTGGTGATAACATCATTATTATTGGTAATTGGTTTGACGGGGTAAATAATAATATTATGTAGTTAAGTTGTTTATTAAAGGAAAATATTATTATTAAATTTGAAATGATTTCATTAAGTAATACCAATATCATTAAGTTTTATTAGTTAATCAAAATATAATATTATTGTGGATAGGGTTCAATGTGTAAATTGATGACATTACTAATGTGTAATTAGTTGAATTCATCATTATATAAGCCCAACCCATAATTTAGCCATTGCATCAATTCTTTATGATACAAACTAAGGATCTTTTCGTAGCTAGTAACAAAGAACCCTACATCAATTATAGTTAAAACAATCTAAAAATAATACCAATATCATTAAGTTTCATTAGTTAATCAAAATATAATATTATTATGGATAAGATTGAATGTCTAAATAATTGAAGGATATTTTCATAGCTAGTAACAAAGAACCCTACATCAATTATAGTTAAAACAATCTAAAAATAATACCAATATCATTAAATTTCATTAGTTAATCAAAATATAATATTATTATGGATAAGGTTGTATATCTAAATTATTGATGACATTACTAATGTGTATTTAGATGGGAAATAATAATTGTGGCATACTATTAGTTGAATTCATGATTATATAATGAAACCCCATAATTTGGAAACTGCATAAATTCTTATCGATACAAACTAAGGATCTTTTCATAGCTAGCAAAAAAGTACCGTAGACGAATTTTGGTTAAAACAATTTAATTATTTTTGTGATGTAGAGTATAAGCAAGAGAAGAATAATTAACAATGCCCAATGGAATATAACATAAAGTGTATAATATCAACTATTTTACTCCATTGTAACCATAAGATTAAACATATGAATTTTTTTTTTATTCCTATGTCAGAAAGATAGTGATCTGTACATACAAAATATAAAGTAAAAGTCAACACAATGAGGCCTACTCTCCACCCTACCATATTGGTTCATGGAGCATCATGGACCCTCACCAAACCCCTAACCAAGAATATAGATTCTCCACCACTGTGATTAGTGGTGAAATGAATATTGAGTATTACAATTAATATAGAGTACATTAGGATATGATTGTCTATTTGACCATTGTTGTTGATTTTAAAGTCACTATCATTATTCAGGAAGGTTGTTTGTAACACATTAGTTTAGGAAACATTGTATTATTACCGGAGCATGGTCTGTAAGAATAACAAAAAAGTGTTAGTGTGATAAACATGAACCATTGGTACACAATAAATAAATCAGAAAATATAGACTTATACAATTAATTACAAAGATAATGCAATACAATTGCAATAGAACATAGTAAGTAAATAAAATCTAGGAATACCTTCTATAGGGAATGGATTGAATTCTGGACATACAAAAGTAGGTCTGCTCTCCACCCTAGCATATTGGCTCATGGAGTGTCATCGGCTATTCTCCCTTGGGAAAAAGAGTTCAAGAACTAGGATGTTGATTCATAACCATAATTACAATCACTTCATCTTCACAGTTGGTTGAACTTGATTCGCAAAGACCATCCATTTGCTTACCATATAAATTGGAATACCAATGCCCAAGTTCTTGATCTACGAGGTAATTTAAAAATTCAAGCACAAAATGCAAAGCATAAAGGGAGAGGAAGAGGGAAATGATAGTAACTCAACACAACCCTATCAAAAATTGAAACAACATAGCCTTTTTGACAGCACCTTCTCAATAATCAAATGTTATAGCTTAGGCAAGAGAACACTAATCGACAATGCCCAATGGAATCTAACATAAAGTGTATATGATCAACTATTTCACTATGTTGTAAGCATAACCTAAAGCATATGAGTTTTTTATGAATCATCTAGACGTCAAAAAAATAGCAATTTCTACATAAAAAATATAAAATAAAACTCAATACAATAAGGCCTGCTCTCCACCCTACCATATTGGGTCATGGAGCCTCATGGACTCTCACAAAACCCCCAATCAATAATATGCATTTCCCACCACTCTGATTAGTGGTGAAGTGAATATTGCTTATTACAATCAATATAGAGTACATTAGGATCTAATTGTGTAATTGACCATTGTTACTAATTTTCCAGCCACTATCATTATTGTGAAAAGTTGTTTGTAAGGCATTAGTCCATTGAATATTGCAATATGGCTCAAATATGGTCTGCAAGAATAACCAAAAAGTGTGAAGTTTAGTATGTTGATTATGCAAAAATAGAATGAACTGCATAAAATAAACTATTTTATTCCATTATAGCCATCATGACAAAAAGCTAAAAACTAATACCCACACTCCTATGCAAAAAAATTACTGCAAAGGAAAGACCTTCTAGTCACAATGCATTGAAGTGTAGACACATAAAAGGTTCCATCCTCTCCACCCTACCATTTTGGATCATGGAGCATCATCGACTATCACCAGACCCCTCCAATTATTTACCATAAGTACAACAACTTTTCATGATGATGCCAATGAATAGTATTTTTCAAGTGAGCAATTCAGTTGCACACGTAGAAAATATAAAATGGAAGACAACAAAATGAGGCCTACTCTATAATATTGTGTGGCCACTACTGTGATGAATGGTGAAATCAATATTCTCTAGAGCAACTAAAGATATGAAGAGATTATAGAACTGACTAAGAGCAAGAAGATGATGGGCACGAAAAAATAAAAATTACACACCTCTTCCTACTTCCTTCAATTACATCTCTACCTGCTTGTTTTCGTTTCCCTTCGTTCTTTCTACACCACCTGAAAAAAATGAACACAAATTTACCAGAACCCATAGCTTCTGCAACCATGCACGCACACATGCAAAGAACACAAGATAGCATCCAACCAACTTCACAGAGATTCCATAGCCAATGAACGCACTTGCACCTCCATAGAAGCTTGTAATGCTCACTCACAGCTACCTTCAACAACAACATAAACCCAGAAAATGAAACCAAACAATACGCTATCGATAACTAGACAGGCATTTGTTTTGTATGTCGAGGAATTTAAAATAGATGTTACTTGCATCATCACCACTACACGCAAACCATACAATAATTAATGTTGATGCTATTTTGCCGGCCTCCACAGCTACCTTCAACAACAACATAAACCCAAAGAATAACACCTAAAAATACATTATCAATAATTGCATAGACATTTGTTTTTGTTTTTCGAGGACTTTAAAATAGATGTTACTCGCATGATCACCACTACACAAAAACCATACAACAATCAATGTTGATGACATTTCGCTGGCCTCCTGTATAGATGTTCTATTTTCCCGGACTCCTCTATGGAATGATATAGCTTAAGAAAGAGATCAATTATCAACAATGGCCAATGAAAGCTAACATAAAAGTACATAAGATGAACTATTTTAGTACATTGTAACCACAAAAATTGAATTTTTTTGTGAATCCTATCACTAACTCATTTGACTACAAAATATGATGAAACTTTTCAACGAAAGATGTATAATTAGATGTATCATTGGGTACCTAAGCATTTAATGTGAAATTTTAATTTTATTTTAAATTTTGTGCCTAATGTTTGTCGAAATTGCAACACTCCATGATTTTCATCGCTATTTTGACGGGGTTCCAATGAATGTTTTTTAATAAATAAAAGTGAGTTTGATAATTTATCTATACTTGCGACCTTGTTTCGCTATACTTGCAAATTTTCTATACTTGCATGACAGTTTGTGGAGGTTATAGGCCAAATTTTTTTGGTGCAAAATATCAGAATTATTAGATTTTGTTACCTATCTATGATTAAAAATTATTGGAGTGTGAATGTGATATTTTCTGAAGATCTAAATATTCAAGCTTGGTAAAGAAAAATCATGTTAGATAATATTAGTGCAAAACAAAATGAAGAGACACTTGCTAGATTGTGGGCTAGATTGAAAAGAAAGGGTGATGGGAAATGTTATTGTCCTTGCAATAATTGCAAGGGCTTAAAGACAAGAAGACTTTTAATCACAACAGTTGAGAAACATTGTAGGCAGCATGGTCACATTGAAGGGGGGCATGATTATCATCCATTGGTAAGTTGTTCATTATATTTTTTTATATTGATTGAATTTATAAATGTTAATATTATTTTAGCATTTTTTATATATATAAAAAATTGCTTGATCGTGATCATGGTTTATTTGTGTTGATCATTATTATAAAGGTGGGGTGCCCTAGGGCACATGATATGGATTATCACAACCTGGAGAATGTTGTTTTGCAAGCAGAGGAACATGGAGCTATGAATATCAAAGATGAAGTTAATGATCCTATGGAAGAAAATGATCATGTGCTAGAAAACATAGTTGAAGATGATGGCACAAATACATTGATCCTTGACACATTTAGTGGTGCAGCTAATCATGATGATCGAGATGACTTTGATGATGTTCATGATTTACTTGTACTTGAGAAGGCATACAAGCCCCTTTATGAAGGCTCCCAAACAACTCTTCTCTCTGTTGTATTGTTGTTGGGGAACTTGAAGGTTATGAATGGTTTATCCAACATAGCAATCTCACAGATGTTAAGGTATGTCATATAAGTCATTTTTTTTCATCTTTTTTTGTTGTTAGTTCATCACTAGTAAATAAAGGATGAAATATGTACCATTAATATTCTTTATATTAACAAATTATTTTTTTGTTGTAGATTGATAGGTGAATTTTTATTACCACCATCAAATATTTTACCTCGCTCATACCAAGATTTATCTACCATTATGAAAGATATTGGAATGGAGTATCAAGCAATAGATGCATGCCAAAATGATCATATTATATATCATAAACAACATGATTTTGCAACAGAATGCCCATAATGTCATATTAGTAGATATTGAACAAATCAACTAACAAAAAAGGTGTCTTGCAAGGTTCTTCATTATATTCCCATTATTCCATGTATGCAATGATTATTTAGGTGCAAAAGCTTAGAGAAATTTATGGATTACCATGCACAGAATAGAAGTGGAGATGACATTCTTTGATGCCTACAGATGGTTCTACATTTAGGGACATGGAGAAAAAATGGACACACTTTAAAGAAGAACCTCATAATCTTAGGCTCTCATTAGCAGTGGACAGTGTCAATCCATTTGGAGAGCTAAGATATATTTACTCGGTGTGGCTTGTTTTTGTTATCAACAATAACATTCCTTTGTGGAAGTCTATAAAGAGGGAGCACATAGTGTTGGAAATGATCATTCTAGGTATTTATTTACATTAATTTTCTTTAACGTAGTAGAATCTCATTTGTCTTATTTGTTGCATAATGATATATATTTTTTATTTAATAGTCATGTACAATAGTTTATATATCTTGTAGTAAAATGGTTATAATAATTATGTAATGTTTATGTTCATTCAACTAGATAAGTGTCAAGTTAAAGATATGAATGTATATATTAAGCCTCTTATCGACAAGCTAATAAATTTATGGAATGGTGTCACTATGTATGACATCTCTAGACCAATAGGACAAAGACAATTTCAATTACATGTAATGCTTGTATGGACAATTCATGATGCCCCATGGCTAACACATTTTTGTGGTATGTTATAACATTTGACTGCACTTTAACGATATTTAATTTTATGAAGTAGATATCATGCATGTTTTTTAAATAATTTATTCACTATATATAATTATAAAAAATGTCATATTTAATCCAATTATATATGATCTTGCAGGTTGTCAAACAAAGGAAAAATTTGCATGTCAAGTTTGTGGTCCAAAGATGAAATCTCGTCATTCAACAAGTTTAGGAAAGCAGGTGTTTGATGACTATAGGAACTTCCTCCATAGAAATCATAAGTATCGAACTATTGAAAAAAAATATTTTCAATGGGAAAGAAGAGACTACATCAAAACCATGAAGAATGACACCTCGCCTATGGAAGTGATCCCTATGTTCTTCCAAGGAAATGCGAGTAGGTATTTTACTCATAGGTTCTAGGTAATTTAGGTTGGTAATTTTTTGTTAGAAATGATCCAAGAGGAAGGTCGGTAAAGTATAATGTGGTGGAAGAAGAATATATCGAAAAACTAGAAGATGATGTAGATGATCAGGATCAACAGTTAGTTGATGATAAGCCTAACGAAGATGTCGAAGAAGAGGAACTAGATCATGATGATGTAGGAGTTAATGTTCATGATGATGTAGGAGTTAATTTTCATGAATATGATATCTATGTGGATGATGAAATTATCAAAACTAATATCAATGACGATCATGATGATATGACCAATCCTTACAATGTTGAATCTAGATTGGATGAAGAAGAAGATCAATGACATTGAAATGTATGAGTTATGCAATTATATTATCTATTTGATATTGATTTCTTGATATAATTATATTTCACTTATATGGTTACATAGTTAATTCATGATTTTTTAAATTTTTATGCCATTACATATTAATTTCCATATGATGAAATCCTAATTACTCTATGGCTATTTATGATTAGATATTATTTGATCATATCTTTGGTTATTTCATTTCAAAAAAATTAGTGTTTCTTGATGTTGACCTTGAATAGTGACATGTGAATGGGGACAATGTTGGAATTTTTTCAATTTGTTCTTGTATGGAGTGAAACTTGACATGGTTAGCCTAGATGCATGTGGTGACGATATGGGAAGGTGTCGAGACTCAAACATGATGTCATGCCATATAAGACATCTCGTCCTTCCTAATAATACAACTTTCCTTATTCTTCGTTTCTTTCATATATTGTTCCTAATTATCAAATGGTGGTATGTGATTATTCCCTTATGGGTATGTACAGGATCATGATGGGCCAAAAAGTGGCAATATGATGGGTATTTGTCGGGTATGTGGCTGACAACTTTTTTTTACCCAAAATTGATGAAATGAAATGAATTTTTAAAGGAGATTCTCAACTTCCCACCAATATAAATTATGCTTTATTTTGAATTTAATAAATAATAATTATTTATTTTTTATTTGAATTATGATTAAAGTCCTGATTGATAGGCTGATTGAAAAACATCTATAGCTTTCAAACTGTATCACATTTTTTGAATCTAAAACATGTGCCACATTATATGCTTTGTATACTATAGGATTAAAAAAATAATTTTATGAAGTTTTGAACAAGTTAAGGTGGTCAGACATGCGAGTTTTTATATTTTTCAAAAGTTGTAATAAAAAATTCATAATTAATTATTTACTAGGAAAAAAATTACAAAAAAATATGTGTCACATCGGGACATGAGTTCTCTACTTATATCTAAGATCTTATAAAAAAATATTATCATTTTATTGTGGTTAGGGTGGTCAGATAGGCATCTACTTCTTATTTTTTCCCTGAAATTTAAGTACTACTGCATTGAAATTTTAAATTTTCACCAAATAGATTTTATTTTTTTTAAAATAAACCTAGTAGTTTAGAAACTACATTCAATTTTCTATAGATTCTATTCTTACATATTTTTGAAATAATATAGATAACTTATTCAAAATTTTATGTGAAGTTGCATAACTCTATTTTTTTTGAATTTTTTGCCACTTAAGGGCCTATTTTTTCCATGATGATCCTGCACATACCCTTATATATCATTGTATAGTTATTTTTTTCTATATTAATTTATATATTTTTATTATATTATTTGTAGCTCCAAAAAGTTAGAGAGGATTTCAAGTTAGTAGGTTCAAAATAAAAAATTCATCACTTGTCTCTCTATCTACTCAATAGTCAAAAGGCCATCAACTCTTCCATCCTAATTGAGAGGAATGATTATATTATGATTTTCTTATGTTCTTATATAGCTTTCTTGTACATGTATTTTTTATTACTAACATGTGATATTGTATGCATATATTGTTTTCTTGTATATATTATAGTTTTACCAACATATATTATTGTATGCTTGCATAGCTTCTTAGATAATATATATTTTTTTATTATTGATCTTTTTGATATTTTATATAAGTTATTATTAGATGATACACATTGGATTCCTTTTATTTTTTTATATTTGAAGATACATAAATAATTACAAGGATAATATAAAGAAGATATATCTATATATGTATCATTTATGAGTTTCTAAAATATTTTACTTCCATGTCAACCACTTTCTTTACTTCAACTAGATTTACCCATAAAATTAGACCCCTATCTTTGTAGGGTGATAGAACTTATGGATAGAGAATATTTCAAGCCTCATAAACTAAGTTCATCCTTGAAGAACTAAAAAAATTCTTACAAGTTTTTAAAGAAACAAATTAACTTATTATTTTCCTTAAAATATCAAGCTATCTATGGATTCAACTAAAAATGGCCTTAACATGTGAATCTCAACATTTCCTCGATTCTAAGGGTTTAGTTGAGTAACATAATATAGGTTTAATTGAGAAACATAATACCTCTATAATCTTGCATTTATCAAGTGTCAATAAAATAAAATTCAAGTACTTAGCTATCAATTTTCTCTTGATTGATCTAGTAATAATATACTAGCCAACTAATACTCATCCAATGATATCATCTTGCATTGGTTTGTGTTACTTGACCATCACATAATTGAACCAAGTACCACTTTAGAAATACCACATACACAGTCTTCTCTTTCTACAAAGCCCCCATTGTATTCATAAGGGTTTTATTGTAGGTCCCATCAAATACTATGCCCTAATCATGTAACAAGTAGATAAGTCATCTTTACTAAGGTCAAACAAGGTTGTTTTATCACAAAATACAATGTTTTTTAGTTTTAAGTGTTAGATTTATGTTTTGATTATAAGGTTTATCTTGTAGGTTTAAGGTATGAATTTAAGGTTCTTACAATGACTTCTCAACCAATAGTATTATTCTATCCTATCTCTACCATTCTAGTTCTAAAGTAAAACATACAAATCAAACTTAAATATTAATTTAGCTTATATAGTTAGTTTTCAAATATATTCATTTTACTTATATATGGTCAAGGTTAGATAATATTCTTGCATTATAATCCATAAATATTATTTTCCACTAAATCATTATTATTTTAAGTTATTTCAAATGAACCAAGTGATAAAACCCTTGCTTAAAGTTTCAATAACAAAAACATAAGAGTAATAAATACAAGATAGTTCAAATCTTGTATAACAAACCAAACCCTCTTCTATAATATCAAAAATATATAAGCTTTAAGATAAAAAAATTCCCCTATTCATGTTTACATAAACACAATGCACAAGTTCTCCTTTATCAAATGAATAAGGTTATATATTACACAAAAACATGTTTTAAATACCTAATTAGAAATATTTTTTAAATATTGTCTCAAGATTCCTTTTACAGATAAAAAGAATAAGCATAATGACCTTCCCTAAATGATTATACATGATATATCTTTGGTCCTATGCATGTTCTAACTTATTTTTAATTAAGGATACATATAAAACTACCACGAAGGCTTAGTGATAGTCTTTATACCCTCTGAGTACAATATGGCATGGTTTCTTCTTAAATATTCATCTGAATTTCACATGTTATTTTGATTTTTTTCCCTGCACGCGCAAGAGCATGACATAGCATGCTACACCGAGACCCTAATTGGAGAGTTGCACCAAGAACCACTACATCCAATCCCTGAGTGGAGAGTTGCGAGACTTCACTAGATGAGTGTTGCAAGGCCATTGAGTCAAGGAGGAAGACTATGAACCATTTAGCAAGAGGAAACTAGAGCAAGAGGTGAGGGCACTCAGAAAGGGAAAATCGACCAAGGGACAATGACTGTAAGTGATTTTTCCCCCACATTTTTCATTCAACATGACAATTTTGTTCTTTTGCTTCCATAATTGAGGCTTCAAAAACCACAACGGTATTGTTCACAAATTGATAATGGGAAATGGGGACACTAGTTGAAGTGGGTTTCTCACCTTAACTTGCCTTGAATAATCACTTATTGAAGGATTCTTCCCAAAGCTTCTGCTAGAATAATAAATGAGAAGGGGGATACAAGGTTCTCTTGTTAGATCCCTCTAGATCCCTTAAAGAAGTCATAAGAGATACCACTAAAGATGATAGAAAATTTGGAACGGTAACAATTTTTAGGAACTTTTTTTCGAACTCAAAAAATTTCTAGAACTTTATTGAGAAACTCCCACGAAACATGGTTGTAAGCCTTCATCAAATCTAAATTTAGAAGAAACCTTTCCTTTTTATCGAGTTCCATAGAATGGAGCACTTCATGAATGGTAATGATATAAACAAGAATATTCCTACCATGGAAAAAACTACTAGGCTATGGAGAGATCAACTTTGGGAGAATTTGTTGCAATTTTAAGGAAATGATTTTTGCAAAAAAATTATACATCGAGTTACAATGGTTGATTGGTTGGAATATCAAGGAGAGAACCCTAGACTTTTTTGGGATAAGAACTGAAAAGTTAGTTTTCAAATCCTTTAGTAATATTCCACTCCTAAAGAACTCCCTAGTTGCAACTACCATGTCATCAACAACAATATCCCAAAGCACTTAGAAGAAGTGAGGGAACTTGTTAGGATTGGGGTGCTTACTTCCTTAAAAAGAGAAAACAAAAAAATTCACTTCTTCCTCCATTATAGGCTTCATCAACTCCATATTATCTTGCTCATAAAAAATTGTGGGGATAAGCTTTAGGATAACATTATAATTCATAGGACCAAAAACATTGTTTTTAGTGAAGAGATTGTTGAATTCTTGTTGCTTTGTCCCTTATATAGGATTCATTAGAGATTTGGTTCCTATCCAACCAAATCTCTTTCAATTTGTTAGGTGAGTTGTGTTTTAGAGGCCTCATATACAAAAACTTAGTATTCCTACCCCCAACCTTTAAACAAATCATTCTCAAATCTTTGGCCCCAAAAGTTTTTTTTAACAATTAATGTCTGGAGCTCACATAAAAGACCTTTCTCTTTCACTATCATCTCTTAACTCATTCATAGAATGTGAATTTCATTTTATGAGGTTTATAGTTGAGCCATAACTTTAGATTTCTTTTTAAAAATGTTACCAAGTGAATTCTTATTCCATCTTCTAACATTAAGCTTGACATTGTTTAGCTTCTCAACAATTTGGAACATAGGCGATCCTTCCACTTTTATGTTCCATCATTTAGCTATTTTATTATCCAAATTGAGTGTTGAGTCCATATTTTTTCAAATTGAAAAGGAAAACCTTTTTTTTTTCCCCTTTTTTCAACATAGAAAAAATAAAGCCAATAGTTTTGTTCATTGCAAAGAAACACATCATTAGAGACAGCATTAACAACCGAGTTGCCTCTAAAGATATGGTTAATTTTGGTTTTAGAGAAACCCTAATCATACTTATGCAGTCATCCATCATGTTTTTGATCCTCCAAGGTGAGAAAAAATTACCTTTCAAGATTTGTATAATCAAATTCGAGTCACCTTCAATCGCAACATTAAAATAACCCTTATCCTTCATTCTTATTAATCCCTACTAGGAAGCAATAGTTTCGGCCTCATTATTGGAATTTTTTTTTATATACGTAATGCACCCAAGCCAAGACACCAATACAATTAAAATTTTCAAGACTGATGTAGACCTAGGGGTGTGACTAAATATCAAACCTCAATTTGATTCAAATACAAACAAAGTGTTTATTTTCAACACAATACCCTCACTAGGCTACTAGGCCTCAAATCACATCCTTTGATGAAATTATTGAATGAAGCTATACACAAGTCACAAAATCATGGATTAAGCACTAACACAAGTCCATAAACACTATCCCAACCAATTCCACAAGGTTATTTTACAACATTCATGCGTTTCATTAGTTTGTCCTACCAAAAAGGCCATAAAATTACCCTTGTTTTACAAAGGAAGGCCTTTCCAACCGCTTGGTTTTTTTCCACAACCTATTTTAAAATATTTTTTATGACAAAAAAAATCATATTTCACCATTTTTGGGCTAATCCATGCCCCTTTTGTCACTATTCTACAAAACCCTCTATCTTTCCTCAATACACTAGGTTTTTAAAGAAACACCATATTCCCGACCTCACAAACTCAACTATTGTCTTAAAAACATTAAAATAATCCTAAAATAGGACAAAAAACCTTCATTCATACTATTCCATCCATCAAATTGACAAATCCTGACTTAACAACCATAAATTCACAAGAAAATTGTCCATATCAGCCCTAGGGTATCACTTCAATCCCAAGTTTCTTGCTTTAACAGACCCATAAATACAATGAACCTCTATCCTACCATGTTTCACACCAATCCATTGAGTTATTGTTCCAAGAAAGTGGGTGGATTGGTGGATCTCATTTGTTTTTAGCCCTCAAACCCTTACATGGGAAAAATAGGGCAGTCCCTGTATTTGATTGTTTTCTCCCAAAAAACAATGATTTAGCACTTCAAAAAAAATGAAAATGAAAGGGAAAACATATATTTATCTACACCAATGATCTCAGAGCATTTCAAGCTTGTATGGATCTGCACAACACAAAGGAACTTTAGAAAAACAGTAAAAACACAGAAAATTGCTTCAAGAACGTGGCATTTGATATGAAATTTTTGTATCAAATCCTCCAAAAACATTTTCTCGGGACTTGTAAGGATTTTTAAATCATCTTAGACCCAAAATACCTTCAACAAACATCCATAACTAACTTAGAAACACTTAACAACCCATTATTTTTCAAAATTGCAATTTTGACAACTTTTAATGTCAACAATTGCAACTTTTTACATCATCAACTATATGACTTCCAAGCACACTAAACACATTGAAAATGGTTTTTCTAGACCTTATTCACCTTGAATACATGACTCCCTACAAGAAAAACTATTCTACCTACTTTGACAATATTTGACCATCATTGATAATTTCTTCACATATTTGATCTTGTTTACAATATGGATCAATGAAACAATAAATGATCTTTTAGACCTTAAATTAAAACATGAAAAACTTTGAAAAACTCCGTAGACACTTCTATGATCAACATCTAATGCTCTAGTTGTGAACATAAGGTGTTGGTACTCCTGCACCAGACAATCCCCAATGAGCTATGCCTGTATCACATGGAGTCATCTTACATTGATTGTAGAACATATTATTGACCCCCATTCACAAAAAAATAATATGGTTGCTTTGGAACAAAAGTGGAGCAACTCAAAGATAAGATCTTAGCAACATTTAAAATTTAAAATTTCATTCTTCCTTTCTTATCATGCAAACTTGTGACTCAACAAAACAAGTATGCAAGGCCAACAACTTCAAAGCTAAGAATGGAAGATTGCTAAATGTTTAACCTTTTTTCTTTACAATGAGATGGGAATACAATATGATAGAAGTGGGATAAGAAATGCATCGATTGAAGCATCAAACCAATATGCAAATATGAAAGAAAGTGCTAACCCCTTATACTGAAAAAGTTTCTTTTAACTTTAAGTTTGTTGGGTAGCCAATTCTTTTAAGTTATCAAATCCTACCATCATACATAATCAAAATGTTGTTGTTTCAAATGACTATGAGCACCAACTTTCATTATTTGAAGATGTTGTAACCTTGTCATAGAGAACTAGAACATTGATGCAAGCACTCATCCTACCTTAAAAAATACCAAAATTCTCCTAGCAATTAAACATAGGAAGAATTAACATGACTTAAATAATTTTTATTTCCAAAGCATAAACTTATGATGACTTAACCAAGCCTAGTAATTAGTCCCTCCCCAATAACCACTTAGACATATGGAGTTTATCAGTGCATAGTTGAACCACCTCACACGTGCACCTGAATTATGTCTATTAGTTTTCTAATTCTTTTTTTTCAAGACAACTTATACCAAAATATTATTTATGGTGAAACCATTCTTCTGCACACTATAGAAAATTTCAATGGATTTTTGCATTAAATTTGCATTAAATGTAATTTTTCTACTAATTTTAGTCATGTAGGTGTCCAATAAACCACTTGGTGGTGTTTTCCTTCAAGTTTATTTACTTGAATGAAGAGAAAAAGTCCTTTGATTACAATTAGAGAATACATTTGAGGCCTTGCTTGTGTAACTAGTGGACCATATCACATTTAACACTTGTTACAAAGTTTGGAAGTTAAAATGTTAAGTATAAGTCTAGTAAATCAAATAACTTGGATTAAGAGAAGATATAACATGAATTCATACCTTTGAAAGGTTGCATGGTACTTTACAATAGAGAATAACATCAGTTGTCTAACTCTTTTCATTATAGTATACACTATTTTTTGTTACCCAAATTAAGAAAGACTAATTTTTTTAGGTTTCTTAGCAGCGATATAATGGATCAAGAGAAATTATTGCCACCAAGGTCCATGTGTTGGAGATTAGGAAGTAACTACAAGAATGTGTTATGCTTAGTGCTAAACAAGAAAACAATGAAAATGAAAGCAATGAGAGTGATAAGGACAAAGAAGAATACAATCTTGAAATTTTGAAACAAAATACAATTCCTTTTGGACATACAATCAACATACCAATGGATATAACTAACGAGGAAAGAGTGATTCAAATAGGAAATTTCCTATTACTAATTGTAAAACATATTATTGACCCCCATTCACAAAAATATAATAGATGTTTGAATGAATTTTTTTTTTTTTAAACTAAGCACTATTACACAATTCTATTCACACTTTTCAATGCCCTCCTTGCAAATCTAAACATATTGAAAATGGGTATCAAAAAATTTACAACACAAGCTTCAAATATTGTTGTCTCAAACATACTTAGGCATAATTAGGCCTGATTTGCATAAGGGTTTGTTGCTTTACTAACTCCTAAAACATCACCATGAAAGAACTTCATCCAACAACCTTATGAGTGAAGGTACCACCAAATAGGTATTTTTCAAATCTATCTTCCTTGAGCGAGGGAAATTCAGGAAGAGAAGAGGAAAGTGAGACATGTAGTAGGTTTAAAAGAGGGAGATCAACTAGAGGTCAAAAGCTTAGAAGAAAATTCCATAAACGCATGGAATTTTTTCTTGCCGAAGGGGGGTCATTTTATTATGATGATGAGAGCATAGGAAACATTGAGGTGCCCTTAAGGTACATAAATCTATGGAAACAATGGGTACCCAAGGAAATTCCTCCAATAAACACTAATTTTTGTGTCAACGAGAGGATATATCACATAGCACCATCATCATTACATGGTTTGGGCCTATTTTGCATGGATGGTATAAAGGTCTATTATGACAGTTACTGAATTAATGGAGTATGTTGGACCCTATTACAGTTACAAAGATTGGATGCAGTTGTTTTGATATACATGAAGTATGCGTAGGTATGCACTGTTAGCAAATTATATATAGCTAAAAGATAAGGATCAAAATAAAGGAGTGGCTATGTACATTGACAGAAGGCCAAAAGAATTAGGGAATATTGCAGGGTTTATAAATAGTACATGACTTGGGTCAACAAATAAGCAACCCAATTGCATATTTGAGGCACGCAAGGGAAACCATGTATTCTTATGTGTGATAGATCAATAACTACAGGGGAATAATTGCTAATTGATCTTACAATTTGAATCACATAGATACAAACAAAGTTACTATGGGGGTGATACATACTATATACCATTTTACCCAACCTCCAATTAATGACTCCAATATACCCTTTTATTATTATGTTTTTTTCATAAGTCTATTGGTTTCATTTCGGTAATGTTTTTCTATATTTAATTTTTGTCACAAGGGGACATTGATTGTACGGGGAAGGCTTCGACCCATAGCATAGATCGCGATTCATCTTTAGGCACTTCTACCTGACAGGTTTACCTCATTGTAATTGTACAAATTAGATACAAGCAAAATGTTTTATTATTATGTTTTTTTCATAAGTTTATTCGATTAATTTTGATAATGTTTTTAATATTCTTGTCAGAAGCACATGATTGGGGAAAGGAACTAGTAGTAGAGGATAGCATCCATAGGGAGTTGGTCACTATTATGTGATGATGACATCACATATTCTACTAACCCTCTGGATATGATAAGGAAGACCCAAAAAAAATCAATGAAGAAATCCTTTAGTTTTTATTCATAGTGCCTCAAATGGATGAGATAAGAGAAAGGCTTAAAATATTGACTAAGAGAGTACGAAACTTGCAAGTAAGTTGTCATGAGATCTTTAATTATAATATAAGTTAATTCATGGTTTTATATTTTTGTACTTTTTTATGTCACGAACTAAAATATGTGTTGTTTTTATAGAATTTTTTGCATCCTCATGATGCTACTGGCCATGATTAGGGTACTGCAAGTGCTTCCCAAGGAGTAGGGCTTTCTACAAGTGTCAATCCTGATCTTTCTACACATACATCACATCATCCGACCCCATCATCCATGCCTATATTGTCGACTGAAATGTCAACAACACATAGCATGTAGGCATCAAGTAGTGCACCCTCTGGCAGCGAACACATGACAAAACATGCGTCAAGACATGTACCTAGGGATGCAGAAGCCACTAGTATTGATGATGTTTTAGAAACATTTCTTGGATCTTCCCATATTACTAGTACAGGAAAATTTCCAATCACATTTGTGGTGACCGAGGATTTCGTTTCCATAAAGATAGAGAAGGTCCCAATTACTTTAAAATGTTTTAATTATTATTATATATAATCCAATTGAAATTTACTTATTGATCACTCTTTTTAGACTAGAATGATCCCATGATCATTTTGTAGGAAAAAATATTTTTTATAAACATCTAATTGATATTACATTAGAGATCTTCAGGCCCACCATACGTACACAGTGGAATGCCCAAAATCAAGATTTAAATGATAAGCTCATTAACTATTTAGTTGTGTTGTTCGATAATAACACATTCAACTGAACCAAGGTCCTTAAGAAAGATGGTACCTATCTATGGTATGTGAGGGACCAATATAGGTCACATTTAGAGAAGAACAAAAAGTATGAGCATCCCCCCATGATTCCAGAGAGGGAGTGGAGGGACCTAGTGTCAAATGGAAAAGAGAAGGTTGAAAAGAAAAAAATAAAGATACCACTAGGCCAAGGAAGGTATGTGATACTATCAGCAATGTAATTATATATTGATTACTCTTTCTTTTTACATAATCTAATGTATTTCAAACTTTTCATAGGCTTCTTGACACATCGAAGGCAACAAAGGTAAGACTAGAAAAACATGGGAAACACAAACTTGGCTCTGGTGGTTATATGAAATTAGTTGCATGAATTGTAAGTATCAATAAATGAAATATTGCATCCAAATAATAAATTACAAACAATTTTGGTTTTATCACACCATAGAAGCCAAATTTATGATATTATGTAAAAATGTAGGGCTCTAAATTCAACAGAGTTCCCACAGAAGAGGACCTGAAGATTGCCTTCCAACAAGGCTATGGAGCCATGGCTGAACACGTAAGACTCTTGAATGGGAGAACACAAGCTTCCACTGCATGTGACATGCAAGTAAATAAACTTAATGAAGTTTATTTAAAATTGAATACTTGTGCAATCTGTTCAATATTAATTTCCACCATAAAGTAATTATGTGCCTATTTATTTTAAACAGAGAGGAAATGATAATACTACACATGACATTGGAATGCAGCCTGGTGAGGGTGGAACACAACCTACAGATGAAGGTCATGGTGTGCATCACAGTACTAGATGTGTTCATGTGCTATACAAAACATAGTATGGATTAATACAATTAAACATCTTTAATTGCAATTGGTGTATTAATTAATGTAACATTTTGTATTTCAACTATAGAGCATATCGAGCGTGATCAACATGTTGAGCATGATTAGGCTATAGACAAGATCATGAACATGATGTGGCCCCATCAGGTAAAGAGGACCACTCTAATGTTCTTTTAAAAATATTTAATTGCAATTGGTATATTAATTAATGTAACCTTTCATGTTTCAACTCCAGAAGATTTAGAGGGTCTTCATCTTGTTGAGCATGAGGTTATAAGAGAGGATCAGGAACATGATGTGGCCCCATCAAGTAAAGAGCACCACTCTAATGTTCTTTTAATTAATGAAATACTTGTAACAATAATAATAAAACATATCAATTTAACATTTCTTTGTTATTGCAGCAGACCCCACCTTGCAGTGGCCTCCACATCGTGAGTACACAACTAGGCATATATTAAGATCTTGAGTAGAGGGTAGAACAACTAAAGGGGGGATAGATGATTTAGAAAATGATACTCCACTTATTTTTTTAGTTGCAAAAAAGAAAAAAAAAAAAAAATTGATTGTAATCATATTATGACAACCATATTTTTTATAATATGTAAAAACTAAAAAAATGAATGTTATATGTTATTGAATGAATGTGAATATGTTAATGAATGAATGCTATATGTTATTAATGGATGAATGAATGAATGTGAATATGTTAATGAATGAATGCTATATGTTATTAATGGATGAATGAATGATTAATTTTATATGATCAGGTATGGGGAATTCAGAGTGATGTGAGGGGTGGGGGAGGGGCCAAATGAGCTTCCATCATCACGTGGTTGGCCTTGTTAAGTAAATAATATTAAACTATTCTTGAAACAAAGAGAAGCTCAATAAGGTAATGCACTTTTCAATATAATTTTTGAACAAATAATTTTTTTTTAAAAACTCCAGGGTTTCATCACAATTTTGATGAACATAGCCTGACGAACCACAAAAATTTGCGATGAAGTTTTTGTACACATGACATAGTTTTCATTGTAAACTTTGTTGTGCATTCGTTGGAAAATGGATGAATGTTTGGTGTTTTTTGGCACTTTCAAATGGGTGCTCTACAACATTTTATGATTTTTTTTGTCAATAGATAGACGAAGTTACCTCAATATTGCGATGGACACCACCAAAATTTTCCATGGCATTGATCGACGATGATGAGTCATGATTTCAACATATAGAATTGGTCATTAAAGTGATGACATTTTAGCAATGAAATTCCAAATAGTGTTGCATCAGTAATTCAACAATATTTTGTCGATATGTCACCAAACATTTATCAAAATTTTTAGTCACATATAGTAGTGTGTGTGAGAAACATGGCAACCTATACATAAAAATTATAAAATAAAACTCAACACAATAACGCCTATTCTCCACCCTACCATATTGGGTCATAGAGCCTCATGGGCTCTCACCAAACCCCTAAGCAAGAATATACATTGCCCACCACTCTAATCAATGGTGAAATGAATATTGCTTATTACAATCAATATAGTGTACATGACGATATGATTGTCTATTTGACCATTATCACTGATTTTCTAATCACTATCATTATTTTGAAAGGTTTTTTGTAAAATGTTAGTTCATCAAACACCACATTATGGTTGGAATATGGTCTGCAAGAATAACAAAAAAGTGTGACATTTACTATGGATATTATGCAAAAATAAAATGAAGCTCATAACATTAACTATTTTATTCCATTATAGCCATTGTAGTGAAACGGAAAAACTCATAGCTATAGTCCTATGCAAAAAAATTAGTGCAAAGGTTACACCATATACAACATATGTATATACAAAGTATGAATTCTTGTGTAGTGATGACACTTTATTGATAGATGATATGTAAATCAAAATATATCAAAGTTGTATATTTTGTAGTAGATAAGTTGCTCTCTACTTGCAATGGGATGAATGGAGTAATTATAATTTAGCCATACCTAGTGTGTGTGATAGAATGCACTATTCCCAAAACAAAACAAGGTCTTATTTCCACCCTACCATATTGGCTCATGGAGCATCGTGCGCTCCCACCAAACCCTTGAGCAAGAAAATAAACTATTCACCACTATGATCAATGGTGAGAGCAATGTTTCAACAACCAATGACTCAATACAAGATCTAATTGCATGAAAAGGCTTGCAAAGGCCAATTGCTTTGATTAGTAGACAATAAGAAAATGAAAAAATATAAAGACTTATATAATTGATTACAAATGAGATGCAATGGAGTTGCAGTAGAACAAAGTAAGTAAATAAAATCTAGAAATGACTTGTGTACGAAATAGATTGGAGTTTGGACACAAAAAAGGAATCTTGCTCTCCACCCTACCATATTAGGTCATGGAGCATCATTGGCTATGACCAAACCCCTGAGTAGTAATATTAATTTTCCACCACTTTAGTGAATGTTGAAGATAATGCTATGGTACCTAAGGGAATCTGTTCAGTAGAAATCAACATTATACATTTTTTATAATTTTACATGGAGTTGTGAAATGATAAATGGAAAAAAGATACGTAGGTTTACATTTTATATAGATGGAATATAGGTGAAGGACATACAACATGTGATGTTGAATCATAAAGCCATTTAGCATTTATGGGGAGCCCTACATCTTGTATATGAATACAATGTAGCTGTAATCTAAAATCGTTTCAGTGGGATAAACCTACACAGAAGCAAACTGTGAACTTTGGTATTGCGAACATCTTTTATTAGCAAGCAATATATAAAACATGAAATGTAAGTGGATGTATAATTTACAAGAAAAATATATGTAATAGGAAAATTACATGTCACATATAAAAAATGATAATGGAGTGAATTGAGAGAGGGTGCAGATTCTATATGCATAGAGGTGAAGAGGAAAGGAGAAGAAATTCACTTACCATAAAGAAGAGAAATTTTTGATGATGATGATGATAATGAATAGTTTTTTTGGAGAAGATCATCTTGTTTGATTTACAGTGCACTATAATTATTGGTATGTATCCTGAAGTTTCTAGAAAAATACAAAGGCAGGTCTACACAATTCAAGTGAGCAATTCAGTTGCTTGCTATTTGGTGCAATTTTTTTGAAGAGGCACATATATACGCATTATTGATTGCACAAAGCACAAAAAGATTGTGACTGGAAAACTAATAGGTAAAAAACCCAAGGTAGCGAGCAACATACCACAAAAAGAAAACTATATTATGCTAGGAGTTTTATTTTGTTGCAAACATAGGAAAAAAATTGAGGCCATACAAAGAAGCATAGAAATAAATCCATGTTGGGAAGCCCATGCAAACTTCTTGGTTGTTTTTGAAGAGAAGAATAGGCAAAAAATTATCACAAGGTACATGCTAGAAAAGCCAATCCACGAATGGAAGAATATTAGTTTGAATAAAATATATAGTTTGTCCCAATACAATGTTACCAAAAAGAGGAAGATATACCCTAAGTTAGAGAACAACAATCAAATCTCCCTTACAGAAAATAAGGAAACCTGTATAACTTGAGCTATTTGATTTGCATGCACACTGGAAACAAGTATCACTTTGCAAATCTTACCATCCGAACATTGTGTCATGTATGTGCTACATATATTGCCAATGGTTGCAATAATACTTTGCATTTAAAATTCACCAAACTAATTGAGAACTTTGCAGTAGTTTCAAAAACACATTGTTTAGCACTGGGTTGTGGATTGAGCTACATAACATACATAGTAGACATTATAGGCAAGAACCATATTACCTCCACATCCAGCATGGCACTATCATTAGGGATCGCAAAGCAATAGCAAGAAGACTTGGTAAGCATTAGATGGTTAGCCATACATGATAGTTACATAGACAAATATATCTTGGACACATATATTTACAAAGAACTTTTTCAAGATATTTTATGCACTAAGAACATTGTAAACAAGATAAAAACAACATTCTCTATAAAAAAACTCAAAGATAGTTGTAATATTGAATTGTGTATGCATATATGAATAGATATCCAACACACGAACAAACATTGACACACATCTATACCAACAAGCTATATAACATAGAGAAATCTCAATTGTATGCATGTATATTTATCTATATGCATATGTAAATGTACACATACATAAAACTATGTCCTCAAGTAGATATATGAGAAGGTGTAGACAACAATACATCTCCTAAAAAGGACAAGAACTCTATATAAATAAACAGTATAAAATTAAATCAGAAATATACACTTAAAATGTAGGGAAATTATAACCAACATAAATAATAGAAAATAAAACAATTGTATCTTTTTTACTTAAAAATTATAAGTTATACTTCATTTTCTTAATATATAACCACTCAAAAAATCAAGAAAGCAATAGTGACCTAGAAAGGAAAGGTTTTTTTGATGTGACAAGCAGTGTGAGGGAATTAAATAAACTAAATGTCTAGCCAACATGAACTAAAAGTAAATATGCAAAGTCCCAATTAGCCATGGTTGTTTTGGTGTTCAAGGTAATACAACAAATATCTCTGGAGCCTATTGCACAGTGGGAAAAATAGCAGAAAAATTTGACAGTAAGAGCTTGCACTCAACTTCAAAGTTAAGATTTTCAACCTTCACTATTGTTGTTTTTAGTCTTGTTTATAAATTATAAGTTTGAGTTTTGATTAGAATTGTGAAAGAAAATGATGTGTAGGTGACAACATTGATAATAGACTCAACACTCATTTTAGCGGTAGACTCATATTACAACATGTAAAGTTTTTTTGTTAAAATTTGTAATAGGCTTGTTGTAGCCTCATCGAAAGCAGTTGCCCAAAGCTTGCCTATGTGGTCTTCGATCTTTAGTTGCAATAAATATTGAAAGTCATAGTTAGCTATCGTTGTTTGGAATTTTGACTAGAACCATGTATTTTGCTCAAATTGTTCACACTTTTTCTTGCATTTCCTACCATTCACCTCCAATGGGCATGCAACATAACAAAATGCATCAGTTTTTTATAAATTTCACTATTGCCTTGAGAGTAGCTTGCAAAGTCTTTGGCAAGCCAAGGTAGTGGTCGAACATATATGCAATAGTGACTCTCCCATTTCCCAAAGCAACCTTTTGAGGGACTGAATGAGGGGGCTCAACAACAAGTGGATAAATATATCCTCTCTCGATCAATGGCTGTGCCGCTGGTATCCTAGGATTTATATATAGAAGAGTCCCTGTGGCTAT
This sequence comes from Sequoia sempervirens, assembly GCA_007258455.2. Classification (NCBI taxonomy): domain Eukaryota; kingdom Viridiplantae; phylum Streptophyta; class Pinopsida; order Cupressales; family Cupressaceae; genus Sequoia; species Sequoia sempervirens. The sequence continues at coordinate 533,303,873 of VDFB02000003.1, read as the reverse complement.
GTTCAGAACAGTTCCATTGAAGTACCCAACATGTGATTTTTTTACAACAAGGATGAGAGTTTAACCAGGTGTGTACAACCTTCTAACTCATTACCCTTTGCTTCCCAGTTTGAGCCCCAAAAATTAACATCAATTGAAAATGATGAAAAATCATTAAGTTTAAGAGTCCTTTGAATTGTTTTGGATTGATCCTTTCTTTGTATAGTCGAAACCATTCCCACATGCACCATATTTCTAATAACATCAATTAAACTATTATTAGTTCAATTTACAATTTCATTTAATGGTATGAACTTAAATACTTTCTCTAGCATAAAGGCCTAATCATCACAACATTTTAACATTAAAATTTGATCCAGAATTATTTCCATCTGGCTGTTTAACTTATTAAATTTTGTGTATGCTTGTGTCACCGATCCCTTTGACACATCATAAGTACGTCCCACCTCAACCTTATCATAATGAATGTCTTTGATCTCATTAAATCACGTAATCCATATTTATGTTCCCTCATCATCAATGATGTCAAAGCTAAATACCTACCCCTCACACCCTTGCTTTCTATAATGGTGCATATCCCTCTTTGTTGTTACATGAACTTTTATCGTCCATTTGGTTTGGTAAACATTCAACCCTTTAACATGGCTGATTTTTGTAAGAGCATCTTGCTACCTTGGTGATGTATTAATTCCAAAGGTGGAGGATCATTTGGATGGGGAGGGCGACTCACAACCAACTTTTTGTTCTTCTTGATCTCTAAACAGATATCTAGGTTTTCCAGTTAGCTGACAATCTATCATCTTCACATCTAGGGACTGTATGACAATTGCCCTAGAATGAAATGAACATTAAATACTTTAAAAGGAAGCCCCCACAAACAAGGAAGTGAGAAACTACAAGTACAAGCAAGGAAAAACTATATCAAACCTTTATTCCCACAACTTTCTAGACAAATAGTTTGTCAAGCAAATAATTGAACCTATTTTCAATTCTCCTGTAAACAAAAGGTCATTGTGTTTTGCTGGAAAAGTTCCCATCTACATGTGGGTTTCATCAGATAGGATGAGTTTGTACCAATCGACTGGGCTTTGGTCACCTCCTATTTTTTGGTAAGACATTAATTGGAGGACTGGAGATGGGACAACATCTCCAACATCTATAAAGCATATCACATCTCTTGTTAAGGCTGGATTCACATTTGTATCCTATAAGGCAATTAAACTCAACATAGTGTTAGCAATGAGATATTTATAAATATGACTCAACTCTAATAGGAAATAGTAATATTGACACATTTGGAAACTAAGACATTTTCCCCTCTAAGATCTAAGTTACTCCCAAATGCCCAATAAATTGAAGGAGAAACAAGACAGACAATTCAAATATAAATAAGTTAGAAGATATATCATAGTAATTGTTAATTCAAATGAAGTATTTTTTTATTTTTTTGGTGCACTTGAGAAACTGTCAAGTTAATTGGCAGCAATAATAAACTAAACAACAAACATGTAATGCCCCGTCTTAATAACCTAAGAATGTTGCAAATGTGTTATAAAGGTGTAATAATTTTTATTTTTTTTAAAGTATTAATATTAAGTTAATTAATTGCATAAATTCTTAGGTTAAGCTACCTTACACTACTTTGAGTTTTCCATAAGTGACTAAAGTATTTCGCATTGCACATATTAATTAATAACATAAACATATAACATTGCATAACATTGAAATATCCATTCAAGATATAATAAATTACTTTCTTTTTCCATACATTACATTTTCATAAGATTTACAATACTCATCCATCTGATGAGGTAGTTCAAGTAATAGTTACATTTTACAAATGATCACCTCATAACATGGAGGGATTTTTTTACAATACAAATTTTACAATATACAATGAGGAAGTACATATAAGATCCAAGTACGAGCTCTCCATCCATGAAGCTCTCAATGCCATGATCAAGCTGGGGACCCAACAGAGTAAGGTGCACGTTCCACCCAACCATGTGGTACCCGTAGGTCCACCCCATGTGCTAGGAGATAGTAATAAGGTTACCTAGACCTAATCTACTAACCCTAGACACTAGTACAAACAATCTAATGGTTACATTGCTTCCTGATTTAACAATTGATTATACCAAAAACATAGGGTTAGCTGTTATTCTAGGTGGAGTGTCATCACAACTATGCAAAGGTTACCCTGGTGTTTCTTCCTAGGTTCTGGCCCCCAATCCTTGGGTTACCCTGGTAACCTCTTATGAAACCCGGCCCCTATTGCATATTGTTGTGGGATCGAACATCTCTTGAAGAACCAAGAATTCAATTTGCCATTCCAGGCCTTCTCATCTTATACTCATGACTGTAGTAGCTCAAGAGTCATAAGAGAGGCAAAATATCTTGTTAAGTGTTTTAGATCTATCTACTATGTTCTTTAGTTTTCACTGAGTTACAAACTACTTGTAAGTTACCCTAACACCACTTTGTGTGTCGGCCCTTACAAATAGCCACTCCCCTAAATATAACAAGAGTTTCTAAGTTTTCATGACAAGGGTTTACAAGTGCATAAAGTACATCTCATGATAACAATTAATTCTAAACAATACCAAATCACAATACTTATCGCATGCACAACCCAAATTAACACATGAAACATATTTAAATAATATTACACCCACACTTAACAATTCTTTCTGGAAGACTTACACAACAAAGACTTTCCCAATTTTTCCCTATACATAACACAACTGAAAGCAAAACAAGAAAAGCGAATATCTACTATTCAGATATCCTAAATCCAATCAATCAATATAAATTGCATACAATATAATCAACATGATAGATTTTCATATTCAAATATTCTAATTTACACCTTCACAATTTTCCTATCTTTTAAAGGAAAAAAAACTTCAATTTGTTAAATGTAATTATCCCATTTAAGTAATCAAATTTTATTCATACTGACATCATTATTCTAATTATTTCTTCTTTTTAAAAAATAAAATAAATGTATTTAAATAACCATTTAAATGTTTTTATTTAAATAGATATTTTATCATATCAAAACATTTATATTTTATACTCTTAACTATTTTTTAATATAAATATAATTATATAATATATGTAATATCATATAGTATATATAATATATTATAAATATATTATATATATTATATACATTAAACACATATTATATAGTTTAATTTCCAAATAAACAAAATTTGAGAATCAAAGTTCGCACAGATTAAATAACACACAGTGGCCGCAGCCACTGCTACGGCCGGTGGTCGCAGCCCTTAGCAGGGCTGCGCCCAGCAGCCGCCAGCTCCTGTGCGCAACCTTGGTGGTTGCAGCTACCACCAACAATAAGAATGGGGAGGGTTTCGACCCTCCCCCAATACACTGGTAATAAAAAAAATTTAAATACTTTTACACACGGATTTTCTCATGAATTTCGCCGGCAGTTCTCATTCCGTACAACGATTTTAGTAGAATATTCATGAGTAAAAATAAAACAATTTAAACATAAGAGTCTTTCTCAATCCAATTTAAATATCATAATATATATGAGATATATATATATATATATATGTATCCATATATTTTATACATAATAATCCTTCAGGGTTTTTGAAAAATTCAAAAAGGGTTTTCATTTTATACAGAGAATAACAACGGAAAGAATTGAGAAATTAAACAAATTTAAACAGGGATTTTTAGAAAGAATACACATAATATTTTCATTCAATTCCCAAAAGTTACACAGAGGTTAAATCCTCTCTTTCAACAAACATTTTCCTCATAGAATCTTTATCTAATTTCTACAGATCAACACATACAGAAGTTTTCTGAACCATTAAATTTCACACAATCAATTACCTACAAAAGCTTTCTTTTCTAAAACTAAATAAAATAAATACAAGAGGATTACCTGAATTCCTTTGCTTACTGGTGAAGAAATCTTTGTAGCCTCTATTGCCTATAACTACCAATTCCTCCCCGAGAACCAAATTCCAGAACAACAAAAGCCAAAGATCTTCCAATTCCAAAATCAACCAAAAACCAAAGATCTTCCACAATTTTGCAACAGAAGCATTTACCAAATTTTTTTTTTACAAAGCCAAAAACGAATTTCTTGTGTATGAAAAAGACATCCTCTATGAATTTTTTCAACAACCTCAATAAATGAACATGCACACTTGTCGAGAAGTTGCAAATATCTTTTTAACAACTTCTCGGAAATTTTGCCCTTCACTATATGCATGCCTTATTTAATTTTCTAATTTAAATTTTAAAACTAAATTTCAATTCACATGCATTTACTTTTATTTTAATTTTCTAATAATTTTTTTTTAAATGCAATATAATTTACACACTTAATAATTTAATTAAATTAATTTATTTATTTAATTAAAATAGTTTAATCTTTTTAAGACCAACTATTTAACCAAATAAGCTAATTAATGAATTAAATTATCAAGTAAGTAAATTTCAACCACATTTAACATTAATTAAATAAAAATAATTTAAAACACAATATTCCAACACTAAAAATTAACCAAATTTGCTTTTCAAACGATTAATACAAATAGAAAATACAAGACGAACCTATGACTCTGAACTAAAATAGAAAAAGTACTAAGACCAGGGTTAAAGACTAGGCTAGGATAAACCAAACTACTATCTCCTGATCAACGTTTCCGTTGAGTCTTGACACGCTCAGACCTGAATACATAGGTGGAGTCGGTGTCATGTACCTGTAAATCCTCCAACCAAGCAAATAACATGCATACATTTATATATAAAAAACATTAAATAGACACACCGTGCGGAGAAAATCACAGATATCGCAGGGCACTCGCAAGCGAGTGATGTGATTCTGTTCTCCATAGCAATACACTTCATAGCAAAATGATGAAAATGAATAACTGTTAGTCCATCATAAACATGTGCATAGCAATAACAACTGAAAATGACATCTACGCTAAATCATATCATATCTGAAATTAATAATCACCAAACAAGTATCATCATGTCACAGAATAATCCACTATCGCTCAAAACCAGCGATCAAAATATCCAACAAAGCATCATAGGTCTAACAATATGAAAACACAACAACAGAAAGCATAAGCATAAACGGAGGGGTACTACATCCTCCCCCCTAGGATCAGGCTTGCTCCTTAAAGCCTGCGAACAGATAGGGATAAAGTTCCCTCATGCGTGTCGCATCCTCCTAGGTAGCAGAAGCCTCATAGCTAGGATCCCATTGGACCCTCACCTGATCAACATCTCAACCCCTGAGATTGAGCGTCCGGTGCTGAAGGACGGCCACAGGCTCCAAAGCTAGCTGCCCGTCCTCTACCTGTAACCCATTCCAATTAAGCACATGAGATATGTCGGGACGATATGGTCTAAGAACTGATACATGAAAAACATCATGAATACGAGACAAACTGGGTGGTAAGGTGAGTCGATACGCCACGGGACCAATTCTCTCTAAAATCTTGAATGGCCCAATGAAACGAGGCACAAGCTTAGAGCCTTTTCCATAACGGATTGGACTCTTTTGCGGTCGCACTCGAAGAAACACTCTATCACCAATAGCGAACTGTCGATCTATCCTATGCGCATCGGCATATTTTTTTTTCCTATCCCGAGCTGCTATCAAATGCTCCCTAATAAGGTCAACCTGTTGCTCCATGTCACGAAGCATCTCAGGTCCAAGTAAAACTCTATCCTCAAGTTGATCCCAACTCAGTGGAGTTCGACAAGGATGACCGTATAATGCCTGAAATGGTAGCATACCTATGGAACTCTAATATCCATTGTTGTAAGCAAATTCTACTAAGTACAAGTAATCCTCCCAACGTGATTGTTGGTCCATTACGTACATCCTAAGCATATCCTCCAATATTTGGTTAACTCTTTCAGTTTGTCCATCGGTTTGAGGATGATACGCTGAACTAAAGTTTAATTGTGTACCTAAAGCACGTTGTAATGAAGTCCATAATGTAGAAGTAAATACAGGATCTCTATCCGATATAATCCTACGAGGAATCCCATGTAATCTAACGATGTCCTCCATGAATATCCTAGCTACGGATGAAGCATTATATGATGAACGCACAGGTGAAAAGTGAGCTACTTTAGTCAAACGGTCAACAGTTACCATTATGCCATCATGTCGACGTGATGACGTAGGTAATCCTACAATAAAATCAATGGATATAATATCCCATTTCCATTTGGGAATGAGATGTGGCTGCAATAATCCAGCAGGATGATGATGCTCAGCTTTGACTCGCTGGCATTCAAGACATCTCGATACGAAATCAGCAATATCACGTTTCATACCAGGCCAGAAATACAATTGCCGAAGATCAGCATGCATTTTCTTGACACCTGGATGAGCTGAATATGGAGCTCGATGAGCTTCAGTCATAATTAATGTATGAAGACTCTCAACATGTGGTACATAAATACGAGCTAAATGTCGTAATATACCATCCGACTCTAAGACATAACCTGCAAATCAACCTTCTAAAGGTCTACCCGATTCAATCTCTGACTTCACTTCCTGATATAATCTATTAGTAGGAAGTGCAGCTACTATTTGACCTCTCAAATAAAATTCAAGAGTAGTAGCAGAGATCTCATGTCGACGTCAGCTAAGAGCGTCAACCACTACGTTCTCTTTTCCCTGAACATATTTTACTTCAAAATCGTACTCACACAAGAACTCCATCCACAGTCTTTGCCTTGCATTCAAGTTAGGTTGCGTAAAGATGTATTGCAAACTACGGTGATCAATATGAAGTTCAAAGCGATGACCTAATAGGAAATGTCTCAATCGAACTAAAGCATGCACTACCGCAGCTAGTTCTAGGTCATGAGTAAGATAGTTTAATTCATGATCCTTGAGTTTGTGAGACTCATAAGCAACCACACACCCTTCTTGCATCAAAATTGCTCCCAAACCCTCTAAGGATGCATCCGCACATACTACAAAATCCTTAGAAGGATTAGGAACAATCAATATAGGCGCATTAGTTAACTTTTCTTTAAGAGTCTGAAAAGCCAACTGACACTGTTCTGTCCATACAAACTTCTTCCCTTTCCTTTGAAGAGAAGTAATAGGATGACCGATTCTAGAAAATCCCTCTACAAAATTCCTATAATAACCAGCTAGACCCATAAAACTATGAACTTCACCTACATTAGTAGGTGCAGGCCAATCCATAATAGCTTGGATCTTTGAAGGGTCCACATCAATACCTTTTCCAGATATCACATGTCCAAGGTATTTTATTTTAGTTTGAAAGAAGTCACACTTCTTCAGGTTTGCGTATAATTGATTTTCCCTTAAACATTGCAATACCTGTCTCAACTGTTCTTCATGTTCCTTCATGTTTCTCGAATAAATCAAAATATCATCGAGAAATACTAGGACAAAGTGATCTAGGTATGTACAAAATACACCATTCATTAGACTCATGAATACTGAAGGTGCGTTTGTTAACCCAAATGGTACTACTGTGAATTCGTAATGCCCATACCGAGTTCGAAAAGCAGTTTTATGTATGTCTGCTTCAGCTATACACAATTGATGATAACCGGATTTCAAATCAATTTTAGAGAACACATTAGCTCCCTTAATTTGATCAAAAAGATCATCGATTCTAGGAAAAGGATAGTGATTCTTAATCGTAACCTTGTTCAATTGACGATAGTCAATACACAGCCTAAGAGATCTGTCCTTCTTCTTTATGAAGATCACAGGTGCTCCCATAGGGGAAATGATTGGATGAATAAAACCCTTTCCTAATAGTTCCTCTAACTGAATACGAAGTTCCTCTAACTCCTAAGTCATCATTCTATAAGGAGCTCTAGATATAGGCTCAGCTCCAGGAACTAGGTCAACTGTAAAGTCAATATCCCTCTTCAGTGGCATTCCAAGAATGTCATCGGGAAATACATCCGTGAATTCCCTAAGAATAGGATGATCATCAAGAGATACCTCTCGACTCTCACCTTCATCTAAATCAGTAACTGTTGTTGCAAACAGTTGACATCCCTGACGAAGACATCTCTTTAATTGCATAGCAGATATCATCCGCAAAGAGATAGGTCTGTGAATACCTATGATTTCTACTTTCACACCTAAATCATTAATGCAACTAACTATCTTAAGTCGACAGTCAATTACAGCATGATAAGATGCTAGCCAATCCATAACTAAAACTATATCATATGATCCTAAGGGTGTAACATATAAATCTACTAAGGTAGTTAACGTACCAATTTTAAGTTCACAATTATGTACTAAGCTTTCTACTGCTACTTTCACCCCTGAGGCAAATTCAACTTGCCATTTACCACCTTGCTTTATTGCCACAAGACCACAATGGTCTACAATGGTCAGTGAAATAAAGGAGTCAGTGGCTCTGGAATCAAAAAGTATAGAAACACTAACACCATGTAACTTACCTGAAGTCTCGACCACCGTGTTCTGGTGATCGGCTTGGTGATCATTAACCGCTGCATATACTGTATGTGCTCATCCTACATCGCCCACTGTAGGCTCTGAAACTATAGTTCGAGGCCCATAACCAGTAGATCCTCTCATCGGACACTGCCTAGCTATGTGTCCCTACTACCCACATGAATAACAACCTGTGCCTGTGCCTCTACCAAATCCTCTACCACCCGAAGGTGCATTGGACTGCTGAAAACTACCCCTACTGACAGTAGACTGAGCACTCTGCATAGGCTGATCCTACCTATTGTGCTTGTTGTGCCACCAGTTACGACCCTTTCCTGTTTAAGGACTGTTTTGTTGTTGTAGTTGAGGGTTATTGTTTTTCTGAGGTGTTTGTTGTTGTTGTTGCCCACCCTTAGTGGGTGTCTATTGGTTCTTAGAAGAACCACCTGTCTGTGCCTGTCCACCCCATGGACTAAAACCTGCTGTAGGAGCACTCCCAATCTGCACTCTTGTGTGCCCACCTAAAGCCATGATAAGGTTCTCCTCTACTATGTGAGCCTTCTCCACCGTGACTTCCATAGTCTTTGGCTCAAAGACTCGGACACCACCACTGATGTAGGCATTGAAACCCCTGATGAAATGTTGTACTAGCATAGGCTCATCATCACCAATACCAGCATACTGCTTGAGTTCATAGAACCTACGTTCATATTGCTCAACAGAAAGAGCTAACTGACATAGATCATGGAACTCGTCAGCCCTACGCTGCCTCCAGTGTTCTGATAGGAACCGAGCTATGAACCTCTCGAGAAACATCTCCCAAGACACAGAACCAATATCTATATGGAGCTTCTACTCCTCTAAGCACCACCAAGTAGAGGCGAATCCTCTCAAGTGCATAATAGCGCACCTGGCATGGGTATTGCTACCGTAAGAGTCCATGGCAAAGAATCTACCCAAATCTAGTAGCCAAGTCTCTACCTCTAATCCCCCTCCTGAACCATCAAAGGTAGGAGGACGTGCTCTCAGTAAATCCCACATATGACCTACGACAATAGCATCCTGATGTGCTATGTCCTCTACTCTCCTAGGGGATCTATCCCTCTCTCTGACAACCTCCTACTCATCTACCTGTCTAGATCCAAGATGAGCTAGGACCTCCTCTAATAATGGATGTATCTGAAAACCCTTTACTGCTAACTGTACAGGATTCTATCCCTCATTCCTCTGTCCCATCTGTTCTGCCTAATCACTGTGGTGAGGGCTAGGAGGGGGAGTAACCTGAGGGATTGGCCCTCGGTCTCCACCTCGACCTCTACCATGACCTCTTCCTCCTCCCCTATGCATGTTCCTACACATAACAATAACGAGTCTTAGATACTATTCAACCAAGGTTATCAGTTGCGACACTATGTACTAGGTCAACCTAATGGGCTCAAGATTACCCAGAGCGTCCAGTGTTTGTAACCTTTGCTCTGATACCAATAGGTAGTTCAAGTAATAGTTACATTTTACAAATGATCACCACATAACATGGAGGGATGTTTTTACAATACAAATTTTACAATATACAATGAGGGAGTACATATAAGATCCAAGTGAGAGCTCTCCATCCATGAAGCTCTCAATGCCATGATCAAACTCGGGACCCAACGGAGTAAGGTGCACATTCCACCCAACCATGTGGTACCTGTAGGTCCACCCCCCATGCTAGGAGATAGTAATAAGGTTACCTAGACCTAATCTGCTAACCCTAGACACTAGTACAAACAATCTAATGGTTACATTGCTTCCAGATTTAACAATTGATTATACCAAAAACATAGGTTTAACTGTTATTCTAGGTGGAGTGTCATCACAATGATGCAAAGGTTACCTTGGTGTTTCTTCCTAGGTTCCGGCCCCCAATCCTTGGGTTACCCTGGTAACCTCTTACGAAACCTGGCCCCTATTGCATACTGTTGTGGGATCGAATGTCTCTCGAAGAAACAAGACTTCGATTTTCCATTCTAGGCCTTCTCATCTTATACTCATGATTGTAGTAGCTCAAGAGTCATAAGAGAGGCAAAATATCTTGTTAAGTGTTTTAGATCTATCTACTATGTTCTTTAGTTTTCATTGAGTTACCAACTACTTGTAAGTTACCCTGACACCACTTTGTGTGTCGGCCCTTACAAATAGCCACTCCCCTAAATATAACAAGGGTTTCTAAGTTTTCATGACAAGGGTTTACAAGTGCATAAAGTACATCTCATGATAACAATTAATTCTAAACAATACCAAATCACAATACTTATCGCATGCACAACCCAAATTAACACATGAAACATATTTAAATAATATTACACCCACACTTAACAATTCTTTCTAGAAGACTTACACAACAAAGACTTTCCCAATTTTTCCCTATACATAACACAACTGAAAGCAAAACAAGAAAAGCGAATATCTACTGTTCGGATATCCTAAATCCAATCAATCAATATAAATTGCATACAATATAATCAACATGATAGATTTTCATATTCAAATATTCTAATTTAACACCTTCACAATTTTCCTATCTTTTAAAGGAAAAATAACTTCAATTTGTTAAATGTAATTATCCCATTTAAGTAATCAAATTTTATTCATACTGACATCATTATTCTAATTATTTCTTTTTTTTAAAAATAAAATAAAATAAAATAAATGTATTTAAATAACCATTTAAATTTTTTTATTTAAATATATATTTTATCATATCAAAACATTTATATTTTATACTCTTAACTATTTTTTAATATAAATATAATTGTATAATATATGTAATATCATATAGTATATATAATATATTATAAATATATTATATATATTATATACATTAAACACATATTATATAGTTTAATTTCCAAATAAACAAAATTTGTGAATCAAAGTTCACACAAATTAAATAACACACAGTGGCCGCAGCCACTACTATGGCCGGTGGTCGCAACCCTTACCAGGGCTGCGTCCAGCAGCTGCAGGCTGTTGTGCACAGCCTTGGTCGTTGCGACTACCACCAACAATAAGAATGGGGAGGGTTTCGACCCTCCCCCAATACACTGGTAATAAATTTTTTTTAAAATACTTTTACACACGGATTTTCTCATGAATTTCGCCAGCGGTTCTCATTCTGTACGGCGATTTTAGTAGAATATTCATGAGTAAAAATAAAACAATTTAAACATAAGAGTCTTTCTCAATCCAATTTAAATATCATAATATATATGAGATATATATATATATATATAAATATATATATATTTTATACATAATAATCCTTCAGGGTTTTTGAAAAATTCAAAAAGGGTTTTCATTTTATACAGAGAATAACAACGGAAAGAATTGAGAAATTAAACAAATTTAAACAGGGATTTTTAGAAAGAATACACATAATATTTTCATTCAATTCCCAAAAGTTACACAGAGGTTAAATCCTCTCTTTCAACAAACATTTTCCTCATAGAATCTTTATCTAATTTCTACAGATCAACACATACAGAAGTTTTCTGAACCATTAAATTTCACACAATCAATTACCTACAAAAGCTTTCTTTTCTAAAACTAAATAAAATAAATACAAGAGGATTACCTGAATTCCTTTGCTTACTGGTGAAGAAATCTTTGTAGCCTCTATTGCCTATAACTACCAATTCCTCCCCGAGAACCAAATTCCAGAACAACAAAAGCCAAAGATCTTCCAATTCCAAAATCAACCAAAAACCAAAGATCTTCCACAATTTTGCAACAGAAGCATTTACCAAATTTTTTTTTTACAAAGCCAAAAACGAATTTCTTGTGTATGAAAAAGACATCCTCTATGAATTTTTTCAACAACCTCAATAAATGAACATGCACACTTGTCGAGAAGTTGCAAATATCTTTTTAACAACTTCTCGGAAATTTTGCCCTTCACTATATGCATGCCTTATTTAATTTTCTAATTTAAATTTTAAAACTAAATTTCAATTCACATGCATTTACTTTTATTTTAATTTTCTAATAATTTTTTTTTAAATGCAATATAATTTACACACTTAATAATTTAATTAAATTAATTAATTTATTTAATTAAAATAGTTTAATATTTTTAAGACCAACTATTTAACCAAATAAGCTAATTAATGAATTAAATTATCAAGTAAGTAAATTTCAACCACATTTAACATTAATTAAATAACAATAATTTAAAGCACAATATTACAACACTAAAAATTAACCAAATTTGCTTTTCAAACGATTAATCCAAACAGAAAATACAAGACGAACCTATGACTCTGAACTAAATGTAATGCCATAAATTTGACCAAAGGGAAAGAAAAACACAACTAATTTTTTTTGATAACGTATGTGCCGACGAACAACATACTACTTTCAAGGCTCAAAACATAAGCACACTACACATATCTAACAACATTTCTAGTGCAACGTTAATAGTGAAATGTCACTCAAGAGCATGGACCGAGGTTAATAAAAAAAAATAAGCATGTGGTGTCCATTGTGTCTACTCTCAAGAAAAGATGAGAAGGGGCCTAGTTCTGAATATTACCATTCAGATGTGTGACCTTATCTTACTTGGGGTTATTGCTAATAGTACAACTCACTAATGTCTTTCGGTTACCCCATCCTATTGTTTTCTAGCTCAGCCGCATGATTAGAGTAGTAATACCATGTATTACAAATGATCTTATTATTCCCCCATGTAACTTTTGAGGATGGTTGTTTGTTATCAATGTTACCGATGATCCAATTATCAATATTATCTTTTTAGTTTATGGTTTAACGTTAATACTAGTATCTTCCCCAATGTTAATATTGTAAAATATACATTTAATCATGGCGTGGATTATAATTCTATTTGCAAATTTCAACCTCATATTGCATTGTCCATTTATTATATCGCCGCTCAATTTTGTGTTAGTACTACTCCTCTACATTATTACTATCATCATTATTAAGTTTATCGCCAATACCCTTAATCTTACAAGTAAAATGATTATAGGTACTAATGTTTCCCTTTTTCCCTATGATAAAATTATTGTTGTTTTATTTATTTATCTATTTACTCTTTGATATATATTCTCTATACACAAATATATTCTATTTACTTTTAGGAAACATTTTAAAATAATAATAACAATAATCCTATTTCTCTAATTATATTATCTCATATATATATATAATATATCCTATATATATATATATATATATATTATAAATATTACTTTACTTCAAATAAAACGAAAAACCTGCATTACATTAAAGGATATCCTTTCTTTCTAAGGAAAATCTAATAGAACTAACCTTTACCTTTATACATTTATGCATGCTTTTATATTAATAAGACCTTTTTTTTTTCTTTTAAGAAAAAGACTTACAAGCCACGTAGCCCTTAAGATTTTTATTCTTTTATGTTTATTTTCTTTAACTTTATTATCTTTCTTTTTAAGATTACTTGAATGTATCACATGTCCTACTTATAGGGATATTATTTTACTTTAATTTTGTTCTAGTATGATGAGGTAATAAAGTGAGCGCAACATTAGGTGATCTTGGTGATAGCAGATTTGAACTTTGTCAAATGCTCATAGGTTTAAGCGTGAGGAGTTGAAATGGAGAAAGATGACATTGCCTTCATTTACATCGACAGAGGAGTCTTGGCACCGTATAGGACACTCTGTTCAAGGTAAAAAGGGGTAAGAAGCTAAGCGCAAAACATTACCTACCCCTATCCACTTTGGTTCTTCAGGCAATCTCCACTAAGCTTGCATGAGATGCCATGGGTGCTTCATGATTGTAGAGTGTTGCTTTTCTTTTAAAAAGTTTGTTATTATTTTGACTACCATTCCATTGCAAGGTAAATATTAATATGTGGTATTTGCTACGTGATGCAGTCGTTCATAAAAGAATGATTTTCATTGGAACTCATTAGGTACACATCACCCGCATATATCTCTCTGCCCAAGTGCTTATTTATATAGTATCTGAGATAAATCACGTGATTCTTTGACCATTGAGCATACAACCCAACGCAGGGAAGAAGTGCCCGATGCAGGGAAGAAGTGCATTGAACATCCCTAAGCCCTATGACACTTCAAAGCAGTGTTGCTGGGGAAAACGAAAATGAGATGACAATGACATTAATTTTATCGTTCCTCACAATTGACAGACTCACAACAATGAAAACAATTCTAAGACTGAAAACGTCACCGTCCTAGCACTTATACATTTAATGTTGCAGAGCCCATCGACTTAGCCTCGACTGACATACGAATCATCTAGAAATCTGCGCATAAACTACAATATTCTATTGAGATGCAATGATTTCAATCATCAAATAAATAAATGAATTTAAAACTATTGTTTTTGCTTTGGCGTAGGTTTGTGAATTTGACAATACAAGCCGTTCCATCCTCCAAAGGCTGCACTAAACTTCTTCTTAGGCTACCCCTACTAATACAACTTGCTACAGCTGAAGCTGGGTATAAGACTAGCATTGTTAAGCTCCATACTTTCAACCATATAGTACAGGCGACCCTAGAATTGGTTGCCATGACAATAAGTGTCACAGGCTGACAGAAAGGAAGTGACAGTGCCTAAATTTTTTTATTTTATTTTTTTTTACAAAAAACACTAAGAACTAGATATTCTCATTTAACCAATGCAGGGTATTTGTATTTTTATATCCTGATGAGTCAATAGTAATGATAACTGGTTTAATCAGCTGGTATAATGAAACGCACAACCTATTGTCTCCTTCTTTTAAAAAAAAAAAAAACAAACTAGGCAACATGCTGGAGCCACTGAGGAGTCTGTACCAATCTCTATCAATGATATATTATCTCTGGCAGTATTTAAGATGCGTCTCAAGTTATACTAACAGTTTTCTAAGGCGTTGGCAAGGAATATAGAGAAAAGTCAATGAAGAGATGTTGATCTCGCTACTCAGAAATTTACCTACAGTATCCTAAATCCTTCTCCAGAGAGTTTAAAGGGAATGATTGAATCTGAAGCCAAGTTAAGGGGGTGGCGGTGGTAATAAGATAGAGGTTCACAGTGGAGGCCCTCAACATATCATGCCAGTGTTGAGGTATCTTTATTTCATTCTCCTTTGCACTGTTATCATTCTAGCATTACTTATTTTATTTTATTTTATTTCAGCCACTGAAACATTAGGACCATGGCTCTGCATTGTAGTCGAAAATAGGTGAACACATCTACATCCTATTGTGTAGCTGTTTTGTTAAGATTGTTATTGCTCTATACTTACAACTCTTAAATGATCTCTTGTGCAGATATACAGATGTATAAGGAATTTCCAGTAAAGATACTAAACATAACGGTTTTGTTACGGCAGGCATCTAGGCCATCTACAGAAATTTTTATTCTCTTCTTTCCTCAACAGAACTAAGGCATTTTCTTAACAAAAATATGAGGCTCCCAATTATTACAAACTGGATTTATATCATTGTCTCTTTTCGTTTATTCATATGATCAAATAGTCAGAAACATACTAGAGATACTTAATACTCTTGAACCTAAACTATGCTAAATTTCTAGTTGTGATAAGCTAATTATATACAGTTTGACATTAAGATGAACTTCTTATAAAGATATTTAGCAGCTTCAATATGACATTTTTAGACAAATCTGTATACCGGATCACCTTCAATATTGAGCACATTTCATTCCTAACATTATAACTTACAACCATTTGATAGATTAGTATATTTGCCTTATTCTTACAATGAACAAAGACTAGTGATTGAAATATCATTTCCTTATGCAAGAAAGATAGTAGGCACATTATATCCCATTATTTTCTTCATTTCACCACAAAATACTAACTTCTAATAATGCATCAACCCTTAGAACTACAATGAATAACACATACAAGAATAAGACTAGCTCTTTTCTTTTCTTTATTGAAAAATATGAATCCCATATTTTTAGACTTACAATATCACTACAATATTTGAGGAAAATAAATAAATTACAAACTCATGAACAAGGTCTTGCTCTCCACCCAACCATAATGGTGTCATGGAGCCTCATGGGCTCTAGCCATACCCCCGAGCAAGGATTTTATTAACTCCAAGATGATAAATGGAGTCTTCTCAATATTTTACAAGATTTAAAGATAACATAACATCTAAGCTCTCCACTCACCATACTCAACGAACATTCCTACAAGCATACTATCTTCTTACAACAATTAATTCAATGAGGAGTGGGGAGAAGGGAAAACTTATCTTTTTCATGAGAGATTAAACTCTTCTACCCTTCTTGCCTCTCCAACCAAGCCCTCTTGATCACCCTCCTTTCTTCTTTCTCAACTAGAGTTCTCCATAAGGAGAAGTGGGCAATGGTCAAATCTTCCCTCTTTTTGAGATATAAAGGGATCCTCAAAACCTACACTCTTCCTCACAAGTGCTCACACATGTGTGAGTCTTGTACCAATTCCAAGAACTTTTGGGGAGTAGAAGGTTGAGAGTGACAAGTCATTCTTCCCAAGCCCCAACACTCTTTGAATTCGCCACATTCATGAATGTGGACTTTTGAGGGGTCTTTTCACACCCCAAGGACAAGTTCACATGTTAAAAAGGTTCCAAACCCATAGGTATAGGTCCTAGGGGTCTATTCTTGTTCAAAAACCAAGGAAATTGACTCCATAATCCCTTTTCAAAACCTACACAAGAATCCATACGAATTTTGATCCTAACCAGGGGTTCCAACCCCAACCATACTCACATCACATGTCCTACAATTGGATTCTTACTCAAACATAATCACCCAATCAAAATATCAAACCTCAACCCTTCCAAGTCAAATAGGGCTACACTTAGAACTTCCCAAGGATGTATTGATTTGATTCCAACATTTAACTATCCCCTTGTTTGTTTATTTGATTCCTCTTGATCTATCAACATATTAAATTTAAATCCTCAGAAGATGTATTTTGATTTTCTCTCGATGGTCCTCCCTTCTCATGCTAACACTGTTACCTTCCTGCACATTACCAACATGATTATAAGTAACATTTTATATCACATTAATCTATTAGGTGAATCTTCTAAACTTTAACCATATAATAATCCATTTAAATTTCAATCTACATTCCATAGTATACTAGTGTATTCCACCTTCAAGGTAGTGACAATAGAACATAATGTCAAAGTGAAATTACAAGGATTTTGCTAAGAGATCACCTTATTTATTATTCACCATATATCTAATCATAAATTGAAGAAATTCATGTCACAAATTATGTTTAGCAATTATCACTTGTGAAACGGGGTCTTACACTAAAATAGACAAAGTACTAAGACCAGGGTTAAAGACTAGGCTAGGATAAACCAAACTACTATCTCCCGATCAACGTTTCCATTGAGTCTTGACATGCTCAGACCTGAATACACAGGTGGAGTCAGTGTCATGTACCTACAAATCCTGCAACCAAGCAAATAACGTGCATACATTTATATATATAAAACATTAAATAGAAACACCGTGCGGAGAAAATCACAGATATCGCAGGGCACTCGCAAGTGAGTGATGCGATTCTGTTCTTCACACCAATACACTTCACAGCGAACTGACAAAAATGAATAACTGTTAGTCTATCATAAACATGTACATAGCAATAACAACTGAAAATGACATCTACGCTAAATCATATCATATCTGAAATCAATAATCACCAAACAAGTATCATCATGTCACAGAATAATCCACTATCGCTCAAAACCAGCGATCAAAATATCCAACAAAGAATCATAGGTCTAACAATATGAAAACACAAAAACAGAAAGCATAAGCATAAATGGAGGGGTAGTACAAAACACACTTACAAGACTACTGCTTGAGGATTGTTCACCAGCCTTGGAAGAGCTAGAGGCCACTGACATTGTTGTGTCTTCTCTTTTAGGAACAAAGAGCTACAACGTCAGCGGCTAGCTAGAAGGTCTATGACTTCAAAAACACAACATGGACACTCAATTTTTTTACACATGTATTAACAATATGACAAGAAAGGATTAATAATAACAAGGTCTTCAATGATTCAAATAATACTTAACATACAATTTGTTATTCCAAGTTCACTGTTTCAATTTAATAATCCCTCCTTTTTTTCCCTGGAAACACCAAGAGTACAAAGGAAAAGAAATAATTAGGAAAAGGGATTTAATGTTATATGTAATAGTTAATATGAAGTATAACATTTGATGTAATGCCCCGTCTTAATAACCTAAGAATGTTGCAATAGTGTTTAAAGGTGTAATAATTTTCTTTTTTTAAAGTATTAATACTAAGTTAATTAATTGCATACATTCTTAGGTTAAGCGATGTTACACTACTTTGAGTTTTCCATAAGTGACTTAAGTATTTCGCATTGCACATAATCAATATTAACATAAAGGTAAACATTGCATAACATAGAAATTTCCACTCAAGATAACATAATGAAGTACATTCATGTTTTTCCATACATTGCATTTGATATGATATTACAACACTCATTCATCTTGATGAGGTAGTTCAAATAATAGTTACATTTTACAAATGATCACCTCACAACATGGAGGAATGTTTTTACAATACAAATTTACAATTTACAAAGTTGAAATAAACATAAAATCCATATGCAAGCTCTCCATCCATGAAGCTCTCGATGCCATGATCAAACTGGGGACCCAACAGAGTAAGGTGCACGTTCCACCCAACCATGTGGTACCCGTAGGTCCACCCCCCGTGCTAGGAGATAGTAATAAGGTTACCTAGGCCTAATATACTAACCCTAGACACTAGTACAAAAAATCTAATGGTTACATTGCTTCCAGATTTAGGTAATTGAATACTCAACAAATACAAGGTTGACTGTTATTCTAGGTGGAGTGTCATCACAACGATGCAAAGGTTACCCTGGTGTTTCTTCCTAGGTTCTGACCCCCAATCCTTGGGTTACCCTGGTAACCTCTTACGAAACCCGACCCCTATTACATACTGTTGCGGAATCGAATGTCTTTTAAAGGAACAAGACACTGATTTTCCATTCCAGGCCTTCTCATCTTATACTCATTACTGTAGTAGCTCAAGAGTCATAAGCGAGGCATGTACATCTTGTTAAGTGTTTTAGTCTAACTACTATGTCATTTAGTTATCACTGAGTTACTAACTACTTGTAAGTTACCCTGACACCTCTTTGTGTGTCGGCCCTTACAAATAACCACTCCCCTAAACATAACCAGGGTTTTCTAAGTTTTCATGACTAGGGTTTTCAAGTGCACAAAGTACATCTCACGAATACAAATGATTCTCAACAATATCAAATCACAATATTTATTGCATGCACAACCCAAGTTAACATAAGAAATACATTTGAACAATTAAGCACCCTTTTTACACAATTCATTCTGGAAGACTTGATCATTAGAGACTTTCCCCTTTTTTCCCCAATTCACAAAATTAAAACATCTTAAAGAAAATACATGTCTATCATTTGGATATACTAAATCCATATGTCAAAAATTTGAAGTATAAAATCAATCAATCAACTAATTTGTAATCAATTTTTTTGTTTAAAAATTTCCTCTAATTCACAATATGTCATACTTTATAGTTTTCTCAGTCTTAATCTTCCCATGCATTATAACTTTAAAAAAATACATTACAAATCATTTTTTTCTTACTTAATAAATATAATTATAAACATATTAATATATTTATTAATTTATACAAAAATAAATATATACTTAAGTCAGAATTTCATATATATATATATATAAATCCATTTAAATAATAATTTTGAAATTTAAAATAAACCAAACTAAACTCTTTATAAATTATAAACTTATTCATAAACTTAAAACCCAAAATAATATGAAATTTTTAAAGAGTTTATTTTTTATTTTTAAAAGAAAACCCTAAATATAATGGCCGATGGCTGCCATAGACATACCCCATTGGGGCACGGCTATGCAAGCCGCACCGGCTCTGCCGGCGAGGGCAAGGCCGAGCGCTGCCCTCAAAGCCAGCTTCCTTTAGGGCCGGTCGTGGGGGTAGCACCCCCACTGTGTCGGCCTTGCTCAAATATTGTTTAAATAAAATTTCCTATTCACTGTGTTATATGGCGAATTTCAACGGAATTTCATTTCTAACTCTTTAAATAGAAGAAAAATTATTTTTGCATACACAGATTTCTACACACCTTCCAAAACTGAAAATCTGCGTATGGATTTGGAAATAACAGTAAATAAAATATAGTAAAAAAGAAAATTTCTTTCTCAGGTTTTCTACAATAAATCTGGGAAATTTTAGTGATTAACCAAATACTTTCCACAAATTTTTTTATATTTAAAACTAAGAATTTATTTCATTTAAGAATTTTTTATTCATAAAATATTTTTTTTTAAATCAAATACACAGCACGTTCACAATTGGATAAAATATCAATTTTTACAGAAAATTCATTCCCTTGAGAATTTCTATTGTATAATAGGATTTTTATCAAAATTTCCCAAAAGAATATAGAAATCAAGAAATCTTTAACTTTCTCAAACATTCTTTTTCAAAGATACAATTTTAAATAATTAACAAGTAGAATCCCTGATTTCCAAAGCTCACTGGTGAAGGAAATTTTTTTTGCCTCTGTTGCCTGAAGCGAACAATATTCCCACAATCTTTTCCAACCAACACAAGAGATCCTCCCACCAAAAGATCTTCCACAAAATTTACAATCCAAATACAGAGAGATAACAACTTCTAAGAAATATAGAATTTTAACACAGTAAGAGAATTTTTTTTTTGCACAAGCTCTGTTAATTTCCCCGTGAGGAAATTGGATAGCCCCCCGTCAATTTTCCCGAGATCCAAAATATCCTCTCCGTAACAAATTTTCAACAAACCAAATAAATGCAACTTGCACACTTGTCAAGAAGTTGCAAATATGCTCTCAACAACTTCTCGGCAATTTTTGCCCCTTTAATTTTGCATGCAAATTTCAATTTTATTTAATTTAAATTTTAAAACTTAATTTTAATTTACATGCATTTTATTTTTATTAATTTTAATTTTCTAATTTTCCACAATTTATTTAATTTTCAAATGTAATATAATTTACCTACTTAACAATTTAATTTAATTAATTTATTTATTTAATTAAAATAGTTTAATCCTTTTAAGATCAACTATTTAACCAAATAAGCTAATTAATGAATTAAATTATCAAGAAAGTAAATTCTACCTCATTGAAATGACAATACAACCTATAACTCAAAACTGAAAATAGACAAAGTACTAAGACTAGGATTATAAACTAGGCTAGGGTAAACCTAACTACTATCTCCCAATCAACGTTTCTGTTGAGTCTTGACATGCTCAGACCTAATTACACAGGTGGAGTCGGTGTCATGTACTTGCAAATCCTGCAACCAAGCAAATAATGTGCATACATATACATATATAAAGTGTGAAACAGACACACCATGCGGAGAAAATCACAGATATCGCAGGGCACTTGC
Source organism: Sequoia sempervirens (assembly GCA_007258455.2). Classification (NCBI taxonomy): domain Eukaryota; kingdom Viridiplantae; phylum Streptophyta; class Pinopsida; order Cupressales; family Cupressaceae; genus Sequoia; species Sequoia sempervirens. Next base: position 533,281,847 of record VDFB02000003.1, on the reverse strand, counting down.
AAGCGAGTGATGCGATTCTGTTCTCCACACCAATACACTTCACAGCAAACTAACGAAAATGAATAACTGTTAGTCCATCATAAACATGTACATAGCAATAACAACTGAAAATAACATCTACGCTAAATTATATCATGTCTGAAAACAATAATCACCAAACAAGTATCATCATGTCACAGAATAATCCACCACCGCTCAAAACCAATGATCAAAATATCCAACAAAATATCATAGGTCTAACAATATGAAAGCATAGCAACAAAAAGCATAAGCATAAACGGAGGGGTACTACATCCTCCCCCCCTAGGATCAGGCTTGCTCCATAAAAGCCTGCGAACAGGTAGGGATAAAGTTCCCTCATGCATGTCGCATCCTCCCGGGTAACCGAAGCCTCATAGCTAGGATCCCATTGGACCCTCACCTGATCAACGTCTCGACCCCTGAGACCGAGCGTCTGGTGCTGAAGAATGGCCACGGGCTCCAAAGCCAGCTGCCCATCCTCTACCTGTAACGCATTCCAATCAAGTACATGAGATATGTCAGGATGATATGGCCTAAGAACTGATACATGAAAAACATCATGAATACGAAACAAACTGGGTGGTAAGGTGAGTTGATACGCCACGGGAACAATTCTCTCTAAGATCTTGAATGGTCCTATGAAACGAGGCGCAAGCTTAGAGCCTTTTCCATAACGGATTGGACTCTTTCGCGGTTGCACTCGAAGAAACACTCTATCACCAACAGCGAACTGTCGATCGATCCTATGCACATCAGCATATTTCTTTTGCCTATCCTGAGCTGCTACCAAATCCTCTCTAATACGGTCAACCTATTGTTCCATGTCATGAAGCATCTCGGGTCCAAACAACACTCTATCCTCAAGTCGATCCCAACTTAATGGAGTTCGACAAGGACTATCGTATAATGCCTGAAATGGTGGCATACCTATGGAACTCTGATATCCATTGTTGCAAGCGAATTCTACTAAGTATAAGTAATCCTCCCAATGTTACTGTTGGTCCATTACGTACATCGTAAGCATATCCTCTAATATTTGGTTAACTCTTTCAGTTTGACCATTGGTTTGAGGATGATACGCTAAACTAAAGTTCAATTATGTACCTAAAGCACGTTGTAATGAAGTCCATAGGGCAGAAGTAAAAATAGGATCTCTATCTGATATAATCCTACGAGGAATTCCATGTAATCTAACGATGTCCTCCATGAATATCCTAGCTACGGATGAAGCATTGTAAGATGAACGTACAAGTGAAAAGTGATCTACTTTAGTCAAACGATCAACAGTTACCATAATGGCATCATGTTGACGTGATGACGTAGGTAACCCAACAATAAAGTCAATGGATATAATATCCCATTTCCATTTCAGAATGAGATGTGGCTGCAGTAATCCAGCAGGATGATGATGCTCAGCTTTAACTCGCTGGCATTCAAGACATCTCGATACGTAGTCAGCAATATCATGTTTCATACCAGGCCAAAAATACAATTGCCTAAGATCGGCATGCATTTTCTTAACTCCTGGATGAGCTGAATACGGAGCTCGATGAGCTTCAGTCATAATTAATGTTTGAAGACTCTCTACATGAGGTACATAGATGCGACCTAAATGTCATAATATACCATCTGATTCTAAAACATAACCTACAAATCGACCTTCTAAAGGTCTACCCAATTCAATCTCTGACTTTGCTTCCTGATATAATCTATCAGTAGGAAGTGCAACTACTATTTGACCTCTCAATTTAACTTCAAGAGTAGTAGCAGAGATCTCATGTCGATGTCGGCTAAGAGTGTCAGCCACTACATTCTCTTTGCCTTGAACATATTTTAGTTCAAAATCGTACTCACACAAGAACCCCATCCACCATCTTTGCCTTGCATTCAAGTTAGGTTACGTAAAAATGTATTGCAAACTATGATGATCAGTATGAAGTTCAAAGCAATGACCTAATAAGAAATGCCTCCATCAAACTAAAGCATGCACTACCGCAGCTAGTTCTAGGTCATGAGTAGGATAGTTTAATTCGTGGTCCTTGAGTTTACGAGACTCATAAGCAACCACATGCCCATCTTGCATCAAAACTGCTCCCAAAACCTCTAAGGATGCATCTGTGCAAACTACGAAATCCTTAGTAGGATTAGGAACAATCAGTATAGGTGCATTAGTCAACTTTTCTTTAAGAGTCTGAAAAGCCAACTGACACTGTTCCGTCCAAACAAACTTCTTCCCTTTCCTCTGAAGAGAAGTTATAGGATGACCTATTCTAGAAAATCCCTCTACAAACCTCCTATAATAGCCAGCTAGACCCATAAAACTACAAAATTCACCTACATTAGTAGGTGCGTACCAATCCACAATAGCTTGAATCTTTGAAGGATCCACAGAAATACCTTTTCCAGATATCACGTGTCCAAGATATTTGATCTCAGTTTGAAAGAAGTCACACTTCTTCAGGTTTGCATACAATTGATTTTCCCTTAAACATTGCAATGCCTGTCTCAAATGTTCTTCATGTTCCTTCATGTTCCTCGAATAGACTAAAATGTCATCGAGAAATACCAGGACAAAGCGATCAAGGTATTTACGAAATACACCATTCATTAAACTCATAAATACAGATGGTGCGTTCGTTAACCCAAATGGTACCACGGTGAATTCGTAGTGCCCATAATGAGTTCGAAAAGCAATTTTATGGATGTCTACTTCAGCTATATGCAATTGATGATAACCAGATTTCAAATCAATTTTAGAGAACACATTAGGTCCCTTAATTTGATCAAAAAGATCATCGATTCTAGGCAAAGGATAATGATTCTTAATCGTAACCTTGTTCAATTGATGATAGTCTATACACAGCCTAAGAGATCCGTCCTTCTTCTTCACAAAGATGACAGGTGCTCCCCAAGGGGAAACACTTGGATGAATAAAACCCTTTTCTAATAGTTCCTCTAACTGAATACGAAGTTCCTCTAACTCCTGAGTCGTCATTCTATAAGGAGCTCTAGATATAGGTTTAGCTCCAGGAACTAGGTCAACTCTAAAGTTGATATCCCTTTTTGGTGGCATTCCAGGAATGTCATCGGGAAATACATCTGTGAATTCCCTAAGAATAGGATGATCATCAAGAGATACCTCTCGACTCTCACCTTCTTCCAAATCAGTAACTGTTGTTGCAAATAGTTGACATCCCTGTCGAAGACATCTCTTTAATTGCATAGCAGAAATCATCTGCAAAGAGATAGGTCTTTGAATACCTACAATTTCCACTTTCGCACCTAAATCATTAATGTAACTAATTGTCTTAAGTCGACAGTCAATTATAGCATGATAAGATGCTAACCAATCCATACCTAAAACTATATCATACGATCCTAAGGGTGTAACATATAAATCTACTAAGGTAGTTAACGTACCAATCTTAAGTTCACAGTTATGTACTAAATTTTCTACTGCTACTTTCACCCCTGAGGCGAATTCAACTTGCCATTTACCACCTTGTTTTACCGCCACTAGACCACAACGGTCAACAATGGTCGGTGAAATAAAGGAGTCAGTGGCTCCAGAATCAAAAAGTATAGAAACACTAACACCATGTAACTTACCTGAAGTCTCGACCACCGTATTCTGGTGATCAACTTTGGGGTCATTAACTGCTGCATATACAGTATGTGCTCGTTCTGCATCTCCCACCATAGGCTCTGAAACTGTAGGTTGAGGCCCATAACCAGTAGAACCTCTCATCGAACACTACCTAGCTATGTGTCCCTGCTGCCCACATGAATCATCTTGTACCTGTGCCTCTACCGAATCCTCTACCACCCGAAGGTGCATTGGACTACTGATAGCTACCCCTACTAATAGTGGACTGAGCACTCTGTGCAGGCTGATCCTGCCTATTGCGCTTGTTGTGCCACCAGTTGCAACCCTTTCCTGTTTGAGGACTATTTTGTTGTTGTGGTTGAGGGTTATTGTTCTTTTGAGGAGTCCGTTGTTGTTGTTACTGGCCACCCTTTGTGGGAGTCTGTTGGTTCTTGGAAGAACCGCCTATCTTTGCCTGTCCACCCCGTGGACTAAAACCTGCCACAGGAGCACTCCCAATCTGCACTCCTGTGTGCCCACCTAAAGCCAAAATAAGATTCTCCTCTATAATGCGAGCCTTCTCCACGGTGACTTCCATAGTCTTTGGCTCAAAGACTCAGACACCTCCACTGATGCGGGCGTTTAAGCCCCTGATAAAATGTTGTAATAGCATAGGCTCATCATCGCCAATACCAGCATACTACTTGAGTTCATAGAACCTACATTCATATTGCTCTACAAAAAGAGCCAACTGACGTAGATCGTGGAACTCATCAGCCCTTCGCTGCCTCCAGTGTTCTGAAAGGAACCGAGCTCTAAACCTCTCGAGAAACATCTCCCAAGACATAGAACCAATATCCATATGGAGCTTCTACTCCTCTAGGCACCACCAAGTAGAGGTGAATCCTCTCAAGTGCATAATAGCGCATCTGGCACGGGTATTGCTACCGTAAGGGTGCATGGCGAAGCATCTACCCAAATCTAGTAGCCAGGTCTCAGCCTCTAACCCACCTCCTGAACCATCAAAGGGAGGAGGGCGTGCCCTTAGTAAATCCCTCATGTGCCGAGCAATAATAGAATCCTAATGTGTTGTGTCCTCTACTCTCCTAGGGGATCTATCCCTCTCTCTCACAACCTCCTGCTCATCTACCTGTCTAGGTCCAAGATGAGCTAGGACCTCCTCTAGTAATGGACGTATCTGAGAATCCTCTACTGCTGACTGTACGAGATTTTGTCCCTCATTTATTTGACCCATCTATTCTGCTTGGTCACTATGGTGAGGGCTAGGAGGGGGAGTAACCTGAGGGATTGGCCCTCGGCCTCCTCCTTGACCTCTACCACGACCTCTTCCTCCTCGCCTAGGCATGTTCCTACACATAACAATTACGAGTCTTAGATACTATTCAACCAAGGTTAATAGTTGCGACACTACGTACTAGGTCAACCTAATGGGCTCGTGATTACCCAGAGCGTCCAGTGTTTGTAACCTTGGCTCTGATAGCAATCTGTAATGCCCCATCTTAATAACCTAAGAATGTTGCAATAGTGTTTAAAGGTGTAATAATTTTTTTTTTTTAAAGTATTAATACTAAGTTAATTAATTGCATACATTCTTGGGTTAAGCGACGTTACACTACTTTGAGTTTTCCATAAGTGACTTAAGTATTTCGCATTGCATATAATCAATATTAACAGAAAGGTAAACATTGCATAACATAGAAATTTCCATTCAAGATAACATAATGAAGTACATTCATGTTTTTCCATACATTGCATTTGATATGATATTACAATACTCATTCATCTTGATGAGGTAGTTCAAATAATAGTTACATGTTACAAATGATCACCTCACAACATGGAGGGATTTTTTTACAATACAAATTTATAATTTACAAAGTTGAAATAAACATAAAATCCATATGCGAGCTCTCCATCCATGAAGCTCTCGATGCCATGATCAAACTGGGGACCCAACGGAGTAAGGTGCATGTTCCACCCCCCGTTCTAGGAGATAGTAATAAGGTTACCTAGGCCTATTCTACTAACCCTAGACACTAGTACAAACAATCTAATGGTTACATTGCTTCCTGATTTAGGTAATTGAATACTCAACAAATACAAGGTTGACTGTTATTCTAGGTGGAGTGTCATCACAACGATGCAAAGGTTACCCTGGTGTTTCTTCCTAGGTTCCGACCCCCAATCCTTGGGTTACCCTGGTAACCTCTTACGAAACCCGGCCCCTATTACATACTGTTGCAGAATCGAATGTCTTTTAAAGGAACAAGACACCGATTTGCCATTCCAGGCCTTCTCATCTTATACTCATGACTGTAGTAGCTCAAGAGTCATAAGTGAGGCATGTACATCTTGTTAAGTGTTTTAGTCTAACTACTGTGTCATTTAGTTATCACTGAGTTACTAACTACTTGTAAGTTACCCTGACAACACTTTGTGTGTCGGCCCTTACAAATAGCCACTCCCCTAAACATAACCAGGGTTTTCTAAGTTTTCATGACTCGGGTTTTCAAGTGCACAAAGTACATCTCACGAATACAAATGATTCTCAACAATATCAAATCACAATATTTATTGCATGCACAACCCAAGTTAACATAAGAAATACATTTGAACAATTAAGCACCCTTTTTACACAATTCATTCTAGAAGACTTGATCATTAGAGACTTTCCCCTTTTTTCCCCAATTCACAAAATTAAAACATCTTAAAGCAAATACATGTCTATCATTTGGCTATACTAAATCCATATGTCAAAAATTTGAAGTATAAAATCAATCAATCAACTAATTTGTAATCAAATTTTTTGTTTAAAAATTTCCTCTAATTCACAATATGTCATACTTTATAGTTTTCTCAATCTTAATCTTCACATGCATTATAACTTTAAAAAAAATACATTACAAATCATTTTTTTTCTTACTTAATAAATATAATTATAAACATATTAATATATTTATTAATTTATACAAAAATAAATATATACTTAAGTCAGAATTTCATATATATATATATATATATATAAATCCATATAAATAATAATTTCAAATTTTCAAATAAACCAAACTAAACTCTTTATAAATTATAAACTTATTCATAAACTTGAAACCCAAAATAATACGAAATTTTTAAAGAGTTTATTTTTTTTTTAAAAGAAAACCCTAAATATAATGGCCGACAGCTGACATAGCCATACCCCATGGGGGCATAGCTGTACAGGCCGCGTCGGCTCTGCCGGTGAGGGCAGGGCCGAGCGCTACCCTCACAGCCGGCTCCCTTTGGGGCCGGCCATGGGGGTAGCACCCGCACTACGTCGGCCTTGCTCAAATATTGTTTAAATAAAATTTCCTATTCACTGCGTTATATGGCGAATTTCAACAAAATTTCAATTCCAACTCTTTAAACAGAACAAAATTTATTTTTGCATACATAGATTTCTACACGCCTTCCAAAACTGAAAATCCACGTACAGATTTGGAAATAACAATAAATAAAATACAGTAAAAATAAAATTTCTTTCTCAGGTTTTCTACAATAAATTCGGGAAATTTCAGTGATTAACAAGATACTTTCCACAAAAAAATTTTTATATTTAAAACTAAGAATTTATTTCATTTAATAATTTTTGATTCATAAAATATTTTTTTTTAAATCAAATACACAGCACATTCACAACTGGATAAAATATCAATTTTTACAGAAAATTCATTCCCTTGAGAATTTCTACTGTATAATAGGATTTTTATCAAAATTTCACAAAAGAATACAGAAAACAAGAAATCTTTAACTTTCTCAAACATTCTTTTTCAAAGATACAATTTTAAATAATTAACAAGTAAAATACCTGATTTCCAAAGCTCACTGGTGAAGGAAATTTTTGTTGCCTCTATTGCCTGAAGCGCACAATATTCCCACAATCTTTTCCAACCAACACAAGAGATCCTCCCACCAAAAGATCTTCCACAAGATTTACAATCCAAATACAGAGAGATAACAACTTCTAAGAAATATAGAATTTTAACACAGTAAGAGAATTCTTTTTTTGCAAAAGCTCTGTTAATTTCCCCGTGAGGAAATTGGATAACCCCCATCAATTTTCCCGAGATCCAAAATATCCTCTCCGTAACAAATTTTCAACAAACCAAATAAATTCAACTTGCACACTTGTCAAGAAGTTGCAAATATCCTCTCAACAACTTCTCGGCAATTTTTTCCCTTTTAATTTTGCATGCAAATTTCAATTTTATTTAATTTAAATTTTAAAACTCAATTTTAATTTACATGCATTTTATTTTTATTAATTTTAATTTTCTAATTTTCCACAATTTATTTAATTTTCAAATGTAATATAATTTACCTACTTAACAATTTAATTTAATTAATTAATTTATTTAATTAAAATAGTTTAATCCTTTTAAGATCAACTAGTTAACCAAATAAGCTAATTAATGAATTAAATTATCAAGAAAGTAAATTCTACCATATTTAAACATTAATTAAATAACAATAATTTAAAACACAATATTCCAACATTAAAAACTAGCCAAATTTGCTTTCAACAATTTATTTGAATAGAAATGACAATACAATCTATAACTCAAAACTGAAAATAGACAAAGTACTAAGACCAGGATTATAAACTAGGCTAGCGTAAACCTAACTACTATCTCCTGATCAACGTTTCCGTACGCTCAAACCTGATTACACAGGTGGAGTCGGTGTCATGTACCTACAAATCCTGCAACCAAGCAAATAACGTGCATACATATACATATATAAAGCATAAAATAGACACACCGTACGGAGAAAATCACAGATATCGTAGGGCACTCGCAAGCGAGTGATGCGATTCCGTTCTCCACACCAATACACTTCATAGCAAACTGACGAAAATGAATAACTGTTAGTCCATCATAAACATGTACATAGCAATAGCAACTGAAAATAACATCTACGCTAAATCATATCATGTCTGAAAACAATAATCACCAAACAAGTATCATCATGTCACAGAATAATCCACCATCGCTCAAAACCAACGATCAAAATATCCAACAAAACATCATAGGTCTAACAATATGAAAGCGTAGCAACAGAAAGCATAAGCATAAACGGAGGGGTACTACATTTGAAGTATGGCATGTCAAGATTTAGACAAATAACTATTTTGAGAAAATAATAAACATTGGGAAGAATACATATGTACATTGCTTACCTCTACTTTGGCATACATACAAATCTACACACAAAAAAATTTAATATTGTCTCATTGATGGCTTTTATTCTATGTAAATGGTTGCAATATATTTAAGTAGTTTGTGTTGTTCTCCACAATGAAATCTATCTATTGTTTACTAGCGTTGGCTATATTCCACTCTTTGTAATGCATAATCAACACTTAATATCATACAGTTTATATTGTTATCAAAAACACATTCTTCCTTATGATATATATATATAGATAGATCTAGATAGATAGATAGATAGATAGATAGATAGATAGATATACAATATTGATTCATTAATCATTCACATTTTGTGGTGGAGGCTTTGATTCACTTTGTTACTGCAAGTTTTTTTGTGTTTTCAGGGTGGTCCATATGGGTCATTGTTCCAAGAAATACTTTTGTGGCAATGGATGGAATGGAATAAAATAGTAAATGTTATGCAATTGATATTGTTTTGCACAAGGAACTATTCACTGTTATTTTCTGGACAAGGGTATATTGTGACATTTTTGGCCTCCATTCAGTGTGGCTAGAAAAGGAAGCTAGCAGATTTTATTTTATTTTTATATTAAAAACATTTGCTGCATCAATAGACAAGGCCAGTGAAATGGCATCAACATTAATTGTTGTATTGTTTCCATGTAGTGACAATAGGTATAAGCAGTAGCTTCCTTTTCAAGCAGTCACAAAGATAACAATTTCTTGCACAATGTTTGATAGGGCATTGCCCTATAGCTATACTGATTTGTTTCTCAGAGGGTCCTGCTAAGAAAACATCTATATTGTTTCAATTTTCAATAACGGATTATTGGGTGTCATTCTCTTGGTGTAGCTTGTTCTTCAAGATAGCTATCAATAATGGGGAAATCATGCATTAAATACACATTCCTAGTTGAACATTGTTTCTTCAGCCTTAGAAAAGAAGTTGTCTGAGTGATGGACTATATACTAAGTGTCATAAGGAAAAATTAATAGGCACTTCTCTATAGATGGTTAGAGGATATTTTTTTGTTTGCAAGCAATGATGTTTGCAAAATAAAATTGGAAGTGTCACCTATGGTCCTTTTTGTGAACCCATTTTTTAGATATCAAGGCAGTGGTTTGCATGGGTTTGTGAATTTCAATTTGTTTGTCAGCTTCTTTTTATGACCACCATTTTCTATCTATGTTTGCAATAGAATAAAATTCTTAACATAATCCATTTTTCTTTTGTAGTTTGTCGTTTGCTAGCCTAGGTTATTTATAGCCATTGGTTTATCAAGCACAATTTTTTTGTCCTTTGTGCGATAAACAATGAATATTTATGTACATATACATATATATAAAATATATATATATACATATATATATACATATATATATATGTATATATATGTGTATATATATATGTATGTATGTATGTATGTATGTATATATATAGATATACTTACATAAATGTATTCACTAGGACTCTATTAAAAATTCAAACAATACAGGCTCCTGAGCACCACCCTATCGAAAATATATTTTTTTTTGGAAAACAACATTAACTCTATAATATCAGTTATTTTATTATGCATCGTAAATGAAAGTATATAGCCAAAGCTAGGAAACAATAATTAGCATTGGGCCATGGGAAACATTGGATGGAATTTTTGCCAGCCTTAGTGGTTTTAGGTCTCTTGCACTATGTAGTAGGTGTTGTTTTGGTTTTTTTTAATAATTTTGAAATAATTTAGCGTGGCAATAGAGGAGGCTACAAAAATGGCATCAACATTAATAATTGTATGGTTTTTGTGTAGTGTTGATGGTGCAAGTAACATCTATGTTTAAAGTCCTCAGAGAACAAAGCATGTTTCTATGCAAATTTCAATAACATATTGTGCATATATATATATATATACACACACACACACATATACACACACATATATATATATATATATATATATACACATATATATTTATATATACATATATATATACACATAAATATATATACACACACACACATATATATAGATATATAAGAATTATCACAACCCACACCTTTTGCAACCATCAACGCATGCAAAGAACACAAGATAACCTCCAACCACCTTCACAAAATTTCCATAGTCATGGTGGGTTATGATAGTTCTATGTCCATTTTTAGCAAGCCATGGAGAGAGGATGGAGGGAAGAGAAACCAAGTTGGAAGAGGTGTAATTGAAGGAATTAAGAAGAGGTGCATATTGGAAAACCTTTCATGGAGTATTTCTAAAACAATTTATGTTATTTTTCAAAAGGGGATTGTTGATTGTTGCTCTGTAGCTTATTGTAAATTGCTTGCTTTATGAGTTGTGCATAGGCACCATTGGGGGAAGGAAATATTGTTTCTATATTATTTTTGATGTGTTCAGTAACCCCCACCCACCCTTGCAAAAGTTGCACAAAGTTTAATCCAGGTTGCACCCTCACAAAAGCTTACCCTCATTTCTCACGGCTCCCATATCAAGTATAGCAACAGAATGACACCAAAAAATGCCTTGTTCAAAATCTCTAAGACATTTGTTTTTTTCCCCAGGGTGTTAAAGGATAGCTATCATTACGACCATCACCAATACATGCAAAGCATATAGATATACATAGATCGACATGTATTTAAATGTAGATATATATAGTAGCTATAACTGTGAAGAGAAAGCTTGTATGAAGATGCAAGTATGTATGTCGCGATAGTGGTTGGCATACATACACACACACACATATATATTGAGAGGAAACAACAAAGATTCAAGGAAGAATAAAAGTAGAAGTATACTCATTTCTCAACAAACTATATATGTGTATATATGTAGATTTCTCTCTATATATATATATACATACATAATATATGTGTATATGTATATATGTAAATCTTGAATAGTGTTAGCAATGTAATTCCCTTGTAGAAATGGCTACAAAGTTGGAGTAAATAGAATCCTATACCCTAAAAATTGGTGTGTGAAGGCCATGTGAAGACATACTACTTTTTCGTCAACAAAACTTGATTGAAAACTAAAACAAATTGCATTTTCCAACAACATCTTTTTTGTATTATATGTTTCGTGTGTTGAGTTTGTGTCTTTATGTAGGTTTTTTCATCTGGCTGACTCTTGAAACCAACATTGTTTGATTGTGTCTATTGTTATTCAAAAGACTATATAGTTTCATGGGTTTTGGTAGGTGGGCCAGTGTTCGATATATTTTTTCATTTATGGCTTCCATTTTCTATCAATGGTTCCAAAATACTAAATTTTCTATTTCTTTGGTGAATCTTGATATCAAAATTTATTATATTTTGTGGGTTTTGTTATGCAGGTGAGAATGGAAAATTAGTGACAATGTTCAAATAGACAATCATATCCTCATGTACACTATATTGATTTTAATAAGAAATATTTATTTCACCATTGATCAGAGTGGTGGGCAATGCATATTCTTGCTCAAGGGTTTGGTGAGAGCACATGAGGCTCCATGACTCAATATGGTACGGTGGAGATTAAGCTTTATTGTGTTGAATTTTATTTTATACATATATATATACATGTGTATATATACATATATATACAAATAAATACATATATATCATATATACACATACATATACATATAAATACATATATATACACAGATAAACACACACAAATATATATATACATATATGTATACATATATATAAATACATAATACATATAAATACATATATATGCATATATACACATACATATACATATAAATACATATATATATATTTATGTATGTATGTATGTATGTATGTATACATACATATATATGTATGTATGTATGTATGTATGTATGTATGTATGTATACATACATATATATGTATGTATGTATGTATACATACATATATATGTATGTATGTATGTATGTATGTATACATACATATATATGTATGTATGTATGTATGTATGTATGTATGTATGTATGTATGTATGTATGTATGTATATATATAGATATACTTACATAAATGTATTCACTAGGACTCTATTAAAAATTCAAACAATACAGGCTCCTGAGCACCACCCTATCGAAAAGAATTTTTTTTTTTGGAAAACAACATTAACTCTATAATATTAGTTATTTTATTATGCATAGTAAATGAAAGTATATAGCCAAAGCTAGGAAACAATAATTAGCATTGGGCCATGGGAAACATTGGATGGAATTTTTTCCAACCTTAGTGGTTTTAGGTCTCTTGCACTATGTAGTAGGTGTTGTTTTGTTTTTTTTTAATAATTTTGAAATAATTTAGTGTGGCGATAGAGGAGGCTACAAAAATGGCATCAACATTAATAATTGTATGGTTTTTGTGTAGTGTTGGTGGTGCAAGTAACATCTATGTTTAAAGTCCTCAGAGAACAAAGCATGTTTCTATGCAAATTTCAATAACATATTGTGCATATATATATATACACACACACACACACATATACACACACATATATATAAACACACATATATTTATATATACATATATATATACACATAAATATATATACACACACACACATATATATAGATATATAAGAATTATCACAACCCACACCTTTTGCAACCATCAACGCATGCAAAGAACACAAGATAACCTCCAACCACCTACACAAAATTTCCATAGTCATGGTGGGTTATGATAGTTCTATGTCCATTTTTAGCAAGCCATGGAGAGAGGATGGAGGGAAGAGAAACCAAGTTGGAAGAGGTGTAATTGAAGGAATTAAGAAGAGGTGCATATTGGAAAACCGTTCATGGAGTATTTCTAAAACAATTTATGTTATTTTTCAAAAGGGGATTGTTGATTGTTGCTTTGTAGCTTATTGTAAATTGCTTGGTTTATGAGTTGTGCATAGCACCATTGGGGGAAGGAAATATTGTTTCTTTATTATGTTTTGATGTGTTCAGTAACCCCCACCCACCCTTGCAAAAGTTGCACAAAGCTTAATCCAGGTTGCACCCTCACAAAAGCTTACCCTCATTTCTCATGGCTCCCATATCAAGTATAGCAACAGAATGACACCAAAAAATGCCTTGTTGAAAATATCTGAGACATTTTTTTTTCCCCAGGGTGTTAAAGGATAGCTATCATTACGACCATCACCAATACATGCAAAGCATATAGATATACATAGATCGACATGTATTTAAATGTAGATATATATAGTAGCTATAACTGTGAAGAGAAAGCTTGTATGAAGATGCAAGTATGTATGTCGCGATAGTGGTTGGCATACATACACACACACACACATATATATTGAGAGGAAACAACAAAGATTCAAGGAAGAATAAAATTAGAAGTATACTCATTTCTCAACAAACTATATATGTGTATATATGTAGATTTCTCTCTCTCTCTATATATATATACATACATAATATATGTGTATATGTATATATGTAAATCTTGAATAATGTTAGCAATGTAATTCCCTTGTAGAAATGGCTACAAAGTTGGAGTAAATAGAATCCTATACCCGAAAAATTGGTGTGTGAAGACCATGTGAAGACATACTACTTTTTCGTCAACAAAACTTGATTGAAAACTAAAACAAATTGCATTTTCCAACAACATCTTTTTTGTTTTATATGTTTCCTATGTTGAGTTTGTGTCTTTATGTAGTTTTTTTCATCTAGCTGACTCTTGAAACCAACATTGTTTGATTGTGTCTATTGTTATTCAAAAGACTATATAGTTTCATGGGTTTTGGTAGGTGGGCCAGTGTCGGATATATTTTTTCATTTATGGCTTCCATTTTCTGTCAATGGTTCCAAAATACTAAATTTTCTATTTCTTTGGTGAATCTTGATATCAAAATTTATTATATTTTGTGGGTTTTGTTATGCAGGTGAGACTGGAAAATTAGTGACAATGTTCAAATAGACAATCATATCCTCATGTACGCTATATTGATTTTAATAAGAAATATTGATTTCACCATTGATCAGAGTGGTGGGCAATGCATATTCTTGCTCAAGGGTTTGGTGAGAGCCCATGAGGCTCCATGACTCAATATGGTACGGTGGAGATTAAGCTTTATTGTGTTGAATTTTATTTTATACATATATATATATATATATATATATACATGCGTATATATACATATATATACAAATAAATACATATATATGCATATATACACATACATATACATATAAATACATATATATACACATATAAACACACACAAATATATATATACATATATGTATACATATATATAAATACATATATATGCATATATGCACATACATATACATATAAATACATATATATATATATACATATAAACACACACACACACACACACACTATATATGTATGTATGTATGTATGTATGTATGTATGTATGTATGTATGTATGTATGTATGTATACATATATATGTATGTATATATATATATATATTTGTGTATGTATGTATGTATGTATACATACATATATATATGTGTGTATATATATATGTATGTATGTATGTATATATGTATGTATACATATATATATGTATGTATACATACATACATACATCCATACATAAATATATATATATATATATATAAACATATAAACACACATACACATACATATAAATATATATCAAAGACAAAAAAAACTGCACAACAACAAACTAAGCCAAAAAAAATAACCCAGGCTAGCCATCAGCAATTGACAATTGTTGGTTTTGGCATGTGGGTGACTTCTAGCTATATTGCTCCATACATTAAGTACAGTATAAAGCAATACCAATCTTTCATCTCACACTTTATATATAATTGGATAAACAACAGCTACGATCATAAGTATTGCAAGCACACGCAAACCATACAACAACTAATCTCGAAATCAGCTAGCATTCAAGAGACCAGAAATCCACACAAAATTTTCCCTCAATTGAATAGCTAAGGAGGCTATGAATTCAAATATTTTGTCACCTATAATAACTACAAGTTGCTTAGAGATACACAAGAGATTATAGCCAACAAAAGGTTTGAATTCCTAGCCTTCTCGTTCAGGAAAATGAGGGAAAATTCAATCTAGATGTTTGTTCTCTTTATAATTATCATCAAGCCAGTTGCATATCGAGGCAAAAATATGGTAGACATATCTATTTAGATATAGTAGTCTCTACATAAATAAATATTTACATCTGTACATATAGATATTTATATATCAACCTATATGTGTGTCATCGTGATTGACCCTTGAGGTGTTTATTTTAAGATTTGATGGGAAAATTTTTCCCTCTCAACACCTTTTTATCCCAATCAAGCACCATATGAAGCATCTCTGCAATTTATTTTAATAAGAATTATATATTAAAGAAGATATTATCTGAAAAGGGAGACAAAGCATTCAAATTTATTGTTTTTGAGAAGATAGTTATTTAGTTTGAAAGAATTTTTTTATTTCTTTCATTCTTGAAAAGGAATTCCTATAACAATAGGCTTTGTATTGAACATACCAAAGAACATTAGCTACCGCATACATGTTTTCAACACCTTTTTGAACCTATTGAAGGGACAATCCAAATAAATTTTCGAGGATTGAAGAAATGAAAATGAAACAACATAGCCAACACTAGACAAGGGAAAACAACATAAACCACATTAGTCGCCTCCTGTAACGCCCATCGTGCAAACCCCAGAGAACACACACAATGCAACATAATTTTTTTTTTTTTAAGTAATAAAAGTAAACATGTAATAACATTAAAACATAACCACACAACATATTACATAGCATTAACACACTTGGTTCCCTGGGGCACGCGAGGTTACATCACAACAACTAAACAGAATAAAGATAAATAATATAACATAACCATTAAATTTATGATAGCCATATACAATGATACATCCCATAATCATGATGCGAGTAAGATAGACATCGCATAATTACATCCATGATAAACCTCTTAAAAGAGTTACATAAGAGCCTAACTATTACATCATTGATATAATATTACATTACAATTTTCTTTGATACGTGAATTACATTGAATTTCCCAACATGGGGATTGATACAAGAATAATGAAATATGAAGTACAACTGATCACTGGTACAACTCCACTGCGGAAAGCTGAGAAGACAAGAAGCTGATGGGGAACCCAACGGGTGCGGAGCACGTTCCACCCAACCATGTGAATTACAAGTAACTCACCCCCCGTGCTCAGAGGTGACGAGGAAGTGAACCTAACCATGAATGTCAAACCGACTCAACCACATTATGATACAAATCAAGTACAACTCAAAGCATACGATGAACAACCAATAACATTCACAGAGCACATGACAAGTTAAAACCAAGAGACTCATCACAATAACATGAAGTACTATCAATAAAAAATCATTAAACAAATTCACAAGAATTCAAGAAAACATCATAAAGAGATAACATCCAGAGGCAACAACAAAGTACAAGGGTGTCAAGTGGAGAGTGTCATCGCATAGCTCTCATGGGATTCTCCTGTCCCTTCCTCCAACTGAGGCGCCGACACCCATCTATGGATCTCCTGGCCCTTCCTCCTAACTAAGGCGCCGGCACCATAGGGTAGCTGATGCGGAGCCAATAGTCTCTCATGAAGACGAGACTATGACTATGCTGACCACGGCCTTCTCAATCTATCACTAGTCTAGGGTAGCCCTAATGCATAGCCGAGGAATCCAAAGTTTTATTATCTTGTGTTTTTTAAACTACCCAACCCCCTAATTCTATTGTTTAGGTTATCACTTGTTTAGCTTACTCATTCGTGGGTTATCCTGAGCCCTTCCTCATCCTGAGGCGTCAGCGCCCACTAAGAGCCACTCTCCCTCCTATGACCCCTAACATATCTCAAGTAGGCAAGGGTTGAACCAACACATATAAATCTTAAAACCAAAATTGGATACACGAGGCATTAACCATATCACAACTGCACATAATCAAAAGACTTGCAAACCTGTCCAACCCTTCCTAACATAACACCAATAACGCTCAAAAGCATAAACAAGGCAAATAACACTTTAACACACAAGACTCTGGAACAAGGTTTTCACAGACCAATATGGTTCCCACATCGACAACACTGAATGAGAAAACTACAACATGAAAAGAAAACTCACATAACATTTACAAGGTTGTACTGTTACGTTTGTTTCCAATCCCGTTTATATAATTACAACCAATTGCCTCAACAAGGTTTATAATCACAACCAAAGACTGAAATCTTGTCTAATATAGTTGTTAAATCAAAACAATGAATTAAACAATGCCCATTTTAAAATAAATAAAAACTACTTAATTATACATAAAATTGAGCATTTTAATACATTACAAAACTACATTCCTAAAGTGTGATGAATTTATATTACAATTAAATAATTAAAATTTCATCTAAATAAATAACAATAAATAATTATAATTTCATTTGACTAAATAATCATTGCGTAAACTGATTATAAATTTACTTATAAAATCTAATTATAATTATATTTTGAAAATTATAATTATATTTAAAAACATAAAATATATATATATATATATAAAATAAAAATAAACAAAAATCTAAAAAAGATATATATTAATTAACATATAAAAAAACAAAATTTAAAGAAGGGTCGGTTGCGGGCTGTACACAGCCGGCCGCGGCTGGTACAGCGGCCCGTACGGGCTGCTGTACGCAGCAGTCTACGGACTGCTGTGCACAGCAATCCGTAAGGACTGTTGTGTGCAGTCCATGGCTGCCTTGGGGCAGAGGCGGGGTACGGCCCAGCCGTGCCCTCCCTAATCCCCATACAAAAAAAATTATTAACAAAAAAAGCCTTTTATAAAATGCGATTTAAATGTTATTTAAATTGCATTTGATTTTCATAATTAAAACACAGAAAACGAGGACGCGAATTTCATTCGCACAAATCCGCCCAGATCACAAATGTAAAGAAATTTTAAACCGAGTAAAATGATTTATAATAAAGGATATATATATAACACTATAATATATATATATACATATATATATATATATATATTATATACAATAATATAGATATACAGATCTTTAAGCACGGGAGTAAAATTTTCTGTGTACATACAGAATGAAACAAAATTACAGAGTAATGCATACTTTCCACACACACATATTTACAACTTTCAAATGTATTGCTCTCAATAGGGAAATCATTTTTCTCTAAATGCTAATATTATCAAGTTGAGGATTTCAGAAAAGTAAAGGTTTTCACTGATTGGAAACAGTATAATAACTATGATTTTCTTTGTTTTCTAGTCTAATAAATTGCCCTAGTTTTTAGTTTTCAACAGAAGTTTTCTATATTCACAAAAAATCATTTTTAATAAAATATATTTTTCCTTTCTGAAGCAGACAGATAAAAGAAAGGGTACGAGGAGAAGACTACGAGAGGAACATGGAGTCCAATGCAAATCTAAAGATGTCTGCTTGACTCTGATGCCTTCGAACTCGATTCCAATTCTTAATCCAGAACGAATTCCCCCGAGACAACACCAGCAACAGATTGTAGACAAATTTCTTTCCTAAATCTCTCCTTAGATAATAGCAAAAGATACAAAACTAATCTCTTCAGAATCAAAAGTACATAGACAATGACTTGAGCAAACTTTAATCTCTCTGATCTTCTGTGTGTGTAAGAACTTCCAAAAATTCATAATTAAATAAAAATATCATGTCCATCCTCAAAAATTCTCCAAAAATCAAAATTAAAAGAAAATCCATTCTTTAAAAGCTAGCTTTATTCCCAGATCTCTATTCCTATTGGCTCACACAATCTTTTTATTCTTTTATTTGTTTTATTGCTTTAATTCCTATTTTTGCAACTTTTCTTGCACCTCACATTACATATTTATTTTAAATAAATTATTCTCATAATTATCCACCACCAATTTAATTGATTAAAATAATTAAGCCATATTTAATATTTAATTATTATTTAATTGCTATATATGATTTTCAAAAATAATTAAATTATTTAAATATTTAAATACCATTTAATCCAACATTAAAAATAAATAATTTATTTCAATCATTAAGATAAATCATAACCATAAATGCCCTCCTAAATAAAATAAGACAAAACACATAACACGACACACAATGACGACAATTACATAAAAAAATCAACTATACCAAACAAATGAGACGACCTGACATCATGGAACGGGAGGACTTCATCGTCACCTCTGTATCAACATTTATCTGTTGGGTTATTTGGTGCTCGCCCTATCCTGTCGAAGCAGGTGGAATCGAGACTTATACCTGCAATCCTGCATACAAACGAAGTTGTGTACATGTGCATATATACATAACATCAAAGCATTAAATCAAAATACTGCATTGTGAGAAGGAATCGCAACATAACAGGGCACTCGCGAATGAGTGATGCTATATTGTCCTTCGTCACACCTATTCTAACAATTGTAACATAATCAATGAATTACATTTCTAACTAACAATCATCTCATAACATATTAAATTAAATCTCTGCATCATATCATAATTCAGAAAATCAACTGCTATAATCAACCATAATGTCATATAAAGTAATCATGTCCAAAATGAAATAATAGCATCATCTAGCATCTAACTAACCATATCAAACAATAACAGTATCATCATAGTATCTGACTAACCACATCAAACAATAACAGTATCATCATAGTATCTGAGCATCAAAACAAAACATAACACTACTGAGTCCAACTAGCAACTAGGAGGGTTATTACATCCTCCCCCCCTTAAATCCGGCTTACTCCTGTAAGCCAGAAAACAAGTATGGGTAGGATTCTCGCATACGGGAAGCATCCTCCCAAGTCGCTGAAGCCTCATCATTAGTATCCCACTGGACCCTCACCTGCTCAATATCCCTGCCTCTAAGTACGAACCTCCTGTGCTGCACCACGGCCATGGGCTCTAGAGCTAGTTGCCCATCCTCGACCTGTAGAGCATTCCAATCAAGAACTGATACATGAAAGACATCATGAATCTGTGATAGACTAGGTGGCAATGCTAGGCGATAGGCGACAAGACCAATACGCTCCAACACCTCAAACAGACCCACAAAACAGGGTGCAAGCTTAGAACCCTTTCCATAACGAATAGGGCTCTTCTGAGGACGAACTCTGAGAAATACTCGATCTCCTATAGCAAATTGTCGATCTACCCCGTGTGTATCAGCAAATTTCTTCTGCCTATCTTGAGCTGCTACCAGATGCTCTCGGATGCGAGCTACCTATTGCTCCATGTCACGAAGCATCTCAGGTCCAAGAAGAACCCTGTCCTCTAATCGATCCCAACTCAGAGGGGTACGACAAGGACGACCATACAAAGCCTGAATTGGAGCCATGCCAATCGAACTGTGATAGCCATTATTGTAGGCAAACTCAACCAAATGCAAGTAATCCTCCCAACGAGACTATTGGTCCATGACGTACATACGAAGCATGTCCTCGAGCACCTGATTAACTCTCTCAGTCTGACCATCTGTCTCAGGATGGTAGGCAGAACTAAAATTCAACTTCATCCCTAAAGACCGCTGAAGGGATGTCCATAATGCAGAAGTGAATACCGGATCTCTGTTAGAAATAATCCTGCGTGGTATTCCATGTAGTCTAACAATATCCTCCATGAACACCCTAGCCACCACTGAAGCAGTATATGAAGATCGGATAGGAGAGAAATGGGCTACCTTGGTCAATCTATCAACAGTGACCATGATAGCATCGTGTCGCCTGGAAGACATAGGCAACCCGACTATAAAATCCATAGAAATGATGTCCCACTTCCACTTTGGAACAAGATGTGGCTGCAACAAGCCTACCGGATGATGATGCTCGGCCTTCACTCTCTGACATTCAAGACACCTAGCCACAAAATTAGCAATGTCACGCTTCAATCCTGTCCAAAAATATAGTGCACGAAGATCAGCGTACATCTTCTTAACTCCTGGGTGTGTCGAATAAGGAGCTCTATGAGCTTCCGACAAGATAAGGGTACGAAGACCCTCTATGGGAGGTACATACATACGACCTGCATAGCGCAAAACACCATCTGAATCCAAGGAGTATCCTGCAAATTTACCTTCCAAAGCTCTACCCGACTCAATCTCTGCCTTCACTAGCTGATACCAATCATCAGAAGAAAGAGCTACAACTATCTGACTCTTCAAATCAACCTCAAGAGTCATAGCGGATAACTCATGCCTGCGTCTGCTCAATGCATCTGCTACAACATTCTCCTTACCCTGAATATATTTCACCTCAAAGTCGTACTCACACAAAAATTCCATCCACCTTCTCTGTCTTGCATTCAAATTTGGTTGTGTGAAGATGTATTGTAGACTACGGTGGTCTATATGCAACTCGAACCGATGCCCAAGGAGAAAGTGCCTCCACCTCACCAAGGCATGCACAACTGCGGCCAACTCCAAATCATGAGTGGGGTAATTAATTTCATGGTCCTTTAGTTTATGTGACTCATAAGCAATCACTCAACCTTCCTGCATCAACACAACCCCTAAACCTTCCAAAGAAGCATCTGTACAAACAATGAAATCACCTGCCGGATCAGGAACTGCCAAGATGGGAGCACTAGTCAACTTATCCTTCAGAGTCTGGAAAGCTAACTGACATTGCTCGGACCAAAGAAACTTCTTTCCCTTCCTCTGCAAAGAGGTGATAGGATGAGCCAACCTAGAAAATGCCTAAACAAACCGCCTATAATATCCTGCAAGCCCCATGAAGCTGCGAATCTCGGAGACATTGGTGGGTGCGGGCCAATCCACAATAGCCTGAATCTTTGTAGGATCAACTAAAATTCCCTCTCCAGAAATCATATGGCCCAAATACTAAACTCCAGTCTTGTAAAAGTCACACTTTTTGAGATTAGCAAACAACTGATTATCCCTTAAGCACTACAACACCTGCTTTAGATGTTCCTCATGTTCTTCCATCAACCTAGAATAGATCAGAATGTCATCAAGAAACACAAGAAAAAATTTATCTAAGTATGTATGGAATACTCCATTCATTAGACTCATAAAGACTGAAGGTGCATTCGTTAACCCGAACGGCATCACAGTGAACTTGTAATGTCCGTATCGAGTTCGAAATGTTGTTTTGTGAATATCTGCATCTGCAATCCTCAACTAATGGTATCCCGATTTGAGATCAATCTTAGAGAACACCTTTGCCCCTTTTATCTGATCGAAGAGATCATCAATTCTGGGTAATGGATATCGGTTCTTTACTGTTACCTTATTCAATTGTCTATAGTCAATACACAAGTGAAGAGAACCATCCTTCTTTTTCACAAATATCACAGGTGCTCCCCAAGGGGAAACACTTGGGCGGATAAATCCCTTGGCCAACAATTCTTCCAACTGAAGACAGAGTTCCTATAATTCCTGCGTTGTCATCCGATATGGAGCTCGAGATATTGGCTCAGCTCCTGGTACCAGATCAATCCAGAAATCCACATCTCGCTTAGGCGGCATACCAGGAATCTCTTTTGGAAAGACATCAGAAAAACCCTTAAGAAGGGGGTAATCATCCAATGACAACCCCTGACTATCCTCAGATTCCAAGTCACTCACTGATACTGCAAAGAGCTGACAACCCTGACGGAAGTGCCTTTTGAGCTGCATGGCAGAGATCATACGTAATGAGATGGGTCTCTGAATACCCAAGATCTCCACCTCCTTACCAGAGTCATCAGTGCATCGCACTGCTTTACGTCGGCAGTCAATCATAGCACAATGTGCACTCAACTAGTCCATGCCTAAGACAATATCATAAGAACCGAGTGGCAAGATTCTGAGGTCCACCTTGGTTGACATTTCACCTATACACAAATTACAATCCTGCACAAGCTTCTCTACCACAACCCTTGACCCTGATGCTAATTCGACATGCCATTTTACGCCTTGGCTAATTGCCACCTAACCACATCGGTCAACTACTAAGGGTGATATAAAGGAATCAGATGCACCAAAATCAAAAAGTATAGAAATGCTAGAATTATTCAACACACCTGATGCCTCAACCACAGTGTTCTGATGAACTGCCTGACGATTATCCACTGAAGCAAAAACATGATGAGATCTCCCTGCACCACCTACTGTCGGCTCTGATGCTGCTGGCCTCTTATTAAAACTGGAGGTGTTCTTCTGAGGACACATCCTAGCAATATGCCCCGGCTGTCCACAAGAGAAACACCCAATGCCTCTGCCAAAACCTCTGCCCCCTGATGGAGCATTTGACTGCTGAAAACTCACTCGACTCGGTGCTGACTGGAAACTAGGTGCAGGCTGTGCAAAATGTTCCTGACGAATCTGGTTCCTGTTCTGATCCCTACGAAACTGACAATTGCCACCCTTTTGAGATTGAGTGTTCTTCTGTTTTGACTACTGCTGAGGCTGCCGCTGCGGATAACCCCCTTTTGAGGGTGGGTACCTATTCCTAGAAGATCCTGCTCCCTGTGACTGCCCTCCATGAGCAACATAACCAGGTGTGGGTGTGCTACCAATCTATACTCCGATGTGGCCACCCAAAGCCATGGCCAAATTCTCCTCCACTAAGCAAGCCTTCTCCACTACCATCTCCATCATCTTCAGCTCGAAGACTCGTACACCACCACTGATGCGGGCATATAAGCCCCGAACAAAATGCTGCACTAACATGCCCTCATCGTGGCTAATCCCTGCATACTGCTTCAACTCATAGAAGCACCTCTCATACTGCTCCACTGACATAGACAACTACTTGAGATTGTGAAACTCATCAGCCCTGCATTGCCTCCAGTGATCTGAGAGGAAGCGAGCCCTGAACCTGTCTAGGAACAACTCCCAAGTAACCATACTGAGATCAAGATGTAGTTTTTGTTCCTCAAGGTGCCACCAAGTAGACGTGAAGCCTCGCAAGTGCATAACTATGCACCGTGCCTTGGTATTGCTACCGTAGGGGTGCATGGTGAAGCAACGATCTAAGTCAATTAACTAGGTTTCAGCCTCAAGACCTCCTCCAGAACCATCAAAAGTAGTAGGGTGTGCCCTCATCAGATCTCTCATATGGCCTGCTATGACTGCATCTGGAACCACATCTGTATCCCTGCGCCTCGGAGACCTCTCTCTCTCCCTCTCAACCTGGTGCACCTCCTCTAGCCTGGGTCCCAAACGGTCAAGAATCTCTCCAAGAATATGCTGTAACTGACCGTCTAGCTGTGCTGGATTCTGGCCCCCTGATGGAACGCTATGAAGACTCTACTGTTCCTCATGCTCAGAGCCATGGGAACTAGGAACTGAGGGGCTTTTCTGGTTTGCTCCACAGCCTCTTGCACGGCCACGTCCTCTACCTCGAGGCATAGTTCTACGCCACAAGATAAAGTACAACATGAGCTCAAGATTTGCACAAATGGTAACCTAATGGACTACACTACCCAAAGACCCTAGCGTTTGCAACCTGGCTCTGATACCAAGTTGTAATGCCCGTCGTGCAAACCCCAGAGAACACACACAATGCAAACAATTTTTTTTTTAAGTAATAAAAGTAAACATGCAATAACATTAAAACATAACCACATAATATATTACATAGCATTAACACACTTGGTTCCCTGGGGCACGCGAGGTTACATCACAACAACTAAACAGAATAACGATAAAGAATATAACATAACCATTAAATTTATGATAGCCATATACAATGATACATCCCATAATCATGATGCGAGTAAGATAGACATCACATAATTACATCCATGATAAACCTCTTAAAAGAGTTACATAAGAGCCTAACTATTACATCATTGATATAATATTACATTACAATTTTCTTTGATACATGAATTACATTGAATTTCCCAACATGGGGATTGATACAAGAATAATGAAATATGAAGTACAACTGATCACTGGTACAACTCCACTGTGGAAAGCTGAGAAGACAAGACGTTGATGGGGAACCCAATGGGTGTGGAGCACGTTCCACCCAACCATGTGAATTACAAGTAACTCACCCCCCGTGCTCAGAGGTGACGAGGAAGTGAACCTGACCATGAATGTCAAACTGACTCAACCACATTATGATACAAATCAAGTACAACTCAAAGCATACGATGAACAACCAATAACGTTCACAGAGCACATGACAAGTTAAAACCAAGAAACTCATCACAATAACATGAAGTACTATCAATAAAAAATCATTAAACAAATTCACAAGAATTCAAGAAAACATCATAAAGAGATAACATCCAGAGGCAACAACAAAGCACAAGGGTGTCAAGTGGAGAGAGTCATCGCATAGCTCTCATGGGATTCTCCTAGCCCTTCCTCCAACTGAGGCGCCGGCACCCATCTATGGATCTCCTGGCCCTTCCTCCTAACTGAGGCCTGATGCGGAGCCAATAGTCTCTCATGAAGATGAGACTATGACTATGCCAACCACGGCCTTCTCAGTCTATCACTAGTCTAGGGTAGCCCTAATGCATAGCCGAGAAATCCAAAGTTTTATTATCTTGTGTTTTTTAAACTACCCAACCCCCTAATTCTATTATTTAGGTTATCACTTGTTTAGCTTACTCATTCGTGGGTTATCTTGAGCCCTTCCTCATCCTGAGGTGCCGGCGCCCACTAAGAGCCACTCTCCCTCCTATGACCCCTAACATATCTCAAGTAGGCAAGGGTTGAACCAACACATATAAATCTTAAAACCAAAATTGGATACACGAGGCATTAACCATCTTGCAACTGCACATAATCAAAAGACTTGCAAACCCGTCCAACCCTTCCTAACATAACACCAATAACGCTCAAAAGCATAAACAAGGCAAATAAAACTTTAACACACAAGCCTCTGGAACAAGGTTTTCACAAACCAATACGGTTCCCACATCGACAACATTGAACGAGAAAACTACAACATGAAAAGAAAACTCACATAACATTTACAAGGTTGTACTGTTACGTTTGTTTCCAATCCTGTTTATATAATTACAACCAATTGCCTCAACAAGGTGTACAATCACAACCAAAGACTGAAATCTTGTCTAATATAGTTGTTAAATCAAAACAATGAATTAAACAATGCCCATTTTAAAATAAATAAAAACTACTTAATTATACACAAAATTGAGCATTTTAATACATTACAAAACTACATTCCTAAAGTGTGATGAATTTATATTACAATTAAATAATTAAAATTTCATCTAAATAAATAACATTAAATAATTATAATTTCATTTGACTAAATAATCATTGCGTAAACTGATTATAAATTTACTTATAAAATCTAATTATAATTATATTTTGAAAATTATAATTATATTTAAAAACCTAAAAATATATATATATATAAATATATATATACATATATATATATACATATACATATATATATATATAAAATAAAAATAAACAAAAATCTAAAAAAAACATATATTAATTAACATATAAAAAAAATGAAAACACAGAAAAGGAGGACGCGAATTTCAGTCGCACAAATCCGCCCAGATCACAAATGTAAAGAAATTTTAAACCAAGTAAAATGATTTATAATAAAGGATATATATATATAACACTATAATATAGATATATACATATATATATATATTATATACAATAATATAGATATACAGATCTTTAAGCACAGGAGTAAAATATTCTGTGTACATACAGAATGAAACAAAATTACAGAGTAATGCATACTTTCCACACACACATATTTACAACTTTCAAATGTATTGCTCTCAGTAGGGAAATCATTTTTCTCTAAATGCTAGTATTATCAAGTTGAGGATTTCAGAAAACTAAAGGTTTTCACAGATTGGAAACAGTATAATAACTATGATTTTCTTTGTTTTTTAATCTAATAAATTGCCCTAGTTTTCAGTTTTCAACAGAAGTTTTCTATATTCACAAAAAATCATTTTTAATAAAATATATTTTTCCTTTCTGAAGCAGACAGATAAAAGAAAGGGTACGAGGAGAAGACTACGAGAGGAACCTAGAGTCCAATGCAAATCTGAAGATGCCTGCTTGACTCTGATGCCTTCGAACTCGATTCCAATTCTTAATCCAGAACGAATTCCCCTGAGACAACACCAGCAACAAATTGTAGACAAATTTCTTTCCTAAATCTCTCCTCAGATAATAGCAAAAAATACAAGACTAATCTCTTCAGAATCAAAAGTACATAGACAATGACTTGAGCAAACTTTAATCTCTCTGATCTTCTGTGTGTGTAAGAACTTCCAAAAATTCATAATTAAATAAAAATATCATGTCCATCCTCAAAAATTCTCCAAAAATCAAAATTAAAAGAAAATCCATTCTTTAAAAGCTAGCTTTATTCCCATATCTCTATTCCTATTGGCTCACACAATCTTTTTATTCTTTTATTTGTTTTATTGCTTTAATTCCTGTTTTTGCAACTTTTCTTGCACCTCACATTACATATTTATTTTAAATAAATTATTCTCATAATTATCCACCACCAATTTAATTGATTAAAATAATTAAGCCATATTTAATATTTAATTATTATTTAATTGCTATATATGATTTTCAAAAATAGTTAAATTATTTAAATATTTAAATACCATTTAATTCAACATTAAAAATAAATAATTTATTTCAATCATTAAGATAAATCATAACCATAAATGCCCTCCTAAATAAAATAAGACAAAACACATAACACGACACACAATGACAACAATTACATAAAAAAATCAACTATACCAAACAAATGAGACGACCTGACATCATGGAACAGGAGGACTTCATCGTCACCTCTGTATCAACATTTATCCGTTGGGTTATTTGGTGCTCGCCCTGTCCTGCTGAAGCAGGTGGAATCGAGACTTATACCTGCAATCCTGCATACAAACGAAGTTGTGTACATGTGCATATATACATAACATCAAAGCATTAAATCAAAATATTGCATTGTGAGAAGGAATCGCAACATAACAGGGCACTCGCGAACGAGTGATGCTATATTGTCCTTCGTCACACCTATTCTAACAATTGTAACATAATCAATGAATTAAATTTCTAACTAACAATCATCTCATAACATATTAAATTAAATCTCTGCATCATATCATAATTCAGAAAATCAACTGCTATAACAACCATAATGTCATATAAAGTAATCATGTCCAAAATGAAACAACAGCATCATCTAGCATCTAACTAACCATATCAAACAATAACAGTATCATCATAGTATCTGACTAACCACATCAAACAATAACAGTATCATCATAGTATCTGAGCATCAAAACAAAACATAACACTACTGAGTCCAACTAGCAACTAGGAGGGTTATTACACCTCCTCTATCAACATAGAGGGGAACACTTGACATATCTCCATCGCAGCCAACAACTGCACCTGGCACCCTTCCCACAACCACTGCAAGGATTAAAATAGCAGGCATTGGTGAGAATTCCAACCTATATTTTTTTAAAGGGAAGGGAATTTGCAACCTTTTCCTCGCTTGGAAAGAAGCTCAAAAATAAAAAAAGGCTTGCAAAGATTCCAACCAAAGTTCACACAATAAAACCAATGGGTAACAATATAAAGGACAACATTCAACATAGACTGTATAACAATGACTATTTCATTATATTGCAACCATAATGACTAAATAAAAACCATAAATCAAACATTATAGGTCTCAAAGTTAAAAATCCATGCAAAAAATAATAATCTTGTAGCACCTCTTCCCACTTGCTTCAAACACACCTCTTCTCCCCAACTTCACTGCACAAAAATGGGAACAATATTATCATAGGTGACACTTTTCTTTTGCATTTCCAACCATCCACCCATGCAAAAAACACAAAATAACCTCCACCCACCTTTGAATAAGTTGTGCAAAGACTAATCTAGCTTGCACCTCATAGAAGCTTACCCTCATTGCTCACAACTCCCATATCAGGTATAGCAACAGAACGACACCAAACAATGACTTATTGAAAATTTCCTAGACACTCATTTTGTTTCCTGAGGCACTTAACAATAGATGTTATTAAGACCATCCCTAGTACATGCAAATCATACAACAATTAGTGTTGGTGCAAACCAACGTTTAATTTAAACAACCTTCTCTATCCACATGGTGCGACAAATGCCACCCTATTCCCAAAGCAGCCAACAACCACCTTCTCCACCTTTTCATGATCATCAGAAGGAAACAAATATACGAGGATAGTGAAAATTCCAACCAAAGCTATAACCCATACGCCACCCTTTCCTAGATTACAATAAGTCTAAAACCCGGGGAGGCTAACCAAAATTCCAAGCAAAGTTGACACAGATAGCCATATATATACATATGCATATATATACATATACATATAGATATACATATATATACATATATGTATGTACATACTACACATACTATAGATATACATATGTATACATACTATACATATACACATATATAAATATATTTATGTACATATATATACATATATATATATACATACACATATGTATACCAAAAGCTATGAACATTATATATACATGTAAATATACATGTATATATATGCATATATACACAAAAATATACATATACATATATATGTATACACATATAAGCTGTATATGGACCGCCCTTTCACACGAAAGGTTTTGCATAGGTCTATGACTATGATTTTCAGCAATGTATGGCAATGGTTGCAATGGAATAAAATAGTTAATGTTATGCAATTCACTCTATTGATGTCTACCTTAGGCTATATTGTCCCATTTCTGGCTTCCATTTACCGTCTATAGTTGCAACACAAAAAAAAGTCAATATTTTGGATGATATATATATATATATGCATATACATACATATATATACACATATCTATACATAGATATATAGATACATATACATATATATACATATATTTATACATATATATACATATATATACATATAAATACATATATATGCATATATACACATACATATACATATAAATACATATATATACACATATACACACACACATATATATACACTATATATATATACACACACACATACATATAAATATATATCAAAGCACAAAAAAACTGCATAGGAACAAACTAACCCAAAGAAAACAACCCAAGTTAGCCATCACCAATCGACAATTGTGGGTTTTGGCATGTGGGTGACTGATGGCTATATTGTTCCATTTATGGCTTTGGTTTTGTGTGAATGGTTTCAAAATAATTAATCTGTTGTGTTTTTGGTGAATCTTCAAATCAAGATTTCTTGTGTTTTGTGGGTTTTGGCATCTGCGTGAATGTTGGCAATATTATTTCATTTATGACTTTTGGTTTGTTTGAATGGTTGAAAAATAGTTAATCTGTTATTTTTTTCTGGTGAATCTTCACATCTCGGCTACCATTGAAACCACTATTGATTCACTTAGGGTTCCTGTTCTCCAGGTGAAGGTTTGGAGTCGATTTGTTACAAGGAGATTTATGTGTTTTCTAGGTTTTCCATGTGAGCTACAGTTGGAAGCCATGCTTTTTTCTGTGATAGTTGCAACGCAATGAAAAAGTTAATGTTATACATGTTCCATTTTTTTAGTGTTTATTGTTTCCTTTTTGATAGGGTTCCATTGAAAAGAGAGTATATAGTTTCTTCGCAACAATATTGTTTAATTTATGGTTCAAACTTTGTGTGGATATTTTTGTATGGATTTCTCACTTTGATTTTTAGTGTTTAGCACCTTGTCCATCTAGGTGACTATTGATAACAATATTGTTTTGTTTACATCTTTTGTTTTGTGAGGATGGTTGCAATGCAATAAAATAGTTAATGTTATGTAGTTCATGTTGCTTTGCATAAGGCTATTCACTATTTCCATCTGCCTTATGCTATCATGCTTGATTTATGCCTTCCATTTACCACACAAGCTCTTGCCTTGTTGTTCCTCATTCCAATTAGACTATGTATACATGTACATATGTTTTTGAAAAGAATGTCTATGTAGTTATCAAAAATATATTGTTGGATGACATTCTTTGGGTTTATGTTGTTGTTGAACGTAGCTGTGAGTGAGGATGGCAAGCTTTTGTAAGGTGCAAGTGCATTCATCAATCGTGGAGTCTATGTGAAGGTGGTTGGATGTTATCTTGTGTTTTTAGTGCAATAAAATAGTTAATGTTATGTAGTTCATGTTGCTTTGTATGAGGCATTGTTCACTGTTGTCGTCTGCCTTATGCTACATTGTTCAATTTATGGCTTCCATTTTCCATAGCAGCCCTTGTCTTGTTCTTCCTCATTCCAGTCATCCTATATATACATATGTATGTTTGTGGAATGAGTGTCTATGTAGTTATTGAAAATGTATTGTTTGGTGCCATTCCATGGGTCTATCTTGTTGTTGAAGGTAGCTTTGCGTAAGGATGTGAAGCTTCTGTGAAGGTGCAAGTGCATTCATCGACTGTGGAATCTATTTGAAGGTGGCTGGAATGCATTCATGGCTGCAAAAGGTGCAGACATGTATCTATCTAAAATCATATGTATATATATGCATATGTTCAAGTTTTCTATTTTTGGAAAGTCATAATATTCATCAAGTTTGGTACCCTGATAGCTTAAGAATATATAGTTTTATTTTGGAGAAGATGTTGTTGAAAAGGGTGTATTGTTTTAATTTTTGTTCTTGTCCAAAGGCGATGTGCATAACAACAACAATTTTATTTTGTTCCAAACATATCCACAAAATGGTCGCCATCAACATAAATATAATCAGCAGCAACAAATTGAAATATATATAAATATATGTATATATGTACACATATATACATATATATCTACACATATATATTAATATTACAATACACTAAATGCAAGCCATAAAGAGAGACCCATGGACAATTAATATATATATATATGAATATATGTATATATGTATAGATATATATGTATATATATACACATATATATTGTTGTAAAATTATACCCAATATATAGTCTAAGATAGAAAAAAATTATCAATAATTCCTAATGTAACCAAACATAGAATCAACAACATTACTTATTTTATTTTGTTCCAACCATAACCACAAAATGAAATCCATAAATCAAACAACATTGGTCTCAACAGTCACCCACATGGAGAAAGCCACAATATAGCCTAAGGTATACAATAACAATCGACAAACACTCCATAACCTCAACAATTTTATTTTTTTCCAACCATAACCAGAATAAAAAAGCAATAAATCAAACAACATTACTTTCAATAGCCACCCACATGCAAAAAGCCACATTATAGCCAGAGCTATACAATAAGAATCGACCAAAACTCCATGACCTTAACAACTTTAATGTTATATATATATATATATATATATATATATATATATATATATATATATATATATATATATATATATATATATATATATATATATATATATATATATATATATATATATATATATATATATATTGATATTAAAATATACCCAATATAGCCTAAGACAGAGAACAATAATGAATAATACGTAATGTAACCAAACATAGAATCAACACCATTAATTATTTTATTTTGTTCAACCATAACAAGGAAACGAAAGCCATAAATCAAACAACATTACTTCCAATAGCTACCCACATGCAAAAAGCCACAATATAGCCCGAGCTATATAATAACAATAAAAAAAAACTCCATAACCTTTACAATTTTATTTCATTGCAAACATACCCACAAAACGCAAACATTAAACACAAACCCTACGAAAAATTGATAGTAATAAACCCATACAAAAAAACTCCTTTCTCAACAAAACCTCCTCAAAAATTCAAAAAGTATAGCCTTTTCAACAACACATTCTCCAAAATGAAACAATATAGCTTAAGCAACACAACTATAATCGAAATTTCCCAATGGAAGCTAACACAAAATGGATACGATTGACTATTTTATTCCATTGCAACCATAACCACAAACCAGAATCCATAAACCAAACAATATTAGTTTAAAGACAGACACAGATGAAGAAACCCACAAAACACATTTTCGTGGTGAGGGTTTTGAGTCTGTCTATTACTGGGAGCTTTCTGCGTTTTGTGGGTTTTGTATGTGAGCCACTGTTGGAAGCCGTGTTTTTGTGTGCGATAGTTGCAACCCAATGAAATAGTTAATGTTATATGGGTTGTGTTTTTTATGGTATACTATTGCATTTTTTATAGGGTTCTATTGGAAAAAGAGTATATAGTTTGTTCATAGTGATATTGTTTGATTTATGGTTTGGCTTTTGCGTGCATGTTTTTGTATGGATAGGTGCAAGTGTGTTGAATAGCTGTGGAATTTCTGTGAAAGTAGTTGGAGGTTATCTTATGTTTTTTGCATGTGTTGATGGTTGCAAAAGGTGTGGGTTGTGATAATTTTGTGGTGTTATTTTGTAGGCCGTGGAGAAAGAACAGAGGAAAGAGAAAGCATGTAATACCCCTCATACTATCTAGACTTATTGTTTTACGTGCTTTGCTTGGTTACTATGATGATACTGTATTGATTGATGTGGTTAGTCAGATACTATGATGATACTGCTATTGTTTGATATGGTTAGTTTAGATGCTAGACGATGTTATTTCATTTTGGACATGATTACTTTATATGGCATTATGGTTGATTATATCTATTAATTTTATGAATTGTGATATGATGCAATGATTTAAATTAATATGTTAGGAGGTGATTGTTAGTTAGAAATGTAATTCTTTGATTATGCTATTATTGTTAGAATAGGTGTGACGAAGGACAATATAGCATCACTCGTTCGCGAGTGCCCTGTTATGTTGCAATTCCTTCTCACAATGCAGTAACTTGATTTAATGCTTTGATATATATATGTTTATATGCACATGTACACAACTTCGTTTGTATGCGGGATTGCAGGTATAAGTCTCGATTCCACCTGCTTCGGCAGGACAGGGCGAGCACCAAATAACCCAACGGATAAATGTTGATACAGAGGTGACGATGAAGTCCTCCCGTTCCATGATGTCAGGTCGTCTCATTGTTGGTATAGTTGTTGATTTTGTGTAATTGTCGTCTTTGCCTGCTGTGTTTGTGTCTTGTCTTATTTTGGGTGGGCATTGATAATTATGATTTATCTTAACGTTTGAAATTGATTATTTATGTTAAATGTTGGATTAAATAATATTTAATTATTTAAATATTTTAATTATTTTGAAAATCATATATTGCAATTAAATAATAATTAAATAATAAATCTGCTTAAATTATTTTAATTAATTAAATTTGGTGGTGGATAATTATGTGAATAATTTATTTAAAATAAATAGGTAATGTGAGGTGCAAGAAAAGTTGCAAAACAGGAATTAAAGCAATAAAAGAATAAAAAGACAGTGTGAGCCAATAGGAATTGAGAGTTGGGAAAAAGCTTGTTTTAAAGAATTGATTTTTCTTTTAATCGAAGATTTTTAGAGAGCTTTGAAGAGTGGAGGAATATATTTTATTGAATCATGAATTTTTGAGGAGCACTGACACACACAGAAGAACAGAAAGCTGAAGTGCTCCAGGGATTGTGGAGTTCGTTCTGGACTACGGATTGGAATCGGATTCGAGGGCATCTTCAAATTTGCATTGGATTCCAGGTTCCTCTCGTAGTTTTTTCTTCTCATACCTTGTCTATTCTCTGTTTGTTTCTGAAAAGAAAAATAGATTTATATTAAAAATAATTTTTGTGAACATAGAGAACTTCTGTTGAAAACTGAAACTAGAGCAAATTATTAGATTGGAAAACAAAGAAAATCATATAAATTATACTATTCAAATTTTGTCAAATCAAAAAGAAACCCAATCTTCTGAAACACTCAGCTTATCAATATTGGGATTTGGAAAAGATAAATTTTGTAGAGAATAATAAATTTGAAGTTTTATTAAAATAATTATATATATATGATAGATCTATGTGATTTCTCTGGATTTTCCTCTATTTTATTGTCATTTATGAAAATCTGTTTCTCCATATTCTGTCTCTGTTTTTTCTTAAAATATATATGTATATGAAAATAATATATATATATATCTATACATACAAATTCGTATATATATATATATATATATATATATACTTTTATATATTAATTAAAATTCTATGCTCATAGTATATATTCGAAATATTTTTGTTTAAAATTGTTTTTAGTTTATGGGCGAATAGCCGTCGTACCGGACGGAAGTTTAATGCCTTATAAATTAAAAATTTGTTTTTTTTTTTTATTTAAATAAAATAAAGTGTATATTTTAAATGCAGGGGAGGGCGAAGGGACGGCCGAAGCCGTACCCTCGGCCCCCGCCACCTGCCATACTGTACTGCTCACAGCAGCCTTTAAGACTGCTGTGCGCAGCAGTCTAAAGACTGTTGCGCGCAGCAGTCAAAAAGACTGCTGTGCGCAGTAAAAGGGCTACGGCCTTTTTGTTATTTATATTTATGTTTGTTTTTTTTAGTTTATTTTTATTTTTATTTTTGTTTATAAAATTTCGTTATAATATGACTTGTTTACTTTTATTTTATTTTATTTTTATTGTTTGGTTTTAATATATGTTAGATTAATAGAAAAGAAAATTTATTATTTTATTAAAAAATCTTTATAAGTTATTTTCAATGAATTTTATTTGTTATAAATAATTTTTATATGTAATTTTGTTTAGGAATAGAATATTAAGTGATTTTTTTTGTATAATAAAATTTAAGTTGGTATAAATGATATTAAATATAAATGTTGAATTATTTTATTAATATTTGTTCAGTAGGACCATATATATTTATATATTTATTTATATATATATATATATATATATATTTTGTCTTATTTGATTTTAAATATTTATTGTATTTTAAATAAGAATATTAGGTTGTATGATTTATTTTGGATAAAATTTAAATAATAGTGTAAAATTATTTTATTGTAAAATAGTTATGGTAGATTTGATCGTGGAAACTGAGTGCATGTAATAGATTTTATACGTGATTGGTCGAACCGTCTTCTAGAGTTAGATAATTGTGTGATCTGGTTATTGTCTTCTATTTATTGTTATTGACCTTTATTTTGTGAGGTGGGATCTCTGTGGTGTTTTTGAACCTCATTGGATTATTGTAAATCTTGGTCTTCTCCAGAGGCCTGTCTTATATCTTTGATGTTTATACTTGTATCTTTGCGATTGGAGTATTACATGCTTTTGAGCTTTATTATTTGGAATGGTTGTACATGGTTGTAGTCGTTGTGATTACGATTTATAGCGAGATGGATTTGCCTCGTATATTCTTGTGTTGAGTTTTATGCTTTAAATGTTATCCTCGTTTGGTTATACTTTTGGAAATTGATACTGGATGATTTATGTTAGGAAGGGTTGAACGGTTTGTTAAGACTTTTGGTTATGAGATATATCGCGAGAGGGTTAATGTCTCGCATGAGCTTGTTTTGAGTATTATGTTTTATATGTTTTAGTTCAACCCTTGCCTAGTTTTGATTATGTTAGGGGTCATAGGGAGAGTGGCTCTTCGTGGGCGCCGGCGCCTCGGATGAGGAAGGGCCAGGATAACCCTCGAAGAGTAGTAAACAAGTGATAACCTAAACAATAGATTTAGGGGGATGGGTAGTTTAAAAATACAAGATAATAAAACTTTGGATTCCTCGGCTATGCATTAGGGCTACCTTAGACTAGTGATAGACTGAGAAGGCCGTGGTCGGAAAAGTCAGAGTCTCGTCCTCATGAGAGACTATTGGCTCCGCATTAGCTACCCTATGGTGCCGGCGCCTCAGTTAGGAGGAAGGGCCAGGATATCCATAGATGGGTGACGGCGCCTCAGTTGGAGGAAGGGCCAGGAAATCCCATGAGAGCTATGCGATGACACTCTCCACTTGACACCCTTGTGCTTGTTGTTGCCTCTGGATGTTATCTCTTTGTGATGTATCTTTGATTTCTTGTGAGTTTGATTCGTGATTGTTAAGTGATTTTACTTCATGTTATCGTGATGAGTTCTTGGTTTAACTTGTTATGTGATTTGAGTACGTCGATGGTTGTGCATTGCATATTTGAGTTGTACTTGTTTTGTATCATGTTGTTGAGTCAGTTTGACATTCATGGTCGGGTTCACTTCCTCGTCACCTCTGAGCACGGGGGGTGAGTTACTTCGTAATTCACATGGTTGGGTGGAACGTGCTCCGCACCCGTTGGGTTCCCCATCAGCGTCTTGTCATCTCAGCTTTCCGCAGTGCAGATGTTCCAGTGATCAGTTGTATTTCATGTTCATTATTTTGTATCAATCCCCATGTTGGGAAATTCAATGTAATTCTTGTATCAAAGAAAATTGTAATGTAATATTATTTCAATGATGTAATAGTTAGGATTGAATTGGATCATATTAAAAGACTTATCATGGATGTAATTATGCGATGTTGTCACACTCGCATCATGGCTATCAGTTGTATCTTTGTATATGGTTTCATAAATTAAATGGTTATGTTGTTTTCATTATCTTTACGTTGTGTCGTGGTTGCAATGTAACCTCGCGTGCCCCAGGGAACCAAGTGTATTAATGTTATGTATTATGCTATGTGTTTATGATTTAATGTTGTTACATGTTATTTCTATTATTTAAAAAAAAAAAAATTATTCGCATTATGTGTGTGTTCTCTGGGGTTTGCACGACGGGCGTTACAACTTGGTATCAAAGCCAAGGTTGCAAACGCTAGGGTCTTTAGGTAGTGTAGTCCATTAGGTTACCGTTTGTGCAACTCTTGTGCTCATGTCGTACTTTATCTTGTGGCGCAGAACTATGCCTCGAGGTAGAGGACGTGGTCGTGGAAGAGGCCGTGGTGCCGGACGTGGAGCAAACCAGCGAAGTCCCTCAGTTCCTAGTTCCCATGGCTCTGAGCATGGGGAACAACAAAGTCTTCATAGTGTTCCATCAGGTGACCAGAATCCAGTACCGCCAGGTCTAGACGGTCAGTTACAACATATTCTTGGAGAGATTCTTGACCGATTGGGACCCAGGCCAGATGAGGTGCACCAGGTGGAAAGGGAGAGGTAAGCGAGAAGCGCGGGGATACGGTCATGAAGTTCGGATGTAGTCATAGCGAGCCATATGAGAGATCGATGAGGGCACACCCTCCTACTTTTGATAATGATTCACGAAGGAGGTCTTGAAATTTGGGAACTGGCAGTTGGTAGCAGGCCGTTGCTTATACATGCACCCTACGGTACTATAATACAAGGCTTCAGTCTTGCTGATTATGCCTGCGAGCTTAGCGGCGTCTGCGGAAGTGGCATCTTGAGAGCGGCTGCCTTGATCTCAGTATGGTTACTTG
This sequence comes from Sequoia sempervirens, assembly GCA_007258455.2. Classification (NCBI taxonomy): domain Eukaryota; kingdom Viridiplantae; phylum Streptophyta; class Pinopsida; order Cupressales; family Cupressaceae; genus Sequoia; species Sequoia sempervirens. The sequence goes on along the minus strand of VDFB02000003.1, from coordinate 533,242,618 downwards.
GGAGTTGTTCCTAGACAGATTCAGAGCTCGTTTCCTCTCAGTTCACTGGAGGCAACGCAAGGCTGACGAGTTTCATGATCTCAAGCAATTGTCTATGTCAGTGGAGCAGTATGAGAGGCGCTTCTATGAGTTGAAGTAGTATGCAGGGATTAGCCACGATGAGGGCATGTTAGTGCAGCATTTTGTTCGAGGCTTGAATGCCCGCATCAGTGGTGGTGTACGAGTCTTTGAGCCGAAGACGATGGAGATGGCAGTGGAGAAGGCTCGCTTAGTGGAGGAGAATTTGGCCATGGCTTTGGGTGGTCATATCGGAGTACAGATTGGTAGCATGCCCACACCTGGTTACGTTGCTCATGGAGGTCAGTCGCAGGGAGCAGGAGCTTCTAGGAACATGAACCCACCTTCTAAAG